>LR990348.1:11264649-12464649 GCA_905147345.3 Mythimna impura | reverse complement strand
AGACGAAGGACGAATGGAAGATTTTCGACGAAGACGTTAATGGCCTACCAGAGCGAGCTCTGGTAGGCCATTAACGTCTTCAACTGAAGTTAACATCGCAAAAGTGAAGGAAATAGTGACAGAAAATCCTCATTCAATTTTGAGAGAGATAGCCGCCAAACTTTCTGTATCTCACGAGTCGATCAGTACCAGACTGTCAGGTATTACACAGACAGGAACACGCCTGTGTATGCAGCCTTTCTTGATCTCTCCAAGGCTTTTGACCTGGTTAGGTATGATATTCTCTGGTGTAAATTAAAGAGTACAGGTGTGCCGGGTGAGCTAATTAATATGTTTAAATATTGGTATGATCACCAAACTAATCAGGTCGAATGGCTTGGCGAGCTTTCTGATGAGTACAGGTTGGAGTGTGGAGTGAGACAGGGGGGGTTAACATCTCCTTCACTCTTCAACTTGTACGTGAACGGACTAATTGTTGAGCTGAGCAACATCGGAGTGGGTTGCTCGATTGATGGTCACTGTATCAACAGTATCAGCTACGCAGATGATATGGTGTTGCTCAGCCCATCAGTGGCCGCGCTCAGAAAGCTGATAGGCGTGTGTGAGGAGTATGCCAGAGTACACGGTCTAATGTACAATGAGCGGAAAAGCGAACTCATGGTATTTCAAGCCAGGGGTCATAAACTGGGGGATGTGGCACCTGTGCTGCTTAACGCTGTCGCTCTTCGTAGAGTGAATGAATTCAAATACCTCGGCCATGTGGTCACCGAGGATTTAAAAGATGATAGGGATATAGAAAGGGAGAGGAGGGCGATGGCGGTCCGCTGTAACATGTTGGCACGCAGATTTGCGAGGTGTAGTTTAGGGGTAAAGATCACTCTGTTTAAAGCATTCTGCCAAACTCTCTACACCTGCAATCTGTGGGTCAACTACACGCAGCGGGCCATCAACGCTCTCCAAGTACAATATAATAACGCGTTCAGGGTGCTGGTGGGGCTCCCACGCTGCTGTAGTGCGTCTGCGATGTTTGCGCACGCGCACACAGACGGTTTTCACACTGTGCTGCGGCGCCGCATCGCCTCGCTGATGTTCCGTACGCGTGGGAGCGCCAACACCATCCTGAACGTGCTCAGCCACAAGCTGGACAGCCCTCTTCTGGGACACTGGGTTCAAACTCAAGTGCGCGTGCCCGGGGCCCCGGAGGGCGGCAAATACTTAAATTAATTTTTATATAATATAATGATGACAATTAAATAAATTAAAATTAAAATAAATTAAATTAATAATATAATAACAATATGACATAATAATAATATACTTAATATAATAAATTAAATTGAATGATTAATATAATAACAATATAAAGTAATACAGAATATAATCAATTAATAATATAATAATGAAAATGTAAAATGTACTCGTAACTATATGGACCAAATATGTCTGAAATAAAAAGATTTAATTTAATTTAATTAGTACCATTTTAACTAATCATTTGGGTATGAAACATGTTACCGCTCGGCTAGTCCCAAAAGACCTAAATTTTCTCCAAAAATTCAATCGCATGAGAGTCGCTGAAGACAAGCGAACGAGTCAATTCCGACCCAACATTCATGAAACGCATTGTTACTGGTGACGAGACGTGGGGTTACGAGTTTGACATGCAAACTAGTCAACAAGCTTCGAAGTGGCGCCTTCCAACTGAACCGAAACCGAAAAAACCACGCCAAAGTCGATCAAAAGTCTAAGTCATGTTGACTGTTTTCTTTGATTATCGCGGTGTTGTGCACTCGGAATTCTTGCCGGAAGGTCAAACGGTAACTAAAGAATATTATTTGAGCGTTATACGGCATTTAAGAGAGCAAATTCGACGAAAAAGGCCAGATTTGTGGAAAGAAAATTCGATTTTTCACCACGATAATGCGCCTTCGCACACTACTATTATTTTTGACCAAACACTCAACAAATACCACCGAGCAACCAGCATATTCACCAGATATGGCTCCAACCAACTTCTTTCTTTTTCCTAAACTCAAATTACCATTTCGTGGCAAGACATAAAGGAGAATTCGCGGCGAGAACTGAACTCAATTCCGGAAACAGCATTTAGAAAATGTTTTGATGATTGGATTATTCGTTGGCGGAAGTGTATCATTTCTGAAGGAGCATACTTTGAAGGTGATAAAATAAATTTGGATGAATAATAAACATTTTGTGTGTTATTGATCTTTTCCCGGTACTTTCTTGACAGAGTAGTATTATTGCTCAAAACTAGATATTTATTACAATACGCACAGTAGGAATATCGTGGAAGGCAGTTCATCATGTAGTGATATAATGTTGTCATCAGTTTCATTTCAATACATAAATAGCGACAGTCACAAAGAATAAGCACTCACCATTTGGCCCGCTTTTGAATTGAGAATTCGAAGTTGAGTATTTGTCAAACTCTACTTTGGCCTGCAAACCTGTCAGTTAAAAGTCTTCATTAGGCCTCATACATTCGGAATGGCTCTCTGGATTCATATTATTAATTCAGAAAGACCGGGTTACCATGTATGCTCCACACACATTCTGATTTTTTCAGATTATGAATTTCTCAGATTGATAAGAATGATACTGACGAGCGTTCTGAATTCCGGATCGGAATATTTAAGATTATGATTTCATAACGCGCGTATTCTCATACATTTTAATATGCGAGCTAGTGATGCAACGGAAGTGTCTTTAACGGAAGTGGAAACAGATGTCAAAAGTAAATCTTTGCGGATGCGGAAACGGAAGTGTTAATACTATGAAGAAAAAGAACAATTTTATTTAAAAAAAACAACAGAAGGTTTACGTCGTAATCACGTCACGATTCGCGGTGATGCGCAGAATGAACCACAAAAATATAATAATAAAGAAACTCGTTGCAACACGTTTGTGTACCCCCCGCGCCTCTTCCAAAGTGTCCAGTTATCCACGCGCTCCGCACCCCCGCACTCCTCGCTGTATTCTTTCGTTTAGAGTTCTGTTATAAATTTTGAAACGGAAGTGAAAAAGCTTGCGGAACTTCTGCAGAAGCGGGAGCGGAAGCAGAGTTCTGTTGCAACACTAATGCGAGCACACACATACTGGAATCAGATTATGAATTATTTCGATTAGTACTAGCGATTAGTACCTACTAATTTCTTTTCCATAAATACGTTTGAAGGTGCCGGGAAGCCCGAGACTACTGATCAATCTGATTTTTTAAGATATGTGTGAAACAAGGTTTAGAATTTAGAATATAAATATTTGATTATGAATCCAGAGACCCATTCCAGATGATTGTATGAGGCCAGCTTTAAGCAATTTCCGCTTCCCTAATGGGAAGCGGAATTTGAAAACTGATCATCAGTTGGGTCTAATTTGAATCTTATTTCCCCACGTCCGTCAGTTCACCGTAACACAAGACTACCTGACGCTGGAGCCCATCGGGTCGGTGTTCCTCATCTTCTTCGGGACCATCATCATCATCCAGTTCACCGCAATGTTGTTCCATCGATTGGGCACGCTGTTCCACGTGCTTTCTACCACGCAACTCAACTGGTACCTTACTAAAAAGGTAAGTATTTGGAAAATAATAACCTAACAAGTATATCTCTTATTTGTGTTTCAAAGTAAGTTAAACTGTACTCAGAACTCAAATTTTAACAAGAGTAAAGCGAGTTTTTGACAACATTGTTCTACCCGATAGATAAGACATCGGAACCTTTTCGTCAGCGTTTTTTTTTTACATGTAGGTATGTCGTAGCCATATCGTAGAACTGATCATTTCATAATGTATACGACCATTTCACATAATTGTTGGCCACTTCATGAAATGGCAATCTCAAAATTAACCTAACTTCGGCCATAACATGAAATGGCCAATTTTACGATATGGCTACGACATCATTAGACGTTAACCTCTAAATGATTTGGATAATTTAAGCCGGCTATATAATAAAATGCAACCATTTTATGAAATGGTCGGTCATATCATGATGTGATTAATTCTAAGATCTGGCTACGACATATATTTCTGTTAGGGGTCATTCATTTATTATGTAAGACGATTTTTAGTAGTTTTTGACCCCCTCCCAACCTAAATAAGAAAAAATACGAATATTCCGACCCCTCACCCCTGTTTAATATTTATTACGTAAGAATCTAACCTTTTTCAACTGTCGAATCCGACTCGGCTGGGCAGCGTTCGGGAGCTGCGCGGTATCTTCTCATCCAATATACCACAGTGTCTCAAGACGAAAGTCTATGACCAGTGCGTGTTGCCAGTGATGACATATGGTTCCGAAACGTGGACGCTCACAATGGGCCTCATCAGAAGGCTCAAAGTCACCCAAAGGGCAATGGAAAGGGCTATGCTCGGAGTTTCCTTGCGTGATCGAATCAGAAATGAAGATATCCGCAGGAGAACCAAGGTTGCCGACATAGCACGAAGAATCGCCAAACTAAAGTGGCAATGGGCAGGGCACATTGCTCGCAGAACGGATGGCCGTTGGGGCCGAAAGGTTCTGGAGTGGCGACCGCGTACCGGAAGACGCAGTGTTGGAAGGCCCCCTACAAGGTGGACCGATGACCTGGTGAAGGTTGCGGGAATCCGATGGATGCGAGACGCACAGGATCGTTCGTTGTGGCGACATTTGGGGGAGGACTATGTCCAGTAGTGGACGTCTATCGGCTGAAATGATGATGATGAAGAATCTAAAGGAAAGAACATAGAACCTCCTTCTTTTTGAAGTCGAGTAAAAATGAATATACGTTTGGTTGGTAATGATGTTTATTTTTAAAACTAACAATTTTTAAGAACGTTTACAAGTGTGTCTTTTACGCAAACAAGTAACGTCTAGTTCACAAGCGGGGAGGCTCAGTAACGCTGCCATGGAAATAGTTTACCTAAACTCATCCGAGCACACATTGGCACGCACTAGCGCAGTCGCGCTTTTTCATATCTTAACTTTGCTTATTTTTGTGATCTTACGTAAGAACTATTAAGACTCCCTCCCACCCCCTTGTAAAAAAAAACAAGACATGGTCGACGTGTCTCCCCCTTACGTAAATCGCCTTACGTAATAAATTAATGGCCCCATATTGTAAGGTGCGCGTGTCGGTTGACAATAGAACACGCTTGCCTAGAAGTAACCTATTTATTATTGTCTTACTCCGTCTGGGATATCCACTCCATTAAATATTTTCTCCGCTGATCTTTTTCTTTCACAAATCTCAATAACAAACTATAACTTTTAACAGCCGGACGAAATGACAGACAAGGCCCTAATAGAGGCTAACGCGCTATTAATAGCCAAAGACCTGCAGCGTCTGAATACAGACGACTTGGATAAGCGCGACAACAACCAACACGTCTCTAGAAGGAAGACCATACATGACCTGGAGAAATCGAAGGACACTAAGCATAGCGTTATTAATCTTGATGCTAACTTTAAGAGGAGGTTGACTATACTGCAGGATGGAGATGCAGGTAAGTCGTTTACCTTGTATGGTTTTTACTTTGTTTTTAGGGTTCCGTACCTCAAAAAGAAAAAACGGAACTCTTATAGGATCACTTTGTTGTCTGTCCATCTGTCTGTCAAAAACCTTTATCTTGGGAACGCGTGGAAGTATCGAGTTGAAATTAAAACCATATACTCAGGTCTGCGGTCCCTTGAAGCTGTAAAAAAAATCATACTTTTGAGTTAACGAAAAAAAAGATACGGCCGTATACGTCGTACAAAACGTATATTTCGACACTCAACGAAATCAAAATTCATAGGGTACTTCCCGTTGACCTAGAATCCTAAAATTTGGCATAAATTAGGGTCTCATAGCACAAGTATAGGAAAAAATCTGAAAACTCTAAATTTATATTAATGTTACAAAAAATTTTTTTTTTTACGATTCGGAAAAATCTTCGTAACTCAATTTAGGAATTGAACTTTTTTCATAGGTAAATTTGTACGGAACCCTCAGTATGCGAGTCCGATTCGCACTTGCCCAGTTTTTTATTTAACTTGTGTGGTTCACTTCAGTAAGATCTATTTTACCTTAAACTAGCTTTTGCTATTGTTCTCGCTTGTTGGAAAACGATGGATGAAGCCTATAGAACAAGCGCGCCCTGAAGATACTTGTTCAAATTTGTTTTTAAGGCTGACGGGTTATATCTTAGATGATTTTGTTCAAAAAGTAATCATTTATCCCAGCTCTGATATCTCGGCTGCCATCCCTGGGCGGCAACATAGAGAAGCGTCGCGCCACGGTGCGCGCGCTAGTGTCGCGCCGCGACTCCGTCATCGCTGAGCGCCGCCGCTCGCAGCTGCAGGCTGCGGCTCAGGACCCCACCGGCGACTTCATGTTCAATACACCCGGCTCAGTAAGAGTAAGAACACCATTCACTTTAAAAGACTACGTTTAATTGTCATATACGGATACAAAAAAAAATTTACAATACTTTCATCATTTTTACGTAAGTTTACAGTTTTGTACAGACAGCAGCATCAATCATCTTAAATTAAAATAGCTTAGGAAAGGGGTAACCCGTTGATGACGTTGTCCGTACAATCAACGTACCATCAATAACACATAAAACCATTGATTAATTTCTAGTTGGGATATTTTGAAAGCATGGGCAACGCAGGTGATAGAATGTATGCTTTCGAGTCTGCGGCGTGACCAAGTCGGCACCGAAAGGGTTTGTGGGCGCAGTGTATGTTACTTAATTTAATAGTGTGTGATTTTTCGGTTTGACTTGCGGTGAACTGTGGTGTAGGCTGACATCTGCGTGAAAAAACATACTGCCGTTTGCTTTAATATAATTAAAACTAGCTTCTGCCAGCGGCATCACCCTCGTGAAAATAGGTTTCTCCATACAAACTTCCAAGCCCCGTTGTACCCCGTCATGGGTGGAGTTTTGTAAAATCCGTTCTTAGCGGATGTCTACACCCTATAACAAACCTACCTGCCAAATTTTAAGTTTGTAGGTATTATAGTTTCTGAGATTTCGTGATTAATCAGTGAGTGGTATTTCGCTTTTATATAGGGTGACTGGCAATTAGTGTACGATACTTAAACACGTGATTGTGCTCATGATAACAAACAATTTTTATTATGGGAGCAAAGCTGAAATCGCGAAAAAAATATCAGCTGTTCAGTACATTAGGCAAACATAAATGTACTGAACAGCTAATTTTTTCAGAAATCAGAAATCAGAAATCAGAAACGTTTATTTCAAATAGACCAATTACAGGCACTTTTGAATTGTCAAAATGTCAGTCAGTCAAAAAAAAAACAAGTGAAGCTAAATTGCACGTTCCAAAGCGTAGATCTCTATGGAGAAGAACGTGCAAGAAACTCCATGGACACTCTTTTAAATCATATTATGAGTTACATAAATCTTGGTTACATATTTCATGTCGCTTCTAATATGTGAGCACAATGTAGATAAATAAGAATAAAAACTAATTAAAAAGATAGAAATTGAATTAAGCCACTGGCAGCTAAGAGATGACCAGTCTCAACCGACGGCACCCGTTCACGAGCATGACGCGTGCATCAGCCTCACTCAGCTCAACCATTTTGAAGGGAACTGAATGACCCAATAACACGTGCCACCATCAGCGAGACATTTGAGTGAGCATGACAAACTCTCACCTGCCATGCTCGTAATGTCAAACAAGTTGTAACCTAATAAAAATGCTCCATGGTACTTCACATTCACAAAACTTGAAAAAAAAAAAGTGCTTCTACATTATACAATACTATTGTTTCCAAATGCAAAAGGTAATAAATTATCATAAGCTCTATTGAAATAAACAAATAAAATAAAATAAGAAAGATTTCGAAAACAACAAAACCAAAAGGGGAATAGTAAGTATCTCTTCCAATAATTAGAAACATATATATTTAAAAAAAAAAAAAAAACACAAAACTTAATTTGAAGGCTGTGGCTGTGGAGCAGAACCGGCATTTAGCCAAGCGTTTTTGTCAAGGATATAATCTTCCAGTTTATAATACGCTTGTCTACATAGCGTGCGTTTAATGCATGTTTTAAATTTGGACTCATTTAGTTGTAGAATCTCAACTGGTATTTTATTATAAAATTTTACACAGTACCCCATAAAAGAACTATGTACTTTTGCCAATCTGAATCGAGGTTGATCTAATTTGTTCCTATTCCTAGTATAAAAATTGTGCCTGTCACTTATCTTAGTAAAAGATATACTTTTCAAAAACAATCACGTGTTTAAGTATCGTACACTAATTATCAGTCACCCTATATATGTATATAGATTAAGCTCATCTTGTAGTTTTACATTGGTTTGACAAATGCTTCTTCAAGGTGTAATTGAAATAATTTAAGACCTGAAGTGAACTCAAACTCAAAAGGCTACATGCCTAGCCTACTACTACCACTAGCCTCTATAGCCAGGCGTATTATGAAGGTAGTACCATCATGATTTTGGTGCAAAAATTGGACGGTGCTATCGACCTTGTATAGTTACGTCCCTTTTCACATTCGAATCATGATGAGGCCTCATCGATTCGTGAGGCCTTATTTTGGCATTTGTACCTGAAAAAATTAAAGTGTGTTTGAGATTTTCGAATCATTTCAATTAATTACACCTTGTAAATATATGAGTTTGCCTACTTTGAGTGCGACTTGGTAAACCATCATCAAAACTTATTGCAATTGTGTTTTTTTTATTAGTTGGATGACATGAACGGACGTCCATCGACGGCGGGTGCGTACGTGAACCGCGGCTACGAGCCGGCGCTGGACAGCGACGACGAGTCCACACCGCCGCCGCCGCGCCGCTCCACCGTGCGCTTCCGATCTACCGACCACTACGCGTGATGCTGCCATGATCATACAGTGGCGGATTGATTTCTCTGCCTATATTGTTCCACTGCTGGGAAAAGTCTTCCCCATAGCCCTCTACTCTTCCCGGTGTGTTGCCTAATCCTGCTAATCTTGTAATCGTCTTTAAGCCATCACACCAGCGTTTCTTACACCATACATGGTGACGACGGCGCCGGCGGCAGGATATTTGGAAAATAAAAATATTCGGCGTTTTTCGACTGGCAAAGATTGAAGCATTATTAGAAAATTACCGACTTGCGATGTTTTGCGGTAGTGAAAAATTGTGCCAACAAGAAAAAGTACTTACAGTCATGTAACCACATAAATAAATAAAAAAAAAATGTATTTATACATAAACTGATTTCAGTAAAAATCTATTTTGGAATCGAAAGTTTATTTCAAACAGAATCTGCCACTGCATGGATCATCTCTTGGTATTCTTGCGGTTTCTTTTTTGCATTTATACGGATTTTAATGTTTAAATGCAAAAAAGATTGTAATTGGTGACTGCCATAAGACAATTTTTTCTGCATTTATTATTAGATTTTTCTACAAGTTATACAAGTATAAAATATATTATGAATTTAATAGCATGCATTTTTTATTTCTTAAAATATTTTTTACAACTTTGCCTAAACTAATTAAACCAGGAAAAAAACCCTTTTTAGCGGGATACTATGACAGCCACGTTGTATGCAACGCAAATATTGTTTTTGGGTTCGAACCCGCGACTCTGCCAGCGCTTCCGCTTAGCAAGAGAATAAACCGTATTCATGCCAACTAGAACTTCTTCTTTTGCTCTTTCGTCGGCTGCTACTTGCATCATATATCTCTTACTAGCTTCTTTAACATAAAATCAATGGACCTAGTAAAAACCATTCATTCTACGGATTATTTGGGAAATCCCTTCAAAAAATGTATGTTTCTTGAGTGAGTCAGTAGAAACAGCCTTTTTGGTGTGAAGTAAGGGGACGTTAGCAGGCGCTCGGGCAGTGAGCGCGCGGCCCGCCGACCGAACGCACGCGCGAACCATGCGCAGCGACACTGTCCCGCGAGTGCACTCCACGCTTTACCTCAACATTGTGAAGTGATACACAGTACACATACGGATTACTACAACACTAATCTCCTTAGGATATATTCAACGGTAAGTTCAGTCTACATTTCTTAAATCTAAGCAGTATTCTGATATGGATATGACCTTTCAATCCTCGAGGCTGCAGAGCGCGATCAGCTGCGAGAGTGAGTGAGGGTGACTGTAAGGTTCCTTGCAAAATGTTCACTCGTCACTGTATCTCGTAAAACCAATTCTCTCTTATTGGATTCAATCTTCTCTTGTAGATATCTGCTGTCAAGGCCTAAAATACGCGAGACTACACTGGTTTCTCTTTCGAAAGTTTCGTAACAACATTTATGTAAAGTGAGACTGACCGTTCAAAGAACGTGTCTAATATGATTCATAATGTGTTATTTATTCAAAAATTTGGCGAAGCTATGGACCGTATGGTACTCGCAACAAGCTTGTATCTCGTAAACAAAAGTGAATGTAGGCGGCATGGGATAGAGAATGGGAAACAAAGACCGCGGTATTTCCTTAGCTAGTCAACAAACGACCTCTAAATACCAACTGTAATAGATATGCTGAAGTGATATATCATTAAATTACATAAATAGGTTTAATACGTTGTGTAATTCATACCTTACATAAATTACATAAGGCGAGGTATCATATCTACAGATTTCACGTAACTTTGTTCGGTAAATCGATATTATAAAAGTAATGTCATTTCGCAGTTTGGTATGCAATAAAATGTTTATTGGTTGACCGAAATCATTATTATCGGTAAACTAATAGATTTGACAATTAGGGTACAAATGATGTTTTATTTATGTTCGTCGACTTTCCGTTATAAACTGTCCAGCCTTCAAAACTACTTTCAACTGTATAGTTAACACTTCAAGAAAGCATGTATATTATAGTTTCTCATAAAAACATCAGCACTTATAAAATGGTATCACAGAATATTACTCTTAGATAATCTATGCCTAGTAGTGAAACTTCGAGAGGACGGGTCGATTGATTGATATTCTCATATACAAGTAATTACAGACAGCTTCATAACAGTACCAATAAATATACAAACACTTAAGCCTTGCGCCCAGGCCTCGCTCGCATCCGCCGCCAGAGGGTCGTTCTCACTAGAACAAGAACAATTTGATGGTTTCCGCAATAGTGCCCACTATTACGCTAGCCAAGTGCAATTAACTAATTAATAATAATCTTTGCGTTGCGCAGGCGCGCTTGCAATACAAAGCGTAATTAAAAGTTTGTTCAAGGAATTTTCTTTTTTGCTCCTACTTATTTACATATGAGAGTTGTGTGACGGGAGTTTGGCAAACAACTGGATATTCTTGGATTTTAGCGAGTGCTGCATGTGAAAGTGTAGGGACGAGATAAACTGGGCGATCTGTATACTTATCACGCTGATTGTTGTCAACAGTTCAGTAAGGTTCCAAGGATCTTATACACCCTACGGATAAACTGTATTGATTACGAAAAAATATTACAAACTTTAGAGTGTATTTTCATTGACATTAAGTTCATATTTTTAATTGACAAGCAGAAGGGGGAAAATTTACCGAGCAAGACAACGTGAAAGAGGTAGTATGTCACTTTCTTACCTTTATCTTTAACTAGGATAATCATAAAATTTTCTATTTAAGCACATTAATTGTTATTATTTTTGTCACTGCAGCATTTTATATTAATTGATGCTGCAGATATATCGACGGCAAAGTACCAGTAACTTTTGTCTGTGAAACCTGAAATAATAGTTAAATTTATTGAGAAGCCAGTAATTTTTAATTTAAAAAAATTCACTTCGAAGATTTTAAAACATGCAGAAAAACACCTTTAAATTCATGAATTTCTCGAGAAATTATATTAAGGAGGTATTGGTACTTCACGGTTGATATATACCTATACATATAATATACATATTAATTAATAGTGTTTAAACGCACAAGTCTATAATGTATTAATAACATCTTGAACTTCTTTAGAACAGAATATCCCGTAGTACGAACTAGTCTATGGATACACTAGTAGAATGAGATAACATACCCTTTTGTATCTCTTCGGTACATTTTTGAGGTTGACGTAATCAATCCAGATAGTATAAAAGATTCTTGACTATGACAGCCCCATTTCTTGTCCAGGCAATTACTATCCATTCCAGGTTGCTATAAACTAGCCACCAAATGTATGTATGTGTTTCAGTTTGAGTTTCCTTTTGTATATGTAATGGTGTACAATAAAGTATATAATAAATAAATAAATATGACGTGTTAAAATGTTAGGTGTGCGAGCGAGAAAGAGGGGCACCCTATATAGCTCCATCCCTTTAACAGCCTGTTTTGTCTTCGTGGCAAGATTGTTTATTTACAAGAGCAGTTACCGCTTTCAAATATTTGTACCCATTCAATAACCCGAAGCTTTACCAAGTTGTAAATAAATAACTCGTGCGTGACGCAAGCTTCAAATAACACATTTCAAAGTCCATTGCGTTCTTACTGCTACAGTTGTCAACGTACAACTGTAGAAATAACGCAATGCAATCTATAACGGAATCGAGCCAATTTCATGCACAATCCTTGAGCTGGCTTCCGTATTTGTAATTTCGTTTCATATTTATATCCTATTTATTATTTCCTGATCGACAGCTATTCTTACCTAAATGCTCCTTATATATATACTGGCTTCTGTCAGCGGCTTTAGCTTCTTAAAAACCGGTTTTTTTTTAAAGAAAACATACAATTATGATAAAAGATATATCTAACGCTGTATCATCAAAATTCGTTCAGCTGTATAGGTATGAAAACGTAACAAACAGAATAACTTTCGCATTTATCATTCAAGAATGGATTTATATATCTTTATAACCTATAAATATTCCTAGTATTTCACGGTCGTTAGTAATGCTTAATTGCTTACTTTCATTTGCTTAATTGTCTGCTCGCAAATGGTTTGAGCAGACCTTGACAGCGGTGACCGGAAGAAAGTGGGCTGTGATTAGCATGAGCCTTACGTAGCAGAACGATTTATACCTATGTACGTATGTAACGGTGGTTTAGTACGTGGATCTATTGTAGATAGCTTTGTCATTAAGTTTTTTTTTATATGAAAAGGAGATAGTAGTTTAGCTACTAAGCAATGAATAGCATCACAAGAAATAAGCAGATTCGACTGCTGGCCCACAGGTCAAAATATTTAACATGAGTTTTTTCCAAAACAGTTTGATTTTGGAGAAAACTAAAATTACTTAGTTACATAGTTCTTTTGTCCATTTTTCGACTTGCCAAATGCTTCTTGCATATTAGTTAATACTAATAAATGTTACCTAGGTGTAATAACACAAAAATGCCGACACTATATAACCATAAGCAATCATATAATAAGTATTTGCACAGTAATAATACAGGCATTTTGCAAAGCCCGCAATGATTGCGAAGTTGCTCTACAAAAGACATCAACGCACGCCCACTACCACGACAAGTGGAAATGTCAATATCGCAACTTAACATAGCTTAAAGGTATTTATTGAAGCAAATAAGTTTATGTGATTAATACTGATTTTAGATCTTTGTTTAGCTGCGGGAAAAATTAGGATAGATTATTAGTTGCTGTTTTTAGGGTTCCGTACCTCTTAACACTTATAGGATCACTTTGTTGTTTGTCTGTCTGTCTGTCAAGACCCTTTATCTCGAGAACACGTGGAGGCATCGAGTTGAAATTAAAACCATATACTCGGATCTGCGGTCCCTTGAAGCTTTGAAAAAATCAGACTTCTAAGTTAACTAAAAAAAAGATACGGCCGTTTATGTCGCAAAAACGTACATTTCGACACTCTAGAGGAAATAATCATGGGGTATTTCCCGTTGACCCAGAAACCTGAAATTTGGAATAAAGCAAGGAATAAATTTGAAACTGTAAATTTGTTGTTACGTCACAATTTTTATTTTTTGCAATTCGCAAAAATCTTCGAGGCTCCATTCGGGAATCGTACTATTTACTTAGGTAAGTTTGTTCGGAACCCTCAGGGCGCGAGTCTGACTTGCACTTGCCCAGTTTTTTTTCAATGATTTTTATGTGAATTAAACAAAATCTATCAGAAATGTTTCTTTTTTCATAATTTGTTAGATTATTTATTTAATGATCATAAATTATGCTGTTTATTTATGTCTTACGTTAAAAGTTCAACATTTTTAGTGCTAAATATTCGATGACGTCACGTTAATAAATAGTCGTTGTATCATATACAATGACTATTGCTCTATAAGAAAAGAATTACAGGTATAGAAACCATGTATATGCTTTCCAGTAAGCTATACCTTTAAGGTATATCGTCATACCTTTTCGGCCCAGCGCGAACCGCTACCACAAGGTATACCCATACCTTGAAGGTCGGGTATTGCGATTAACAGGCATGTCTCATCTCTAAATAGCATGTGGTAAATATCACCCATGATACATACATAGGAACTTTATAAGTATTTATGTATTGTGTGTGTACTTATTTCCTATAATTACGGTAGTACGTAGGGGATTTTAATTAGGTAACCTCCTTATAATTACGTGATAAGCTTAAGCACTTTACCATAGTTATATGAGTTGGTCTTGAGTGTGTTAGGGTTGAATCATCAGCTGTCAGAAATAAGGTAGCTTTTTAACCGACTTCAAAAAAAAGGAGGAGGTTATCAATTCGGTTGTATTTTTTTTTTATGTTTGTTACCTCAGAACTCCGTCGTTTATGGACCGATTTGCAATTTTTTTTTTCCCTTTATAGGATATGCTTCCAGATTGGTCCCATTTTTTTCAAAATCCAGTTCTGATGATGGAATCCATGAGGAATCGAGGGAACTCCTCAAAAATTATAGGCAACCCTACGGTAATTTTAGTATTTTCATCAAGAACTTAAGCATTTACAGTCAAAAAGTAACATTTGATGAAGTGGAATTGATGAAGAAGACCAGATATGGTCAACGGAACTTCATACTCAAATAGATATCACAATGAAGATATAGTTAAGCGAACGAAACTATGACAATACAAATAAATGAATGATTCTGAATAGTTACGTTGAAAATGGTATCATCGAAGTGATCTGATGATGATGATGGAGCCGGAAGGTAGGCACTGGAACTCCGTAATTAATCAATGTAACCTAGCCGTGTTTGGACTTATTAGAATTGTCATGAGATGCACTTTGGCTATAAGGTACTATCGAACTGATCTGATGATGGAGCCGGAAGGTAGGCACAGGAACTCCGTAATTAATCAATGTATCCTAGCCGTGTTTGGGCTTATTAGAATTGTCGTGAGATGCTCTTTGGCTATAAGGTACTATCGAACTGATCTGATGATGGAGCCGGAAGGAGGAAGGTAGACACAGGAACTTTCTAATAAAACAATGTAACCTAGCAGTATTTGGGTTAATTGGAATTGTCATGAGAAATAGGCACTCTGTTTATAAGTGTATCGCAACTAAAAAGTGTGAAATAAAATCTTTTTAGAAAAAAAAAATAACCGACTTCACTAAAAAAAAAACACTAAAAGGATCAAAATAACTTTAATTTCGGAAGTCGGTGTTAAATAAGAAACAAACCGACTTCCGAAATTAAAGTTATTTTGATCCTTTTAGTGTTTTTTTTTTAGTGAAGTCGGTTTTTTTTTTTTTCTAAAAAGATTTTATATCTAAATAAATCCAGAATTTCAGATATTTAGTTACATGATTCAACTGCTGTCGTCAACAGCATCACTTAGTTTATCATTTAATGAAAAGTTGTTAGTGTTTACCCTTTTCCTAACTATGTTGGGTTTTTTTTTCGGTGGGAAAATCATCTTATGACATTCCCCGCTCTTGGGCGGAGCGCGAGATAGTGTCAGACTTTCACTGACTAAAAACCCACTCCTGTTCCTTCGTTGCCTTTCGTACCAGGGTCGAGTCTTCCTTTCAGAATCAGACCCTTGGCCCCAGTAGGCTTCGACCCTGCTGGGCCCCTACGGTTTGCTGACATCTCCTTGAGGCGCGCGTGGAACAGTACGCGCCGTCGACGACTTGGGCTCGGTCCGGACGGTTACCGGACGGTCGGGTCAGCTTCCAGTCTTACTGGATGCAGTATTTTTCATGGAGCTTTTGCTTAACTTCACAACCCAGCAAATGGTAACACGATGCCTCTAGGCAAGAGTGATGTTATATTTCCTGGCTTCTGTCTATCCGAAACAACTGTTAAAAGATCTACAGATGACAGCCGGGGCCAATGGCTTAACGTGCTGTCGGAAGCACGAAGGAATCTCGGTATGTTAAGATGGTCACCCATCCAAAAACAGACCTCGGCTAGCGTAGCTTAACCTTGCAGATAGATCCGATCAGAAGTAAATAGTCTTAGTTTTTTACTTTTGTATAGGTTTCAAAAGTTGTCTTTTCTTTAATCAATGATGAGGGGCCTTTTTTGGTCATGTACAGGTCTTTTTTTAGGGTTCCGTATTCAAAGGGTAAAACGGAACCCTGTTACTAAGACTCCGCTATCCGTCCGTCTGTCACCAGGCTGTATCTCATGAACCGTGATAGTTACACAGTTGGAATTTTCACAGATGTTGTATTTCTTTTGCCGCCATACTAAAAAACAGAATAAAAAAATATTTAAGGGGCTCCCATACAACATACGTGATTATTTGCTCGTTTTATGCTACGAATGGTACGGAACTCTTCGTGCGCGAGTCCCACTAGCACTTGGACGGTTTTTATTATTTGTTTTTCTTTTTAATGTTGATTTTTTTTAAAGTAATTTAAAGTTTTTTTATTGTTTTTTGTCCTGTGCGAGTCATAAATGAATGTTTATTTTTCTTTCTTTCTTTTATGTGACTAGCTTTGGGAAATGCTATTCACTCACATAAAACTACCAAGTAATGAGTTGAATGCATGTTCTCGAGACATAAAGGATCTTAATCAATCCTCATACTGACTGGATTCAAGTTATTTATGTTGTACAGTAATCATTAGCCGTGAGAAAACGACCTTCTCAAATATGTATGATGGGCTGATTAACCTTCTAAGAATTGAGATAAATATCGTTTACGAATTCACGTCTTGAATTCACCTACTTACATGCACTTTTAATTCTTTCCCAAATTATCATAAATCTCACATCAAAGAGAAAAAAAAAAACAAAGAAATCTCTCACAATATTTACATAGAGTTAACCTCCATTTGGACCAAGTTGCGCTAGCGCAGGCGACTGAAACCAAAAGACAAGTTGCACGGCCTACAACTACTGCATCATAACAATTGCGCTAATAAAGCCCACTTTCTCTTTTTTGTGGAGAATTTCTCGCGTCTGCATCGTTTATTAGTACGTGAGTACGTAACGATCGCTCATTGTGTATTATAGAACTCATGTGATTCAATAACATTATGTATTGTTAGCTATAGCAATGGCCTTTTTTCTACCAATCAGTATTCCGCCTCCACTGTCTGAATGTGGCCCTCCCAAACTCCCAACAGATTGCTTCTTGACTTTATCACTTTAATTAGTTACGGTAAGAACTGTTAGTAGCCCTGTTGCCAGCTTATTCATTTCATATCTCAGTCTGGTCTTAAAACTCCATGTTCCGAAGAGTAGTCTCTATCTTAGCTTCATAAGTGCCCATTTAGGCCTTTGTGCGTTCTAAGGCTAGTCTCTATCTTAGTTTCATAAGTGCCCATTTAGGCCTTTGTGCGTTCTAAGGCTAATCTCTATCTTAGTTTTATAAGCGCCCATTTAGGCTTTTGTGTCCTAAGGGTAGACTTTATCTTAGTTTTATAAATGCCCAAGCAGGCCTATTTATGTCCTAAGGATAGTATCTATCTTAGTTTTGTAAGTGCCCGTGTAAAATGAAATATTATGAATTCATTAATCGGTTCCATTTGATCAATCAATCCTCAGGTTGCATGGTAGTATGAAATTAATGCCCAGTTGCTTTCATAATTAAATGATCTGATTGACATGGGTTTTTGGAACAAATCGTGTATAGCCTTCACTTTGACCTGCAATTATTTTGGTACAATTAATTGTTTCATTGATACATGATTGGGTAACGAACGAATACAAATCTAATAAATATATAGGCATCGGATAGGAAATATTCTCGTCGAGGCTAGCTAAAGTAGGGCAGAAATAAGATAGATCTATAATGTAACGATCGAGCGGTTGTAGCTAGATTTCGTAATAGTTCTACGAGTATTTTTATTTGCATTACCAGATGTTTCTTACGTCTGGTATATTTTTACAGAGTGAAAATAAGCGAGACGTGACAGTGACCTTTTTTCTTTATTTGGCAAAACTAACAAAGATACAGGTTCTTTGCACCTGAGCTAGCTCTTGTATCGCATCCGGGTTTGTTGGAACCGCAAAAATGTTTCTAGGAATATAGCTCGTTGTGTCAGTAGATGACAAGTCACTCGGGTGACTCGGGTGCAGATTGGCTCCGTCGCTGCTCGAGGTCGCCCCGCCCCACTCCTCCACGCTCCGCTGGTCCAGCGTGATACTTACTTACATTAAGATCGTTACGATTTTTTATTAACTTGCTTAAAGAACGATTAAATGCTAATTTTATGTCTCAAAAATAATTTGGATAAAGCTTTTCCGACAACTTAATAGATTGAATTTCCTGTTGATTCAATTTGTTAGTGATTTTGTAAATAAAATCCATCAGTTGTAAGACCAGTCAGTGCTAATTAAGGACAATTTTTTTATAACCAACAAATTAGCACATAGCCATTTAGGACTTTATAATAATAGAAATTTTAATTAAAGTTCGATAGAGGCGAAGCTCAAGCAAGATATGAATGAGTTATACAAATTTGAAATCTTTTGTAGTCTGAGGAAAGTTTAATTTTGTGTGTAGTTGATCTTTTAAAACCATAGAGATACCTAAACACGCAAAACACACAAAAATCTTAAAATTCATAGCTTACTTCTCGCATCCAATCATCTACGAAACTGGTTTCGCCAGCTCTCGTAATTAACATCAATCGGCACTCCTTAAAAGCTGAAGATTATCTACACTCCCATCGGGCTTGTGAATTAGGCTGGCGTTAGGCAAAGCATTCCTGATCGTTAACTCATCATCTTGTGCAAGGCATGTACTTGATAGCGACACTATGTAAAGCTACGAAAGTACGAATATAAGGCAGTGTTGCGCAGCAGCAACGAGGAGGGAGGGGGGTGTGCGGGAGCGGGCGGGAGGGCTGCCAGCTGACGGCCTCTAGCAGTGAAAGTAAACCTGTGGCCCTCGCCACCAGTCCGACCACATTGGTGCTTGTAATACGATTTAAATTATGATTTACTATTGCATTGCTAGTGCTTTGATGTCATTTACAATGTCTGGCTGAATGCGCATTGTATTGTAACAATCAATCGATTGATTGTATTTCCCACTAAAGAGATAATCGTGATCGTTTTTAGATTGCTATTCCGATTCTCAGCCAACACGTATACAACTCTGTCTCACACTTTCGGGATATCACGTGAAGACATTTGTTTCTACTCGTTTTATATGATTGCCCCAAAAACTAAAGTTTGTATGTATTAATTTATTGCCTTTTGTGTACGAAGTCTGGTTATTAACCTTATTCTGGCAGGTAGAATACTACCTACATTGGCTCGTACATAATATTTGATCGTTTCCGCTTGTTACGAATTACGTCAGACTTGTAAAACTCTAATTAAGTAAAGCGTAGAAGCGTAGATATCAGTGCATTCTTTGTAAAATACCAACCATTCATTTAATTTTGTAAAACAAAATTGAGTTATGTTTCACAAAGGAAAAATAAAATAACAGCTAGCTTCCCTCCGTTTTTAGCACATTGATGATTAGACAATACCTAAGAGTAACTTTACGTGAAAATCTGATCTGTAGATAGGTAATAGACAATGATTATATAATTCTAAGTCATTATCATCATCATTTCAGCCGATAGACATCCACTGCAGGACATGGGCCTCCCCCAAATGTCGCCACAATGAACGGTCCTGTGCGCCTCACATCCATCGGATTCCCGCAACCTGCATCAGGTCATCGGTTCACCTTATAGGGGGCCTTCCAACACTGCGTTTTCCGGTACGCGGTCGCCACTCCAGAACCTTTCAGCCCCAACGGCCATCTGTTCTGCGAGCAATGTGCCCTGCCTATTGCCACTTAAGTTTGGCGATTCTTCGCGCTATGTCGGCCACCTTGGTTCTCATGCGGATATCTTCATTTCTGATTCGATCACGCAAGGAAACTCCGAGCATAGCCTTTCCATGGCCCTTTGGCTAATTCTAAGTGCTACATGGCAATTAATCCTTTAACCGCTTGCATCGGGTTGGTCCGATGAGTGTTTTTGCATCCTATTCGCCAGGGTCGTGTGTTTGCGACTAACTCCATCTCGTTTAGCTCTTCAATCCCCATAAGTGACAGAAAAGCTGACGAGATGGAGTATTTGGTCGTGGATGTGCGAACCTGATCGAATAAACGCGAGTGTTTGTCGGATATATCCCATGTAGGCGATTAAAATGTCTAATAGCGTGTACCTGATAAAGTTGTCAGTCTAATATTATCTAGTCACATTTTGTCGAGTCTGTTTCTAAGCGACGCGGACAAGCAATAGCAAAATTGTATAAACTCATTTCAGATGTTGTCTCTTGCGTGCACTATCTTTATTGAATCTAATAAATCTTGAGCTACATAGGAATACTATTTGCTATAAAGTGCGTGTAAGGGTAGGGTACATTGTCCAGCTCAGGCCGAAGTCGCTGACCTTGTAAACGGCGGCGCGGGCGCAGCCTGCCCACAGTGTCCACTAGCGCCGTGATCTGATACGATGGACATCGCCTGCTCAATGCAATAACACAGCCTAACAATGTTTATGACTTCTTTGTGTTAGTACCTTGAAACTGTTACATACGCGATGCGTGCCAGGTTCGGCCTATTGTTACGTTATATAACCTTATATTTTAGTGTTGCGATATTAAATGAAGAACAATTAGCTAAGACTTCAATAGTTATGAATTGTAAAAAAAAACTGACGGACGTAATCGTTATACTTACAGATGTTGTAACACTTTCCTTAGTAACATGTCGTTTCCTTGTTGAAAAGGTTGTTGTCCCTACCTACATCTTCCTTACGGAAACAAGTTTGATTGTTAGTAAGAAGGCTAACTTAACCTAACAGGAAAAGTTGAAGTTCTTAACTTTGGTGAAAAATACCTAGATACCTCATCTTAATTCTGAAAGAAACCAAATCGATAATATCTTTCTTTAGAAATGCAGTATGTCGATATTCAAAATATGTGGTTAGATGCAAATGAATGAGCAATAAATCACTCGCGAAGGTCCATAACTCTGCGAGGGATGAATGACCGGCAAGGTCGAGGGCTCTGGCTGGAATGCGCGAGAGTTCTGCTGGACGCGCTGTGATTCACGCAACCAATACATTCTTATTCTCCGAACATCTCCGATATTTTACCTTCAGGGTGTTAAGCGACAGTCGTATCCTTGAGATTGAGATAAAGAATTACTTATCTAGTGATTCTGGTTACAAATGTATTTTGATGCAATGCCAGTTTTATGACAAACTGAAAGCCATGGCCGCTAAACAGTTAATTTATTACAACTAAGAAGGTGAAAATCTCGGCCTCGATTGTTATCAACGTGCGATGAGTATTGTTTTACAAGGATTTCCTAATATTTTAAAAATAATGTTAAATTGTAAACAATTTGTAGGTAAGACTAGGTATATACGATATGAAATAAATAGGACCTGTAGTTGAATACTTAACCTTTAACTGAAAGGTCAGCCGTGTGCTCACTTGAGAGGGCACCATAAATTAGGATCATTTTATAGAACGTTTAAAAGGTTAGGCATTAAAGTATCTTCGCGGCATTGTTGTGGTCTGACTTCGTAGCATAGCAGGCTAGTTTACCTGAGCTACGCAGTTGCTACGTTACATTCTTGCTCGACTGACAAAGCAGCATATTGTTATATTTCACTTCAGTGTTTCAGATTGCATACCCGATATACCCTGATCTTGATATTGAACAAATTATTATTAAAAATGCACTCTACTAAATATAGGTATCTACTAAATTCTAATTTTCTAAATGATACAAATTGTTTCTCATCAGCGTAATTTGATAAATGTAGATAAGAACATAATGTAGGTAAAGTAGATAGCATCACGTTTTGTGGCATATTATTCGATTTTTCCTGCGTTAGTGCATTTGGTGTTATGATATTTTTTAACAACTTTTTGCCACAAACAACACACAAGTTAACACAAGTCTAAAGCTCGACTTTCAGAAATAAACTTATGACAGCGCTGTCACCATCTTGACAAAACTCAAGCTTGTTGATATTCACAGTATGGCACAGTCAGCCCACGAGTCCGTAAAAGCGTGACAGTGGACACAGTTGGAGCCGTCCAAAATGGAAAGTCGTGATGTCGACAATTTCTCTGTTAACGGTTCTAATAGGTACGCGAATACACTGCACATCTGCTAATTTAACCTACGTTTTCTTAGGCAAATGAAGTCTTAAATAAATATGCTAGTGGGAAAAATTTTGTTAGTCTAATCGTATTGTATCAATTACTCAAAATATTAAAAAAAAAGTACCAGTACTCTTCACAACTTTTCTTGTGAAAGTATTCACAAGAAAAGTTGTGAAGTGTTAAATGATTTTTATTACTGGTTAACAATCTAAAGAAAGAAAACATAATACGCTTTGAAATAGGCAATTCAAAGTGTCTGTAAAATACAGTGTGAGTCTTTATAATGTGCACATATCGAAATGAGGGAATTTATGCTTAATTTTATCGACGGAAAAAATATTTAAAAAAATCTAAATATTTATTTATATTTATTATGGATTTTTTAAAAATTTTGTTTGCTTTTGTGACCCCAGTGTATACAAAGCTGTGTAACTTTTAAACTAAACGATATATCATGATGAAACAAACTCCATAATGATCGGAAGTAATTACGCGTTGTCATAAAATGAAAATTGTAGAAAAAAAAATAGCCTCAATTAAAAATAAACATTTTTTTTGGCAAAAATCTGATTTTTTTTTCATTCATTTTTACAATAATTGTAAAATTTCTCAATAACACGCCCCCATCACCTACCTTTTTTATTACTTTAAGTGATTCTTCATTGTATTAGGAACCTAACGGTAAAAATTGCATGTTTATAACTCAACCCCAACGTTTTTTATCAACTGTCAAAGAAAGGCCCAGAGCATAGCAACGCACTATTATTTAGCAAGTAGATAACTTTTTTTTGTGAACTTTGTTGTGAATGTGCGCGGGTCGTTTCAAAGATGGCACTCCAAATGTGCAATTGTATTGTTCTCAAAAGGGTGGTTTATTTGGGATGATAATTAGCACAAAAGAGTTCAATTAAAACCCATTTATGATTAAATACATAATTTAATGCGTCAGGTTTTCAAAATGTCCACCTCGTTGTTGTAAGCACAAAGCCGCGCGAATTAAAATTTGGTTTGTCGCTCTCCTTTTTTTTAGGTGGTAAAATCATCTTATGACAAATCGCGCTCTTGGGCGGAGCGGGATATAGTGTCAGACTTTTACTGACTAAAAACCCACTCCTGTTCCTTCTCCACACTACCCGTGGCCCCAGTAGGCTTCGACCCTGCTGGGCCCCTACAATTTGCTGACATGTCCCTGAGGCGCGCGTGGAATAGTACGCACCGTCGACGACTTGGGCTTGGTCCGGACGGTTACCGGACGGTCGGACGGCAAGCCACCCATTGCTCGCCGTCCGCAAGCCCGCGCCTACGGTGGCCGGAAATCGGGATCGGAATCCTGGCGGCGGTTGGGGCGTGAGGACCGTTGCCTCACGCGATCAGCCGCCTCCTTTGCTAGCATTACTGCTTCGCAGAAGGAGGCGACCGCCTGCCACTCCTCCTCGCTCCGGACCAAGGCTCAGCGCGAGAGACACAGCGTTGCTCTGCCCAAGCGGGGCACACCTCCACCGTGTGCCGTGTGTCTGTGGTGTCACTCTCCTTATCATTTCGGGATCATTGGGAATATCATTCGCACAGTTTATTATGCGGTCACGCAAATCGGCCTCACTGTTGATGGGGGTACTGTAGATGCGTTGCTTCATGGTCCCCCATAGGAAAGAATCAAAGGGCGTCAAATCGGGTGAACGCGCAGGCCACCCTACAGGTCCTTGCCGGCCGATCCATTGATCATGATAATTGTCGTTTAAAAATCTCCTTACATAGCTATGCGCTGGGCCTTTCTTTGACAGTTGATAAAAAATGTCGGGGTTGACTTAAAAACATGCAATTTTTACCGTTAGGTTCCTAATACAATGAAGAATAACTTAAAGTAATAAAAAAGGTAGGTGATGGGGGCGTGTTATTGAGAAATTTTACAATTGTAAAAATGAATGAAAAAAAATCAGATTTTTGTCAAAAAAAATTGTTTGTTTTTAATTGAGGCTATTTTTTTTTATACAATTTTCATTTTATGACAACGCCTAATTACTTCCGATCATTATGGAGTTTGTTTCATCATGATAGATCGTTTAGTTTAAAATTTACACAGCTTTGTATACACTGGGGTCACAAAAACAAACAATTTTTTTTAAATATCCATAATAAATATAAATAAATATTTAGATTTTATTAAATATTTTTTCCGTCGATAAAATTAAGCATAGATTTCCTCATTTCGATTTGTGCACATTATAAAGACTCACACTGTAGTTTAATTGGAGTTTAGGTTTCATCACTCAATAAATTTTCAAATGATTTTTTACAGAAAATATTAAATAATGGCGACGTCGGGAGGGAAGCCGCGGCGCGAGGAGGCCAGCGACAACTCCGACGACGAGCTCACACCGCTCGCTAACGAGATCTACGGTGGAAGGTGTGTACTAAACGTATTCTTTGTTGAATAGTTCAATTTGTATGTGTTCATACAAATTAGAATAATGCTAATTAGATAGTAGGTGAAGAATAGTCCACCTACTATCTTGCCCACCCTCTGGGCTTAAAAATATGTAAAACTTTGCAGCAGAGTAACCAGCGGGTTGCCACCGTCAAAGCCGTGGAAGTGGTTAGGTGTATGACATGAAAATGTACCTAATCTACTTCTATAGATGACTTCCTACTAAAATAAAATCAATCATAATTCTTTCCGTAGCTGTCTGACTGTTGGTTATTACAATAAAATGAAGCTTTAAATATGAAATTTCAAATGGTGTATATAATAATAATAAATAAATAATAAAGAAAAGTGTATGCACACAGAGGTGGTGCAACAATACTTCAAGAGCTTCCGATTCGAATTCTGATCTTGTCATGGATTTTTAGATGAATAATTTTCTAGAATGCCAGTCATAATATTTTACTTAGATTATCTCATTCCAAAAGGATTAAAAACGAAAACAAAACAATTCGCAGCGCAAATAACTAGGTATTGATAAAGCAAAAATGTTCATTTTAACGGGTAGTCTCTAATAACTGCCTATAAAATATCTAATCTAGATAGGTCCATGGATATTATTACATAAAATACGATTTTATCTTTAAAACAAAAGCTCGGCTGAGAGTTATGTTACAAGACGGAACAGCTTCCGTAACGTATGACATCACTCGTCCCCATCAAAGCGATACGTCATCGTCGAGCAATCATTCGATAGTATTTCTCATGTTCTCATGTATGTGCTAAGTACATACATATCTTACACTTTCACCTTTACCAAGTAAGCGAGTATATAAGTAAATAATCAAGCTTTTATTTGTTTTGTAATGAAACTCTTCAGTACTGTATAAAAGCATTGTAACCTAGTTTTTTTTATTTTATTTTCAAACCTTTTACAAAAGTGTTAACATTATATAATGATTTCATTATTTTAATAAAAGCGTTAAAATTATTATTGTGTTACAATGCGTTAAGTGATTCATGCGAAGATCTTTGATTCATGACACCAATTTCTCGTGAAGGCTATTTAATGAAGTGACATCTAACATAGCATTTGTAAGGTCAAATGTGATCATAAAGTTAATATTAGCCCGTATTTGGATGCAATTTCAAACAAAATTTTAAATTGAAACTTTATATAAGTAATTTCTATTATGGAATAAAATGATTCAATTGGCATTACAGATTATTGTATCACCGATGAAACGATTTCACTGCTTGTAACGATATTACGCAAGTTACTAGAAAATAAACAAAATCAATTAGAGTAGAATGCCGTTAAAGGTCTCATTAGTGGTAACAACAGTAACGACGATATTAATATGGTGTTCAAAGCATAATTATGTGGTTAGACAAGACAAGTGGCGGTCTTTAAGCATTAATTTCCCATCATAACTATGTTGAGTAATCAAAAGCAAACTAGATGAGTCAGATTCGCAATGATGATATTTTTTTATATTGCAAGTTTCCTACCATGAGATTTAACCTTTGAACATTCCAGGTACCCATTGAAAGCTTCTGCTCAATATCACAAATTCAGAATTTCGTGACTATCAACGCCGTAATCAGGATGAACAGAATTTATTGTCACGTTTATTTTGTCTAGTAGACCCGTAGAGTTATTTTCATGGACATTTTTTACTGGCAATTTATTAAGGAACCATAGATTTATCATTGGTGGCAAATGCAACTTATGAACTTCATTAGCATACAAAATAAAAAAAATACACGTAGTCTATGATAAACAGAAGTAATAATGTAAAAGATCATTGTTTAGTATGAAGCTTTATTTAGCCAGAGGTCGAGTCGCTCGCGCCGATCGGTCACCGTGGCCCGGAACCCGTTCAAATGCCAAGGTTGACAACTCTGACGACACAACTTTCGATCGATCGACTGCGCCACATTTTTGCGCCCCACTTCGCTGATAGAGGCCTCTACGAACCATACTATAGGGTTTATAATGGACTCTTGTGTTGTTTTACTTGCTCTATGATGCTTGTCAAAGTCTAGATGAGAAATTAAGGTCTAACCTTGAGACAATATGTTGCAGTTCTTATATCCTGTTTCAACTTCACAAGTCTTTACATTCTTTGTAGCAGGTATCTAGATCGTAAAAAAAGAATAATATTGTTCCAAGATGCAGTCAGATTTTAAGATTTTTTTTCTGTCTGTTCCAGATCGTTCAATTCTCCGGTTTGTTAGGCCACGTTTGGTTATTGTCTAAATACTTTGATTAACAGCTTTTAATACAATTTGGATAAATTTTAGTGTTTTTATTTCTAAGAATAGAATTAATAAGGCTATTTATTCGACTAAGATTGAACGGTGTCTAGCAGTAAATGCTTTCGTAGGAGGTAGCCGAGACGAGCGGGGTCGGGCGTGACCAGAATGCTGGATAGTACTGGCTGACCAATGTGATACTTACCGGTTGTTTGGGCTCAGAACAACAGCAAACAGAACTGTACAAATTCACATAGATAACCGAATAACACTCAACGAAAACAGTGAATTGATAATAAAATTGTTAATTTCTTGCAAACGATATACGATGCGTTAAGTTTTGCTAATATATTTTAGCATGATGCAAGAGTAAAGGTGACATGTTTAGACTTATAAGACTCAATTTTAAAGTCATACAATGGTTTTCTTTGTATAGGTCTTAAAGAGCAGAAAACTGTGTTCGTTTTTTCATGAAAAAGTAAACAAGATATCGTCATTGAATACTGTCTACAAATTAGGTACCTATTGACAGTTAGATGTTGACCATAATATTTTAAACGACATGTTATGTGTATTTACCATACAGCCGCAATGACGTAACTGCGACTTAGCTCAGAGAGGTTTATGACAAACATGGAAGTTAGCAGACGTGTGCACAACATAATGCTCCCGACCACACCATGGTCGATGACCCCCACTGCGGTGGACTTTGGGTATGGCCGGGAGTAGCGGCACGCATATCAAACAAAACCTTACCTTATGATGGCTACATGGAAATTGGAAAGTTTGACGTATTTCCATTGAGCGAAGAATATATAATTATTTTATTTATTGTTCAAAGCAATCTGATTAGACTTGAAACAAAGTTTTTAGACAAAAGTAAATTAATAACTAGAAAAATTTAACCTTTTTATAAAACGCACTAACCTTATGCTATTAGCTAAATTCAGTATTTTGTTTTTAGAAATGAGGCCATTGATTTTTCATTTTTATTAAAACAATGAAATTCATAGATATTAATTAAGTGTTGCTACATAGTGTTTTCGGAAATACGATTTTATGAAAAGAATTAAAACAGAATTTCGGAACGTCTATTAAACTGTTTCTTAATAGATTATACCAATCCACTTAATCTAACTACTTGTAACTTGTAGCTATTGAAACATAATAATCTTGGCCAAAGAAATTGTTGTTTTATTTTTATGACATTACGGGTTACTGTTATGTTACAACACCGTGGGGCCGCCGGTGCACGTGCACGCGAGGCAGGCGAAGGCTTTCGTAAGTTTTCGTGAGCTGTAGCGACATTGAACGATCTATTGTTCTGAGTGGCAAGCTCCGTAGGCTGCGCTCGCGCCGACAAATACCTAATCCATCTAGACGCGGCCAATTTGACTGTCGACAGTCTGGATCGTGTGTGGCGGAAGGTCACTACACACGAGCATTTGATTTGAATTCCGACCTCGTGTTCAAATGTTAGCGACGGTGACTGCTAGCTCAGGGTGAAGATAAAA
Organism: Mythimna impura; assembly: GCA_905147345.3. Classification (NCBI taxonomy): domain Eukaryota; kingdom Metazoa; phylum Arthropoda; class Insecta; order Lepidoptera; family Noctuidae; genus Mythimna; species Mythimna impura. The sequence continues at coordinate 12,436,004 of LR990348.1, read as the reverse complement.
TTTTCAATAGGTTATATAGGATAGTTGTTCTATCTCATCAAGGTGGGATGGTCTTGGACGTGTCTGTATCTACACTGTTGTCTCTGTGTGCGTAAGCTTGGTGCACTCGGTGTACCTAATAGAATTTTCTATATAACTTACACACACAAATACTACATGCTCATGAATCTACAGGCACAGCCAAGACCAACTCGCCTTCGTGAAAAAGAATAGATATCTATCAATTTAACATAATATTGCAATTTAAGACACGAATATTAAGTATATATTTAACTGACATCACCTCCATAAATAGAGACTAAAGCAAGGCTTATTCTATGCATAGGTGCGACGAAAATTTATTTCAGATAATATATAGATTTTTTATAAATTACCTACGTACAGTCAACTAAATAATTAGGCTGGTTGTTACAGAGCCAAAAATATTAATATTCACAATTAACATAGAGGCACTGGTAGAATTCTTCGATACCCAGGTTTTGGATGAGTCAGATTAATTAAATATTCCAGAACAAACACTTTGTGCGTAACTTAACTCACAATACGCAGTTTGTGCATAAATCTTAAGCTATAGAACTGGTTTTATAAAACTAAACCTTGCTATTTGGATGTAAGTATAATGAAGCGAATAAATATGGAAACTTTTTCACTTCCTCATGTAGGTTGAAAATTAATTCATACGAGGACCTGTTTATCTACTAGAATTCGACGGGTTTCAATGGTTAGTTGTCGGATAAATAAACGTCAATCGCAATGTTTTGATAAGCTAAGATTTTGAACACACTATCTATCTAGTATTTAGAATAACATATTTTTCTGATTCTCTTTACTGTAGTTTTTTTTTTTTTTTTTTTCATCTTATGACATCCCCCGCCCTTGGGCGGGGCGGGAGATAGTGTCAGACTTTTACTGACTAAAAACCCACTCCTGTTCCTTCATTGCCTTTCGTACCAGGGCCGAGTCTTCCTTTCAGAATCAGACCCTTGGCCCCAGTAGGCTTCGACCCTGCTAGGCCACTACAGTTGCTGACATCTCCTTGAGGCGCGCGTGGAACAGCACGCGCCGTCGACGACTTGGGCTCGGTCCGGACGGTTACCGGACGGTCGGAAGGCGAGCCACCCATAGCTCGCCGTCCGCAAGCCCGCGCCTACGATGGCCGGAAATCGGGATCGGAATCCCGGCGGCGATTGGGGCGTGAGGACCGTTGCCTCACGCGATCGGCCGCCTCCTTTGCTAGCATTACTGCTTCGCAGAAGGAGGCGACCGCCTGCCACTCCTCCTCGCTCCGGACCATGGCCTGTACCAAGGCCCGGCGCGAGAGATCGCCGCCACCGATAGCCCCCACGAGGACACGGCGTTGCTCTGCCCAAGCGGGACACACCTCCACCGTGTGCTCCACCGTGTCCTCCGGGTGGTCCACACAATGGTGACACCCGGGCGTTTCTTCCGCACGAATCCGGTGCAGGAACCTCCCGAACTTACCATGTCCGGTGAGGACCTGCGTCATGCGGAAGGTAAGGACGCCGTGTTGCCTTTCCAGCCACTCCTCAAAGAGGGGACTTACCGCTCTTTACTGTAGTGGATCACATACTTTTGCGCATTATAAAACTCGCGATTAGCTCCTGTGGTCATCTTAAAAAAATATTTATAATATTTAGGTAAGACTTTTTTATACAAAAATATTCGTCTTGGGCAGCTGTAGCTAGTCGTTGGTCATTGAAAGTTTAAAGTTTTTGCAAGCCTAATAAATACTAAAGTACTAGAGTGAAAGGAACGGACCTACTATTTCAGGCCACTTTCTAGACTAGGGCGGTTTCATTTCTCTCCCAATCAATTCCATTTTTTGTTTCATTTCACTCTCAATGAATCAGTAAATAACAAACACAGCATTTCTTGAATGAACTAATAAGACGCCAATCATAATAAGTAGAGGTAACATTTGGCAACGAGTAATAGTGTTGAAGTTTACTGATTGGAAAGTGTTGAAACAGAGGCGTCACTCATTTGCGGCACGGTGCTGCCGATGCGATCATATCAATTAGTGAACGGACGATATAATTTCGCGTGCTCACCACTGCTGAACGAAGAACTCTCCGCATAGTGGGCAAAACTTAGCACTAACTAGAAAAAATGTTAGCTGACGATTTTATGGGCTGACTTGCCAAATGATAGCTTTTAACTAAGAAATAAATATAGCGGTTTGACATCCTCACATAGCGTCTGTCTGTCTGGGTATTTGCAATAAACTCCAAAACTACTGAACTGATTTTCATGCGGTTTTCACCAATAGACAGAGTGATTTATGATAAAGCTTTAGATGCATAGGTATTATAAAAACTGGGAAAGTGCGATTCGGACCCGCGCAGTGAGGGTTCCGTACAAGCTTACCTATGAAAACAGTTCAATTCCCGAATTGAGTTACGAAGACTTTTCCGAATCGCAGTTTTTTTTTTGTGACGTAACTACAAATTTAGTTTTTAGATTTTTTCCTATACTTGTGCTATGAGACCTTGCTTCATGCGAAACTTCAGGATTATAGGTCAACGGGAAGTACCCTATAAATTTTGATTCCCTTGAGAGTATCGAATACATGTTTTTTGCGAAATAAACGGCCGTATCTCGATAACTCAGAAGTTTGGTTTTTTCACAGCTTCAAGGGATCGCAGACTTTAGTATATGGTTTTAATTTTAACTCTACGCGTTCCCGAGATGAATGGTCTTGGCAGACAGAGAGATAACAAAGTGATCCTATAAGGGTTCCGTTTTTTCCTTTTGAGGTATAAATACCGGCATGGATCTTAAGCGTGACTTGCGCAGAAATGAAATATCGGGTCTCTTTAGTGGTATGAAGTGAGACGCAGGGGCGGGCAATGCAATCTTTGTACAGTGATTGGCTCGCCGATGTTTACGATGCGCAAAGCGATCCCCACTTTTTCGCCGAGCGCTAAAGATTCGTGCCGGTATTTGTACGGAACTTTAAAAAGAATGTGTATTAAAATAGAAAAAGCTTAGAATTTCAAAGATTTGCCGGGTCGCTAGTATTTTCTACATAAAAGTTGTCAAAACCTCATTTTTATTTTCAAGCTACATGTTATCTGACTGTTTATAATCGGCGTTCAGTAAATTATAGGAACGTCAATGCGATCGTCATTTGTTTTATTAATGTTCTCGGGTTTACCAACAAATGACATGGAAAAGCCAAAAATGTTTTGTGGCGAAGTGAAATTGTGTTTAAAATGATTTCGTATTCCAATCGACTTTATACGAGAAAACTTATATATAATAATATCGACTTAGTATATCTGTCTTGGTTACAATAATATTAAGTGCTCCATGATACCATGGTGTCCTGCCGTCCTGGATACCAAGATTTATTAGTCGTACTCAACATTTGCTTATATAGGGTGACTGGCAATTAGTGTACGATACTTAAACACGTGATTGTGCTCATGATAACAAATAATTTTTATTATGGGAGCAAAGCCGAAATCGCGAAAATATATCAGCTGTTCAGTACATTAGGCAAACATAAATGTACTGAACAGCTGATTTTTTTTTCGCGATTTCAGGTTTGTTCCCATAGTAAAAGTTGTTGGTTATCATGAGCACAACCATGTGTTTAAGTATCGTACACTAATTACCAGTCACCCTATATGTCTGGTACGCGAATGTAAAGTCTTAGGCCTGTATTTTCCCGATGCCTAGTATGAAGATACCTCTAACATAATAGCATTGATTTAGATTTATATCCATATTTATGCATCGTTCCAGGATATGGGTCTGACATTCTGATATCGGGTGATAACCCACTAGGTGTAAACGGTACCTGTACCTACCGTCAGCAGTCATTGGATGATTTCCCACCTTAAAAAAAGCTATTCCGATTTAGAATAGAATAGAAAAACTTTTATTCGAGACAGACACAGCACAACAGTTATAAACAAAAACACAAAGTAAACAAGAACAAAGTACAAAATGCGCCGAGCGTGCCCGCTCCGAAAGGGTGACCACCTCAGCATTTGCTAGGCGTTAGACACCCAGCGCTGGTTTTCAGTTGGCACCCCGCAGTGACGCATGGACTAATTCCGAACATGTCTAAATAAATATATTTAATATATTTTAGGGTGTTTTTAATATCGTGCGGATTCCATCACGCATGCGGGATTGCCCCACATGCAGATTTCAGACAGAATTTCACACAGCGTGAGACATGCTTGCCTACGATCACGCTCCGCGTCCCGGGTGCGTATTTCACGAATTACAATAAATACTTGTATGGACATTTGCGTGATCAAAACCGCACGATATCAAAAACACCCTTATTCATGCCGATTCATTACATAAAGTTCATATTTTCAATCGGTCACCACATTTAATAGTAACTAGTTTTTTTTCTGCTTTCTGCCATATGAATAGGCAAATAAATAGTAATTTGTGAACTTTTATGCTGTATCATGGCAAACATAAAGCTTATGACTTCTATAGGAATTTGGGAGAGATCAACGAATTTCTAATCAAGTCGCGCGTACAACTTCAATTTATTGCCTTTAATATTTCAATGCCTTTATTGCAGAGAAGAGTTTTAGTGTCGATATTTAAGCTATACCAAATAATTAATCAACGAATTGTTTGACACTGAACGTAGTAACTTAATAATTCCATAAATCCCTCGGATCTCAAATTTGCTGATCACGATCTCATAATTACGTCACATACATTATTATCAGCAATGACCAAAGTATCTTCTACGCAAATTCACATGCTACATACTAATTTGCAAACGAAACCACGAACTGGCAATTTTGTGGTAATAACGTTCCTATCCCATATATTGAGGAAATTAATATTCATACTTTGTCCAGTAGGAGACAATAGCGTATCACAGGGCGACGCGGTGGCCAAGCACTCGTTATTGCGATCGCACCGTTGGCTGTCCTCATAACAATCGATGAGTTCTACTGTACTATTCGGGCTGACTGGACATTCCGGTGATAAAAAATTCTTCTAATTTCCGAAAATATTTTCAATAAAATTCTACGTTAATGTGATTTTTTCAAACATGGTAACCCAGTGACAGTGTAAATATGAGTGACCACGACCGAAAAAGCCATTACGAAAGAGACGATGCCGAGGAACCGCTTTACGCCGCCAATAACAATAATTCGATTTATAGCAATGGGACTTTGCATTATTGTAGCATATACAGGTAATTGTTGCAAGTGATACTTACAGTATTTTTAGGCTGTGAAACGTTTAATAAATTATTTTCTAAACATACGAATGATGATTCAAAAAACGACTCAAGGTCTATGGGATTAGGTACATCAAGTGGATGTGAAACAGCTGCAAAGGTGGGAGAACATGGATTTCTTCAGGTAGCCGATGCCAGTGCATCAGACCCCAGAGTTGCCATCTCTGTGGGAACTGGTCGCTTTATCTATTTGCTACAATTTATGATCTTCTAATAAGTCTATACTAGTAATTTCTGCAAAAGTGTTCGTATAAGTATTTCATGCAACCTTGCGCCATTTGGGAGCAGGAATCGAAAAATGCGTTAAAAATCCCCATTTTCATGTGCGTACTGTACAGGTTTAATTATAATAATTTATTTGCCTAAGTTATACAAATGCAGTTGTCTCGTAAATCTACTTCTTATGTACCTATTCCTTAGATTGTATGCGTAATGGCGGCGTTACGCATAATTAAACCGTGTTGAATCAACAACTTTCTAATACCATACATAGATTACAGATCCGCTCAATCATTTAAATTGTCATTGAAAGCAAGTTTACCAGTGAATGAAAAATTACTTTTCTCATGTATGAAAATTGATGTAGAAAGTGTTTCTTAGTTGTCAATTTCTTGCGAAGAAAAGTACCTAAAGTAAATATCACGTTCTTCAAAGTATGATAACAAAACTTAGGTATTCGTTAATTTTAATATCGCTTATCTTTTTCTGATTTTATACAACGGTCAGATAACTACACGAAGTTCTGCCAACTCGCCAAGCTAGACGATCGCAACAGTTAATAATTGGGTCACCTACCACCTTCGTTGGTTACCTTACGTAAACCCCACTGTCACAACCAGTGCAAGTACTACTATGTGCATATGTGTTGCAATAATAAACGTTGTAATGTAATGGTTTTCTATCCGCGTTAATATGCTGCACACGCGAAGGTCATCATCGCGAAATATTGCCGATCGGAAGGAAGCTGCGTCAGCCGAACGTAACGCAACATTGCTCGAGATTTCTCTCTCAACAGAATAGCGTGTGAAAGTTGTTTTCTCGCTGCAATGTTGACTGTAGTTTGCGTTATCCAGCAGGTGTAGGATTCTACACATTCGGCACTTGCTAAAACAAAGGAGATACCAAAAATATTTATAGTGCGTTAATAACCCACTAAAGCCTACTTCTTAACTCTTTGATATATTAATTGTTTTAGCGAATAAGAATACAACGGTAAAACTCATTTCTAATATTATCTATTTCAGCCAAAGGACAGTACAAGAAACGAAAGGATGGGACGTGTTTCGGGAGTTCCCGCCAAAGCAGGACAGTGGGTCTATGGAGACGCAGAAGTGTCTGGAATTCACGGTGCGGTTGCTGAAAGTGGTGGCGTATATAGTCGTCTTCGTCGCGGTTCTCGGCTCGGGAGTCGTCGCAAAGGGCATCACGCTCTTCATGACTTCACAGCTTAAGAAGGATAGGCGGATTGCGTATTGTAATAGGAATTTAGGTACGTTGGATCTAACTTTAGTACGTATTTTCCGATTAAAGTCAAACATGCTAAGCCTATCAAACACCAATCGTTTAAGGAGGTCCGCACATTAAACAAGATCCGGTATGGTGCAGCCGCGCGCGTTCCAGATTCATTTTGGACTTAACAATCTAGAGTTGCTTTAAATACGCGGCTTGTTTGCCAATAATATTGAAATTATTTAATTCCAAACTACAAATATGTATTGCGAGAATTGTTACCAACCACGAAATGCAATTAAAGTAATGTTTTAACACTGTATTCGACCATTTATTAAGTTACCCGAGGCCGAACTTTTACGTCCGTTATTAATTTTTCGAAATCATTCTGATTACCTACATCAGAATGATTTCGAAAAAAAATCACAGAATATTTTTTTGAATTCTATTTGTCTCCGATAATATTATGCTGTAAACTGATTTAAACTTCTTTCACATTTCCAGGTAGGGATAAACAATTTATAGTAAGTCTGCCAGATGAAGAGCGAGTGGCGTGGATGTGGGCCATCCTAGCAGCGTTTGCCATCCCAGAAATAGGAACACTTATACGTTCTGTGAGAATATGCTTCTTCAAAACGTCGAGGAGACCGACGAGCGCTCAATTTATAGTGGTAAGTAAAACACTAAGTAGGTACTCATTTGTATTAGATATTTCTGTGTCCATCTATCTACTAGTGTCCTACTACAGTCGAATTCGTAATGTGTTAATCTATTTCCGAAACAAAGTATCTACACTACGTTGATCGTTTGATTTGTCATGATACAAAATCATACACACTGAGTTTCACGGTCCGACATTTATTTTGTCACATTATTACTTTATTTGCCAAAAAAATGAGTGGCATGAGATTTATAATATGAATGACAACTCTCACTCACGATTTCTGAATAAATATTACATATTGCGTGTAAAAATGCGCGCTACTATCAGAAAGCTAATATTTTAACGAAAGTTTATGTTCTTTTAAACGGGTTAGCCCAAAACCATTCGATATCAAATTATCCGATTCATATTGTCTGTTTCAGGTATTCATAGCTGAGTCGCTGCATACGATAGGAATGGGCCTGCTCTTCTTCATGATTCTCCCAGAACTAGACGTGGTCAAAGGAGCCATGATCACCAACTGTCTATGCATTATTCCTGCGATACTAGGTTTGCTTTCGCGAAACTCTCGGGAATCGAAACGATTCATGAAAGTGATCGTGGACATAGCAGCTATAGTTGCGCAAGTTACCGGCTTCATAGTGTGGCCACTGACAGAGAACAAGCCAGTCCTGTGGTTGATACCCGTTTCATCGTTATGTATATCTTTGGGATGGTGGGAGAACTACGTCACACGACAGAGCCCCATAGGTAAAGACTTCAATCCAATCTGGTAAACGCATTTCTTTTGACTTGAGAATCTCTTTTAATGTTTTTTTCTTTTTCACAGGTATAGTCAAAAGTCTGGGCAGATTGAAGGACGAACTGACTTTTACTCGCTACTACACATACCGTTTCATATCTGTTTGGAAAATCTTGTTGTTCCTCATATGCATCCTATTCAGCATATGGCTTGATGGCGACGAGCCCGCTATGTTCTTCCAACTGTTTAATAGCGGCTTTGGACCACACAGTATCGTCGTTGAAGAGGTTGGTTAAATAATTATGTTTGATTTTATAATGTTTTCTGGATTGGATCCTATATTAATCAGTATCGACTTTTCAGGTACAAATCCAACTAGGCGGAACCGTAATTCCTGACTTGGCTAACGTAACTCTAACTGGAGATTCAGTAGAAGTAGCAGCTGCATACAAATCCGCGTTCTACGTGATGCTTATCCAAATATTTGCCGCTTACATCTGCTACATATTTGGAAAGTTCGCGTGCAAGATTCTCATCCAAGGCTTCAGTTATGCGTTCCCTATCAATCTCGTCATTCCCCTGGTTGTCAATTTATTGATTGCTGCGTGTGGTATTAGAAATGGTGACAATTGTTATTTCCATGGAACGGTGCCAGATTATCTTTACTTCGAGAGCCCACCAGGTAAGATTTTAACTATTAAATACAAGTTGACACTCGATAGATATCGATTGTTGTTTCTAGTTTTAATATAAACAACAATCTCTAACAACAATCTTTATTATTGCTTTCAGCGTTCACATTAAGCGATTTCATATCACGTCAAATGGCTTGGATATGGTTACTTTGGCTGCTATCACAAACATGGATCACCATACACATTTGGACACCTAAAGCAGAACGTTTGGCCTCTACGGAGAAGTTATTCGTAATGCCGATGTACAACGGCTTACTGATAGATCAGAGTATGGCTCTCAATAGAAAGAGAAACGATCAGAGAGATGTGAAGACTGAGGTAAGTTTCTAATGTAAAATGTAATGTATGTAATAAAACCAAAAGAAAGATAAATGTGAAAAATGTTAAACAAATCTTTTGTTTTATTTCTAGGACCTTGCAGAAATAGAGAAAGAAAAAGGCGACGAATACTACGAAACTATATCGGTGCATACGGACAACACCGGTTCTTCTCCAAAGGCTATCAAATCTTCAGATCAGATCACCAGGATATACGCATGTGCTACTATGTGGCACGAAACTAAAGACGAGATGATAGAGTTCTTGAAGTCTATCCTTCGGCTGGATGAGGACCAGTGCGCTAGGCGAGTCGCGCAGAAGTACTTACGAGTGGTTGACCCTGATTACTACGAATTCGAAAGTAAGATTTCCTATTTTAAACACCGTACAAAAGCCATAGAATTCTAGAGCTAAATTTTACACTTGTGTGTGATCTATTTTAAACTGTTTTCTCTTTATTCCAGCGCATATTTTCTTAGACGACGCCTTCGAAATATCAGATCACAGTGACGATGATTCGCAAGTGAATCGCTTCGTGAAACTCCTTGTGGACACTATAGACGAAGCGGCTTCAGAAGTACATCAGACGAACATTCGTATTCGACCACCGAAGAGATTACCTGCACCTTACGGAGGCCGCTTGACGTGGTTGTTGCCAGGAAAAACGAAGATGATCTGTCACTTGAAAGACAAGGCGAAAATCCGTCACAGGAAACGTTGGTCTCAGGTAGATTAAACTTCTGGCAAATAGTGGGTCTTCACATAAACCGAGTTTATTTACAAACACTGAAGGGTTCTAGGTTTAGGTACAACTCCTCAACTAATTACAAGTTTTCATTCTCCAGGTGATGTACATGTACTATCTCCTCGGTCACCGTCTAATGGAGCTGCCTATATCCGTGGATCGTAAAGAAGTAATGGCTGAGAACACCTTTTTGCTGACCCTGGATGGAGACATTGATTTCCAACCCCACGCTGTACGATTGCTTATCGATTTGATGAAGAAGAACAAGAACCTTGGAGCTGCTTGTGGCCGTATTCATCCTGTAGGCTCTGGTAAGAACAGAAAATTGTCAGCCAATAGACTTCTATATCAAAAAATAAAGATATATCAAATCAGCCGGTTTGCTAAAAAACTATTTTTCTGCCTAATTAAATAGTTTTATGTATTTGGACTTTATTTTCAGGACCCATGGTGTGGTATCAAATGTTCGAGTACGCTATCGGTCATTGGCTGCAAAAGGCGACTGAACACATGATTGGCTGCGTACTCTGTAGTCCCGGATGCTTCTCCCTCTTTAGAGGAAAGGCTTTGATGGACGACAATGTTATGAAGAAATACACTTTGCGGTCTGATGAAGCTCGGCATTACGTGCAGTACGATCAAGGTGACAAAAATTCACAATCCAAATAAGTGAGTGAAAAAGGTTAAATTCTAATCGAATCTTATTGGGAACTTCTTGGGTTACAGGGGAAGATCGTTGGTTATGTACGCTGTTACTTCAACGAGGTTATCGAGTAGAGTATTCAGCTGCCTCCGACGCCTACACCCATTGTCCCGAAGGTTTCAACGAGTTCTACAACCAACGTCGTCGCTGGGTGCCTTCCACCATCGCCAACATTATGGACTTGCTCGCTGACTATAAACACACTATTAAGATTAATGATAACATTTCGAGTCCTTACATCGCATATCAGGTAAGCTTTTGTAGCGACATCTATGGCTCCAAACTTTTCTTTTTAACAAAAGCTACAAGTATTATAAAAATTGATCAAGTCTTCATTTATTTTTCATGCTAGATAAAAAAATAAATTAAGTGCTACGTCTAAGATTAGTATCCTCAACAATTCCTTAAGTTGTTTTTATCCATAATACATTTACTTGAAATATGTAATTTTTTTTACAGATGATGTTGATTGGTGGCACAATCTTGGGTCCCGGAACTATATTCCTTATGTTGGTGGGTGCCTTCGTGGCCGCTTTCCGTATCGACAACTGGACTTCCTTCGAATATAACTTGTATCCCATCTTGATTTTCATGTTAGTCTGCTTCACGATGAAATCCGAAATTCAAGTTAGTATTTTTAGAGCAACAGACATCATTATTTCAATACGAGAGAAATAGATGGAGCTGTACAAGACGAACAGTGAATGATTGGTCTAGTTTAATCTTTTCATGTTTTTTTTTTCTTTTTCAGCTACTGGTGGCTCAGATATTATCGACGGCATACGCCATGATAATGATGGCTGTAATCGTCGGTACGGCTCTCCAATTAGGCGAGGACGGTATAGGATCTCCATCGGCTATCTTCTTGATATCACTCTCAAGCTCGTTCTTCATAGCCGCTTGCTTGCATCCGCAGGAGTTCTGGTGTATCGTACCCGGCATCATTTATCTCTTATCTATACCCTCTATGTACTTGCTTTTGATTTTGTATTCTATTATAAATCTGAACGTAGTATCTTGGGGTACTCGAGAAGTGCAAGTCAAGAAAACGAAGAAGGTTGGTACATAACTGGTTCATTTACTTTTAATTCTTTAATAGAAAAGTTACTAATACTTTTATACCGTTTTAGGAAATTGAAGCAGAAAAGAAAGAAGCCGAAGAAGCGAAGAAATCAGCAAAACAGAAGTCGTTGTTAGGTTTCCTTCCAGGAGTGAATGGCAACGAAGAAGAAGGATCTATCGAGTTCTCGTTCGCTGGCTTATTCAAATGTATGTTATGTACGCATCCCAAAGGAAACGAAGAGAAAGTGCAGCTATTACACATTGCGTCGAGTCTCGAGAAATTGGAAAAGAAACTGGAGTCTGTCGAGAGGTTGGTATATTTTACTTGTAAAATATTTTTTCTTATTCATTATACGAGTATTTCCGTCTTTTAACATGTACCAATTGAACGTTTTAGGGCTGTTGATCCACACGGCATGAGCAGAGGACGTAAGCTATCGGTTGGACCGAGAGGTAGTACAAGTGGCGATCATGGGCTGGATGCTTTAGCTGAAGGACCAGAAGAAGATAACGACTCCGATTCCGAAACTGATACCCTTTCTACTTCCCCCAGGGTAAGGAAACATTTTCAAACTATGAACACGCGCAGATAAAACTCTCAAATAATAAAAATAAGTGATTAAAAATAACATTGTTTTTTTTTTTGCAGGAAAAGAGAGATGATCTCATAAATCCATATTGGATGGAGGATCCCGAATTGAAAAAGGGTGAAGTAGACTTTTTGAGTCCCGCCGAGTTAACCTTCTGGAAAGATCTCATTGATAAATATTTGTACCCCATTGATGCAAACAAGGAGGAACAGGTAAAGAAGAATATTTGAGGACTGGTGTCAGTAGAACTGAGCTCATTTAGTTCATCACCGACACCGGACTGACACATTACATGTTATAAAATCATGGCTTAAATATGCTTTTATTTTTTACGTATGAGTAATTTCATACAGTTTTCTAGTGTTCAATATTTTTTGTAGAATACAGAGTTATTCTTTTTAATTTCGATATTACACCTTTCGAAACATGAGAGAAAATTGTTTGTATGTATTTTGTAATAATGATGATGATTTATGCTGTTCATACAACACAGTGCATGACAGGCATGCAGTTAATGGAATTTATAGTTCTATTTCATATTATGCCCAGTTTAATAAGCTTTCATTTCAGATATTTAATTTGATCTCACTATCATATCTATCACAATGTACTAAATATTCATGATGATAATCTTCCCCTAATTTTAGGCCCGTATCTCGAAGGACCTGAAAGATTTGCGAGATTCGTCTGTTTTTTCTTTCTTTATGGTCAATGCCCTCTTTGTATTGATTGTATTCTTGCTACAACTGAACAAGGACAACCTTCACTTTAAGTGGCCTTTCGGAGTCAAAACTAACATAACGTACGATGAGGTTACTCAAGAGGTAACGTGAGAGTCCACTACACAGCGATCAGCATTCAACGATGACTCGGGAATGCGCTCTACGAGCGACACTTGAAAGTAACCTAACTTTGGCCATGACCCCCGTCACCCTTGAAAGTTGATTCAAATTATTTAAAAATATTTGTTTTATGAAATTTTACAGGCTCGCATTGCAGGAGACTTGATTGAACTTCGCAATAAGTCGGTTTTCGCATTTGTTATGTTCAATGCTTTATTCATATTGATAGTATTTTTATTACAACTGAACAAAGATCAACTCCACGTGATTTGGCCTTTGGGAATTAAGACAAATATTACGTACATCGAGGAAACAGGCGAGGTATAGCCAAATATTACCACTCAAGTGTGTCACTACACAATCCTAACGACCTTCTTCTAACCGGTCTGTATGGGAGGGCACACCAGCATGGAGTCCCGGCGACACTGAAGACTTAACAACTCTGATGGTTTTGCGTCTAATCAATATCCAAACCCAGTCCTTTATTTTTGGTTTTATGGAAACCCCGTATAAACCTGAAAATTCGACTACGGTATTACACCAATAGAGCTGAAATTACAATAATTGGTGTTGAAGTCCTGAATCCAGTAAAGGATATCCAAACCAGCATAGCCTTTAACTGGACAAAACGACCAACCCAGCAACCTCCTATTGTCCAATCCAGTTCCGACCAATATGACCCGTAACTTAAAAATACAGATTAATGCAATTCTTTTTCATTCGCCGTAGTCGAAGTCGAACCCGAAATCCAAACCATGGAGTTTTTAGATGTGATGACCATTCACTTTCCCAATATGTGCACACTTTCCAATCCAATTCACTGAGGAGTAACTTAATGTTTCTATTCTGTCTATTAAGGTGGCGGAGTTTCTTTTAATAAACCCTAGTAACTCAGGGACTCTGGTTTCCTTTGTACATACGTAATTGTACACCTTAAGGGGTGTGGTGATTTGCTTAACACGTTTTATAGTTCTCAGGATATTACGGGAAATACACCTACTGCGGGACAAAATTTTGCATCGGACTATTTGTGTGATTTTTGTGTGAAATCTGTGTTTCACTATTTCAATGTAAATGTGGATGAGAAACTTCCCAAAAACACATTTAAATGTTTCACATAACGTCAACACTTCAAAATAATGCACTTGTATATAACAAAACGAAAATTCTTCATAATTAATTTTAACGAATATCTTTGTTTTTATTAATATTTCGAAATCAGAGGTGTACTTTTAAGGTTTACTGAAGTTATGTTTAATTTACAAAATGATCTGGTACCTACCTAAACAGTTAAAAAACAGGAGCAGCCTAAAAGAACATATCTGATTTTTAATATAACTAATTTATAACTTTTTAATTTGATTATATTATACCAAAAAAATAAATCTAAAGCAATCATAAAATTTTCAGGTTTTAATTTCAAAAGAATACTTGCAATTGGAGCCTATTGGTCTAGTATTCGTATTCTTCTTCGCCTTGATTTTGGTGATACAGTTCACCGCTATGTTGTTCCATCGATTTGGAACCCTCTCGCACATATTAGCGTCTACAGAACTGAATTGGTTCTGTTCCAAGAAGGTAAACATTTAACTTAGAGAAGCTGAACCATTTTAAGTCGAATGCACGGAATTCTTACAATGTTATGTACTTTTTCTGTTTTTCAGTCCGATGACTTATCTCAAGACGCTCTGCTAGATAAGAATGCAATAGCAATAGTGAAAGACTTGCAGAAATTGAATGGTTTAGACGACGATTATGATAATGACTCGGGATCAGGTCCGCATAATGTGGGCAGAAGAAAGACCATTCACAATTTGGAGAAGGCGAGACAGAAGAAGAGGAATATAGGCACACTGGATGTGGCTTTCAAGAAGAGGTTCTTCAACATGAACGCGAATGATGGACCAGGTATCAATAGATTCAAAAAGATTTTATTACATAACTAAAAATCTGTAACTTGTAATGAAAACATAAATCTACTTGTTTCGTAGGTACACCAGTACTTAACCGCAAGATGACGTTGCGACGGGAAACATTGAAGGCCTTGGAGACGAGAAGAAACTCCGTGATGGCGGAGAGGAGGAAATCACAGATGCAGACACTTGGCGCCAATAACGAATATGGAGTGACTGGACTGGTAACGATATAAACTTATTCGTAACTGCTTACACTATTGTTTTAAGATCAAGTTTTTACTGTTAATAACTGCTGAAACGCATGCTGTTCCTGTATTAGACCGACGATTTTGCTTAAACGCTAGAGATTTTTATTGGGTAAAAACGGAAAGACCTTATTTGGAGTGACTGGACTGGTAACGATATAAACTAAAGGGCCTATTACACTACGCGATATTCAGCACACGATATTCAGACTGTCTTATTTCTTGTTCCGAGTAAGACCGGTCTAACTCTTATTACACTACGCGATATGTCGAATCATAGACTAAAACTGTCTGAATATCGAATGGTGTAATAGGCCCTTTATTCGTAACTGCTTACCCTAGTTGTTTTAAGATGAAGTTTTTACTGTTAATAACTGCTGAAACGCATGCTGTTCCAATATTAGACCGACGATTTTGCTAAAACGCTAGAGATTTTTATTGGGTAAAAACGGAAAGCCCTTATTTTTTTATATCTGGACCTAATATTTGTATAACCATGTTTACAGCTCAACAATAACCTGGGTGTCGTGCCTCGGCATAGAACGTCAAACGCCAACATATCAGTGAAAGACGTTTTCGCCGAACCGAACGGAGGTCAAGTCAACCGAGGTTACGAGACCACGCTGGGGGACGAAGACGACAACAACTCAATGAGATTACAGCCTAGACAGAATCAAGTTTCCTTCCAGGGTAGATTTTGATCGAGAGTTGCCAACCTAAAAAAGTGCCTAGCTTAAACAAATGTAGATATTAGAAATATAGACTGTAGTATTTTTTACAATGAGAAACTCAGCAAAATGTTGTGTGAGTAATGTATTGCTTGTGATATATAATTTTTTTTTAAGGTTTGTGACAACAGAAAATGTAGTCATTAAATACCAACATTGGACAATTTACAGCTTTATTGTAAGATAAAACATACGAATTTACACTGCCACTTAACTTTACATTTTATTGATCTTTTTATACCTATTAAAATAATATCTTTGTATTAAAGATTTTTATTTTAGTTCTTATGAATATAGACTTCGAATTAGTTTGTATGTAATAATAAATGAGATTAATTTAATTGTGTATTTAACTTTGTTTTACCTGGTTTTCAATTTGGTTAATTACAAAAGAGCTTATAAAAAACATTGCATAATTTAGGAAGAGATAATGTAGGTACTTATCTCTTGATATAAACAATAGATACAACAGGAAATAAATACATAACTAGGACTTACTTAATTTTCTAAGAAAGATACAAATTCGGTGAGCTTGAACAGTTGGTCTTCACTTGAAGTGTGCAGGGGTGCAGGCTGGGTGGGCGGCGAGGGGCTCACAGTGACACCGTCTTCATTCAGAACCCACTTGCGGTCTCGGCAAACATGCAAAACTGCGTCCTTGCTCAGGCCAGTCATTGAGACTACAGTATCTAGTGATATTGAGCTGTATGAGCGACCTACTAAGTCGAATGTGCGTTCTCGTACTTTATCTGGAAAAGCATAAAAACAAAACTCAGAAAAATGTGAAAAAGGAAAAGTAGCTATGGCAGATGCGAACTTGAAGTCGAAGACGGATAAAAAGTCTATATGTATAGTCCAATCTTGGAGTTCAAGCTTTCTGCATTCCATATTTCATCAAAACCAGTTCAGTAATATAACCGTGAAAGCGTAACAGACAGATAGAGTTATTTCACATTTATAATATTATATAGTATGGATTAAAACGCATATTGTCTATCATGTGGTCAAGACAGGTGTATGCTGGACACATTTTGCTTAGTCACATATACATGACTGTGGCGGTCAAAAGGTTAAGTTCCCTTAAGACTGCTTTTCCAAACCCGTCTATCGTCAACAAGATCATGTTTTAAAGCTCTTGTTTTATCCAACGCAATCCAATGCAATATTTGATAAAGAGGTAATTTTTTGACTTTGTTGGCAATCGGTCATTCCATCACTCATTTGAATATTTCACAAAACTTGTTTGTGGAAATATGTGTTTTTTTTTAAGAACTTTAAAAGTTTTTGGGAAAAATAATTTACATTCGGAATCTCGATTATATATAGGGTGACTGGCAATTAGTGTACGATACTTAAACACGTGATTGTGCTTATGATAACAAACAATTTTTATTATGGGAGCAAAGCCGAAATCGCGAAAAAAATATCAGCTGTTCAGTACATTATGCAAACATAAATGTACTGAACAGCTGGTTTTATTTCGCGATTTCAGGTTTGATCCCATAGTAAAAGTTGTTGGTTATCATGAGCACAATCACGTGTTTAAGTATCGTACACTAATTACCCGTCACCCTATATATGCAAGGTTTCTATAGATAGGTATATATTTTCTATACTTTTTTGGTTGAACATTCTTAATTACTGCTACAACATTATTAATTGTTTATAAGGAGTCAAGAAACCTTCATCTTAATACATAACATAATAAATGCACATTTTGAAAGTGGTAAACCAAAAACAATTTATAATTGTATAATTGCCTCACTGGTGTGTTTGTTTTGCATTGATAGCTATATTATTCCCATAAAATTAGGATAACAAATTTCTTAAAAAAAAAACATGCATTTAAGTAAAATTTTTGTGCTTAAATTATGATTGTTAATAAATTTCAAATTGGGGAAGGGTGTGCATTATTCCAAATACATGTTGTATAAACACAAAAATTGTTTCTGCCTATGTCCATTATAGACTGAAACCACCAGCAATAATCCGATGACGGTCAGGTGGAATTGTTCTATTGCTGTCTAAAACCATGCAAACAATAAAAATAAATCCTTACTTTCCGACAAATAAACAAAATTTATTTCTTTTTTTAGCATATCACTCGCCAGGTATATCTAAAGATAGTTCTGTTAGCACAAGTTTATCAAATACCCCCATTTTTTTGTTTTTGCTGAATCATTCAGAAACAGGACTTATACACTATCATCAATCAGTAGAATCTTATTATTTTCACAATGACTAATAAGTTACAATGCTATTCTATCCACAGAGGCATAACATGGACTAATTTAGATTTAGGCGAAGACATCAGCGAGGCCTTTTTCTTTCATAAATTCGGAAACGAGACAGTGACTGTCGCAACACCAGTGTCCAGCCACATCGCTGCTTACCATCAGGTGAAATAGTGGTCAAACACGAGCCTACCAATTATAAAAAAAAACCCTCAAGAAAGCCCATTACGTCCATGCCTAATTACGCTACTATCTATCTATGAAGTAAAAGAAATACTTCTATATAAAAGTCAAGTTAACCTTTTGAGTAGCGTAATTAGAGACACAATAGAAAGACAATGGCGCGTTAACGCCGGCTTTAATGCGGGGATTGACAGCTTATAGGCTGATAACCATCATATAAAATAGACCTTACTTAATGTACATTACCTTCTAATGCACGGATGATGTTAGCAACAGGTTCAGTCCAATTGAATGCAGCCAATGCATGGTAAGTTCCTGGAAGGTCTTTCTTCCATAACTTCTGGCCTACAGCCCAAATCGCAGCTATTTCTGGATTACTACTTGTTATGTTCTGAGGGATTCTTTTCCATAAGAATTTTGCATTACACCTGTAAAACATTAAATGACTTAAAATTAACAGTGTTTTCAATTCCTTAGTTTTTGGATAACTAATAATTAGGGGTATTCATAATTAGATTTCCAATTCAAACATGAAACTTTTGCTTTGAACTACCGTGTTTTGTCAGTTGATCAATATAATTCAAACATATGCCTAAGTTTCATTACCCAAGCCTGTTGATGAAAAGATAACTTGTATTTTAGTGTATACTTACAAATCATTTTGATACAAATATATAGCCAACAGTTGGGCATAAGTAGATGGAGTTGCTACACCGGTTGGGGCCTGCAATATTATATTTTTATTAGAAATGTTTTTTTTTTTCGTTATTTGTTACCATAACCTATAATTTAAAAAAGAATTAACTTAGATTATGAAAGTTACCTCTAGTTCTTGTTTTTCTAGTTCACCGCAAAGTTTATCAAAGTTAGTAATCATTTTACAATCCCAAGTTTTAGAAAATAGTAAATAATTTCGCGAATCGTGATTTGCAAAGCTTTTGACATATAAACAAGCCGATTTGACAAATTAATTATGACAGTCAAATGACAGTGACTGACAACGAACTCTGCGTTCCGAATTGCGTCTAATACATTGAGATATAGGTTTCTATGTCAGTGGTCTAATATGACTTCAAAAATCTCCTCCGCATTTCTGTCGACTAGAAAAGTAATGTTATAAATTCCGACATCGTCACGCTGTATGGCAGTGCTTATCTTCAGTCAGTGGTTGCCAGACTTTCATCATTTTAAATAAGCTGATATTTTGTCAGTAACTGTCCCCGACACGTAGTAGGAACGATCGATGCCCTAATATAAATATAAAAGTTGTTTTTTTTTTATATAATATATCTTCTGTAATTGTAAGATAATGTTTCCCCAGTAGCCGCAGTAGTTTTGATAGTTCTAACACTCAGTAGTCAGCCAGACTACTTCGTGAGCGCGTGGTAATATTATCCATGGGTATGAGTGAGAGAGAGAGTTTTAGGTCTTATCGCGCACTTTATGAATATTCTTCGATCATTCAGTATGTCAATAAAAAATAAACGGAAATAAAAGGAACTAAAATTCAAAATACCTCTTCGAATACCTGGCTTAGAGTTCCATGTACGTGAGTGCGCTTATAATAAGTTGATAATAAGATTAAATACAAAATTAGTTCCAATGTGGCATCATAGATGACGCTACAAACAACTAACTTTATTAGTTTATTAGGCGTGTGAAAAGTGTGTCATCTTTGCGATTGAAACATTTGCATCTGAATCACTGAAATGTTCCGAAACAGTGATATATATCGTTTGGAACATTTGGAACATCAGCTCAAAAGATACAAACAAAACATTTGAAACATCGGCTCACAAGATACAAACGGAACATTTGGAACATTGGCTCAAAAGATACAAACGGAACATTTGGAACAACGGCTCAAAATATACAAACACAGACACTGACTGTTATGAATCGTGATTACGTTGCGTCATGCACACTAACAGTTTTATTTAATTGAATTTTGATTTGAGAATCATTTAAAGCAGATGTTTTTTGTTCAGGTCATTAATTATATTTACACTATTTACATTTTAATTTGAATTTTAAAAAGACTGCAGGTCACTTAAAGTAAAGAGTGTTTTAGTGTTCCAATTGTTCCAAATGATGCATTTAAAACATTACTGCTGTTCCAATCTTTCGGAACACTAAAATGTTTCGGAACAGTGAGTCGGTTCAGTAAAGAGTTACACACGGCTGGTATTTTTCAAATAATTATGTAGGTTTAATAATAGGGGTTAAAGTATGAAATTGCCATTTTATTGTAATAGGTACTTCGAATTGAAATATAACCTTCATGGTTTAAGATTTTTGAGTGAACATTTTTTCACATGTTAGGGGAAAGGTGTACGAGATGATCAGTGGAGGTGACATGATCCTTTTTAATTGCAAGAAAACTACTAAAGCCATCTGGTTTTTTTCAACTGTACTACATTTTCCCCGCTGCCCTCTTACCACAGTCAATCGTAATGGTGGCGTGAGTGACAACGAAATTTCTTATGTTCATAAAAAACTTTTTACAAAAAAAATACAACCGACTACAAATAACTTTAATTTCGGAAGTCGGTGTTTCTATAATAGTTTTGTCTCTTTGTTATTTAACACCGACTTCCGAAATTAAAGTTATTTTGCACTTTTCAGTGTTTTTTTTTACATTGAAGTCGGTTGCATTTTTTTTTGTAAAAAGTTTTTTATTTTACACTTTTTAGTTATGCTACCACCACTAAAAAGTACCCCTCAGTCAAACTTAAATACCTTATATCCAGAATGCAACTCATGACAATTCTAATAATCCCAAACACGGTTAGATTAAATTAATTTGTTACAGAGTACCGGTGCCTAACTTCAGGCTTCATCATCAGATCAGCAGGGCTATTGCGTAACTCTGTTGACAGTTCAAGTGATGATCACTTGTTAACAATGTGCATCATTGAACTGTCAAACAGCTAGTTTCGTATTGCCTATCTTCAGTGACCAACTGCAGTGACGTCATTAGCCACTGGTGCCTTTGATAGCCACCGTAACACGTTTTGACAGTTGTTATTGTATCGATACTTTTAAAATTGGGATTGTGTAAGCTTTTGAAGCTGTATAATAGTCGATAAAATTTTAGAGTGGTCACAATAGGCACCGTAATTTTAAAGAAAAAGTTAGCCAATAGCCCCCCTGGCTATTGGCTAACTTTTTCAATAACAGTTGACAACTAGCATTCGTTGCACACTAAACATAATTGTCAACTGACAATTTCATAAAATTGGTATTACGTATCACACAAGTGACTAACAAACTACGGTGGAAATGTGGTGAATTATAAAAAAATACGGTGCCTATTGTGACCACTCTAAAATTTTATCGACTATTATACAGCTTCAAAAGATTACACAATCGCAATTTTAAAATTATCGATACAATAACATCTGTCAAAACGTGTTACGGTGGCTATCAAAGGCACCAGTGGCTAATGACGTCACTGCAGTTGGTCACTGAAGATAGGCAATACGAAACTAGCTGTTTGACAGTTCAATGATGCACATTGTTAACAAGTAATCATCACTTGAACTGTCAACAGAGTTAACGCAATAGCCCCGCAGTTCGATATATTCCCCCTCTTCTTTCAGTGTGTCATCGACGACACGTATTAACAAAGCAATTTTACTTGTTACGACGGTTCTGCTGTGATCCTATGAGGAGTTTTGATCCATATCTTCGAAGTTCATGATCAGCGGGGCTATTGCGTAACTCTGTTGACAGTTCAAGTGATGATCACTTGTTAACAATGTGCATCATTGAACTGCCAAACAGCTAGTTTTGTATTGCCTATCGTCAGTGACCAACTGCAGTGACGTCATTAGCCACTGGTGCCTTTGATAGCCACCGTAACACGTTTTGACAGATGTTATTGTATCGATACTTTTAAAATTGCGATTGTGTAAGCTTTTGAAGCCGTATAATAGTAGATAAAATTTTAGAGTGGTCACAATAGGCACCGCAAATTTTTATAATTCACCACATTTCCACCGTAGTTTGTTAGTCACTTGTGTGATACGTAATACCAATTTTATGAAATTGTCAGTTGACAACTAAGTTTAGTGTGGAACGAATGCTAGTTGTCAACTGTTATTGAAAAAGTTAGCCAATAGCCCCCCGGATCATAACAATATTTCTATAGGACCAATTCGGAAGCATAACCTTTCAATTAAAAAAAACTTTTTTAAATCGGTCCACATTTGACCGAGAAATCGGTAAACATACATAAAAAAATAATAAAAAAATACATTCAGCCAAACATAGAACCTCCTCCTTTTTGAAGTCGGTTAAAAACAAAAAATCCGTGACGGTGATCTAGGGTAAGGTTGACTTTGAATTTATGTCAAATGTGTTCTAGGTGGTCTAATGCTAAACCCATTGTATTAGGACCTTTGTTAAATATTATAATTTGATTTTTAATGGCACGGTTACTGTTGATTTCAATATAGGTTATGTTATCAAACACGAAATAAAAAAGCTAGTGTTTGGGTAAGATGATCATGTACATAGTGTACAAGTTGATCCGTGCGGATCATCTTTAACCATTTGTATTTTAACAGATTATAGATTCATGTTTATAACTATCTAAGTAATATTCATAGGTATCTTATTCAGATTTCATATTTATATCGCGAAACTAACTTTGGGATTTAATCACATATGTATATTTTGTTTTAGACTATACCTCGTAATTATAAAAGAAAAACTAATTTGGCGAGTGGTCAGAAGACTATATGACCAAAGCCTTGGATGCAGTCAAAAATGGCATGCCTTAGAAAACAACAAGCAAACAATTTTCGGTTCCAGTCATGACATTAAAAAGACTAGCTAAGGGCACAAATAAGGTGGCTGTTGGGACAATCAAATAGTTAAGAGAAAACAAAACAGTTTTTACGACAGAACAGGAACTTGAGCTCGTGAAGCATATTACGGATATGGAGACGAGGATGTACGGATAACGGCGCCAAGATGTTTTATCGTTGGCATATTAACCGCAATTCTAGTTTTTTTGTTTAATTTTATCAAATCTAACTGTCGTTGCCAAAATAAGAGCAAGTTGATCCCCAGGATCATCTTGCCCCTTACGTAGGGATCATCTTGGATACCGGGGTGTACAAGATGATCCTTTGGTAGAGTTTTAAAAAAGTGGCAAATAATAATAAATGAGTTAAAATAATAACAATTTGAGTATGACAATATGTAGACTGATAAATTTGCAAGATATAATTATATGCTATTACATATCCCATAGATATATATCTATCCGTGACATATCCATAAAGTTAAATGTTGGTTGAACTACAACAGGGGATCAACTCGTACACCTTTCCCCTACCTATGAAGTTCTTTTAAAAAATGTGCAACATTTATTTATTTATTTATTTATTAAAACTTCATGCAACATAAAGGTACAAAGACGGACTTAATGCCTTAGGCATTCTCTACCAGTCAACCAAGGGTAGTGAAGAGAAAACATGGTAGGTGCATAAAAAAAAAGAAAAGAATAATACGAAAACAAGGGATCAAATGTATATGTGTATTTGATTATAGACTTTCAGTTGTTTTTTTTATTCAGCTTAGGCACGAATTTTCGAAGTATCCATACTTCGAAAATTCGAGTGATTGTTGAATACGAGCTCCGACGCGGAACTAACGCGGCATAAACAGCTCGCAATATCAATGTTGCGTTTGGAGAGGGGACTGCTTTTTTTTTGAAGTCAAAACTTCTTTAGAGGCGTTGTACACTTTTTTTGTAATGGGTAAAAAATGTTAAACTTGCGTCAGGACACGTGACCTGATCGAAAATTCGTAAGACGGATGTGACAGCGTGCCACGCGCATCCATGGATGGTGACAGCTGATGGCTCGACCGTCTGTGTAGTGGCCACACTGTTGTTTGTATATTACCAAAGTACTCTGTGCTGTTGTTTATTCGTGAAATTCGTGTATATAAAGTGTTTAAAATTAAAAAAATTAATTAATTTAATTTAAAAAAATTGGAAAAAGCTTTGATGAATTGCCAATGATTTTGAGTGGAGATTTCAACATAAATTTTGCAGACGATAAAAATCAACTATTAATTGAATTTTTAAATAATGAATTTGGTTTAACTATGTCAAATGATCGCCATCTTAGCACAACGAAATATAAAACTGCTATTGATGCGGTCTTTATTAGACATTTAAATAGGTTCGAATCAAAACTGTTCTTTCTTACTTCAGCTATCATAAACCGATCGTATCAGTTTTAGAGATTGGCGATGATGGTTCTGGTAATAATGATAGTGAAAAAGTCGTCGAAATTATGGATGGAAGTTGATTTTTCTGAGGGATAAACTTTTTAATGTAATATAAATTGTCATGTTTGTGTACGATAGCGCAATAAATAAATATTGTATTCTACCACATAAAAGATAGTACTTTTATTCTGATAATTAAAGCAATTCGTGCAAAATTATTCCATAACCATTCCAAAATATCCAAAACGCACAACGTTAATACTTAAGTTTTCACTTCTGCCGGCACTCCCAGAGTGCAACCCGTCATTTTTTTTAAGGTGGGAAATCATCAAAATGACTTCTCGAGCTCTGGGTGGAGCGGGAGGGCGTGTCAGGCTTTTACTGACTAAAACCTCACCTGTATCCTTCAATTACCCTTTGCGTTCTAGGACTACGGGTTTCCCTTTCAGAAATTCTCCGCGGTCCTAGCTAGCGGGCATCGGCCCTGCTGGGCCCCTACGGTTTGCTGACATCTCTCTGAGGAGCGCGAGAATCACTACGCACTGTTGACGACTGGGCTCGGTCCGGTTAATTACCGAACAGCCGGACGGCGAGCTACCCAGTGCTCGACGTCCGCAAGCCCGCGTCTACCGTGGCTGGTAGTCGGGGTCGGAATTACGGCGGCTAGAGCGTGACGACCTTCGTTCCCTCACGCGTGCAGCCTCCTCCTTCGCTAGCATTTCTGCTTCGCAGAAGGAGGCGACCGCCTGCCATTCCTACTCGCTCCGGACCATAGCCTGAACCAGGGCCCGACGCGAAAGGTCGCTGCTACCAATTGCGTCCACGAGGACACGGCGATGATCCGCCCAAGCGGGGCACACCTCCACCGTATACTCCACCGTGTCCTCTGGGTGGTCCGCACAATGATGACACCCGGGCGTTGCTTCCGTCTGGAGAGGGGACTGCTAATGAACGCACCGTGCGATTTTGGTTTAATTATTAAACCCCAAGCGAACGCTACTAACGAACTCTTTCTATTGTGTCTCTAATTACGGTACTCAAAAGGTTAAACGCTTTCGTGATGGAAACTTTGATTTGAAGAACGAACCACGTGGAACACCGCCCACACAGGTGAATAACAATGAATTAAAAGAGATGGTGGAAGCCGTTCCGAGCCAAACTACCCAGGAATTAGCGGCATGGTTTAACGCCCAACTAACATTAGGTGCTAATGTAAGAGTTGGAACATATGTATAAAAGAGCTAAACAGATCCTAAGGTCATCAAAAAGTGCTATCACATTGGAGTTATAGCGAACTATAACTCTACTATACCCCTGGAATGGGCACAAATTCTTATGGTCTTAGGTTCCACTATGACGATGTAGTGGAGTTACAGAATGAATTTAAAAGATATATTAGAGCAATTTTGGAGGTACAGTAGCGCTAACTGAGACTTAAAGCGCTGTAAGAGTGATATTTAAGTGACTAGGGACTCCTCAAGCGGTATGGTAGAGCTACATGCTGCTTACTGACAGTTTGAGCGCTCTATAGGGAGCAAATGTATGAATATAAACTCCGTAAGGGGTATAGTAGATCTATGATGTATCTTACTTACTGTTTGAGCGGTTAGAGGGTGGCAATAAGGTAAATTGTAACAACTTAAGTTGCGGTATAGGTCTACAATAGGAAATTGTATCGTCTAAGGATATCATTTTTACCTTTTTATGGCTATATGCGGCAATATTATGTTGTTATTATAATGAAGCGGAATTTTTATTGCGAAGGTAAGTAAACTGTGAATATGTGTATATATTATTAGCAAATAATTGAAGGGCCCACTCTTTGTTGTGTATTTATCTAAAAAAAATCTTTTGCTTCACATGGAGCAAAACATTTTTGTACTAAATATGTAATAAAACTTTGCCTATTGGCTTAAAAGTGTCGTGACCCTGGTATTAGAACGCTAGAAAAATAAATATCTTCATTGTATTAAGTTTTGTTTCGTACATTTTACTGTTTTTAATTAACTTCATAATCTTAAAATGGTGGGCGCATGAATTTGGGGATCTGTAGTCATTTCCCAAAACCACTACCTAACCTACCCACGAGTCGACTGGTACACGTATCTCCTAGCTGAACGAGTGCACCACAATTGAAAAGATTTATAATTTGAACATTTACACGTCCCCATTTCTCTACATTTTTAAATACTGTAAAATTCTGCCAGTTAAAGCCTTTGAATATTTGTTTTTAGCAATGGAATGTTATTGGAACGAACGGAAACGGATCTTTTCGGATTTATACTTACGAATAGGCAATAACATTTTTTTGCAATACAAAGAGTGCTTTTGTTTTTTTTTTCAGACTACCCTACCAGATGACAAATGTAATATATATATAGAAAATGTGTGTGTGTGATAATATAAGTTAGAGGGTCGATGATGTACCAGAAAATTAAGAAAAAGGTAAAGAATTCGGGCGCCAGGAACACCAAGAAAAAAAAATTCGGAGTTACTCTAATTTGGAGAGAATGGACTTCTATTCTCCTCTCCAGCGGGAGGGGGGGGGGGGGATGTAGAAATAAAAATAAAACGATGAATTTAACTTCTGTCTTTTATTTTCCGGCCCGCAGTTCATGACCTGGTTCAGTAACTAAGGAGATATTATTTAATGTGATATTGTTGCATCTTTGCTGTTTAGTTAAATTAAAAAGCTAGAGAAACATTCCGACGAGCAGACTTTCCCTCATGGAGACTCGTGGATTAACAATCCATCAATGTTAAAATTCAAATATATAGTATTGGGTTAATTGTTTAACTTCCTTAAAATACATTTCAAAGGTTCAGCAATTCCATTATGCCAATATTCGCCATCGTCATCTAGTTATTTTATTAAAATATTATTTGGTGTTTGTAAAAGAGTTCAAGGATCTTTTGGTAGAATCATGCCAAATATGTCATTTAAGATCAACAGCAAATCTTTCATAGCAGTTTGTGTAATATTTTTCTCAATCGCCCATGCCCTCAATTTTTCAATAAAATGAAGATTCTTAATATTTTCACTCAGATTTTCCTCATCATCACTACTCAATAAGTAATAACATCTGAGTAATCCTCTTCGGAAATATCAAAACTTACAGTTGCGATATATCACTTTGATTACACACGGAACCCTCAATCACCCAAGCAAGACTCTCACTTGACCGCGTCTATATATTTATAATTATGATTAGGGGTACTAAAGTGGTAACACACCCAATAATTTAACTTTAAATAATATGAAGGTCATATTTGGCACTATAAGTTCTATTATTAGGGAGAAATATCCCTACTATTCAGCCCTAAATTATACAAGGGAGTTTTGTATCCCTTTAAGAGTTCGGTGTTGTAATAGATTTTATGAACACCATTGTAGAGCTAGTAGCGTTAATTGCTACTTTTATGCAACTATCAGCGCTCCGAAAGAGTTTGTGGTAGCTTGCTTAGAACTTTAGAAGTTATAGTAAATGTTAATTTCTTATATGGATCTAATAGTCGTAAGATTCGCTCAAAGCTATAACTCAGAAGCTTTGGTCTTTATTGTAGGGATAATAAACGCTGCTCTACGCGTTTAACCTCCACACATTGCTCTTATAAACTTACTTTGTCTCTATAAGCGTTATATTTTATTACTAACACTTTTTTGTCATCACAAACTATAATTGCAGCTACTACTCTACCTTCATAACACTTTAGGTTCTAAAGTAAGCTCTATTTGCAGCCATAATGTTTGTTGGGCGTTACCTTACCAACAATATTGGCTCATTTGCGTCAAAACAATAGAATAAAAAAATATAAAAAATGGGTGCCTCATGATTTGACTGATCTGCAGAAAGAAACGCGTGTTGAAACTTGTGTTGCATTGTTGAATCGATACAGAAATTAAGGAATATTGGATCGAATTGTGACATGTGATGAAAAGTGAATTCTTTAGGATAACCTTAAGCGAAAAATGCAATGGCTGACCCCAGGTCAAACGCAGCAATAGCAAAAGCAAAGCTTACCAATAAAAAGGCAATGGTAACTGTTTGGTGGTCTCAGTATGGTGTTATTCACTATAGCTTTCTCCGATCTGGTCAAGCAATAACGGCAGATGTTTACTGTGCCGAACTCCGAACAATGATAGCAAAACTAGCAGTGAAACAGCCCCGACTCATGAATCGATCTTCACCATTATTGCTCCATGATAATACGAGACCTCATACAGCACGAGAAACCATTTTAACTCTACAGGAACTGCAATTACAAACCATTCGTCACCCTCCGTATTCGCCAGACCTTGCTCCAATGGACTACCATTTTTTTCGTGATTTGGACAATTTTCTACGTGATAAAAAGATTTCTTCTCAGGAGGCAGTACAAAATTCTTTCACACAGTTTGTCAAATCTAGATCACCAGAGTTCTATCGCAAAGCCATAAATGACCTTCCTATTAGATGGCAGCAATGTATAGATAATAATGGTAATTATTTTGATTAATTAGATAAGTATGTTAAATTAAAAAAACGAATTTCAATTTTTCTGTACAATTCCGCAATTTCATACTTTAACCCCTAATATATATTACTTTTACTGTTGACTTCTCAACCTACTTCAAAAAAGGAGGCGGTTCTTAATTCGGTTGTAGGTATGTATTTTTTTTCTATTAAGTTTGTTACCTTAGAGTCAGAAACGGAGTTCTCGGAGTTCATATATTTATGGACCGATTTGCAATTTTTTTTTTTTTATACTTGAAGGATATGATTTAAGATTCACGGAATGTTTTTCACAAAATCCCATTCTGTAGATGGGATTCATGAGGAATTGAGGGAACTACTCAAATATAGTGATTTTCGTATTTTCATCGAGAACTCAAATATCTTCAAACAATAAGTATGATTTGATGGAGTGGAACTGATGAAGAAGACCAGAACCAGAATCTTCATACTTCCATAGATATCACAATGAAGATAGGAAGGCAACTAGGGCAATTAATAACAATAAATAAATGGTTCTGAATAGTTAAGTCTAAAATGGTATCATCGAACTGATCTGATGATGAAGCCGGAAGTAAGGCATGGAAACTTCATAATAAAACAATGTATCCTAGCAGTGTTTGGGCTAAATGGGATTGTCAAGAGACATAGGTAGGTACTCTAGCTATCAGTGTATCACCACTAAAAAGTGTAAAATAAAAATGTTTTTACAAAAAAAATAAACAACCGACTTTACTAAAAAAAATACAAAAAATGTTCAAAATAACTGTAATTTAGGAAATACCTACTTAGAAGTTAAAAAAAAAAACAAACGTAAAATCAGAAACACCTATTTCCGAAATTAAAATTATTTTGAACGTTTTTGTGTTTTCTTGTAGTGAAGAAGATTGTTTTTTTTTTTTGTAAAGTTTTATTTATTTAGTTGAAAATCATCAAATACCTGCTCAGAGTTTGAGACTAAAAACCATTTGCATTCCTTCATTAGCCCTTTGCGTTGTAGGGCCACAGTTACTCTTTTGACCAATTCTGCAACCCAGGCAGGCATCGCTAAACATGGAGCTGCAACGTCGGGGCGAAATTCGCTCCGGCGTGGCATGTGGCGGACAGAGTTCCGGCGGGATCCCATAGTGGAATGGCGACAGGGACTGTCGCAACCCAGTGCTGGGCACGCTCTTTGTGGAGTGTCTGGAAAGATGTCACGGCATCTTCACCTTCCGCATGACGCAGGTCTTCACCGGACATGGTAAGTTCGGGAAGTCCCTGCAGCAGATTCGTGCGGAACAAACGCCCGGGTGTCACCACTGTGTGGACCGCCGGAGGACACGGTGAAGCATACAGTAGAGGTGTGCCCCGCTTGGGCGGAGCACCGCCGTGTCCTCGTAGGGCGATCGGCGGCAACGATCTTTGAGCCTGGTACAGGCCATGGTCCGGAGCGAGGAAGAACGGCAGGCAGTCGCCTCCTTCTGCGAAGCAGTAATGCTAGCGAAGGAAGCGACCGCACCCGCGAGGGAACGGCCCTCACGTCCCAGCCGCCGGGATCCCGATCACGATTTCCAGCCACCGTTGCGCGCCTCAAGGAGATGTGAGCAAAACCATAGGGGCCCAGCAGGGTCGAAGCCTACTGGGGCCATGGGTTCGCTTCTGAAAAAAAAACCCGGCGCCATAGGAGTGGGTTTTAATCAGTAAAAGTCTGACACGCCCTCCCGCTAAGCCTACCTAAAAAAAAGTACTGCTGATTAGAATACTGTAATATGAAGCTAGGAATTGGAATGAGGGGCTGTCCTAAAAGTAGGTACCTGTGGGTGTGTAATATATGGCATAATAACAGATAGTATACAGGTGTGTCAAACATCGACGCACAAACGAATACCATGGATCCAGTAGGTACATGATCCTGGACCCCCAGTGCTGGAATTTTTCGTCGACTTTTACCTAATCTAAAAAAAAACTGTACTTTTTTAAATTTAAACTGTATAAAAACGTTATTCTCATATTTTTAGTGAAAAAAAATTAACGAATTAATAAAATTACTTTTTATATAATTATTTTTTCACAAAAAAAACATCGGAAATGATAAAATCGTTATTCTTATCAACCCCGATCACATTTTAAATTAAAAAGTAATTAATTAAATTTTTTCACTAAAAAATATTCTCGAGGTTGATTAGAATAGCGATATTATAGTTTAAATTAAAAAATGTAAATTTATTTTTTAAAAAGTTAGGAAAAAACCGACGAAAAATTTCACCACTGGTGGGTCCAGAATCATGTACTGAATCTAAAGTATTCGTTTGAGCGTCGAGGTCAGACACACCGTGACCGTCACTTGAAATAACTTTCACATGATATAATTTTCAAATATTATGCTATAAACACCAGGGGTAGCGGTGCACCGGGTACCCAGCGGGCAGGAACTGCGGGTACACGTGGTGCGACCACTGCGGAAACAGCAGCCTTGCGCCCGCCCAGCCGCAGTGGCAGGACAGTGGAAGTAAGCGAGATTTGTACACCGGGATGCACGGGATAAAGGTTAGAGCCCCAAGACGATACCAGGATATTAGATGAGAAATAACAAAGTGCAATTGACCGAATGAAGTCCCATAGCGGTATCAGGATAAGTGTAATATATGGTATTTTTTAACGGATAGTATAATATCACTTGAAATAACTTTCGCATGTTATAATTTTTATATGCTGTAAAAACAAATAACCTGATCTAAGGTCATATTTAATATAGCTGTTACCCGCGACTTCGTTCGCGTGGAAAATCTTTTTATCCATTTTAGAGAGAGCCCTTCCTGCCCGGGGAGTTAAATTCTGTTCCGGCGGTAGTAGCTTATGTTAGTCATTATAACATTAGTAATATACAGGGTGGAGAAGTTTATGAGTCTGGCCAGTAAGGGCAGGTACCTTAACCGTTATAGTTATAGGAAAACGTTCCTAGGAGACCATCCATAACTTCTTAAGATATTCTGAGCCGCATTCACGATTTTGGAAAAAAATACAGTCAGCAAAAAAAGCTAAAATACCAACAATTTTTTTTATACCATTCGATTCTATTTCATGTAGGTAGGGTTTTCACATTACTGTTCCATAACCAATCGAGGCTACTTTAGGACTTCCTCTTACTTATATATAATTATATTTTATTCCAGGTTCTACATATACACAGAAACTTGGTAATTAAATCTTGAAACGAAGGATGCAAGAGCAGGCGAAGTGAGCTCGAAATTTCCTAGCACCCCGATTCGGATTGGTTAGATTTTTTTTAAGGATAGTTTTTTTTAAGTTACAGGGTACCTACTTTCGGCATTCTGCTGCTCCGGGACATGGCCCTCTTAAACTATGGATAAAAAATACTCTACTGCGGCCAATTACAGCCTAAAGTACCTATTACTTATTTAAATACGTTGGTACCTACCTACAATCTTTTTAGTTACAGCTATTTAAAAATTCTTTGGTAGAGTCATACTCCTAAGTATCTCTAAAATTACTTAACAAATTAAGGTACTTGCCATACACGTGTTCGTGGGTAGATGAATTTTCTTACTGTCACTTAATTTAATAAGCTTCATGGCCTCGATTTTTATAATCGAATTTCACGGCTATTGATCGAGGGCTTGGGCGGGCTTGCCAGTCGACTTGTCTACTCGCCTTGCTATTACATTGCATCACAATAGGCCGGTGAGCACAACCGGAGCTGATGGCCTGACGCGGTGACTTGCTGAGTCACTCTTCAATATTGTCGCTCGTAATGCTAATTTTCTCGTTATGCTTGTATCAATTTGCATCTTAATGCTTTTTGTTGTACAAAGACGTTCTTATTTGTTTATAATGATATCTCACGGAAATTAGGTTTGTACTTCAAAAGTAAGAGCCGTCGTTCAATGACATTTTGTAAGGTGTATGCAAATTGTAATTATGTAGTTGCTTATCTTCGTTCGGGCTTGAGATTATGTAAATAAAACCAGGACCACAGCACACAGTTGGGGACGGCTTATATGGACACTTGGCTTATAACCCTAGACGTTAAAGTTATACAATATATTGATTTGTCCAATACAAGAACAAAGTTGCAACTTATTAAGAATGTAGCAATTTTTACTAAGTATGTTATACTGCATTGTAAATAGCGGTCGGGGAAAGCCCATGTGTACAACTCTTCAGTGAAATAAATTATGTTGACAAGTAGCGAGTAATTATGAGGATGATGGAACATGTTGCTTGTGCCTATTCTCCGATAGTTCTGGCAGTGGTAGTTAAATCTAAATAGCTCTAGCACTAACATCCACCGTATTGAATAGGGGAGAGGTTATTGTTATATAGCTGTACACAAATTCCAATTTCGTGCAGTTTGGGCCTAGTGTGACCCGTAATCAACAGGCACCTTGCGACCACTAGATGAGCAATTCAAACAAAAAGATGATACCAGCACTGGAACCTAAGATAGGTCTATCTTAGGTTCCTGTTAACATATTTTTTTTTGTCTCGGTGTTGTACCTACTTTATACATAACCAAGAGCTACCGATTCATAGTTTCAGTCATGAAACTGAAATCTGAAATACCGTAAACTATTTCAAATTTTAAATTAGGTTTAATTTTATTTTTTGTTAAAATTTTGAATTCCGTTTGTATTTAAAAAGGATGATTTTCCTTTATGACGTTTAGGTAAAGCTTTATATATATATATTAAAGAATGTTGACTTATATGTATTTTAATTATATTTAACAATGTTGGATTAAGGTTTAATAGTGGCCTAATTGCCGTAGTTAATTTTGCCCAAGGTGCTTCGTGCAAGGAGCGTTTCGTCACTTTCACTGTTGGTTGGATTGTCCAATGAAACTTGTCACGCTCTGGCGACGGTAACCAATGGGTATGCTCACCGCCCCGCCTCGGAGCAGAGGCGTGCGCGGCGGCCGCGGCCCAGATGCCCACAACAATGCCTTTGTCCCACGGTGCTAGACATCCACCTGAAACCGCGCTCAACTACTGCCTACCTACTCAAGTCATCAATGTAGGTATCTACCTACTCGCAATATTCAAATCTGCCACGAAAGTACTAAAATACGTTTGAAGTTGAAGCTCCTCTGCTCTCTGATGACCTGGCTGCAGTCCTGACCATAAATATTGGTGTTATGTGTGTGCAATGAAGTTGTTTTATATTTATGCACTAGGTCGATTGGTAGTGCCCTCTCCCACGTTTAGTTCACCTAGGGTTGTCAAAAATGTTAAATGCAGAAAGCTATATTTATTGGATTAATACACCAGTATCTATTTTTACAGGAAATTCTTAGTTGAGATCGCTTAATACTAAGATAATCCTGACTTAATATGCCAATCTAGATCACTTATTGTGAATGAAAGTAAATAAAATAATTCAACTCTACTGCATATGTCTCTGCGGTCAGGAATTAGCATAGAAAACTGATGATGGAATGGACGCTTTTATTATAAGACATTACAACATTTATTGCATCGTTAATGCTGATTTGAATTTTTTTGGTCGAGTTTCATTTCAATACAGGTGCTTCTGGACTTCTCTAGGTATAATTCGCTCTATAGGTAGGATTCGCTCTAATATTATAATATTGCAGCAAGTGGTGCAACGGGGCTGGTTGGGCCCGCGGCCCTCGTGACCCGTGCGCGGGGTCACCGGGCCCATTGCCGCCGCCTGCGCCCGCCGCCAGTGCTGTGCAAAATTACTAATTACATTCAAGCCCGCTGCCTTCACGCTGGCGACTATACGTACCATTAGCAGCTCTACAATTATCACTTAAACATTTAATCAAATGAAAGATTTTTGAAACCTTGTACATTTATCTATCTATCGTCGTATCTTACTGTCTGTCGTCCGTATGACGTCCGATGACTGTAAAGTTTTTTCAGGAAGGAATGATTGCTACTTTTTAGGATACCTACACCACATTCTGTTAATAATTCTAATAGGTACTAATATAAGTAGTCAAAATCACCAGATAGCTCCTATTAAGTCCTGTGCCAATCGTTTAATGGAAGAAAATACAATTATTTAGTTTGCAAAAGAATTAGTAAAATTTTAAGTTTAGTCACTAAATGCTTATTGCAGATAAGCAGTAAAAATATTAACAAGCTAGGTACATAGGTAGGTAGCTAATTAATTGGTTGATAAATGTTTTTCACATAGGTACCTATATTTGTCTGAATGCAAACGGCACGAGGTCAAAATTAAGAAAAGAAACAAAATGACAACAACTTTAACGCATCCAAACTTAATGGACATTAATTAATACAATTAGCCCACGGCAAATTGCACGTAAAGACTGAAATAATGAGCGTAAATTGAGGCAACTTTACACTTCTGATTTATTGTCCTGCACTTGCACGATTTCGTCGAAAGAGAAAACGGACCAGTTCCGACGTATATTACGAGCAGTATATAAAATTGATAATGAATATTTATAAAAACTTAATCACCGCTTACCGCGTTTTCCAGAGGGGTCAGCAGGAGAAACCATTAATCAGAACATTTCCACTTAATCATGTAAGTGCACTTGTTTTCTCTCTACTTACCCTGATGATTCTGATGTAGGTAGACATTAATAATTTTCGCTGGTAATGTCTTGTTTTTGTAATGCACCAACCAAATCGTTGCATAATTTAAAAACTTGGCTAGCATCGACTATTCAAACATTGGTAAGTTTCGATTATATAATATTCCCAAAATGCATGTCAAAGTGTGATTAAATAATATGCATAGATGTGCAACATTAAAGAACAGGTTGAATATCTCTGATTTTATTATTTATATGTCTATTTGGTATTAGAATATTAGAAGAGCAACCACTATTTTTGCACGTTTTTATTCACTAGTGTACCTATTAATGTAAAATTCAAATGTGATAGTGCTTGGCTATGTAGAGTTCCACGCTTTAGCTGTGTATTTTGTAAACGCTTGTAGATTCAAGGCCTGCGACATCTCGTTTACCGAAAGTCGTTTAGCTTACATTGTAAAATACCCGTTTGCTCGCTGTTTGAATTTTGTAACACTAATTTGGGAATAATTTTATAATTTTGTCATGAATAAGCTAATGAGAATGAATTGTCTGCAGCTGTCATGCTTATCTATTTATGTTCATTGCAGCTTTATACACAAGTATACCTCGCTCGCTACTCAGGGAACCTACTATAGATATACTCGAATATCCGATTTCAGTTTGCAAAAGATAGTTTATAATTGGAATAGGTATCCAATTACCAATTAATAATCACACAAATCTAAAGATTAAGTTATTTCTCAACAACAATAAGTTCTCGGTACTTTTAGGAACGTGGCATCGTGTCTATATTGATTTATTATCCTGTTTATTTTAAGTTGAACGTTTATTAGTAAGGCGTGTTGTAGGCCCTTAACATAAATAGGTAACTTGTTATTAAAAAGCTTATTAAGTTTAATGATATTGAAGACAGGCCCGCCGCTAGCTGTTTAGTAGCCCGCGTGCAATACCGATTATGCCGCCCTACGACAACTTACGCTGAGTTTTGCCAAAAGAAAGGCAATTTAATGTTTTCTCATTATGGTGGGAAAAAAGCAAAGAATCATAACGAAGATAAAACATTTATTTTGATTAAGTACCTACATAGTTTTTTTCGTATCTACAAAAATTTACCTCTTCTTGCCTTTATATTTGCGAAATCTTGAATCAACTTTCTTGTATCCAAGTTGTCTAAGATTTCATATTCAATTGAAACTATAGCTAAATAACTTAGTCTTTGCTGGAGTATTGTTGATCTTAAATAGTTTTTAATAACTTTCAATTTTGAAAACGATCTTTCACCAGATGCAACTGAAACCGGCAGTGTAAGTAATATTCTTAGCGATACTGCTGTGTTCGGAAATGTTGAAATTAAGTCATTAGTAAAAAGATATTGTAATTTTTATTTTTTATTTTTTTTCGGTGGGAAAATCATCTTATGACATCCCCGCCCTTGGGCGGGGCGGGAGATAGTGTCAGACTTTTACTGACTAAAAACCCACTCCTTTCTTTCATTGCCTTTCGTATCAGGGCCGAGTCTTCCTTTCAGAATCAGACCCTTGGCCCCAGTAGGCTTCGACCCTGTTAGGCCCCTACAGTTGTTGACATCTCCTTGAGGCGCGCGTGGAACAGCACGCGCCGTCGACGACTTGGGCTCGGTCCGGACGGTTACCGGACGGTCGGAAGGCGAGCCACCCATTGCTCGCCGTCCGCAAGCCCGCGCCTACGATGGCCGGAAATCGGGATCGGAATCCCGACGGCGATTGGGGCGTGAGGACCGTTGCCTCACGCGATCGGCCGCCTCCTTTGCTAGCATTACTGCTTCGCAGAAGGAGGCGACCGCCTGCCACTCCTCCTCGCTCCGGACCATGGCCTGTACCAAGGACCGGCGCGAGAGATCGCCGCCACCGATAGCCCCCACGAGGACACGGCGTTGCTCTGCCCAAGCGGGACACACCTCCACCGTGTGCTCCACCGTGTCCTCCGGGTGGTCCACACAATGGTGACACCCGGGCGTTTCTTCCGCACGAATCCGGTGCAGGAACCTCCCGAACTTACCATGTCCGGTGAGGACCTGCGTCATGCGGAAGGTAAGGACGCCGTGTTGCCTTTCCAGCCACTCCTCAAAGAGGGGACTTACCGCCATAATTATGGCGTGCCCAGCACTGGGTTGCGATAGTCGCTGTCGCCATTCCACCATGAGACCCCGCCGGAGCTCTGTCCGCCATGCCGCGACTTGTCGTGGCAGCGGAGTTTCGCCCCGACGTTGCATCTCCACGCGCAGATCGTGCATGCGTGCAAGGCCTGTTGCCACCAGGTCCCATGGTGGCTGGCCAGCAAGGAGGCTCGCCGCTTCGCGGGAAACCGTGCGGTATCCCCGCACCATCCGTATGGCCATGACCCTCTGGCACGCGTTCAGCTGGGCCGCCGGTCGCTTTCGCAGTGACGGCGCCCACACCGGCGCCCCATAAAGGGCCATGGACTGTACGATGCCAGCGTAGAGCCTCCGGCAGGAGGCGTCTGGACCCCCAAGGTTGGGCAGGAGCCGCTTGAGGGCAGCCCCAGTCCGATTCAGTTTGGGAGCCAGACGTCGGAAGTGCTCCTCGAAATTCCACCGGCTGTCGAGGACGAGTCCCAGGTACTTCATCGTCGACCCGATGCCGATGTGAACTCCTCCTACCGTTAATTGGGAGCGCCGAGGCGGCGCGCTCCAAGGGCCGTGAAAACACATGGCCTCGGACTTTTGCAGTGCCACCTCGAGTCCCAACTGCTGGATCCTATCAACGACTATCGCAACCCCGCGTGTCGCTAATTCGCCGCCTGGTACGACTCTCCCTGCGCCAGGACCAGCGTGTCGTCTGCGTAACAGACCACGCTGACCCCGTCAGGGAGGTCGCCGCGCAGCACGTAGTCGTAGCCGATGTTCCACAAGGGTGGTCCTAGTACCGATCCCTGCGGAACACCGCACGACATCTCTCGCCGTTTCCACTCTCCCTGGTGACCAGGGTAGATGATGTACCTGTCCGACAGGTAGGCCTCGATCACACGACAGAGGTAGTCGGGCACCCGGTGATACCGGAGTGCCCTCCTAATGCTACTCCAAGATATTGTAATAGGGTTTGTGATGGTTAGACTGGTTTTCTGCAAAATGCAACTTTAATGCAATGATTTCATTAAACAAATCAATACCGTCAATATCTGATTCACTACTTGAATCATCTTTAAGCTTCAGATTTAAATCTTTACAATGTTTAATTAACTCATCATTGGAGTAATTAAATAAGTTATTGCTAAAAAAGCCAAATACATCGGTAAATGTTTTAAACTCCTCGAATCTATCCTTTAAAGATGTTATTGTCTGATCTAGGACTCTAAAATAAAACTCTACTCTATATTTGATTTTTGGGTCTACTAAAACTTCATCACTGTGTTCATATTGAAATTGTGTTGGTTTTCTTCTTGGACGAATTGTATTTATTGATGGGAAATCTGTTTCTACATTGAGCTCGTGAGCCACTTTGGAAGCTTCTGCTAACACCATTTCAAAGTGTTCATCCGTTCGATATTCTGTGAACTTACCAATCAACTTATTTAACAAATTTATGCAGATTTGATTATTCATTGTGGGGCTCTGCATCATTTTGCTCAGAGCATTAATTTCGTTTAAAATATCGAACCAAATTACTACCGAGCAAATAAATCTATAATTTTGAATGTTCAGAGCAAGAGAATGAGCTTTGTGACATGTAGTACAATCCCATTCCAACGAATCACCAGATATTTCCAGCAAAGCATCAAATATTTTTTCGAGGTGATACCGTAATGGTTTAACTGCATCAATTCGGCTAGACCATCGCGTGGCGCTTAAAGCTTTTAATTTTAAATTTGGTAAATGTTTGCAAATTATCGACCACCTTTTTGTAGATGATGAAAAGAAAGCGTAAATATCTTGAATTATATTAAAGAAATTTACAGTTTCGTGCGTAATATTTGCTGCATCATTCACTACCAAATTAAGACTATGAGCCGAGCATGGGACTTAAATAAAATGCGTGGTTATTGATTTCCAAAATTCTTTTTTGTAATCCATTGTGTTTTCCACGCATATTAGAACCATTATCATAACCTTGACCACGTAAGTTTTCAATGTTGAGATTTAATTGTGAAAATAAATCTAAAACAAAATTTAATAGACTTTCACCTGTGGAGCTGATGATCGGACAGAAACCAATGAAATTTTCACAAATCGCAACATTTTTGGTTTCATTATTTAAAAGAACATACCTTACGACTGTAATTTGTTCTGTGTGACTTACATCTGGTGTGCAATCTAATATAATGGAGAAATATTTCGATTCTCTGCCTTTGTTCAATATATAATTTTTTATGTTCTTGCCAAGCAAATCAATTATTTCATTTTGAATTTGATCTCCTAAATAGTGAGTTCTACGAATTGAATCTGATTTCGAGGACTGAATTCTGTGAATATGTTCCCGCATGACTGAATCAAAGGATGCTATCATTTCGATTGCTTTTAGAAAATTACCATTATCATGTTCATACAATATTTTTGACGACCCCCGGAAAGCTAGACACTGATGAGATAAAAACTTGATAACGGCTATGATTCTTTCTAATACATCACTCCATTGCTTTTTTTCCGACTCTAGTAGTCTCAGTTGCATTTGATTTACAGTAGTTTTATTTTTTAACATATTATTCAACTGTACCCACGATTTCACATTTTCACTGTGGGAAACACTTGTTTCGTGTCTTTTCAATGTTAATGATAAATGCTGCCAATCAGAAAAACCGTTCAAAGTAGACAAACTACTAACAGATTTTCCAAATATTTTACAACAAAAACAATAGACTGAATCTTTTGAAATAGAGTAAACAAGCCATTCTCTGTTAACTTTTTCTCCATTGGGAAGATTTCTATAATTATAATTTTCTGTAAATTTTCTTCCATCGTTATTAGTGCGGGAGTAGCGGGGTGGGTATTATGACAATGATTTTGAATATTACGAGATGAGTCGCTCGATTTGCCGCCCCCCTGGACGTGCCGCCCGCGTGCGGTGCACGCCTTGCACGCCCGCTTACGGCGGGCCTGATTGAAGACCTAGTTAGCTACATGAACAGGGCTTGTGTTTTGGGCATGTAATGTCAACATTAATGTAGTGAGATGATTAGTGTCATTATCTTCAGCTAAACTAGTTTGAAAGTGAGAATAATGCTGATAAAGAAACTTGTGTGGAATAATAATTTAGCCTTTGTATGCAATTTCATACGAGCTCCACCTGGATGCAGGACGTCTTGGATTATAATCAAATGGAGCGTTTAACATATTCATTCACTTCTTCAGCAACCAAATACCACAAAATCTTTGATTATTTTTCTAGCGTTATCTACGTTATTCCTATTTTGGATTCGAAATAATCATTGTTTTAATCTGTTTAAGTATATAATATGTTACCGGCAATCTGTATAATTTGGTATTCTATACAATACCTAGGCAATGTATAAAATATCTAAAACGTGTAGGTAATGTATAAAATATTATTTATTTATACTTTGCCTAGGTATTCTATACAATACCGAATGTATAGCCAGTAATGTGTGTAAAAGACGAGAGCAGGGAAGGAGGTGTCGTAATTTTAGGGCACCCCATCCGACATAAATAGAACCTGAGTACTTGTAACCAAATTATATTATGTTAGTTATAGCCAGAAGAATTTTTAATTTCATGTTAATTTTATTAAGTATATGTGCTCTGTACTGTAAGGTCCTATTTCTGTCCACGGGGGTTAAAGTAAGGCTCTTATTTCCGGGTGGTTATAAAATTACGCCTAATACGAATATTATTATTATTTGGCCGACATTTTATAGGTAGGTCGGTTAACATTGATAAATATATACCAAAATCTATTTATTTTACACATTGCCGTTGGACCAGCAGGTGCTCTATACAATCCCTAGGAATTGTATACATTACCTAGGTAAGGTATGCAATAGACAATAATATTCATAATAATTCATACATTGCCAGGAATCCTGGCATCCTGGCCCAGGATGCCCCAGGTATTCTATACATTGCCTAAGTATTGTAGAGAATACCTGATATATGCAGTTTGCCGGTAACATATAGGTATATTAAGTGCAACCGTTAATCAGTCGATTGATCTATCAACACACAGCTCTAACAACTGAGCGGATTGCGCTGAAAAATACGCAGTTATTTATTAGGCAAGCGTATTTTTACAGGATTTTCCAAAATTCTAAAGTCTAAAGTTTGTATGGATAATCTACTCTCACGGGGTAAAGCTGCTGGCAGAAGCCATTTAAGTTTAGAAGTCTATATCAAAATAAAAAAAAAAAAACAAAATTCAAATATTTTTATTTCACATAGGCCTATATGGGCACATAGAAACCGTCAGAAGCTAGAGCACAGTTCCAAATTGTTCGTTTCCTATGGAGAAGAACCGGCAAGAAACTCCATGGTTACCTACTCTTTAAAAAAAGGGTTGATGTTACAATATTTCCATATTACAGTATTAATAAATATTATGTAAGGACACTGTAGACCAGTCAATATTGTACCCAAAAGCACAATAAAAAATCATAATATAAAAGTGAGTCGTAATAGGAAGTAATCTTAGAATTCGGAAATATATGTATTTACAGAGTACCTAATGATAAAAGAAAAATTGACTTCCTACTTGGTTATTTTAAACGTTGTTAATCCTGTGTTGGGTGTTGTATATGATTGGTGCTTATAATAATACTATAATACTGGGATCGAGTGTTCGGCTGTAACTGTAAATCACGTTTAGTGTGATTACGCTTTGGTGTCTGTAATGTGACAATCTTAATACAACGAGAGATTTATGTCTACAAGCTTCGGTTGTACTATCAGTGGCTTATGAGAATCATTTTTCTATTACTATCGATGTAACATAAGTGATTGATCACACTAGAAGCTCATTTAACACAATCGATGTTAGTGACAGTGAAAAAGCTAATACAGAAGCGCGTGTTTTAGAGTTAACAAAGTGTCGCAATGGTGGCCGTCGCGGCTATCGGTAAACATTTAATAAAATGAGTGTCGATGATGGAGTGGTTTCAGTAAACGTGCCAAGGGTCCGGCCATTACCTCCTGACAGGCGGTGAGCGATGGCCGCTGAGCTTCCTTCACGCCGCGCCGCCATTGTCACAAAACAATGGACATAGAGCTATCTTTAATCACAACAAAATGGATTCTAATTGGATCCGCAAAACTCGGCACGTTTTTTGTTCGTTTGTCATTGTACCGTATCCGTTTGGAACGTTTTATTGAAATTGGCTATGAACACTGCGCAGAAGTAAATAATTCTGTTAAAGGTATGCGTAAGTAGGTACACAGGTGGCGCAACAGTTCAAAAGGTTCACGCCCGATGTAGTAAGCTTACACTACTAACATTTAAAATATCAAGATTTTCGGGTATTTTGCACTGCCAATGCATCTGGAGTAATATTTACTTCTTGCTTAATTAAAATATATGATGTCTCAAATAACAATATAGCTATGTAGGTTGATACGCTGTACGCCATGATTTTGCCTCATTAACTTTATTTATGTGCATTCGGGTCAATTTATCGATAAATGTTCCGGGACAGAAGAAAAAATGCGAATTAAGAATTTCACATTGATTACATCGCTGTACTCGTAAACCCGTACCTAACTACCTATATGCGCGTGAATTTAATGTTACTGGAACTGAAAAGTAATTTTGTTCTTCTAGATTACAAAAAAACACCGCATTCATTAGTTTCTTATAATGTAACCTTCACAACATATATTTAATATTTTTATAATTTAAGTTAATGGAATATTGATTTTGTAAGATTTTAATATTATAAATAAATCCAAGATTTTAATCTTGAGATCGATTTATCGATTTATCGATCTCTCTCAATCTTCCTAG
Organism: Mythimna impura; assembly: GCA_905147345.3. NCBI lineage: Eukaryota > Metazoa > Arthropoda > Insecta > Lepidoptera > Noctuidae > Mythimna > Mythimna impura. The sequence goes on along the minus strand of LR990348.1, from coordinate 12,392,417 downwards.
CATTTTCTCAACTTGTGGTATCGGCTTTCAGTTTAACCTCCTACCTGACCTCCTCAGCCCAGTAACTTGGTATCACGATACTTCTTGGTAAGACTGGTGTCAGATTTTCTGGCTTCTGACTACACGTAACCAACTGGAAAAGATTAACTGAAGGCTTCCTGATGCATGGAGGAGTCTCGGTGTGTAATATATGGTTACTCACCCACGGTTCGTCCTCAGCAAGCATTACGTAACCTAGGGGACGGACCCGTGGGGATGTTCTTATATAGGGTGACTGGTAATTAGTGACCGATGCTTAAACACGTGATTGTACTCATGAATACAAACAACTTACCCAAAGAAACTTTTTTTATATACTCACTAGTTTTAACACAATAACAAAACAGCTGTTTGAATGTAAGGCTGTTTGTAATACGCGCGCGCCTGGGACCGGCGACCGCTCAGCTGTTAGCCGCGTGACGCCGTCGTACCTATAATAGTGATAGAACACCGGCGCGGCGAACGCCATCGTTCGCTCTTTCATTGTCTTTCTATTGTGTATTCGAATGGAATAGCTGTTTTGTTATTGTAATAAAACTAATGAGAATATAAAAAAAGTTTCTTTGGGAAAGTGGTTTGTAATCATGAGTACAATCAAGTGTTTAAGTATCGGTCACTAATTACCAGTCACCCTATATAGGTATTTATATTAAAAACTAATAGAAATTACAAAAAAAAAGAATATATTCATGTTGTGTTGTGTGTGTGTGCCTACAATTTTAACTTGCTCGCTTGCTTGCAGTTTTGCAAGTGCCAAGAACTTGTTTTTGACGGCAAGGTTGGCGCAGTGGTTGAGCTAATCCGGGGATCATGGATGGCGTATCAGCTCCCACGATCCCCGGTCCAAGTGTGGGAGGGAACACCGAGGTGGTTTTTAGTCAGTAAGAGTCTGACAGACCCCTTCGCCTGCCCCAGGCGAAGGACATCCATGAGGATTTTCCACCCCGGCAACAAAAAAAAAAAAAAGTGGTTGAGCTATTGGCTGCTGCGCTGCGTGTCGCGGCTTCGAACATGGAACCCCGCATGGAACAAATATTTATATGGCCTACTGATAAGTTTTCCGGGTCTGGGTGTCTTGTGTATGTGAGTTTATATGTTTGTGAGTGCACCCACGATACAGCAGTAATTCCTAGTGTAGGACAAAATTAAATAAAAAAACTGGCCTTAAGTTGGCACTTTGGTGGCCAGATAGAGTATAGTACAGCAGAACAGATCTAATGCAAAAAGATAGGTGAATACATTTTGGTGAATACATAAAATACGTTTCGAGAAACATATTTTAGTAAATAAAGAACCACTTTCCAGTAGGTAAATACACTTCTCAAAGCTTCAACTACCTCGAATATATAAAACTTATTGCGTGTGTATGACATCGGCGGATTCAAAGCATGATCGATCGATGCCCAAGCGCACTTTCGCACATCGGTACGTAAGTACATGTGGTGAAATATTTAAATCCGTAATTTAAGTGTAAAGTTGTTTTAACAACTTGGAAGTATATTTATAAATAAAATGTATGTGAACATAAATTGAACATGACGGCGTAAGCTTGGGTGTTCTGCAGATTTTCTGATTTTACTCGGTTGAAACAATACAAGTAAACTACGGCAGTGTCTAATATTACAGGGTTATGAAATTGCCACTTTGTACTGGAAAATTACATATTTTTCTATGGAGGATAAAATACATTAATTTTATCAAAATATTCACTGAACCCTCGTTGTGTATAGACAACGAGGGTGAATATGTATTTTTGCCATCTAATTGGAAGAGCATTTAAACCTTTGCGATAGAACTTTGAACGTTGGAAGGCCTTCTACAAGGTGGACCGACGACCTGGTAAGGGTTGCGGGAATCCGATGGATGCGAGACGCACAGGCCCATTCATTTTGGTGACATTTGGGGGAGGCCTATGTCCAACAGTGGACGTTTTTCGGCTAAAATGATGATGATGGTGATAGAACTTTGTGGATCTGTACTCCATAAGCTGTGTGATTTTTACTGCTTCCTGGGAAGATTTTTTTATCCATGCAAAAAATTGACAGAATCAGATCAGAGAGATTTGAGGAAGCTGAAGTGATCACCGAACAGTTGCCTGCCATCACCTTTCTGTGGGCATTGTTGTGTCATTTTACCATGGTTCAGCCAGTGTGTTATGCGCTTACAATATTGTCGTATAGAATTCTTTTTTCGTCACTTACCGGTTTGACAAGGAAATGCAAGCTTCAACGCGCGCTGCTCTATGCAGATCAGTCAAATCATCAGACACCCACTTTTCAGGTTTTTTTTAATTTTACCGACTTGCTTCAAGTAGGTCAATATTGTAAGAACCATGCCGCTAAGTCGTTGGTAGTTTTATACTGATCGGATTACCTTCAAATCATCATTATTTATCTTAGTGGCTGGTCTTCCTCGTGGCTCATTCTTCAAGTCGATCATTCCATTAAGAAAGCGGCTGAAGCAAACACACAAGATGCAGTCGTTAGTCCTATCTTCTCCGAATACAGTATCGACATTACGAGCAGTCAAGAAACTCGTATTCGGAAATTACTCAGATTTTTGCCAATATCCATCTTTATTTAAGCTGAATTAAAAAACAATTCAATGTAGAAGTATTAATTATCTATTTCTTTTTTATTTGGGTGTGAAAAAAGTTTTAGGTACTCTGAAAACTGATACCATGCAGGTTTAATTTGAATTAAAACTGGTTAGTAGGTAAAATAACAATTTCGTATTTAAACCCTATAATTATAGAGAGTTATTAATAGCACTGAGTGGAAAGTTTTGTGCAATGTTATATTTAATAGATTGGGTGCTACCCGTGCTACCTTTATTAAAAAATAGCTGACCCGACAGGCGAATACGAACTCAAAGCATTTGTTTCAATTAAACTATTTACGGCCCTGGCCGAGAGCAGTGGTGGCCGAATGGTAACGGCTCCGACTTACGAGTTGTAGGTCGCGGGTTCAAACCCAGCCAGGCGCATTACTTTGTGTAATTTATTTCATCACCACTGCTCTCAAAACGGTGAAGGAAAACATCGTGAGGAAACCGGCATGTCCTAGAACCAAAAATTCGAAGACATGTGACATCCACCAACCCGCACTGGGCCCGCGTGGTGGATTACGGCCCATTCCCTCTCCTAGAGAGGAGGCCTGAGTCCCAACAGTGGGAACATTATAAGGCCGACAATGCAATGCAATGCAAACGAAAATATAAAAATTAATCAATCTTTGTGCTCAAATTTTCATAGCTCATAGGTGATCTGGTTTAACACCATCATGTGTTTTTCACACATTTGACATCTCATTGCAATATGTAAAAACTTCTTGTAATACATACAGTGCGAAGTGTGCCGACTCTGTGAACTGTCATGTCTGTCTAACTCATCTCATCATATTCTTGCGGCGCCAAGACGCATTGACGCATAATGCGTGTCCGTGTGAGTCACGGAGTAATAAAATTCACAAGTAATCGTCTCATTTGCCAAGCATTTAATTGCTTTACCTAACTAAACTATTTCAAGAACTTGGGATGCGATTTGTAGAGACTGTACGTAGATGCTTATCTTTTATTAATGGTAAGTGCACTGCGCTTGAAATATAGGATTTGTAAGGACATATTAGATACAAACAATATTTTCATAGAGATAGTTGCAGAAAACGTGGCGTGAAATGGCCAGTTAGTGAGTAATATCATGTTATTTGGAGGCGACGAGGCGAGGGCGGTCGTGACGGTACGTCGGCGGCGGCGCGCTGCCTCGGTCACGAGTGCTCTGCTGACCCTACAGCCTGCCTCTCCTATTGAACCAAAACATACTTTATTTACATAAATGGCTGATTCGTATATGTAATGTCCGTTTAGTCGCTGTTGTATGTTGTTCATGCAGCAATAAAACTAGTTAATTTAATCTGACAGTGTTTCAAGAAAGTATTGAGTTAGATCAGGGACAGCCCTGCACATCACTCGACCGTTTATAAACAGGTGTCGCCAAAGGTAATGAAGACTAGGATGTCTTAATATCAGCCAGTTATAAATTAACGAAACACGAATGTATTAGTCGAAACTCTGGCTTCGCAAGCTCTAACTGGGCGCATTAAGTATAATGTCCGTTGCATTCGACGGTAATTTTATTAACATTTTAGTGAGGGCAGCTATACCTGCGCCTGCACTGCGAGGCTACACAATCAGCAATCAGCCAGCAAGTAAATTGTATACCTGTAATGTGTTTAAATTACTGAAGTACCAAAAATGATTTTAAAATTTTCTGATAGACGGAACATTATCTTGATTTTGATAGTTTGTTTTGCTCCAAACTTACATGTTTCGCCTAAAGTCGTGTTACTGTAGATAAGCGTAGCTCGACTGTACAAGCATATCGTTTATTTCAGGTAGTTTAGTGCGGGGCTGCGGTTAGACATTAGGCGATACTACCGTTAATCTCGGCGGGTAATCGGATGCAACAGAGGCGTGCTTGATGTATGGATCACTTAATAGGGGCAGGCTGCGCGCACGCTTTCTTTAGTCTCTATAATAAATTATCACGAAGATCATGTTCCAGTGTTGTAGTCTTGTGCTGGCGTGTAAGTAGCATGGGAACTTAGCGCTCGATAAGTAAAGATTCTGCTAACTGTAGCCGCTATTGTGAATCTTACTCAGATACGTACAAAGATCAAATCTTAATAACAGTTTCATTATTTATCTGCCTAATAACTGATATAGCGCTCTTACGATTTTATATAATGACACGAACGTTATGCTTTGCTCTAGTAATCTTAATGGCTTTTATAAGTAATAATTAATAGCTATTAAATTGTAGTATATGCATTATGAATCCGTGTCGTATTATTTTCCTGAGCGTTTCAGAAAATGATTAGGAGCCAACGTAATATAAACTAAATGTAACACGAACTCGTCTACTGCTCGTCTCTTTAAAATTCATTTTTGGAGGTCGACTTCTACCTAAACGATGTAGTTATGCAAAAATATTGAAAGAAGCGCAATAAATAATATGTTGCCGTATAATTTCCGAAACAAAATTGTATGTCATTCTAGGGCGTGGTAGAAACATGCGTAATTATAATTTGGTGATTTATTATTTGGCATTGCTGCAATAAACTCCAGTTTATGCGCTTTCTTTGTCGAAAATCGGTGCATATTGCGCAACGATCATGAGTTAAATGTGAGTCGTGCGGATCGCGGCTCCGTCACGCAGAAATCTGTTACAGCTACGTGCGAATCTTGAAAAGCTTTTAAGGGGCGTGTGTTATTTGGGAGCTTTGTAATGCATTTTTGCAAGCCGCCGCAATCCGCGCTCAGCGCTGTTACGCAAGGATGCTCGGAGAACTGGTCCAACCGGCTCCAGATCTGGGCCAGAGCCATCTCTCCGCTAAGATATTACCGCTAATAGATATTGAACATCCAGCCACTAGACCCGCCGCCTTCTTACCCACCGACTCGAACGATGACGATTTCATTTTACTTTTATATAATGGTTCCAGACCCGTAAAAGGAGTTTCAATACATTTAAGATCCACGGCAATAGACATATCTAACCGCAGTGGCTGAATTTATTGTGCTCTCAGTTCATAGTGCGCAAGTTTGTCATTTTCACTTCTCTAATTCGTAGGTAACAAACGCTCATTTATGTATTGCGAAATAGGTACAATTGCAAGTGCTAGAGCAACCATTCCCATTGTTTTGATTATTTCGTAAACAGATTAATTTTGGAGGGCAGGACGAGAACTCGGCTCACCTTACACAATACTGATTTCACTAAGTGCTGACATTTCATTAAAATATATTGAAATCGTGAAATGGGGCTTGCATCCCATTGATTGGAAGCGGTGCGGCGGGCGGCGCGTGCGTCGGTCAATACCCGATATTGATTTGCTCCGTGTTTCGAAACAGATTATTATGTTTAATGGTTGTACGTGGTGCTATTGTGAGGAGTCAGGTTAGCAAGCACTGAATTATGCTTTGCTTCGAAAATCGCAAATGTGTACCAGCCACTATACTTTGTATTTGGGTAGATTAGTGACGAAATAATAGTCAGTGTACCAACGTCAAATACCGGTGCACGAGATGTTATTGTTTGTTTGCCTAAATACTTTAATCAATAATTAATTAACCATATCATATTACATCAAATCGGTCATCTTTGACATAAATATCTAAAAATCTATTTCAAAGAAAATAAGTATCTTGGTACGTTAGTAGCTGATAAATCTAATTTATTGGCAGCTCGTGCAATCATGTGCATGTACCCAGTAAACACAGAGTTTATCTCGATAAATAACTAGACACCGGGGAGATTCATTAGGCGTCGATCCGTGTCGGGCTGTGCTGTAATCGAGCAATTGTTCTCGGGGGGAAATTCAATTATTAGCTCGTAGAAGCCGCAAGCGCGAAATATCGGCCATTGGGCAACCCGCTGCGTCGTTAGGAGTTAGAAATAATTGCTCGCGATTTATCTTGGTGGTACTGACTATAATTAAATGCTTAATAATTATTGAAGGAGCGCGATGGTTGGTGTGGTCAATAAATCGTGGTACTGGCCATCGTCGCAGGCGGGTACAACTCGGGCTCCGCTGCTCGGCGCTCGGTGCGATACTGCCGGTCGTGCTTCGTGCTCGTTGTCGATTAGAACGGTCCGTCGAGGGTAGTTCGCTCTCACGCTTCCAATGACTAGTGTAATCGTTTTATGCGACGTGTTGTTGAATTAGTTTAGCCGTCTATGCAGTTAACTAAACGTGTAATTACGTGCCAATAAAATACCAAACTATTAACCTATTACTACTTTAATGACGCTATGCTATCTACCAAATCAGTAAAGCAGAACTCGATTTTATAGGACTTTTAACTGTTTTAAAGAAAGGATAAGCGAAAGTTGCGGAATAATTTTCTACATTAATCGTAGAATCGTCGTCTCTTAAATCCCTTTTTTTCACTTTATAATATACTAACTTTTGACCGCGGCTTCGCCCGCGTATATAAAATATAGCCTATGTCACTCAGGAATAAAGCAGCTTTCTATCGGTGATAAAATTTTAGCAATCGGACCAGTACTTTCAGAGATCCTACAAACAAAAAAAACAAACTTTTCCTCTTTATAATATTAGTGTAGATATGTTTATTTATGTATGTTCATGTATGTTTATTTTTACTATTAGACCAAGATCCCAGAGCTGTCTGACATAACTTATTTTCACATGGATGAAACCTTAGGTTCTTAGTAGAGTCTCATGTGCTTTGAATACCTGTGTGCTCGTAGAGCTCCTCCTTGGAGCCCCTGGGCAGGTAACAGGTGAGAAAGGGAACTAAAAATAAGAGTAATTTAACTTATATTTTTATTGCTGATTTTTAAAGATGTTTTGTAGAATATTATTCTAAAGTAGTATCATAAGTGTCAGACACTTTCCAGGGATAAAAAATTCTGTCAGACACTTTAAAGATCAAAAAATATAATGAACTTTACTTATTTTAACATGTCTGATTTTTAAATTGGTAACTATTGCAAAGTTATATTTCAGTAGTCAGACTAATTGTAGTGACCAAACATCACCTAAACACAAAAATTATTCAGCCGAGAGTATGAGCGCGAGAGCACGCATGCGTTTCAGATCGAGTGAGACGATTTCATGCACTGACTGGATGTTTGGTCACTACAATTTGTCTGACTAATGAAATATAACTTTGTAATAGTTACCTTAATAACATATTTAAAAATCAGACATGTAAAAATAAGTAAAGTTTATTTACTTTTTGTGGAGCTTTAAAGCGTCTGACAGAAGTTTTGGTCCATGGAAAGTGTCTGACACTTATGATACTACTTTGGAATAATATTCTACAAAACATATATAAAAATCAGCCATAAAAAAATAAGTTAAGTAACTCGTTATTTTTGGTTCCCTTTCTCACCTGGTACCTGCTCAGGGACCCTAAGGGGGAGCTCCACAAGTACACAGGTATTCAAAGCACATGAGACTCTACTGAGAACCTAAGGTTTCATCCATGTGAAAATAAGTTATGTCAGACAACTCTGGGATCTTAGTATATATGGTATACACAACACAACACATTACACAACACACAACTACATTTTTTGTTTCTTGTTTTTATTTTTGTTTTGTGTTTACCTATATTGTGTTTGTGCCTTGTGCTGTACCAAATAAATTCTTTTTCTTTCTTTCTTTCTTTTTATATACTTTATTAGCCTTGTTTTCTAAACAATGTTATCTTTTTTTTAGGTATCTAATTGTTTAAAGTCAACCGATGAAAAGCAAACTTATAAAAAGGATATTAAATACACCTATTATATAATTTTACCAAGAGACTATATCAAGTCAAGCTCCGTCTCTATTCAAGGACTGTAGGACTATATAAAACACACACGCTTTTTTTAAGGTGGCAAATCATCCAATGACTTCTCTCGCTCTGGGCGGAGTAGGAGGGCGTGTCAGACTTTTACTGACTAAAACCACATCTGTGTCCTTCAGTTGCCCTTTGCTTTCTAGGACTACGGGTTTCCTTTTCAGAAAATCCCCGCAGTCCTAGCTAGCGGGCATCGACCCTGCTGGGCCCTTACGGTTTGCTGACATCTCTTTGAGGAGCACGTGAATCACTACGCGCTGTCGATTACCAGTCGTCCAGACGGCGAGCTACCCATTGGTCAGCGTCTGTAAGCCCGCGTCTACCTTGTCTGGTAGTCGGGGTTTTTTTTTCTTTTATTTTTAGTTGGGAAAATCATCTTATGACAAATCTCGCTCTTGGGCGGAGCGAGAGATAGCGTCAAAATTTTACTGACTAAAAACCCACTCCTGTTTCTTCTTTGCCTTTTTCCCAGGGCCCCGGGTTTCATTTTCACACTACCCGTGGCCCCAGTAGGCTTCGGCCCTGCTGGGCCGAGGCGCGCGTGGAACAGTAACGCGCCGTCGCTGACTTGGGCTCGGTCCGGTCGGTTGGACGGTGAGCCACCCATTGCTCGCCGTCCGCAAGCCTGCGCCTACGGTGGCCGGAAATCGGGATCGGAATCCCGGCGGCGGTTGGGGCGTAAGGACCGTTGCCTCACGCGATCGGCCGCCTCCTTTGCTAGCATTACTGCTTCGCAGAAGGAGGCGACCGCGTGCTACTCCTCCTCGCTCCGGACCATGGCCTGTACCAAGGCCGGCCGCGAGAGATCGCCACCGCCGATCGCCCCCACGAGGACACGGCGTTGCTCTGCCCAAGCGGGGCACACCTCCACCGTGTCCTCCGGGCGGTACACACAGTGGCGACATCCGGGCATCCAGGAACTTCCCGAACTTACCGTGTTCGGTGAGAACCTGCGTCATGCGGAAGGTGAGGACGCCGTGAGGGGTTTCCAACCACGCCTCAAAGAGGGGACTTACCGCCATAATTGTGGCGTGCCCAGCACTGGGTCGCGACAGTCGCTGACGCCATTTCACCATGAGATCCCGCCGGAACTCTGTCCGCCATGCTGCGACTTGTCGCGGCAGCAGAGTTTCGCCCCGGGCCCCCGGCGTTGCATCTCCATGCGCAGATCGTGCATGCGTGCAAGGACTGTTGCCTCCAGATCCTATGGTGGCTGGTCAGCCGAATCTCGGCAGCTGTGGCGTGAGGACGTTCGTTTTCTCACGCATGCGGCTTCCTTCTTCGCTAGCATTACTGCTTTACAAAAGGAGGCGACCGCCTGCCATTCCTCCTTGCTCTAGACCATAGCCTGAACTAGGGCCCGGTGCGAGAGATCGCTATCGCAGATTGCCTCCACGAGGACACGAGGCGGTGCTCCGCCCAAGCGGGGCATGCCTCCACCGTATGCTCCACCGTGTTCTCCGGGCGGTCATCACAATGGTGACACGCGGGCGTTTCTTGCACATGAATCTGATGCAGGAACCTCCCGAACTTGCCATGTCCGGTGAGGACCTGCGTTATGCGGAGGGTGAGGACGCGGTGTTGCCGCTTCAGCTACTTTTCAAAGAGGGGACTTACCAACACACTCACGCTTGGAAAAGTAAATAAGCCCATAAAATTGTCTTTTTTTGTATAATATGAAGAGGTTAAAACTACGTAGACACGGACTTCCTTTACGTTTTTATATTATGATATTAGCCCTGTCTGTCTGCAAAATATAAAAAAGGAAAAACCTGTTAGTCTATAACAGGTATAAAATAACGACTGGGGTAACATTTGAAAGGGTTCTTTTCAAACAATATTAACGGTCAGGCAATTGTTGTTAGGGTGAAAAACAATTGAGTTTTTCATCAAGTTTTTACCCCCTTGTGACTAGGTATTGGGAGCAGCTTGAATTAATAGTGTGGAACGAATAAACAATATAACTGAACAAGGTCGATGAGATCAAATGGCAGTCTCAGTTTAAAAACCCGATATTATGATCTAAGGATGCACCAACTTATAAGTTTTACTCTTTTTTTGGGTGTTGTGGGAAATCACTAAATGACTGAAAATATACATTCACATATATATTATTAGTATTTACACTCTCTTCCGCTTCAGGTGGAGTGCCACTTGATGCGGGAGACAGCTTTGGATGGAGTGTAAGGGGATTTCAGACTTTCATTGGCAAACCCACAGTGTTCCTTTAATAGCCCTTTGCAAGAGTCACGGTACCTAACCCTTTCGATCAATGTGGCAGCCCTGGTATAAATAAGTATATGATATATTTGGCCCTTTTTTGAGGTGGGAATATCATCAAATACCTGCTCTCGCTCTAGGGTAGAACGAGAGAACGTATCGGAATTACTACCATGCTAGCTAGACGTGGTCATCACCACCACGTCTGACATGCATGCACGACACATGGAATAGAGCTTTTACTGAAAGGCTACCGAGAGGTGGTTACCGGAGTGCCGGTAGAACAAGATAGCATCGGTAGTGTCGGGCTGTCGGCACACCACCAGGTAGGTACCAGGTGGATGAGGCTGGGTGAAATTCAGACGATCACGGGTTGAAAATCGGGCAGACCTGGTAAGCATAGCTCTTGAGAAAAGAGACCTATATTCAGCAAGGTGGAACCAACTGCCAATGATGATGATTTTTTTAAAATCTTTATTAAGGACCTTTGTCACAATGAATGGTGTTAAATAAAGTTGGTGAAAATGTATATTTGTTTTATAATATCAATAGTGTAATACTTGATAACTCTATATATAATTTATGGAGCCGAAGATTATCTATATTTAAACATTCCCATCTAGCCATTTTGGGCCCAAGATAATACAAATCGATGCATTCTCATCGAAATTATGCATGAAGCTATAACAATACTGTTAGTATGCAGGTGTCATCTTGAGAACTACCGCCATTGGCTCCGTTCTCGAACTCGGTTAACAAGTACAATTGCATGAATTTTCTCGTTGAATTATTCGCCCTGCAAGCGTATAAGGTCATATATGGGCACACTATTTTGCTTATGCCGAGTATCCTACACCTTATTCCCCAATAAAGATCCTCTCGTGGAATACAAAAGAGCCCTAGACGACAGTCTTATTGTAAACAGCCAACAATATGGTAAACGTGATGCTAACTGTAAAATTTATTTGTAACATGCGGAGTTAAACGGTGCGCCTTATAAATAAATTTCAATTGTCTGTTGTCATTAAATATTCGACGTTATAAATCAAAGCTTTATCGGAGTTGGTCGTCGTAACGGTTACATCGCACACGCTCCGGGAATATAATTTAATGATATCGATAGGGGTGTCTGCGCCTGCGCCGAACACGCGCACTCCGACGACGTGCGTTAATGAAGTGTCGCTACACTAATCTACTAGCTCTTTATTTATTACATCTAGGTACTTCTATGTTTTTTTTTATATTTTCTTAGTTTAGTACTCCTGATAAATATAATATACAACATAGATTTGGCTGCCATTTTTCCAGTGATAATAATTACGATGTGCGAATATTGCGGTTCCTTAGATTATGCTTTGACAAATCACGACTTTGCAATTCCAATGCAGCAGATTTAATGTATGGGCGGCAGTTTGCATTCTAACCGCGACCCGGCAGGCCACCTCTTTCCTAATGCACGCTTATTTGAGCTTTTTAACCTTTCATCTGTTGTTGGGTTTAAGCATTGAGGGACAATAAACACGATGCAGATACTTAATGTAGTTATTGTCCGCCATAAGCGTAGAACAGTGAACACTGGGAACAAACGAAGCTGTGGACACATTGTTGATGTTCAGAGGGATAATTCATGCAAATTGCGATTCAAAGATAATTTTGTTTATCAGAAAGCAGGTATATCAACTAAATGGATTAGGTGCAATAAGGGGATTAGAAATTTATAAATCGCACTAATATTATAAAGGTCAAATTTTGGATATTTCTATGTATTTGTTTGTTACTCCTTTACGTTAAATCGGATTTGATTGAAAGTTGTTACTAGAATAATTTACTTTCTGGATATTTTTTATCCTGGTACCAAAACACAGCTTATAATATGGAAAGGTATAGGTGTGAAATAAATATTTCAGCGTAAACGCCGGTGACAGCAGTAGTGGATAAATCAAAGTAATAGGTATTGTAAAGCGAACGTTTGTAAGTATGTGTATGTATGTTTGTTACTACTTTACATTCAAAAGGTTGAACAGATGAGTTTTGGTATCAGGATAGATTATATCCTAGATTAACACAGGTTATACATATACATATAGTGGAAGTACTAAGTCCAAGCATGGAAAGCCGCTGTCAGCAGCTAGACCGCCTATTATAATGAAACTTGTGCCCAAGGTACTGAGGTTTTTCAAAGAGATGTTGATATCTAACTAAAGACTATCTATCATACAATCTCATAGAATTATGTTAATCTAATAATAAATACCTAATTAATTTAATCACTCAAATCGCGTTATTATTCAAATGTTATTTAGTAGTTATATAAAATTTTAGTTGTAGGTAGATAATAACTAAATCAATTCGAAGATTTTAGCCTTGGAATCGTCTGAAAACAACATTAAAATTTAGAATTAATAAATACGAGTATACTATTTGCAATAATATCAATCTATTGGTAAATTAGTAATTTTACGACCCATATACAATTTAATTAAACGCTCATTTTGTTTTCATCGATTTGTATGTTTCTAATTATGAAAGTGATGCCATCAAGCGACTCGTAGCTAATTACGTTGATAGATTCCATCTTACTATATAATTACAGGTAAATAAGATGCCATTCAATATAATTACATCGATTTACAGGTAATCGTGAAGCCTTCGTCGCTAATGCAGCTTAAAGTTTAGTTAGGGTTGAAATTGAAAGGTATGGAGTTAGCGATCAGTTGTTTTGTAAGCGTCGTTTTCATTATGAGCACGATGGGGCAAGGCCCTAGGCGAGGCTATTCTGGGAACAGCGTGATGTGGTTGTGAAACAGCGAGCGGAGTGCGGTGTGCTGTGTGCTGGATGAGGGTAGGACGGAAGGTTGGCGAGGCGGGGCGCCGCGGGCGGGCGGCGGTGAAAGGGCTGGGCGGGGCGGCGTGCGCGGCGCCGCCCACCGCGCATTTCACCACCGCCGCGGCGACGCTCCGCGCCCTACTTCTCTCGACAGGTTCGCTCTTGGTGTTCCATTGTGTGCCAACCTCTGCGAACAATACTATTGTGAAACGTTTAGATAACATCCCCGCGGCACGTAATTTAGACTGTTAATTCAATTCTGACGAGAGATTAGGAGAACCCATTTTAGAATCGGTACGTGGCTGTAACATAATTTGCGAAAGTATTTGAAGTTGAACTGAATTAAGAAGGTAACTTTTGCTTCTAAACGGGACTGTAACTAAAAACGTAAAGGTCTTATAATTTATATATACAAAAGGTTCAATATCGCCGTGACAACATGTGATGTGCAGCTACTGTCGACCAGCTCACAACGCGACTGGAGGGCCTATGTAAAGTGATAAAGTACCAACTAACAGTAACGACTATCATCTACCCTTCAAAAAATGCTATGTATACTTTCGTAGTACTTTAACTTTTTGGATGATAGGCGTGGCAGCGATATAATTAGTGAATCATTTCATTTATCTAATAATGTTTAATTCAGAAAATTACCCATTTTTAACAGCGACTGCCATTCAGTCCTATTTGATTTCCACACGACAAATCACGTTGACAAAATTTGTGAATTAAGAAAATCGAATACTTGATCTAGATAAATGTAGAGTTTTAGGACAGTCCTACATAGAATTTACTAAACCAAAACCAATAGAAATCATGTTTCATTGAAAAATTCTAAGCAATACTTATACGATAGATTCAGAAAAATACGTAGTGAGGTATATCGACCACGGAAGAGACAAATAAAAACAATCGGCCGCTAAATTCGTACATAATAAGGCTATGATTTGTGTAAGCTGTACATTGGACGGCCATCTAGCACTTGTAGGTGCTATGTTAATGTGACTAACTTACAGGTTTGTGCGAAAGGAAGTCCATACTTGATTTGATAGGCGGCTGCTAAACGCGCCGTTGCTCGCGGAGGTAATTGCGCTGAAAGGCTTCAATTTAAGCCGCATTTGTGCCGAGTTTGGCTCTAAATAAGACGTCTCTGTACGGAGTGGTAAAGAGGCCGCATTACTCTTATTGAGGCCTGGAGCCTGCATTATCTGCTCGCCGAGGGCCGCCGCGCCGCGCGCCGGGCCGCGGTGTCCGCACGACGCACTACTCGTAAAACTAAAACCCACTTAACTCCACACTGACTATGCCATGCTATCTGTGTGCTTGTGCCTGTGTACATGCACAACACGAAATCTGTAATGAACTATTGATGTAAAATGAAATGATAAATTGCTATGCGTTATAGAATGCAAAGATGACCTCTGAAAACGTACAAAGGTGAGACCTCATCGTACTGATGTACATTTATATGTATTTAGACAAACGTTATGAATATAAATCCCGTTAAATACTTAAGGATTTATGTAAGTGGCTTATGTAAATCGTTCAGATTTTATAACACCTATAATTAAAAACACTCAGGTCATGCAGCTTGAGGTAAAAGGGGTCTAACATTTAGTAGAAGTGCTCAACAGTAACATTCTAAGAATACTTAGCTATTGTCGATGACTAATATTATAACGTCATTTCAATTTCACAAGTTGTTACTCTCATTAGAAATTCAACACTATTGCCCATTAATCTAAAGGGGCGTAGCGTGGCACGAGCGGCGCGCGGTCGCGTCATCTACGCCTGCGCCGCGCCGCGCTGTGTCGAGTACACGCAACTGTGCTGTGCTATGCTGTGCTCATATTTTCGCGGCGATGTCACAGATCCCAAAAGGTCGCTGAACCGAAACCCCATTGTTTTGAGTTGCGTCAATGTATCGTCTGCCTCGAGCTACGATGAATTGAATTTGTACCGTATTATTGTTACAGCAATATGTTGCCAGCCTCATAATACTCACCATGATCTTAAGGTGTAATTTTGACTTTGTAAAACTAATATATACGAACTAAAGCTTGGCTCGATTTGTAAAGGCACATTAACATATACCTTTATGTTTTTACTCTCAGCCGTAAATGCCTCGAGACGCTGAATAATTCGTTTTCATAACGCTTTCAGTCGAGACAAAGCACACAAACAATAAAAATTTATAGTCGTCTAGGTACTAATGCGGATGCTTCTGGTGTCTTAGTCGTTATCTTTCGTTATTTACAGAAATGAATTCATTAAGTTCTACAGTACTCTTGCAATTAAACATGAACATAAGGCGTGAAATCTGGCTATTACGTTTCACAAGTTGGGCGATTATTATTTTAGTATCTGCACTCTAGGTAGGCGATACGACTCTCGCAATCATTAACTATTATAATTACATTAATAACGTACAATTGCTTAGAAATTTTATTGGATTCCCTTTGCTCGTAACGTGGATAATGAAAATTATTATCCGCTCTAAGAAAAATCAATCCAAAACGAAATTGGATTTAATATGTACCTACATATATTGTTGTTGTTCAATAGTTTAAAAAAAATTAAAAGGTTTGATGGAAAAAGCAAAATACCGACACACATTAAGGGAAAACGAAATCCTGAAAACAGATAGATTGTTGACCAGGGACCCAATCCTCGTTATAACTTAGCTGAAATTATGCATATCAAAACGTAGAGCTTATTGTTGGTTACAGATTTTAATGAGCCTTTCACTAATACAATCCTTAGACCTCGGTAACCGGATTGGATATGTATGTAGTGCATCATAGTATGGATAGCGAAGAACATTTTAATTTAACCCCAAAGGGCAAACCGCAAGTGAAGTCACGGATACAAACTAATTAAATTTAAATCGTCATATTATGTTGGTACATGTAATAAGATCCGGCCTGTAGGCCCAAAATTAAGTAATATAGTATGTATGTTGGTACTACGTGTCGGTAACATACGAGCGCATGATGATATAAAAATTCTGAGAAACGCCGCCCCGTAATCGGTTCGCGCTGCAACCATTGATCCATGATGATTGGCGCCGCACTTTTACTAAAATCACTTATTACGGCGCAAGTTGTAGGTACTACGCGCTTTCTGCAGAGAATTCTGCTACAAGCACGGGAAACATATTATCTGAAATCTCAAGTGACAGTTAACATTATTTATTTCATAATTATATACTACGGAATTATTTATTTGTTTGTGTTTTACGCGACCCAAGAATCTGTCGATTCACCAGAGACTAGACAAAACAATATGATCCAACAAGCCGGATAGCATTGTTCCCGTGTCTCGTATTTCTCGAAAGCATCGTCCCGGCGACAATCACCCTTCGAACAAAGACGTTTATCTCTCGGAGACTTCTTAAATGGGTATAATGTTTAGGAGCGCGACGCACCGGTGAGCACGAATTGACAATAAGAGCAAAGTTCAGCGCGGTTCAGGACTCGAGAGGAATGTTGGGGCGCGGAGGAGCGGGGCGACGTTTGCGGAGGTGCTACGGTACTAACCTCTCTACAAAATCACGATTAGGCACTATTTATATCGACATTTCTAAAATACCTATACCTGTATCAGACAATATTAAGCACCTAGTATTACAGTATTAAGCAACTTTGTAAGTTTAGCTGCTTGTAAAATACGCCTGTATATAGTTCCTCACGCGAACTTTAAGAATACCCTACATTACGCTATTACTTCAATAACGGTGTTTAGGTAAATGTACTCCCTTTATGTACGTATGTATATTCTTAGTAACCTACACTTAATAACGTCGTAAAAAGCCCGTACACTTGCTGAATTCATTCAAGAATATAGAGTGAGCATCTTATTCATCAGTTGGAGTAAAGGTACCGTTTTACTAACGAATGTGAGAGTTTTTGAAATAGATTTAATAAATAAAATGAATATCTGGTTCTCTCTTTTGACATAATTGACAGTAAATAAGGGACTCGTTGTGGGGTTAGTGGGTCGACTCAGTACACTAAACGAGATCGTCTTCTAAGAGGCGCAGTGTTGGCGAAAGTAACGGCGGAATGCTACAAACTATGTTCACGCATGACCCGCGGGTCAGCCGCACACATTCTGACACATGTCAATTAAGGGGCTCACCGCCTGGAGGCGCCGATTGAGTGCTTGGACATGTTTGTGGAAAACCTTCGTCAGCCAGATTGATTCATTACTACGTCAGTTGAACAAAATTTACTGCTCACCAAACATTGAGCATCCATACATATCGTGTTGCTTGTTCATTTTCTAATGAAGATTCATCGACTTTGTGAGCCGTTTGATTGCAAATGTGTAAATAAATAACCGAAGTACATATTTGGCGACATGTACATCGAGTAAAAACAGACAGCGCAGACTGGTACTTTGCATTGACAAACTGACAATTACAGTGTTAGTTGTACTTGTACGCGTGTTAGTAGTAAGTATACAATGATGTACAGCTGCTTCGTTATTTCCCAAGTGTGTTCTGTCTGCAGTTGGCAATTTACCGCTCCGCAGATCGATCAGGTCCTATTATTGGAAGAGGTCGGACGTGTACAAACATCGATTTCGAGTCGTTAATGTGAGTCTGCGTCCCCGGCGAGGTGAGAGCCGACACTGAGGCTCACCTCACGTCTCGCAGTAAAGATAACGACACGTAATCATAATGATACACTCTAATCTGCAAAGATATAAACACAATGTGGTGTTCGTTGCATCCTGCCCTAATTGTTCATCATTATGTTGTTAAAGTATAGATCTAACGTCGAATTAAATTTTACTGTGTGCAATTTTATTTTTATGTCTTACTTTGCAAAACAAATTAAGATGCCTATCAAACGTATATTCGCCGCGCTATACTTCCGTGCCAATGTTTTAATTAATCTTAAATCAAAATGTCCAAATTTTAATTAGCAAGAGATAAAAAGCTGTCACCATTGCTCTATAAAATAAGAATAATTGTACATTTCCGTCAACTGAAATCTTGGACACAAATAAGTAGATTTATTATTATTTATTTAAAAACGGCGTTATGCCAGTTGGTATATTTTTGTTGCATATGACTATCACTCACTATTTGGGTAAATATTATAATTGGCCTCAGTTTAACATAAAATCTCAAGTAGATACCTACAATAATCTGGTCTCTCTTATCAGAAAATTAAATCTGGAAATTTGATAGCAAAGAATTATCATAAATAATTTTGCGATTATTATTCAATTATTCATTAATAACGTAAACGGAAAAATATTAAATTTAATTTTACTGCCACTCTATTGATACTTACTTAAATTATCAAGGAGATAAAATGGTTAAGTGCTTAGTATCCGTAACTAATAATATTTTTATTGTATTTAATCTTTGATTTTTCCAGTATATAACATAATACTGCTTAAGAGGGTGGTCCTTTTTCACTCGCCTATCGTCAACATCGAGCATGGTTTAAAAGCTTGTTACTTCATCTAACGCAATACAACGCGATGTTTGACGAAAAGGCAACTTGAAAAAAGAGAGATAACACCTCAAAACTCTGTTGGCATTCGGTAATTCCGTTCCTTCAAAACTTGTTCCAGGAAATACGTGTTGTTTTTAAACCCTTAAAATTGGCATAATTTAGAATCTTGACAAGGCTTCTATTGTTATACTTCGGGTAGTAATAAAAGCTCCGACAAAAAAAGAAGAATTGCCCTTAATCAAAATATTAAATCTACTGCCTAAAATAATAACTTTCCGACTACTTTTGTCCGAATAAAAATGACGAAACGACCGAATGGGATACTGAAATCTTCGAAAAATAAAAATGACTGTTTATTGCTATAGTACTTTTCTACCAGCATAAATTACGTTCTATTGAAAACTATACTTTGTAATTTTTATCTTTACTTGCCTACTATTCATTCATAAATTACCTTTTATATTTCATAGTCTGTGGTGCTATTTTAACTGTAACATTATACTGAAAATATTATTCTGAGTGGTTATACAAAAACATATAAAAAATATAAAAATGTACTTGTAACAATAACTTCTTGCATCATATATCATGAATTTTACTTACCACGGGTATGCTTCGATATCGGTAGGTACCTATTTCAGGCGTTAAAAAGTTAGAACAGTCGTATTCATGCTTTAATCTAAAACCAAGCAGACTTTGGTTTCCTAGAATATTTTAATATTATATTGTATTATTATTCGACAAATTTCCTAGTTTTTTATAATGTCAGCGAGAACAAAGATAAAAATAAAACAAAACTCAGTTTATTATGAAAATATAGTTTTAAAAGGTAGTAGAAAATGTTAGGTATACATAATTGTACTTATGAACTAAATGGGGGGCAGGTAGTTAGTTGTCAGTAGGTATCTTAATTATCTTCATTGTATTATAAGAACAGGTCTGGATTTAGTAGGACGAACCCGTTTCCTTTTTTGTCCTATAGGTACTGCTTTCGCTTCCATGGGCGTAAAAGTACCTATCTAAAACATTAGGAAAGTTTATATTTCTCTTTTCAGATCTAAGATTATCAATACAATTATAAGTTGAATGCGTGGTTAGAGAAAATCATTATCCAAACGCCAAGGGCTCCAGAGTCCCGACGCAGCTTCCGCCGGGTGGCCGGTGTGGTGGAGCTGCTGCGGTGAGTGGTTCCCGCCCCGGCACGTTCGCGAGTAGCGCGTGATTGCGGCCAATTATTTTCTGTTTATCTCTAATTACGCATGCGCTGCCAACGTCGCCGGCTTATCGCAGATCTGCCCTTCGGCCCGAGATCCGATCGTATTCTAATCAGCTCCCCATCCGCAATACGTGGAACATCACCATACCTAGTGAAGATAAATCGGGTCAAATCTGTTTTGCAAGTATCACCAAACTGTCGACTTTCACGAAAATATGAAAGATTCGTTCCGTTCATCATTTTGATTTAATCGAAGATAACGTGGCTTGAGTAAAGTGAATTCCTGGTAGTAAGTTTTTGCCGAGAGCATGAAAGATTGCCGCTTTGCATGTGTCGTTACTCGGTCATCTCTCGGCGCTCGGCAGTCGCAGTCGGCAGGCGACGACATGCCGCGCGACAGGGTGACGGCGCGAGGGTCGTGCGTGTCTTACTCGCCGCCGCCGACGCGCGGGAGCACTCGCACAGTATTAATTTATCGGCAAGTCGTGCAAACAGAATGACATGCCAGTTTTTTGGTGCGCACTCACGGCGGGCTTGTGGTGAAATTAGGGTGCATTAACGCAACAAGGTCAGGTCGCCGCGCCGCGTCCTGTCCCTGCGGTCAGCGCGGCTTTTTAGAAGTCCGTGAGCATTGCGGTCGATCGTTTCCGCATACAATTTAACAACAATACACCCCATGGGGTTTTTACGTCATAATAACTATAATATCAATAATTACGTAGTTAGAACATTAAATAATACAACAGATAGACTTTAATTAAGTACACATTACGATTCATGTTACAACAATTGTATCTCGTTAGTCATCGTCGCCTAGTTATCTGAAGCATTTATCTATTAGCTGTGTGAGGAAAAGCCAATCAAGTGAGCACCGCTGAGCGCGCCATAATCCTTCAATGAACACTCGGGAGGTGACTAACAGCGCAGCTATGAGCGACTGTGTAGTGACGAGCGACGAGCGTAGTGATCTGAATACTTATTTGACAGGCATCGACTGTATTTATAATTATAATTTCGGACACGGTTTTGAGGTTTGGTACACAATAACAAATTGTTACATTCTGTCCAGAAAAATACATTACACGGTTGTATAGGTTGTACGTGCCTACCATAACTTGAAATAATAATAATAAAATTAATTTATATAATTATAATAATTTAGAAACAACTATAATTATTATAGCCTTATTAGTCTTAAAAAAATATATACATAATTAGTAATTTCAAGTAGAGTAAGTGACTCTTCAAATAATAAAAACACATTTAATCACAAAAAATACCAATAAATAAAAAAAAAGCGTTAGCAGTGTTGCGTATTGCTACGACATGCTACGGCGTAGCTGCGTAGCGACGTAGTACGCGTCAGTTTAGGAAAGTTTCGCTATAATGTGGTAAGTAAATAATTTAGGAATTCGATTTAGTTGTAGGTGTTTTTGGATAATCATTTTACAGGTCTATTCATCATTTGACTTTTTTTCCCTGTAACGATTATGTAGACTTAATTTTGGTAAAAACTAGCAAACCGTAGGGGCCCAGCAGGGTCGAAGCCTAGTCGGCCCGGATACGAAAGGCAACGAAGGAGTGGGTTTTTAGTCAGTAAAAATCTGACACTATCTCTCGCTCCGCCCAAGGGCGTGATTTTACATGAGATGAATTTCCTACCTAAAAAAAACCCTGACCTTGACAGTGTCCATGTCCAAGATTCGAGTTCACACTTTTATAAATTACTATGTTGTGTTTAGTTACTAATTACGTCTGTGGATCGAAATGGCCACGAATATTTTATTTTCCATTACGTATTATACAATTTAATTAAGCATAGATTCCGTTTTTTCAACTATGACTTTTAAAAATGATATTAAACTGGAGTTTGGAAATATTCTGTTTATAGCCCGTAATAAAATGTGCATTGAATTAATTAGTTTAGCTACGAAATAGTCCTGAATTAAAAAAAAAAAGATCTATAAATTATTTAAAAGAAGAATGTTAATCATATTTATTTGTTGTTAAATTGCTCTTTAGTTTAAACATTATGAAATTTATTTTGTGGTTTCTTAATAAAGTTTATTAAACATAGTATTTAAGTAACATTACAACTAAGTTGTCAACTGTACGTAGATCTTACTAAGTTCAAATCAAAACTGTGATTGAACGTATTAATACAAAATTACCAATTTCTAGCGGAAAGAAAAACCTTTTCAATAAATCTACAGTTCAGTATCTAAACATAGGTACCATAATATTCATAGGTTTCATTCGGTCAATGTAACAAGTGGGCCAAGTATCTAATGCTAAGTCTAGACACGTATTAGTGCGGCGGTCGATAGATGAGATTAGTAAAATCAATTATTAAGTTCTCACGGCGCTGCGCGGGCGCAGCTACCGGCGGAGCTTCTCTGCCGCGGCTACTTTCAATGTACACGAGTCACGCTCCACACATGTGTGGCTTTTAAATATACAAAATAATGTTTCTGTTACAAAGTATAAAACCGTTAAAAATTTGATCCGACTACCAGAGTTTTGTTATTTTCAAAAAGCTATTTTTCTTTCTTTCAATGTCGGTTTACGATTTCATTTATAGATAAAAGCTTATAAAATTCATCGGCAGCTATAGTACAGAAGCCTGACACCTGTTTCTAAATAAACATTCATTGCGAGTAATCATGGATTACTGTACTTATCGTAGCTCCAGTCGAGCAGTTTATCACGTTATGTACCGCATAACTACTATCTTTTACATCTTTGCCCGAGGGCCTGTCACAGTGGCGAGAAATAAATACACAATAAGCTCCATTAACATGAACAACTACACGAATATAAGTCAAATAAATATTCAACACCTTCTATAAAAAGATTTGCAGCTGCTTCATAGCGCTTAGGTAGATAAATCCGTGTCTCGCGTTAAGATGCGTTCATTACGAAAATTACTCATCGCATATTACTAAAATGTTGTCTGCTAACGTAGTAATCAAACAAGGTATAAAATATGGCCATAGTATAAGGATGGCGTCACCTCCTCGCTGCTCGCTTGTCGCCGTCATGCCGCAGTCTCCGTTGGGACGCACACTAATACAGCGAGCGCGCTCTGTATCTGGATTGCCCGCTCCCACGATACACCGATAAGATTGCGAATGACTGATGCGTAGGACAATATGTAATAGATCAGCTGCAGTTTAGAACGAAACTACTCGCCTCGAATAATAGCTCATTTATAGAGATAAGTGTCAATGTTAACTCCATTTCGTTTCGGAGAAATGACTCGTGGTCTAGTCCTCCTGAGAAAATATTAATGCAATATTGATGTTTCAAGGTAGTGGGTATTATCACAGAATAGACTGAAATAGAACAATCTGTACCGAAGGCTGCCACTCAAGCTGCGGGCGTGTTATGAAATGTGGAACATTATAAATTGATTGCAATTTTGATTTAAATATAAACGTATTACTCGTATTATAATTACAACCATTTAGTAGAGGTCAATTAACTGTTCGAACACTGGAAGCTGTGATGACTTACCTTCTTAATTATGAGAATCTATTAATACAACCGGAACATTAGTTCATCATATAAACACGTATATTGAGATCCATGCCTAAAACGCTAAAAAACTGATACATATATTTGTCTAGAATATTTATAATACAGAATACCTAATTCACACAGGTAGATATTTTGTTCAGCCGTAACCACCTAATAAATATTTTATTTAAATTGGTACTAATTAAATTATTATATTTTAGTCTTGACTTTTCATGGAAAGTGCTGAAAAGAATTGCAAAATACTATTTCATGTTAAACTGATTTAATATGGACACAGTAGAAATTTTTGGCCAAGTATCTGCTTGACTTTATTTCATTTGGATCAAAAGCTCCCTATAGTGGAACTGAATAATACACCTTTATAAACCTGTTAATTTAAAAAGTAAATACATGCATCTGTAAAAGACAGATAGATATTTGAAACATATTAACCAAGAAGCACGCAGGCCTTCAAGATGCAGCAGAATTTCATCAACATGGATATGCTTAAACATTAAATATTCATTACCACATGTTGTAAAATATTACGACTTACAATCATCATTAACTCAGCTACGAGAGAGAACAACACTGCTGTATAGACAAAGCCTAAATAATAAATAAGGCCTTTCATTAGTAATTAGAAACGTAAAGTTAATCGGTTTGGAAGAAGTATCTTTAATAACTAAAATACCTTAAATAAGTACCTAGAAACGTATTGGAAACATCTAGGTAGGCTGAAAACCATATGACATGTTTATTCACATTAATTACACTTTACTGTTTGACGATACAATAGAAATCTAAGTAATGTGAGTGTTGAAGTTGGGCTTTTTTTCATTCAATTCATTCATTCAATTCATTCATTAAAGATTTGGTGCTGGGAGGGGCGCCAAATCTTTAACGTGAACTTTAAATTAATAGTTTTAAATTTATTTGGGACATAGTCTAGTATGACATGGAAGAGGAGTTGAAATACTTTTTATCAACACAACAAGCCGGTGAAGCCGCGGGCAGAGTACACGTCACAAAGATGACAGCAATTGTTTTTTTCTCTCGAAACTCACTTTCATTGAGTTGCTGCTTTTTGGCTTAGTGGGCAGTATAGGTATCAGGTATTTTTTGACACAATCTTTAAATTATATCATTTACTTTAACATGATTTTGTAAATTTAGCTTAATTTAATGTATTCGTATGCATGTTTGTCTGTGTGTGTAAATTTGTACGTGTGGTGTTAACTGCTAATATAAGTTGTATAAGTAGTTATAAATAAATAATTCAACGAAATATACCATTTTATTGCATATCGAGACTCCTCCGTACATCTCATTTGTAGATCTTTGGCAATCGTTACGGGTAGTCAGACGACAGAAAATCTTACACCAGTCTAGCCAAGGCGTATCTTGTTACGCAGTTACTGTGTAGCGGTGGTCAGATATGCCGCCGCTCCATGTAAAATACTAGTATTTCGGCTGGACTGGAAGCAGCCTAGACGCCAACTCTAACAAGATTGAGAAAAGGTTATACAGATTGATCTGTACAAAAAAAAAAATGATTAGAAGGATAAAAAATACTTACTGACTGGTAGAGAATGCCTCGATGCATTATGTCCGTCTATGTAACCCTACTGTACATGTTGTGTAAATAAATAAATAAAATATAGAAATGACCTAGATGGTGATGGTTTTGGTAAATTTAACATTACATCATGCTTTTTCCCCCAAAGGAGTAAGCAGCGGTATGTACTATACCCGATAGGAATGTATTACACACTCAGTCGCGTAGCTAGTCCCAAATCCTGGGGCCGAAAGGCAACGAAGGAACAGGAGTGGGTTTTTAGTTAGTAAAAGTCTGACATTATCTCCCGCTCCACCCAAGAGCGCGATTTGTCGTTAGATGATTTTCCCACCTAAAAAAAATAACCCTGGGGCCCTGTATCAAAAATTATCGATGGAGACACAATAGGCCCAGACGAAGATGGCTGGACTAACTGGGTAGGTAACGACCATACTGACTAAAAAACATGCGTGAGCGAGCAATAAAATTAGAACAACATGTCATATGGTCATTATTCATTCACTACGGGCCTTGATAAGAGAATTTAAGCACATGAACATATTACGAATTTTTACACACGTTGGGGCCCCTGTCGCCCGGTGGCCCCGTATCATTGATACGGCGGTAGTTACGCCCCTGTGTGTACTGTATGTACGTTTCACTCCTGGCAAAATTAGCCAAAAACCAAGCTACACAACCTACGGGCTATTATTAAGGGTATCTTATTGGGAAAGCCAGACACTTACACTGTCCGACTTTGAGATAATAATGATAATAACCTTTGTTTTAACAAAGTATGTTTTTTACTTTAGTGAAGTCTCTGACTTCTGTGCTAGGTGATTAACCCATGTGGATAAAGGAAGAATTAGTTCCTATGCAATAATATATAGAAATATAAGAAATAGATATATAAGAAAAATAATTAAATTAAAAATAAAAACAAAAAGTTGTTGTGTATGTAACAGTGAGTATGTGTGACGAGTTCGTGAATGGTATTTATGAGATTTATTGAACCTAGGATGTGCGATCTTCACTTCTACCAAGGTACGTGGCATATCAAAGTGTTAACAGTAGACTGATGCGTCCTTCCCCGTTAATACAGGCATGTGATGTGGATCGTAAGAGTTGAACTGCCGCTTACCAATCAGATATAGTGACTGATTTGTTAGCTTATTTGGAACTATCGGCTGATTACGCGTTGTCGGTGGTTCGCGCGACATCAAAGAGAAGGGCCATTTGTTACTACAACGAACTTATGTGCTTATGTGTAAGGGCAACTTACTTATAGCTATGTCAAAAGCTTGTGAACGTCTAAATATAATATCTGCACTGTTTTACTTATTCTTGCGTTCGTACTTCGTAGATATCTACATCTAAATAACTAGTGCGCCTCACCGTCAACGATTGCATCACTGCTTACCATCAGGTGGGATCGCAGTCAAGCACTAGTTCATAACATTTAAAAAAAATATATATATTAAAACCACAAACGATTGAATGAGACAATTAGTAACCCTAATACGATTGCCATCTAAATCATTTCCATTTGTCATATTTCATTATAATAATATTTTATGATTTCTACTAGGTCAATTTGAGAATGATAACACTTTCTGAAATTACATAAGAAAATGAAAAAAAAATCATTCTAAATGCATGGGCACAGCTTTACGTGGGGTCTTTTTAACTGACTTCAAAAGAAGGAGGTTCTATGTTCGGCTGAATGTATTTTTTTTATGTATGTTCACCGATTTCTCGATCAATTGTGGACCGATTTTGAATCTTATTTTTATTGAAACTTTATGCTTCCAAGTTGGCCATATAGAAATATTGTTATGATTTGATGATGAACTTCGAAGATATGGAACGGAACTCTTCATGGGATTACAGTAGAACTGTCGTAACAAGTAAAATTGCTTTGTTTATACGTGCAGTCGATGACTGACTGACAGAAGTGGGGGGATATATCGAACTGATCTGATGATGAAACAGGAAGGTAGGTCTGGGCTTGGCTTATTGGAATTGTTATGCAATGTTTTAATGAATAAATTCTATAGGTACCTTACTATAGAACTTGTACACAGATTAAGTTTGGCTGAGGGGTACTTTGTAGTGGAGGTACCACAACTAAAAAGTGTACAAGAAAATTTTTTACAAAAAAAAAATACAACTGACTTCAATGTAAAAAAAAATGCTAATAAGTGCAAAATAACTTTAATAACGAAGAGGCATTTAAACTATTATAGAAACACCGACTTCCGAAACTAAAGTTATTTTGCACTTATTAGCGTTTTTTTACATTGAAGTTGGTTGTATTTTTATTTGTAAAAAGTTTTTATAATATCAGAAATGCACGTCGGTTACATCACTTTATTTCGTAGATATGAATAAATTCGCAGATATTAATAAGTTTTGTGATATATACTTCGTGCTATTTGCATAAATGTATAATTGAGGACACGTTGTGACTGATCTCATAACGAACCGAGTGAAATGTTGCATCTGAGATAGATACGACTAGCACCTTTCTAGTTTTTAGTCATTAGCGAGGAATATTGCTGTAGAATATTACTTAATGTATATAAAGTGAGAGGTTAAGCGGTTATTAACATCTTAACTCAAGTAATTAATATGATTTTTGATTATTTTTTATTGTATTGAAACGTTAAAAATTAGATTAATGAATTGTAATTTTAAAACAAAGATTAATGTGCATTAAGACGTATAGGAAATATAGGAATATACGTACAGATATATTAAATAACATCCTGTTTTTGTTGACACTATCAGCAGCCGATACAAAGGCGATAAACTTCACACTTAATTGAAAGTGGATACAATAAGGAAGACAGTTTCTAGAACATTTGTCGGAAATATTTTTCACGTAAAATGAGACCAATAACGAAGATAAAAATAGTATTAAGTTGAAACATTTTACGACTCAGAGATGGAATAAACCTCAGCTGATGGTAGTTCGACGTCCGTTTTATGTGTAAGCTCGCAACCCGAGTGTGGTACATAGGTACCTACACCGTTACTACAATGTTAACCTCGTTGCACCGATGATGCAAATTTGGCCGAGAAATCGTCTCGTATCGTATCGCACACTTTCATAACAATCCAGTGATTGATTATATAAATTTGAATACTGACGCCGTTAAAACCAAATTAAAATCATCTGCGGCATCGGATAAAACACGTCGCGACTGACTGATAAATTACCGAAATGATGATTAAACGACTATTGCGTATGTTCACTTGCAGCTCAAGTGACGCCGCCTATCGTAATCTCATATGCACATTACTTACTTATACGAATTTAATTGATATTCAATTTAAAAGCAAAATTACATACGCACTTACAATTTGTTGTTTGCGTACCGTTTTGGTGTAACTTTACTATCAAATTATGGGGAGGAATGTATTTCGGAGCATTTAACAGGACATCATAAATTAGTGGAAAGCGGTGGAGCGTAGCACGTGGTCACATTTGCCACAAAGGGTCCCATATTTTGGTCTTATTATAATAATTAACTGTATATAAAAACCGCCTCACAATTATTTGAATGCTTATTAAGCACGTGTGTTGAAGTGGAGCGTGAGTTTCAGTTGCTTTTCGTAGCGAACACAATTATCGCCATTGATTCTGCGGTTGTATATTATACCGTACTGTGAAAAGCTGGCAGGTGCGGCCGGGGGGGCTATAAAACTTTATACGTTCCCATGATTTAATAGGGACTATCGAAAATAGGCGTTTCCGACTATAATTTAGATCGGTAATTATATTAGTAAATAATCACACTTGAGGTGATTGATAGGTAGGTACTGTTTTCGACAGGAAAAATATTAAAAAATTATAAATAAATATTGGGTGTCGTTTTCAGTAGATGCCGATAACTTATTACTATAGCAAAAGACATATCAATTTATAAATAACTGCGCAGAGTCATCAACACCACTATATAGTCTATGTCTATTTAGTTAATTCACATACCTATATAATATTCTACATAACAAAGAAAACGTTAGGTTAGGTTTAACAACGAAGTAATTAAATCGTAATCTGTGATTGCGTGAGTTTAGGAAAATATCGACAGAATGTAAAATGTAAGAAGGATGTTCTCGATTTGATAGTATTTTTACGCCCCAACCGCCGGCGCCGCCGGGATTCCGATCCCGATTTCCGGCCACAATTGGTGGCTCGCAGTCCGACCGTCCGGTAACCGTCCGGACCGAGCCCAAGTCGTCGACGGCGCGTACTGTTCCACGCGCGCCTCATGATGTCAGCAAATCGTAGGGGCCCAGCAGGGTCGAAACGTCGAAACCTTCTGGGGCCATGGGTAGTGTGAAAGTGAAACCCAGGGCCCTGGGACGAAAGCAAAGAAGGAACAGGAGTGGGTTTTTAGTCAGTAAAAGTCTGCCACTATCTCCCGCTGCGCCCAAGAGCGCGATTTGTCATTAGATGATTTTACCAGCTTAAAAAAAAAAACCAACTTAATTTTTTTCTTTATTTTTATGTTTATCACCGCAGAATTCCATCATTTATAGATCGAAAATAGATTTTCGATTCAAAAGGATATCAATATTTACAGAAAGGTCCTATTTTTATCAAAATCCACATTTCTGATAATTTTAATATTTACGCATCGGAATGAGATTTTGCATACGAACAAAATTCACCCTTTTCACCCCTCAGGTTGAGTTTCCAAAAACTCGCCTATGTCATAAAAAACCCTTGTGCAAAATTTTACGTTCCTAATCCCAGTAGTTTCTACTGTGTGTTGATATGTTAGTCAATCAATTGCTCATTATATTATATAAATGGCCACGCCATAATTTTGGCAGTAAGTCCCCTCTTCGAGGAGTGGCTGGAAAGACAACAAGGCGTCCTTCCTTACCTTTCACATGACGCAGGTCCTCACCGGACATGGTAAGTTAGGGAGGTTCCTACACTGGATTCATGGGGAAGAAACGTTCGGGTGTCACCATTGTGTGGACTGCCCGTGACTGGTGGAGCATACGGTAGAGGTGTGCCCCGCTAGGGCAGAGCCGTATCCTCGTGGGGGCGATCGGTGGCAGCGACCTCTCGGGCAGGGTACCGGGCCCTGGTACATTATTGTTTGGAAGTTGGTGATGTGACACCCCCGTGCCTCGGTAAGCACATAAACCCTTGGTATTGTGCTTGATGTCGGGGTTGAGCCGACTTTCTGGATCAGACTTTAAGAGTGTACGTACATAAGTACACTACACACGTATTCACTATAATATCTTGGGTAATCTCCTTTACACCTAAACGACCCTAAACGATATTATATATATATTTGACCCTAAACGGTCCAGCGTTTCGACCCCAAACGGCTCAAAAATGTAATTACCAATAAGGTTACAGTATTTACGCCGTTTGAGGACCTCAGCAGCAGCAGCGGCAGCGCCGGCACAGCCCGCCGAACTAAGAACATGGGATGGCGCAAGGGTGTCGACACAGGTTACGTCTCACACCAGAGGCCTACCCACCTTCCACGTCACCAACGTCATACTCTCTCTCTTTCCATCGTCACGTTTCATGCCGCTAAGTTCTAATACGGCAGGTACGCCGGCGGTGACGAGAGCTCGACGAATAATGTCGTTGATGCTAGCGTGCTGTTCTATGTGGCCTGCGCTCCTGCAGCAGGACAGGCCATGGTGTCCGAGGCTGTCGACGGCTTCGCCACAGTGGCATCGATGTAGAGCAACACAAGGTGCGCTTATCCGTAAACAGATTGCGAGCCGAAACGAGGCGTCATCCATCATAGTGCCTATGGTGGATGATGGGAATGCCTCAAGCCACAAACCCGACTCCAATTCCCCTACAGCCAGCAGACGCGCCCGCTCAGCAGTACTTAATAACGTATTCATTAGACAATTCCATACAATACTGCAGAGCGGCACATCCCACCGTCTCTGCGAGGACAGGTTGTCGGGCAAATCCGTGTAAGGACAAGCCATTTTCCAAGCGTTCAACGCATCGGACAAAACAAAAACATATATAATATATATTTTTTCTTATTTTTAATAAACACGTCAATCATCTGCGTTCTGAAAATACCATTTGGTGAGTTGGAAGTGATAAAGAAGACCACAGATAGCCATCAGAACGCCTCAATGATAAGTATTATCTAGTGGCATTAATATAAGATAGATGAAAACAGATATCTCGATTAAGATAGTTAAGGAACTACAATGAAAGAAATAAAATTTGCTTCGACATAATGTTTCTGCCCCCCTAGCCAAGTTACAACCGTTTCTTTTCGTTGATCGCCTCGATTTGGCCACGCCTCCGATTCCTTTGTTCTGACGTCATCTCAACGGTCAGTCACGTAGTCAGAACAAAAGAATAGGAGGCGTAGCTGACTCGAGGCGATCAACGAAAAGAGAATCGAAATGAAACGGTTGTAACTTGGCTAGGGGGGCTGATGATGAAGCCGGAAGGCAGGCACCGAAACTTCGTAATAAAATGTAATCTGTCCTATTCTAGCCGTGTTTCCGAATTGTCAGAAAATGCAGTCTGGCTGAAAGGTACTATTGAACTGATTTGATGTTGAAGTTAGGATCCAAAGGTTGTCTTTAAAAAATCGCTTTTAGCGTTATGTCCGCCCATTGTGACACCCTATTAATTTTAAGTTCCTAATATAATTTTTATTTTTGTTGTACAATAAGTCAATAAAGAATATAATATATCTATCTAGAAGGCAGACACGTGAATTCTCTTTAAAAACTATGTATCCTAGTTATTGAGATATCCTATATGTACCTTAATGTAAAACTAGCTCACCGTTTAGTTGTGCTACACCTATCACAAGTAAAATGTGGGAACATTTTTTTTTTTACAAAAAGCTACCTCCCTTTGAATAACTCCCGCAAAATGAAAAATAACTAGAATTTCGGAAGTTAGTGTCAAATAACGAAGGAACTAAACTAGAAACACCGACTTCCGAAATTAAAGGTGTCGTTCGCAAGCAGATTTTAAAGAATAAAACTTTCGAAATGGTCAATTCAGACCATGAATACATCGTAAAAGTTTATTCACGTTACTTTATGTTTTTTGTGGTTCATTAATATTTTGCATCAAAAATACGATCTCGCAATTTTTTATTAAATACAAAATAAACTACAAGTATATATAGCTACATACATATTAATG
Organism: Mythimna impura; assembly: GCA_905147345.3. Classification (NCBI taxonomy): domain Eukaryota; kingdom Metazoa; phylum Arthropoda; class Insecta; order Lepidoptera; family Noctuidae; genus Mythimna; species Mythimna impura. The sequence goes on along the minus strand of LR990348.1, from coordinate 12,360,011 downwards.
TATTTAAAATGTAGCTAGGTGTTATATTTAACACCTCTGGTTATAACATATGAAATACTGTCGTTATAAATTTTATACCTTATAGTTTGAAATTGACGAGTATACGAGATCCGAGATTGGCGTGTTCATTAGCATTGGCACGAATAGCGCTATCGACACAAATAACCCGTGCGATGCGAGTGGCAGCTCGCGACCGATGCGCCCGCGCCGCACCGCCGCCGCTAACATGGGCTTAGTATCTATGTTAATTAAACGCCTGTCATTTGCTACAATAATGGAGGCTTTGTGGAGCTTTATCACGTTTTAATGTTGTGTAAACTTTGTCTGCACCGACGGCACAACGACATACAGCCTTCTTAATTAACTAAAATGGTACGTTTATAGGCTACAAGTACACTGAGCGCGCAAAGCGCATGTGGTTAAAGAAAATAGTATTTCTTCGATTGGATGTTGTTGAACACGGGCAGATAGAACATCAAGCGAAACTGATTAGTGTATTGATGATATCGCTTAAATGCACATGTGCAGGAATAATTTATAGCATCTCAAGGTGTTCATTACGCACGGTTCACATCCAGACCAGAGACAAAGAGGCAGACTATTATAGACACGATTGTTTGAAAAAACAAACACCGAGCACTACAAGAGTTGTAGGTATTTGGTCTCATAGAAAAAAGGTTTTATTGACAAACTATACTATAAAATGCTTCGCTGTTTTATAGCTATTATAAACAATGCATGTGCTTGTGATTCCGATGGGTGATAAATAAATAAGTGAACCATTAGATACTACCTCCATTATAATTGGCGCTATAAATAATAGCGTGGTGATAGATGGAATATGGATCATTGCGAAGGCGGGGGCGCACGCGCAGCCTCGGCATGATCGAGCGGTTCGATGTGCTCTTAATATTACGTACCATTATTGTGCTGTATTAATTTAATTAAAGATCATGTGAATGCTTCACATAAGCCACTCAATATAAGATTAATGAATATACGTTGAAGTATTTTAGGGTTGATTGTGAAACTCTACTTATGTATTTTATTTTTATTAAAGCTAGAATTTTCTACAAGCTAAACAAATCACTCAAAATTAATGTAACATTTTGTGAATTTACTGCCGTTTCATCATTCATATAAAACGCGAATAGCTGAGGCCCAAAGTAATATTACGTCACTATTGTCCATCTATTATCTGAATTAATATCACATTACATCGTGAGAGTAAAATTGTTTTTTAATCTGCAAGTAATAAATAGGCATTATAATTATGTGTGCGTTATTATCGAATAATCAAAGGCGTCAAAGTTGAGCAACAGCGTGGTAATGACGCTCGTCCATAAGACGTTGTGAAACCCGGCCCGAGGGCGCTGCAGGCCCGTCGTAAATAATTGGAAGCGCACTGTTTGTACTAATGGTATATCTAAACACATAATACCTCTTTCTGAATTGAGCCATAAATTAGTTTCAGCTAAAGCATAATTCGAAAACGTGTAGGCTGAATCTGGCAGAATCGAATTCCAAAATTAAATTATAGATGTTAAGGTTGCGGTATGTAAGGAAAATTACACGTTTGTTTTAGTCAAGATGTTGCAGAATATTGTCTCATTCGATGCAGGCGTTTAGTAAAACGATAAATGTTGTAAATAATCAAATAGAAGCGTGCCAATAGCCGTGTCGTCCGCCAACGCAATATCTAATATTTTGATATGGTTTTGAGCAATGCTGGTGTTTGTTGTTACATTGTTGGAAAGTTAAAGCTTGTTGCTATAAATTCAAAATATTGGTTCTAAGGCTTGAAGGTTTAAATTAATTTATTAATTTTGGGTATTGATCATCGTACCTTAACTTACAAGTTTTCTTTTCTTCAAACTCTTTCGACGAACGTTAATCACTTATATTATGGGACTTTTGTTTTGACTCAAGATAAAAAAAAAGCTTAGAAGACATAGCCATTTCTTATTCAAAAAAAGAAAATCGGAAAATCATTTGGTGTCCAAACGTATTAGGAAAAAAATTAAGCGTTAAGAGTCCTTCTATGGCACTGCCAAGAAAATAGAGAAAACAAACGAAATATTATAATTTATTACTATTTACTATTTTCTATGGCATTAATTAGCAGCTGAATGGGAGCGATAGACTTTCTCGTCAGAGTCTATGTCGGACTTCTCTTTCTGTTAACAATTTTGAAGCTTTACAACTTATTTCTTTTTTTATAGGTATTCTTTATTGTACACTAGGTATTATACTGACCATTATTTTCGTTGCTGATGAAATTTCCTCGAATTTATTTACAAGCGCTAAAAGTATAATCTATGCTAATATTATAAAGAGAAGATTTGTATTTTTGTTCGTAATAAATGAAGTCAAAAACTACTGGAACGATTTTAAAAACTTTTTCGTCAGTAGAATCCTACTTTATCACTGAGCGAATTCACGCGGGCGAAGCCGCTGGCAGAAGCTAGTATGTATTTTATAATATTTAAAAACTACAAAAATGACATGCATATTCCATAATTGTAACCAAGCCGTAGCTAACGGTGTTCACTGTTTAGTTGTCAGAATTTCTGCTTCATAAAAAACTTTTTACAAAAAAAAAATACAACCGACTTCAAAGTAAAAAAAAAAACACTGAAAAGTTCAAAATAACTTTATTTCGGAAATCGGTGTTTCTATAATAGTTGTGTCTCTTCGTTATTTAACACCGACTTCCGAAATTAAAGTTATTTTGCACTTTACAGTGTTTTTTTTTACTTTGAAGTCGGTTGTATTTTTTTTTGTAAAAAGTTTTTTTATTTACACTTTTTAGGTTTGGTACCACCACTAAAAAGTACCCCTCAGCCAAACTTAAATACCTTATAGCCAGAGTGCATCTCATGACAATTCTAATAATCCCAAACACGGTTAGATTACATTAATTTATTACAGAGTTCCGGTGCCTAACTTCAGGCTTCATCATCAGATCAGTTCGATATATTCCCCCTCTACTTTTAGTCAGTCATCAACTACACGTATAAACAAAGCAATTTTACTTGTTACGACGGTTCTGTTGTGATCCTATGAGGAGTTCTGTTCCATATCTTCGAAGTTCATGATCAGATCATAACAAAATTTCTATGGGACCAATTCGGAACCATAACCTTTCAAACAAAAAAAAAAATTTCAAAATCGTTCCACAATTGACCGAGAAATCGGTGAACATACATATAAAAAAAAACATACATTCAACCGAACATATAACCTCCTCCTTTTTGAAGTCGGTTAAAAACTATCTGCATTCGGTCAGTGTCTGTGCAGCTACAGTGCATTAACGCCCAGTCACCCACGCTGAAGGAACAGCCGCCTAGCCGGTGTGAAGACACACCAAGCCTATAATGACTGCTACAATATGTGTATAAACAGTCTGGTTCTACTATGAACAGCACTCTTGCCTGGCGAATTGAAATATTGATAGCAGTAGGTTGTACATTTATGATTAGCCCAAAGCCAAAAAGGTAATTATGTGTGACCATGATGCAGACTGACCTACCTACTCAATTCTTTTAATTAATTGATCCGTCAACCATTTAAATTTTTAATTAAATTATTATGATGTATAATCACACTAATATTATAAACTTTGTATGTTTGTTACTTCGTCAAACGGCTGAACCGATTTAAATGAAATTTGGTGCACCGGTAAATCATGTCCTGGAATAGTCAACGAAATATTTATTATCCTGGAAATATGTTCCCTTGGGATAATTTTCTACTTTCCCGCGGGTAAAGCCGCTGCCAGAAGGCAGTGTCTAATAATAATATTTTTTAATTACTGACCATTTTAGATGCATCTTATAGTAGGTAACAGGATGCGAAATACTGTTAATAAAAACCAATTTCCGTTAAAACCAGAAATAATATTTAGTTGATAACAGTTACAAATCGGTCAGCCTTGTGATTATTATGTTTAATCCATTTATTGGCGGAGCATGACGCTAATAACTATTCTAAATAAGTTTTCAACACCTTTGTGTCCGGCAAATCGGCTTACATACGCTTCTGCTGTCAGTTCATGAATATGAAATATAAATTATGTATTTGAGAAGAATAGTAGCTTGGACTTAATGACCTCGATGTATACGTGATGATTCATAGTTACATGAATACCTTCTAATAAATTGAAAAAGACGCTCAAGCTCCCGTATAATTTAATTTAAAAAATATTGATAAATACTCGTAGACAGTGATTAAACGATCAAATATTAAGCTTATTAACGTCAATATTTTAGTTTGGTGTTAACTTAATTATAAGTAATCAAAAGTATATTGTGTTCTCCTATAATTGAATCCGTTTCAATTCAATTCAATTTATTTATTCTCTCTTCACAATTGGTTTTTTGACAGTTTACAATGTGACTTAAAGACTATATTGAATCCGTTTCATTATACCTTGTATTTCAGTGTGTACTCATTTGTTAGAGTTCCTGTGAATGTGATTAAACATTAATATTACAAAGGCGAAAGTTTGTATGTGTGTGTGTATGTTTGTTACTTTTTCATGCTACAACCGCTGATCGGATTTGGATGAAAATTGTACACAGGTAAATCATTGGGCACGCCACAAATCTGGCGGTAAGTCCCCTCTTTGAGACGTGGTTGGAAAGACCTCACGGCGTCCTCACCTTCCGCATGACGCAGGTTCTCACCGAACGCGGTAAGTTCGGGAAGTTCCTGCACCGGATTCGTGCGGAAGCAACGCCCGGGTGTCGCCACTGTGTGGACCGCCCGGAGAACTCGGTGGAGCACACGGTGGAGGTGTGCCCCGCTTGGGCAGAGAAACGCCGTGTCCTCGTGGGGGCGATCGGCAGCGGCGATCTCTTGCACCGGGCCTTTGTACAGGCCATGGTCCAGAGCGAGGAGGAGTGGCAGGCGGTCGCCTCCTTCTGCGAAGCAGTAATGGTCCTCACGCTCCAACCGCCGCCGGGATTCCGATCCCGATTTCCGGCCACCGTAGGCGCGGGCTTGCGGACGGCGAGCAATGGGAAGCCTGCGGTCCGACTGTCCGGTAACCGTCCGGACCGAGCCCAAGTCGTCGACGGCGCGTATTGTTCCACGCGCGCCTCAGGGAGATGTTAGCAAATCGTAGGGGCCCAGCAGGGTCGAAGCCTACTGGGGCCATGGGTAGTGTAAAAACGAAACCCGGGGCCCTGGGACGAAAGCAACGAAGGAACAGGAGTGGGTTTTTAGTCATTAAAGTCTGACACTATCTCTCGCTCCACCCAAGAGCGGGATTTGTCATTAGATAATTTTCCCACCTAAAAAAAAACACGGGTAGATAATTTCCTGGAATAGGACTGTATACTTTTAATCGCGTGATTTCTTCTCTTTCACGTGGGAGAAACCGCTTGTTGAAGTTAGTAATAATTAATAAATGAAGCTGGTTTTAAGTGAAGCCAACTACAAAAAGAATTTAAACACCTAGCAAAAATAAATGAAGCTGGTTTTAAGTAAAGCAAACTGCAAAAACAATTCAAACACCGAGCAAAAATAAATAAGGCTGGTTTTAAGTGAAGCAAACTAAAAAAACAATACACGATCCGATAAATCACTACAGTTTCAGTATCAGTACCGTACCGTACAAAAAAATAAAACAAAACAAATTTTCGTTAATAACTGTAAAAGTAGGTAACACCAAATTGATGTTTGCGATGCAACGTCTAGACCAGACACGTCCGACTAAAACAAGTTCCACCGATTCGTTCTTGTAATATCGGTGTAATTTATTTAATGTTAGAAATAGACCTCGCCAGCGCCACAAAGAATATTGGCTTTCACAACGGAACCTGGCAAATTTATGTGCCGCGAGATTTTGCCAACAGTGAGCTCGCAACGGATCACGAGAACAAAGCATTACTACAATCTGCCCTGTGTCGGCTCTCGGCTGTCTCGCCTTGTTTATGACGCGTTAACAACACGACGGACGCTCCGCGCTGTCTCAGCTCTGCTCTCCATCAATTAATTACTTAGGTATCTCTATCGTATTTGTCATAAAGTCACAATCAGTCAGACGACGTAGACTCGCAGGACGAACGATACAAGAATCTGATTGAACTTGTTAGATAAGCTGCGATTAGAATTAAGTGAACTATAAAGTGAACCAGCAGAATTACTTGTTCTATTTCATAATATTCTTATGATTAGGAAATGAAAGAGCTTGTTACAAATATTCATCGCCTACGAATTATATTTAAAACTAGCACAGATGGAGGATCTAAGAATTACGATTTGATGGGAATACTGACGGACGTTATTTTTTATTGCGTTTTAACAAGAGTTTATCTTGAATTATGAACTGTAAAATAAGTATATTGAGACTGCAAGGAAGTGTCAGTAACGGTACCGTTTCCTTACTAAAGTCTGCCAAGGAAATCAATAACCGTGTGATCAGTAGATAAATACTTAAGTATTGCTCATTTACTTTGTCGTTATCAAAAACACATGGAATCTAGCAACTAGCTTCAACTTTTTTACTAACTAACTTCAACCAACGGCGTCGCCCGCGTGAAAATAGAGAATACATGCAGCATTCTATGGTGAAAGAATTTTTAAAATCAGTCCAGGAGTTTTTGAGTTTACTCATCACAAATATCAATACCTAGGTACATATCTTTCTTCTTTATAATATCATTGTTTGTTATAGTACCTATAGGTATATTGAAGAATATTAAACATAAAATTTACAATTTAAACGATGAGGAGAATATAAACAGTTTCTAGTTAAGCTGTTAGATACACCTGTAACTACGTACGTCATACTATCAGAAAATCATTTTCCTAATGCACAATGTATAATTTTTGCCAGTAAAATAGCCGGCCAAAGGTGGTTAAAATTACCTTGGGATCTATTATAGTGAACTAGTAATTTCACTGCCTAGTAGCACGTTTCCCTAGTATCGCCTTAAGCCAATGCCGTTACTAGGAATTATGAGTGGTCGATGTTTTACACCTGCCCATTGAAACCGTTCTCGTAATTACGCTAATTGTTCCACTATATATGTTACACATACCTATAGAAATATTAGGTTAGGAACCGACTTAACGTCGCCCGCGTTTTTATTCAGCAATAGTTGAACAACTAATTACGTGTAAAAATATTTTTTCGAACACGTTTGGTCAACTAGCAAACAATTTTTTGTAGACAACCACTTTGTTGCATTAAAACTTTTGTTCCGCGCTTACTGGAAATAGTAACAGGGTAATATTCCAACATTTGTATGTATGTATGTAGGTAGATATCCTAGATATAATTATAGATATTAATAACTAGTATCTGTAGCTACCTACAGTGTCGAGTGCCGAACTGGATAATCGCATCCGCATATCAGATAGTTATTCACAAAAAAATAAATAATTTATACAATACAATAACTTTGATAGTAATTACGATCTTCATCTTTAAATAGCATCATTATCGCGTGCCCAGTGGTCTAACAGGTTTCTTAATGCCGGCAAGATGCTGTCAGCAAGTTATAACTAATTGACGACTGACGAGGCGTTACAATTATTGTGTGTCAACTTGGTAATTGGCATGATCGTGGAGCGATCTTGACCTAAGTCACAAGGCGGGCGGGTGCGCGGCGTCCTGCGCAAGCGCACGCCGCTGCGCGCCGCCCGCCGCGCATGCGCGTTTCATCGCGTGCCGCCGTGTAACGGTCCCAGCAGCTGATCCTCGCTATTGTCCTTTAATTAAACTTCATAGCGCTGTTTTGCAAATACTTTTAGATATTTATAAGCCTGGCTTATATTTACTGAAGAACAGAAAGAAAAATGTTTGTAGAGCAGGAAAGTTATGGCATTAGTGTTTATTTATTGGGACAAAGTGGAGTAAGTGGCTTTAATATTTCGCATGGATTAAACTAGTCGGTTTTAGATTGAACGTGGGCATTAAGATAATCATGTCTTGGCTTGTGCACGGCGGGCGTGTGTATGGCGGCGTGGGGTGCTCGGGGGCAGGCGATCAGACGACGTTGTGCTCTGTCTAATTAAGCGCGGCTCGGGCTAATTTGACGCGTGAGCGCCCTGCGCGCCGCCTAATGAATGGTATCGCACACGTTCATCGCGCGCGTCGCCGTCGCTTGACTCGTGCACCGCGCCCGCGCACTGCAAAATCTAACCACTGACCGCCGATAAAAGAAATTATTGCGAAATTAAACAGATCGGCAACTGCGCTTAGTTCAATGTGCACCCACGTTATGCACTTACAGGGAAGTATGACACAGCTACATGTTAGAATAGAACCATTTTGTATGCAGCCGACTCCGGAAAACTCAGGCTAATGCTTATTCAGAGTGCTTGCATCAGTCCGTAATGTTGATTATAGACATCGGTAGAAGCTTTGTGAGTGCAGTTTCTAACGCACTGATGCAGTTGTGCACGCGCAAATCATTCTGCAAATTACATAATTGATATGTCGGTACCTATGACACAGGTACAGGTAGATACACGCTAATGGCATTTGTTAATGAATAACATTAATATATAGTACATTGAAAAACGGATACAGGATTTACGGTTAATCGTTAAACGATTAGCGACTAACACAACAAGAACTAGTAACAAAGGTAGGTTATGTACGTCAATCGAATAAAGATATAATAATAATAATAATATTCACACAACTATCACACAACGCCGTCTAGTCCCAAGCTAAGCAGAGCTTGTGTTATGAGTACTAGACAACTGATAAACATATTTAAATATTTCTAAATACATACATATATATTGTAAATAAATTACACCCAATCACAGAACAAATGATTGTGCTCATCAAACAAAGATTTGTTCTGGGTGGGAATCGAACCCATGACCTCTGGCATAGCAGTCAGGGCCACTAACCACTAACCAACAGGCCAGTCAAGTGCTGTGGAAAAGCTATAACTTAGTAGTTTTTCTATTAAATGACTGCAAGCAACACATAATCTATTCTCTATACTATCTCACTGACATAATCACACTAATATTTTAAAGGTGAAAGTTTGTGTGTGTATGAGTTTGTTACTTCTTTACGCACGAACGACTAAACGAATTAGGTTCAAATTTGGTACAAGGATAGACCAAGTCCTGAAATAGCACATAGGATATTTTTATCCTGGGAATATATTCTCTTGGGATATTTTTCTAATAAAATATATATATATATATATATATATATATATATATAATAGTAATATTATAAAGCTGAAGAGTTTGTTTGTTTGAACACTATAATTTCAGGAACTACTGGTTCATATATCCAGAGTGGTGGGTAGCCAATTATCGAGGAAAGTAAAACATGTCGCTACGCTCGGAACAGGGTAGTAAATAAAGACGTAGGTGAAACCGTGGGGGTAGCTGTCCCCCTAGGTCATCATCTTTCTGCCCTTGTCCCGTTTTATTTGGGGTCGGCACAACACGTTTTTTTCTTCCATTCTGTCCTGTCACTCGTCACGCTATCACTAACTCCCTTTTCTTTCATATCACTTCTCACACAATCCATCCATCTTTTCTTTGGCCTCCCTCTCCCTCTCCATTCATCCTGTAAATTCATAACTCTTTTAGCAACATGCGCTTTATCCCTCCTCTTCACATGACCATACCAAGATAAACGATTCCCTTTCAACTTTTCAGTCACTGGCGCCACTTTCAAACTTCCCCCAATATACTCATTTCTCACTTTATCCATTCTTGTCACACCACACATCCATCTTAACATTCTCATCTCCGCTACGTGCCATCTTTTTTCATCCGTCTTTTTCACAGCCCAACATTCTGATCCATACAGTATGACAGGCCTTGTCACGGACTTGTAGATTTTGCCCTTCAACTTGAGGGGCATCCGTGGGTCACAAGTTGTTCCCGTGTGACCTGTCGCCATTTCATCCATCCTGCGTTGATCCGATGTGTTACGTCCCGGTCTACCTCACCATCCCCTTGGACGAGCGACCCGAGGTACCGAAAGTCGCAAAGCTGTCCCCCTAGGTATATTTTTTTAATAACCAAAGTATATAAAGCGGAGTGAAAACTCCCTTTACCTTTTATCGACTTTCCTATGTAACTTGTACACATGAAAAATCGTGCACCTCTTAAGTAAATTAATTCGAGTCATAAAAACGGTGAGCACTAGTAATGTGTCGTTATTACACCATTTTACTTTGTCAGTTTCCAACTAAGTGTTTTGTTACAATTAATAGGGCTCGTATTAAATAAATTGCTGTTTTGTAGATACCATTAACGGTAAAAAATGCCTAATTAACTTGGAAATTGCAAAAAAGAGAACAAAGGACTATCTGTGGAGTAGGCGTCTGCACAGGCTCTCTGTCTGAATGCGATGCTATCACCCCCACCGGCTGCTCCATAGTTTTTTAATTATTATCCAACTTCATCAATAATTAACACTGAAGACAACTACTATGAATCAACTAGAAATTATTTAAGGATAGTTTTTATACCAATGTTAGTTCCATAGAGACCATAACAAAATGGAGGGTGCATTATTATCTATATTAAAAAGTATTTCTTGTAATCATTTTTCACCTTACGGATAAATAATGGCGTGTGTTCATTATTAAAAAGCTACAACAACTAAATAATGAATGTAACTTATAACAGTTATAACTAACGTTTATTTTTTCCAATGCGTTATACTTAACAAAGTATTGTTAAAAAAAACTGGTCACGTAAATACATTACAATTGTTACTATCGTGGAATGATATTAGGAGAAAGAATAATAGACAAGTATTAACGATTCGGAACTTGTCCACAATGCTAAAGGTATAACGGAATATAATCGAACACCTTGTCGACAAATATTTAAATGAATGCATTTCTATAAGATGCTGAGTTTAAATTTAAACAGCTTGTAGCGAAATTTTATTTATTTATCCATAACTGCACTCACCGCTGACTATATTACCAATGTATCATTTATTTCATCAGCTGATAATATTATAATCAAATTAACATTACAAAATGCATCATTGAAAGTTTAAAAACTCTTTCTCATTGAAATAGTAGATAATATAACTTGTCTCAAACGGCCTGTAAGCCATGTGCATCTGGTTTAAAAGGATAATGAAATTATTAATGAGTAGATAATGTCTAAAGTAAAAAGTGTGCTAATTACAAAACTAAATGAATTTGTTACTAACCTGATCAACGGTTTTAATGAACGCATTGCAGTTAGTAAGACGTTACATTTTTAAATGATTTCGTACAAAGAATATAATTATTGAATTAAAATACTTTAAAACAGAAAATAAATATATAAAAACTCGACCGGTGTTATGTGGTAACGAATGTCAAACGCTAAACAGCGAGTTCAGTCTGATATTGAAAGTCTGAAGGTTTAAATCAATATGTAGGTTGTAGGTTAGGTAGATGTACCGATCAAGTTTAGCCTTTAGTCGAAACTTTTTGTTTACTATTCACGAATCACCTACATATCGAACGTAGCCTGTTATCTTTGTTATAATAACTTACAAAAATTGCACGTTGCAGATATTCGATGGCCTTGTGCGTCTCGTTTTTACTGCCGTACCTAAGTCCTGTTACATCGTGCACAAGTTTTGTTTTATTTTTTATATTACTATTAAATGTAAATATGGTCCTACCGGATCTTAGAACTGCGTGCTGAATATTTGTTATCGTTGAAGAAGCGAGTGAAACGAGATGACGTCACTGGTCAGACAGATGCGTCTGAGCTGAACGACAATCGCATGCAACAGCACTGCGTCTGGTTTTCTCGTGACCGATATATTTATCTCGCAGACCCTTATCTCACAATTTGTCACAATACTGACAAAGTTTTCGGCTAAATGTCGCCAAAGAATAAGGCTGTAGTTATGAGTGGGTACAGTCTGTTCATTTCTCCATTTTCATAAACTTATCACACAATTTTACCGTTATCTAAACAAAGCATTTTTTTTGTAACGTAAGTAGGTATTAATAGTATTATTTTAATTAGTTTTTAAATGGAAAATTGATATAAAAGTCAACAGTACCCATGAAGTGAACTGAGGCCGCCCGGGGCGTTGTAAGAACTAGCTATGACATATTACAGTGCACTTGTTCGCTTGCTAATTCACAAAACAACATAATGATATATTGCCCTATGGTCTAAAACCTGTACGGAAGGCTGTCTATGTTTACATGGTACTATCTGCGACACCGTACTTGCCTTATTTACAAAGCTCAGCTATGAACTAACAAATTCTGGTCCTGCTCATATCAACTATCTTAATATACTCGTATCAACCCTTTTTACGTTGCGTTTTTTGCATGAATGGGTTTTCTTTCCCCTAATTAAATTATTACGATACTCTTTCTTAAAAAAATGTAATTTGTTATTCATACAACTACTGATCCATTCCTATTAGCATATTAACATAAATAAAAAAAAAGAAAGAAAAACTCCTTTTCGAAAAAGCACAAACTGTCACTTACGACGTTCTTCCTTGTATTTTCTGCTTTTCTTTTGTTTGGTTTCGTGTTTACATAATTATTGTTTATGTGCATTTTCTTTCATTCTGAAAAAGGTCGATATCCATTTTCTATGGCTGAATGGCTTGGAGCACAAAATATAAGCAACTCATCAATGGACAAGTAATAGAGCTTAGTCGACAGCGCAAACTTGAAATAGGATTAAACTAAGAACACCCAACGTTAGAGCTCGCTGTAAATCGGTCGACTTAATTAAAAACAGCACCTCCGGACAGTACGAGTGCGAGTGCGGGGCTCATTGTCCCGGTACGTCTTACATCACATGTTCTGTGGCGCGGCGCGGCTCGCGGCCACTACCACAAACAACTCCGCAGCTAATTACTCCGACGACGACTCACGACTCTCACCCTGTTAAAAAGCTTTAAGACTTTAAGCTGCGTCATTTGTTCGCGACCATAATGGACTGATAACAGATAGGATTACCGCTTTTGATATCTACGCTCACACCCGAAATCACATCGGACCGGAATAATGTTTAAAAAGCGAAATCTCTTCAAGTAACGTATTGGCCTGTTACGTGTTTACTGTGAGTAAATGACGCCTTTTTCGTGAAAAAAAATTATACAAATTTGAAAATTAATTACTTTAATTATTTAAACACATTTTATCAGAGCGGTGCTCTCAGTTAATGGAGTGTAATTAAAATCAGTACTTTTACAGAAAGGACATTTTTTTGACGCATATGAGTTTCTTGGCAGTAAAAAGGTCAAAACTATGCAAAACAATGAATACGCAAGAAATTAAGCATAATCAACATGCGACACCATTTATGTAGACAATCAAGATACCTGCCAAAAATTTAATGAATTTACGGTTACTTAAGGGCGTGATATTGTGACATCCATTTAATTCTGAAACAGAATTATAATAATTTCACTTAATTACGGCATTTATTCCGCTGCGAGGTCGCGCGGACGCACTCTATCTTGCGCACGAGCATTATCGCTTGTTATACTCGTACTTCGTTGTTTATATCAACGACAATGAACTTAAAAGAAAAATAAAAGCTTTTCCGTGTTATATTTTTCCGCAAAGTGTAGTTTAATCAGTCTTAAGATTAAAGTGTTAAGCGCAATCTCGCGCTCAATTCATAATATGTGAATGGTTACTGTCGTATTATTATCCCATTTATATGAAATCAATAAACTTTTAGCAGACAAAAGACCACTTGTAAAATGTTTTAAGAGGCTCAGTAACCGAATTATTTGATTGTTTTATTAGACAAGTGATCATAAAGTGTACTGGTTTAGTGTGGGACGGGCAGCGCTGGAGCCCCCCGCCTCAACGCCGCGCCGCCGGCTCCTCGTAAGAAGTGATTTTTGTGTTCGAACACTTGCATGATAATAAACAGCTGATTTTATTGTTGTGTTATGACGATAGGGAAAGGGAAAGGAAGGATAACGTAGACTAGCAAGGTGAGAATGTGAGAAGCATATTATACTTGAAATAGGATCCGCCTGAATGTTTTCATTTCACCATCGCATGCAGCCTTAGGTACTCGTACAACTCTCGGATAATGAGATTCTATTGAGAGATGTTTATGGTTCAAACTATTTATTTAATTAACTTAATACTTATTAATTTTTACTCGTTAATCTGGAACTCTGGATGTATAAAAAGATGGAATGTAGAGCAGCTGCTAATACAAACGTAAAAGTCAACTGAAGAAAAGAATTACTGTTTTACTTGTAGATTATTCTATAAACTGACAACCTGTGTGGTGACAACTACATAGTGTGGTTTTATCACTTTTTAACCGAAGTTGTTCAAGCTCGACGAGGTTTCTAGAAACGCCTTGGCACTAATTTATACGCTAAGCTTTTTGTAGATAAATAAACACATGTAGAAAAGTAATTCAATCATTAAAAAGTCTCCAAAAATAGTGTCAATGACACCTCTTCGGGCCGCATACACCGCTATGAGTTTAAGATCTATTACCCGCAGAAGCTGTACCATCACTTTATATTATCGCGTCAGCAATCTCATTTCGGAAGCTCACAGAGATTACATCGCCCAATATCGAAGTTATTATTAATTTATTTTTCTTGCCGATAGTCATCGAAGTAATCCGGAGTGAATCAATGACGATTCCCACGTTACCAATATAACTGTGCCATACATTTACAGATAAGAAATTGAATAGAAAATTAAATGTACCATTCAATGAGACCGTATCTCGAAAACATTATGTGTTACAACTAATAGGAAGACTAATGCTGTGTGCTGTTCGGTTTCGTTGAAACATGATCCTTTAGAGTTCAGTAACGTAGGTACCTATCTATTTATTTAGCATACACGTCCTCGTGTGTATTTGCATAATGTCCCCGCTGGATTGCGACACAAGAAGATATTTAATAGAATATATTTGAAACGGAATGTGTCGGAAATTAGTGCGATAAGATTTGATAGACTTGAAATTAATAGTAATTCCATTATACAAAAAACCAATAAAATAAATTGTTTTGATGCAAGCTTGTCTGAATTTCGTCTTCGTGGGATTACGCAAGTTTTAAATCTCTGTTACTAACTGCATACTGTTATGCATATGCAATATGTGGTAGACCTTGATGTAATAGTATAGATATGAGTAATAGATCTCAATTAGCAGTTGTGCTACCTATTCATTAAATCGTTTGTTGGCCAAAATCACACACGTATGGTTATGTTCCAATAGGTTTCGTAATTACGGTTACAATAAATCTCAAACAGTGGAATCACCGATACCTGTGTGCGCCCGCGGCTATCAAACACATAATACTTATCAAAACCTCTTCGTCATCGGCTATAATTTATAGATTCGGTACTTCCTATTTACCTCGATATTTTTGACGTTTCAACTGCACTGTTCCGGCGTGTGGAAAATACTTACACAAGATAAAATGTTTTAAAAAAAATGATATGCTGCACATACGTTATCCCGAAATATGAGAATGAGTGAAATATGAAGAGCATAAAATATGACTGATTTTAATAACTTTTATCGTACGTATTATTAAGGTTGCACCATAAAGTCCATACATTACCGTTCTCAGCGGGAACACATGTACCTCTGTAGATATGCGTCGCAATATTTCGACTGCTGTACATTTTTCAGCTGCCCCGCTGCACATTCTTTTCACCGAAAAAGTAATGGAGTCGGGGTAAAATGTGAATCATGCTCGCTGTCGACAACCCACTTAATCGTCGGGTAACTTAATACGCCCGTCTTCCGTATACACTCATACACAGGTCTCTACTTAAATACAATAAAGTTGAATTTTTATTTGCAGGAGTGTACTTTGTTGTACAAACACTTATGTACACAATAAAACTGTAACGAGGCTATGTATATTCAGATAAAGTTGTGAATTCTTGTAATACAGAAGCAATAAGTATAAAAGCTCTTTTTTTGTCCACAATCGATCCTTCTTGGTATATCCAAGAAGGATCTCAGGTCCTGCCAGGGCTGCAAGATTGATCGAAAGAGTTTTCGAGGCCCTCGCAAAGGCCAACTGAAGGAACAGAGGTGGGTTAGGTATATATAGTCAATAAAACTCTGACACTCCCTCTCGCACCATCCAGAGCATAGAATTCAGTTGATGATTTCCTACGTTAAAAAAGAGTCTCTAGGTGACATCTATCTCATTTAACGAAGCATACGATAGCCAAGAGAGGTGAAAATCGGAAAAACGTGTAAACGTAGGTTTAATACATCATACTAGATCATCATAAACTAGTATGTTACAAACGTCACACAGTATCGTTGGTGATCTTTCCGAGCTGCCTTTGCAGTGATTCGAGTAATTAAGATTGATGTATTATATTGTTATAATGCTATATTACATAAAGACGAAGATGTTCTAATCAGTTATATGGTGGACTTGAACTGGTGTCTTTCCAGCATGCTCTATGCCTGCCTTTATACTGAGTAGGTACTCAGTAGATTTTTCTTATAGCTTCTTAACAATTCGTTGGAATTGAGTAACCTCTAAATAAAACTCATGATAACTTCGTTAACGTTACGAACATGCAAGGAATAATCTCTAATAAAAACTTTGTTGTATTTTATTCACTCAAACAATCTCGTCAAATAATAACAGACAACAATTAAATGTAAGTCATGTTGTACAATCGAATTGAATAATAGAACATGGCAGACAACATATTACAAGGCCAGGTCGGTGGCATCGTGTAGCACGGATCTGCAGTCACCTGCGGATCCTTGACCCATCCAGAAGAGGCTACTCAAACAGAATGCACCTCGGTCCTGTCGCCGTACCTAGATAAATAGGTATTTAAAATACCACTCGGCGTGGGAACCGTGACGGGCGCCCGAACCGCGATAACCCTGCGCCTGAGCTGCGCCGCTCGCCGCCGCGCGCCGCGCCGAAACGCGGCGCGCACACGAAAACAACGTGAATCAAACAATGAACACAGATATCGAAAGCCATTTGGTTGCTTAATTTTATAACGAGGTACCTCTATCTGTATTTTTTATCTACGCTTTTATTTTCAATAACTGTAATAGAAATAAAGTCTAAAGTACTGTAGGATGTACAGCGCGAGCGCGCAGACAATGCAAAGTGAACTCTGCGTGGAGAGCCGAAGGGTAGGCGGCGCAAGCGATTAGAACGGAGCGCATAGAGTGAGACTCCACGCTGCGAGATGTCATCTGGACCCCCGCCGCGCCTCGCGAACAATATTGTCTCTGCTATAAACGCGTTGTGAATTTTAAAATCAATTCATATTCACTGCAGCGAATTGTTATATACTGATATGAAATAAAACCTTGCATATATTTGAATAATGTGTGTGTTTAAAATCTATTAAATAACGTGTTATGCCCAAATAAGAGGCGATTATCCAACAAGCTCGTTAAATAAAATAATATATTAGACTGGTACAACTTTGTTTTGCCTTTGAATATTATAATTTTAAACAATATACTAACATTTATGCGGTTAGAATTGGATTTTTCGCAACAAATATGTTAATTTCTGTCGCATTCTAAGTGCGTGTAACATATACCATGGATAAAAAAACTAGAAAGAAGAACGCCTAAATACGAATATAACAGGATAAAGTGATATTAATAAACACCTACCTACCTATGCAAATCTACATATATTTAGTATCGACGCCGCGTGACATCTTGAAAATTGACGCCTGTACAGTATTATAAACATGTCAAAATAGGTATTGTAATAGGATTATGCATCATCTCGCATGAATACAGCTCATCTGAATTATTCGACTCGTATTAGTGCCGAAACTGGTATTACTCAGATCTACCTACTGACTAGATAAAGATTTAAAGTGTTGATGAAAATACTGATTTTAAAATAGACATACTAATCAAAAGTTTATTTGTAACTTGTAAGACATCGGTCCCAAAAGTACAGTTTATTGTGGTCCTATTTAGATAACAAACAATTAAAAAGAAAACTGAATTGAAGAAAAAAGCAAGTCTTGTACATCGGTAAATCTATCGTAACAAAAATATTTAGTAAATGTTGTGAATATTTAATGTTGTGTTTATGTTGCGAAGGCATTACAAAAGCAATAAACTATAAATAAAGTGATATTCCAAAGTCATTCAATTAAAGTATTTTTATTTGTGTGATCCATTTCTCTCTCAACACAGTGCGAGTGTCGGTATTGATGCAGTAAGCAACACAAAAAGCACAAAATAAAACATTTATTTTAATTAGTTGCATAATGAACAGACTAACCTACCTGATAGAGTTATAAAAATAAATACTGGTTTACACTTGAAAGTGTGAAACAGGTTCTCTATCCGAGCAATTACCATTTAACAACAACGTGATTTGACGCAAATGGCTATCGACGCTAAATTCGCGCTTTATTGTTTTCCTGCAAGTAAATTGCAACCAACAAATTGCGAGTGAGGCAACTAACAAAACATCCTCTTTGATGTGTGGATGTATGTCAACGAGATACCGGTGTCGAGGAACTCTGTGCCGCAGGGAAATAGGAAAATTGACTCTGAATAGACTTGTTAGCATACCTACTAATTTTCGTGTGGTAACTTAGAATAAGTAACTTTATAACGACTCATTTACTGACATGGCAACTGAGATATTATAAATCATTATTTTAATTGCCACCTTCTGCTCATAGCCCTTTACGTTGCGAAGGCATTACAAAAGCAATAAACTCTCATTATCCTTTATGACGAAACTTGCGTATTAGGATAGGTTCCAAACAAAGCTTAGATAGGTAACAAATCGGAAATCACTAGGTGCTGTCTCTAAAAGGTTTCAGTCTTTGTCTCGAATAATGTAAGTGTCCAAAAATGCATATATTGAGATAAAACTTGTATAATAAAACAGGTCAGAATAGGATTAACGGGACGAAGTGAGAGATGCTACATAAAGATATGGCACCACCATATCATAAAGCAACTCATAAACGTTTTAATGCGTTCTGACGATTGTTATCTGCGATTTTTATGGCATTGCAAATGGATTTTTGAAAGTAATATCTGTATTAAAAGCTAAACTAAACTGTACCATTAATCAACTGGCACAATAGAAAATATAGGGTCTTTCACCACCTCGTTTTGGGAGATAACGCCTACTGATAATTTTCATATAATTTTGTTTAACAGTCTGTATATTACGCCCGCCTTATTTTCTATTTAACGATCGAAACACGACTTCTAACATTGTTGGCGCTTTAATCTAAGTTACCTTTAAATTCGCGGCATCTTTTATCTAAGCATTAACAAGATAAAGAATTAACAATAATCATTAATTAAACGACAATATTAAGAGATATTTTCGATTAACAAATAATTTAAAACGGTAACAACTAGCGTCTTAAAGAAGCTTTAAAAGTCGTGAAAATAGAACTATGAATTCGGTCATAAAAATAAAACTCATAATAGAATTAAAAGTGATCGTTTTATAATAAAGCCGGCCGTTAAGCTAGAGTAACTCATCAAAATAGCCGTTCACCTGCGCTATCCCACGATCGCTCGTCTCGATTTATAGATATCGCAGAATCGAAAGGCGCTTCGTATTTTGCATAACGCTTATAAGTTGTAGCACAATAGCCTGTGGCTTACAACTAATGCACGCCTGCGATGGACCTAGCTTGCGCAGGGGACGGTCACACCTCACCAACAAACCAACAACTAATTACTACTCAAGCCCCTTCCAAGATGCTAATGTTAAAATATGAATTCCCGCAAATTAATATTTTAACATTAATATCTTAACATGTGCAAAACTGACTGATTAAATACAGATATTAATTATTTTATTTCGATATATGCAATTGCTGTAGGTTAATGTTCTAACATTACAATATTTATTACTAAAGAAATACACTACCGAAATTATCTATTACTTACTTACTTATTATGTAAATACGCGTATATAACTTATTTATTATATAGGAACTAAACATTAAGTTATGTATGCAGCCGCAATTCCTCTCGCAAAAAATGTAATGACCGATATGGAACTTTAAAAAAGTATTCGAAAAACACATAAATCTTATTGTTGTTCAATTGGTTTGACTTCCTGTACCGACCAGTCTCGGTGAGCTCGCCCGGTTCCACTTCCAAATAGGTGTTCTGATATTCTTTTTCTTCGTGAATAAAAATAGAGCAAAAAAACACAAGTCGCGAGTTTTTTGTACCCGGCGACCTTGCAGCTGAGTGGCTTACTGATTGTGATACACAGTTACTAAAAAACGAAGAGTGTGATAAATCGTAGCTATTAAAACGATGATCTCCGGAGCGAGATTGTGAAGGCGCCGCCGCCGCACCGAGCCGCGCCGTACCGCGCCGCGCGGCCAATTGGACCACATGCTTGCATTTGTTTTGCAGTTATTGGGCGATTGTGTTCGAAAACTACTTTTTGCGGCTACTTTAAATTCATACGGACAACCAGAAACCACTTTTTGTAGCTCTGACTTTGTACCTCACTTGAGGTCTGGACGCGGCGAAAAAACCATTAATAATTACTTTAAAAACAGCGTACACTTCCTAGATCTATTTGGTAGCTAGTCTATCAATCAGAAGTCCTCTTTAAGCCTTTTGAGGATTCACTTTTACTTTTATTCAATAACATACCTATTGAATATTTATGAGAGAGCTGCGGTTGATAACGTCATTCGTTATTGGGTTTCGACATTATTATTTTGTTCATCAAGTGTCTGTCAGTGGGAATCAGTGTGTGAAGAACATCGCGATTACTTACTCAGCTTTGGACGGACAGGTTCTCCTTGCTCTCATGACGCACCATGTCAATATAATGATTGACCAAAATGTATGTGTATGTACATTCGAATCGTCAGCAGTTTTTCCAAATAGAGTAATATTATTGGAAGCTCAATATGAATTATATAGGTCCTTAGAGGATGAAAGATAAGTTCATGAATACAGTGTCAAAATCATTATTGTACAGGTGACGTAAATGTTATATTATTAGAAAACAAAGTAGTATGACATGTACAATCAGCTTCCTGTATCAAATGGATTCATCTATGCAAATACAAGTCTGATGTTTATACGGACATCAAAATGTAAAAAATCAATGGACAAAGCCACAAATAATAGAACAAAGGTATACAGGTAGTACTTAATAACATCACTATGTGTGTGAACCGAAAGCGTGTTACGTCAGCAGAACAAGAAAGCTGGTAGCGTTTATAATGTTTGTTGATTACAGTCAGTCAATCATATGTAATTAAACAATCAACAATATGTAAAACTTTCTTTTTTAAGAACAATATAAAAGATTTTCCGTCGGTAGTGTCTTTAACTGATTAAAAATTTTGCAAGGTGTCAACGTCCAATTGTCGTACCGTGTCGATCGTAAACCGTTAACTCCGTAAGGTATTTTGTTCCAAGAAAATGTTTAATAGCTCATTATATGCCTATAGTTATAAGATTTCCAAAGAATTGAATTTACTTTGGTATGTTGTAACCATCTACGTGTCTAGGTCCTCGCAATCCGAACTGAGTTTCCTCGAGGAAAAACAAGCTCAAAAACCAACTACACATTTACATAATTCAAAAACCAAAACCGCAGAAAATATTAAAAGCACCTATCTGGGTTCAAAACTGGACAATTATGTAAGGGATTTAATTAATAACAACTGGCTAGTCCATCGTTTACAAGCTCTGTAATTTCATTTAATTATCTCGCACAATTGCAAGGCTTAAAATTATCTCGCAAATCGTATTCTCAGATTTCGGACTTATAATTTTTATACCAATTACCTTCCGATAAAATCATAATAAGAAGTGAACGAAAATCGGAGTGTCATTGAGGCTTTCTCCTCATTTCCTGAAAGAGTATGAATGATCGATGAATAAGCTGTTTATTTGGGCTATTGTCAATGATCTGCAGATTTATATGCGCGGTCGCCGTATAACGCGAATCGGACAATACAGCCTTCATCGAGTTTGTAATGATTTTATCTTATTAATTAGCTAATAGCAGTACGCAATAAACAGATTAAACGTGTATTGATACACAAAAAGTGCGCGAGATCTTAGTGTGAGTATTTAGAAATTATGTTAATTTTATTATCAACAGATTAAAGTTAGGTAAACAGATTTATAGTGTCCTAACTCATTTGTTATGGTAGCCTCATTTTGGCATAGCTAGCGAGATGTGAACGCCCACTCAGCTGTAGCTTCCCACTCACAATTACTTTTGTAATTTCAACAGGGGCAATTTCTCTAGCTGTTTAACAATAACAAGGATATCTGTTTAACTAGGTAAATCGTAAACCGGGAAACAGTGCGGTATTTAAGCGAAAACCACAAGTACCAAATTCCAAAAGTCTATTATGTTAAACAACTAAGAGGAAGATTATTGTTTTGGTAATAATGATGCCTCATAGATTGTGAACGTTTTTGCACTGATCAAAAACAATGACGGTTTAATCATTTAAGTAGTTTTAACAGTGAATAGGTTACTTCTAGACCTATTCACTGTTAAAATTATTATTTATTGCTTACCATCAAGTAAGATAGTGGTCAAGAGCAAGCCTTTCAAAAATAAAAAAACTGGGTAAGTGAGAGTCGGACTCGCGCACTGAGGGTTCCGTACCAACTTACCTATGTAAATAATTCAATTCCCGAATTAAATATGAAAGATATTTCCGAATCGCAAAAAAAAAATTTTTTTGACGTAACAACAAATGTACTGTTTTCAGATTTATTCCTATTACCTGTGCTATAAGACCTTGTTTTATGCCAAATTTCAGCATTCTGGGTCAACGGGACCCTATGAATTTTCATTCCCTTGAGAGTGTCGAAATATACGTTTTTTGGGACATAAACAGCGGTATCTTTTTTTTTTCGTTAACCTAGAAGTTTGATTTTTTCACAGCTTCAAAGGACCGCAGACTTACGTATATGGTTTTAATTTCAACTTAATACTACTACGCGTTCCCGAGATAAAGGGTCTTGATAGATAGAGAGACAGACAGACAGACGGAAAACAAAGTGATCCTATAAGGGTTCCGTTTTTTTCCTTTTGAGGTACGGAACCCTAAAAATGAGTCAAATTTAGCTTGGAGTCATATGATGTTTTTATGGTAATAGGCTCACCCCTCATTAGATATCCGAATCAGGTTTAAACAGACTTGACGTAGTTTGTGTTTATTTATTGGATTACACCTCGGGGTAATTAACCCTTAGGACAATAAATACGGACGAGATGGTTGATTGTATTTCATTTCAAATGTACGTATTTAGGATTATCTCGGTCAAGTCAGGCAACTAACGAAGCACTATTTTAGAGGCAGAATGCAGTCTCCCGAACATAAAGAAAAACATCGTGAGTTAACCTGGATTTAATGGGTTGGAATTGCCAACAAGTGCAAGCGAGCTAGCGTGCTATTTGATACCCTTTCCTTCTCTGTATGAGAAGTAGAATATAAAGTGGATCAGTATTACGAGTGACTTGAACAAACTTGGAATTTAAATGTGATTCAACACTATTTAGAAGAATTTTGAGACACAAACTTCATTCAAAACAAATTCAATTGTATTGATGAGTTCGCAAGAACAGCAGATGTTATTCTTTAATTT
This sequence comes from Mythimna impura, assembly GCA_905147345.3. Classification (NCBI taxonomy): domain Eukaryota; kingdom Metazoa; phylum Arthropoda; class Insecta; order Lepidoptera; family Noctuidae; genus Mythimna; species Mythimna impura. The sequence goes on along the minus strand of LR990348.1, from coordinate 12,336,431 downwards.
GCATCATTATAAACCGAATCCATTATTTTTTTCTGCCAGATTGTAATTTAATTCATAGAGTGCATTGGTCGGTGCTATCCCGTAGTTCGTATTCAGCGAACGGTTCGATAGCGCACAATGGCTGGGCTAGAAAGTCGCTTATCAATTCAATTGTCTGGCCCCGCCCGCGCGCGTCACCGGCACATGCCTATCTCATTGTGCCGATAATTCGAAACGCCTATAATGTAATGTTGTGTAAAGATAGGTACTCGTACTGTTAGTTCATACAAGTTTCCGTACGGACTTTAAATGTTTTTTAGCTGAAATTAACTTAATTAGTTATGTCGGTTTGAGTTTTAGGTTGTCGATGCTTGGGTTTTACAACACTTTAGGATGAGTTTCGAGGAAGTCAGTAGAGGTTGATTTAACAGGACGTATATCTCTTATGTAAGCTACTAGTAATGTTAATAGAGTTAATATGGCCGTTGATAGCCTGTTAACGTCAAATTTTAATAGGTAATTAAACGGGATGCAGGCTTGTGTTCGATGGAAATCTTGTATAAATTTATAATTATAATGTTGCAATTAGCCTATTAATAAAATATATACAAAGATAAATTGACATACCATATATAGTAAACAATAATTTGATACATATTGCGGAAGTTAAGGGCAGAAAGAGGCAAATGATCTGAAGTTTATTATGTCGACAGATTAATCTCAAAGAAGAAATTGAATTGATTTATAGTTATACAATCATTTTGAGATAAATGAAAGCTCGTACCAATGATTTTAAAATGAAAAAAAAAATCATCTTTTCTGCATCCATATTTGGTATCAAAACCGTTTCAATTTCCTGTTTCGATTCGATGTTCTAGCTTTAAACAGACTAGCCTCCTAAACTAAAAAACAATGCAAATACTAACATCCTGATAGTCATCGATGATTCAAGGTTGTATCAGAGAAGCCACTCGAAATGATGTCTATATTGACAAGGCCAGGAAACACGAGGCCGCCATATAAATACTTATAACAAAAATCAAATAATTACCGTTTCAAATAAAGCACGCGGTTACGGGTTACGAAATTGAAGGTACTTATTGTGAAGTGACGTACTTACAACGATATTGGGCGTACTATGCGCCGCATTCGGGGAAATACAACGAAGCCTTACCGGAAGACGAGGTACTTGATTCAAGGATGCGCTCAATTTAATCCATTTGTTTAATTAGGAATGATATCTACCTGTCAGCTCATTTGACCAAGTAAATTATATTTGATGTCTTAGGTTCGCAACATTTAGTTTTTCAACAAAGAACATTAAAAAGCCATTTAGTTGTTATATAAATAAACAGAATGCGTTCATACCACAGAACATGAAGCTACAAGTGCGTTGATGTCTTTTGTACTGAGCAATGAAATAAAGTATTAAAACTAACATTTTGCCAACTTGATGGTTTATAGAAATGATTATCATAAAACGTAAAGTTTTCATTGAAATCGATAAAATTAAATTGAGCTTCGTTGAGTCATGCCCTTGTCTAGGCGTCATTTCGTGCGAATGTGAATTAATGAGCTTGTTTAAAAATTGCTATGCAGCACACCCATGTTGATATCGGAACCTGTCCAGAGCAGTCCGTTGCAGGAGTGACCGTTCTTTGTCCGCGTCGTCCTAGACAGCCGCCCCGCGCTGCATTCATGCATAGTAAATAATTACAGTGATCAGCGGCAGGTGGAGGCGCACGCGCGCGCATAGAAATAGAAAGGCACATTGCAGTAATTATTTAGTACAGTTATCCGTAATGGGCCGTTTTGCGAAAGCTGTTAAGTAAATAAGCAGCGTCCTGCGGTTCCTGCCGGCTGCGCGCGCGCCGCTCGTCGCCGCACGCCACATGCGCGACCCCAGCTCCACATTAATCGCAAATGCTTCATAATAAGAATTCCATACGTTAAGCGGCTTCGTGTTATTCTAGTTTTTTATTCCGTTAAAAAATACCTATTGCATTTTTTATTACAGGTGATTAAAAAATATAGTTTCTTCGTTATATATCTAATAGCGGTGCATCATATTTTACTGTTAAAATATTCGTGTTTTACTTTTCATCAGGGTTGAAGTTATGTTTCAAACAATAAATAAATAAGTAACATAACTGGAACAAATACGGTATAGCTGGCGGCCGCTGCCGAATAATTGGCATGTTGTGTTAGAGTGACAGAATTCGTCACGTTCGCTGGAGGGATCTGAGTGACAAGCACTCGAGCCGAACGGGACGGCGCGGGTAGGAACGGTTCGGCGCGGGTCGAGCGCGGGTCTGCGCGGGCGCAGCGCTCCCGGGCGTGGTGCGGCGGCGACTCGCGCGGGTCAGGGGTTAAGCGATACTTTATTTTGAATAATTTATATGTCGTAGCGCGATAGACGGCGTGCCCTCCGCCTTGTACTGTTTATGGTAATGCGGGATATCTCGCATTGCAAATGCGCTGAATGTGTCGCCACCCGAAGCGGCCGCTCGCGATAAGCACCGTTCGGAATGTATTTCTCTCGGAAAATAACCATGTTTCTGGACAAATACTTCAGAACACACACTCTATATTTCCAAGAAAGACACTGCAGAGAGCTTTGCGATTTTAATTCCATTTTGTGTGCATACACAACGGAATTGCAGAACCACACTAGAAACGGTGAGTAATAAAAGTTGCCCATGGAGAAGTTAATAAAATATGATGAAGATACGTTAGCAGTTAACGACAACAACTGGTTTTTATTTAAATCGCAATCGAAACAAGAACAATCGGTCAGAGAGCACCGAGTTAATTAAAATGTAGAAGGTTCGGCCATCGGTGGCGAGACAGGTCGCGTCGGAGATAGCAAGTCAAAAATTCACTTTTAAGAAATTGTCATTAATCAAAATTAATGGAGTTATTATCGCACTGGAACTTTCAAAAAATATTTATTACGGACATAAATCAGTCTTAAGGGCCGTAACGAAGCAGTGCGGTGAGCTTTCTAGGACGAGGCAGGCAGGAGCGAGGCAGCCAGGCGGCAATTACCGCGCCGCGCGCGCCCTCTAGCCGACAGGGGACACTGCCGGCCAGCCGGACTGCCTGACGCATAGCCTCGCGCGCTCCATAAAAAGTTTCCTTATACCTTCCTACGTCCACCTAAATTACCTGCCTCACGTAACAAGTAGGCAGATAAGCGCAAAAACTATAATAAGCTGTGTACGGGTAGACAGGTAATGCAATACATAAGAGTCATGAGACCGGTCCAATTGTTCTCCTATATATGACGGCTTATTAACTTCCAGCATGTTGTTAAGGAAGGAATAACGTTTCTTATCATGTTTAATGTAGGCAACATAAATATTCTTTTGCTCGTATAAAGGGTTGTTTTTATAAAGTATATTCACAGAAACCACATTTTTAAACAAAGCATGTCAAAACTGAATTTGGCTTTATAAGACCGAAACATATTTTCATAGTGATTCGTTGACAAATTAACTGTTAATTTATTTGAATTGTATAACTATTTTTTATAGCACCATAAAAAATCGTAAATAAAGTAAATTAACTCAGATATTCCCATTTCCTTTTGACAAAAGATTTAACTCTTACTCGTAGCAAAGCGTAGCGTTGCGTAGCACAGTGTAACTTATACTTTTTCTGATAGATAGATAGATAATACTCTTTATTGTACACTGTAATAAATTACAGTAGAAGCTTATAACTTATAGGGTGTAACAATGAGCGGCTGTATCGCTAAAAGCGATTTATTACAGTAACATGGAAATTGGAATTTATTTTTTTGAAAATCTGTAATGAAAATGAGCTTCACAGTATACATAAAAATGCAACCGTTTGTTTATGCATAAGAGCACCGTTATAGTGCTCGAATGATTTCGCAAGTGAGTTGAACACGTGACTGTTAAGAGTTTCATAATTACTATTGTTGTGATTTATAGGTGTTTCGAGATATTCCCCGATAACGAGACGAAGCCGACGCAGAAAGTAACTTTATACAAAATAGCGAACAATATGACGTGATATTTTTAATAGATAATGATGTTGATGGACGACAGCGCCCCGCCATCGCATCGCCACGGCCGCGCACCGTGGGAACTATATTTCGGCTCTACGATCTCTACGTTTTGCAATCACTCGCTACACTCCACACAGATACTTTCTTATTGTAAACATCAACTATTTTGTACACAAACATTATTAAAGCGTAATAAATATTTTTATGCACCAAATATGGAATTACTTTTGTAATAAAATCAGATATTTATGTACCAATGACGAATATTACAAATAGCAAAGAAATCTCAATAATACAAAACAGCTCCAAGGTTAGCGCAAATGATGTCTGCAGATATACGGAAACGAGGAAATCTGGTTGATTTAAAAAGATTAAGAAATCGATATCGTAGCGACCGGCAAGTGCACGTACTTTGATTATAATTGGCAGTATATTAACAAACAAAGTAGTGCCGGGGGCGTGGCGCCGACATGTTTATGTGACCCGAGTTCAAGTGACCCGCGAGAGCCGAGTTGCCAAATTAACGAAAGCTCACGCAGGTCGAGACACTTTCTACTGGCGCGAGTGGCCTGCATGCGTACCAACATTTTCATTATCGATCGCTTTCATAATTCAACTGACATTTTAGTTCCATTCAATTGCATCGCTGGAAAAAAAATACTACAGGCGCATTTATTAAGAGTTTTAATCGTCTCGGAGGAACCCGTATTTTTTTATCTCTTGTTACAAAATACGGACCTCACTGTATCCTATAACGAGCCCATATATTAAGAGTAAATAATGTTTTCTGGGTACATTTAAATTATAATCTCGTCTGTAATTGATTCATAGAAACACTTAGTTCTGAATGTATCTACTGTTGCAAAATGTTTTTATTTTTGGTATCCGACTACTTTGATTTGCATTTTTCTGTAATGACATCAATGTCTTAACTTATACATATTTATAAGTATAATTTATTATCCCATTTATTTTAAATCATTGAAAGTCTGAGTGATTTAAATGTACGTTTATATAAAGCGGCTATTGTGTTTTCATTTCACTAAAGAATAATTGCTGGCCAGTAACTGGACCACGACTTTGTATTTTATTTTCAGTGATCAATTTCTACGCTTACGGCATTCTGTGGTGATTTCCGTGACATGGTGATTTATTAGTCAGCGGACCTGTCCTTAATGTAATACCTTAACAACGACCATTAAGATTTCAGCTTGGAGTTTTATTTACTTTGTTGAATCTCGTCGTTAATTATAACTGCGAGAGAACAAAAGGTAACTAAATGTGTTGGGTATTTAGTGTCTGTGAAAATAGTCACAGCTTTTAAATTAATACAGCCCAGTAAACTAGCGATTATTTGTGTATTAAGAAATCTTAAAACAATGAAGACCCGTTGTTGCAAATATAGATGTAATAAGTAGGTAAGTGCATGCTAAACGTGAGATCAAACGAGATATTCAGATAACGGCAGTTCAATCATAGAATCAAAGCACGTAATTTCTCAGAAATCGTCTATTGCTTCCTAGAGCTAGATACATGCGATCTGAGAATTCCCCAAGGTCTGCAGTGAATAGCTTCGGATGTGAGGTGTCTCCCAGCTCGTTGCACTGGTAACATGGCCACCTGAACGTCAGCACAAAGCCGACCTCGGACGAAATCACTTTTAGTTTCTTTATTTGTCTCACCGCACCTACACGATATTATAAATAAATACAACGTCTTTTTATATTATTTGTGCCGTCATATTAATAGGGGAAATAACTAACTTGACATTTATAACTGCCACCTTCCTCTGATAATTCATTATTACTTGATTATGACGGTGACATAATTCGTATAATAATGTTAGATAATAATAATATGTCATTTGCAGTCCCTAAAGATGTCAACTATTTTATCGTTCTTAAAAATAGTTTAATAAGTGAATTCGATGGCTATCAATGAGTTAGCAGTTATATTTGTAAGTAATGTGCTAAGTAAAAAAGCACTAAGTATTGTGTGCGTATTAAGTACCATACCAAACAAAAAAAAATCAGTTGCGATTCTAAGGTTGAGTTTGCATTGGCAATATACTCAAATAGAGAGGGCTCCATAAAGACAAAAGTATTACAAATATCTAAAATATTATCTTAAGCCAGAACAAAAGTTGAAAACTTTAAGATACCTGTATTTTATTATACAAGCGAGTAAAGTATTTCGACAACGTGCGAATGACCAAAGCATTCCAATAAAATTTAACGCACCTTTTAACTCGCGAATATCCACCCCATCAAAATGTTTCTGTCTTTTTATGAAAAATGTTTGTTTACCCGCTATTACCGCGGCATGTACGGCGAGCTCATAATTACGATTATAGTGGTCACAAATACTAACGACAATGTTTCCTGGAAGGGAGAAAGTAGGAGGAGTATGAGGGAATAAATCATCGCCAGGTACAGCGACAAGGCTGAGATAAGGCCATCGATGAAATAGCGTCGATTGTGCGAACATGCAGCCAACAATATGTGACATGGTGGCAGCGTCGTACGTTGTGACGGAGCGGCCTGCTGCGCTTACAATCACCTCCATGATATGTTATGATAGTATACAAGCCTGGCTTTATGCGCTCGTGCCTATGTCTGGATGAAAATTCTCATATATTTTCAATCCTTCTCTCTACGCACGCTCGCTGCCCGCTCCTGCAAAAACACCGTCTCTATCTATAAAATCGCAATGAAATAGCTAGGTACTAAACGTTTTTAATTACTTTTCTATAGCAGTTTTAGTATCAATAAAGTCGGTGATATCTCCAAGTTTAAATTACGACCAATTTGGATCTATTTGACGTTTAATAAGCACCACCGTAAACCTAATAAAATAATGTAGTTTGTTGGGAAATATGTGAATTCCGACGAAGTGCTAATAAATGTAACTTTCAGTTGGTAAATTAGACACGGCTTGGATATTTAAAAAAATCTTTTACTGGCTTGGATGTAGGATTTATTCCTATGAAATTACTTTTTTACATTACTGGTGTAGTGCACGGAGTGTAGTGCGAGCGATTTTGTGATAGAAAAACGCTATCGCCTATTCGGCCTTTTTTTTTAGGTGGGAGATCATCCAATGATTTCTCCCATTCTTGGGCGGAGTAAAAGAGCGTGTTAGACTTTTACTGACTAAAACCCACTCCTGTTCCTTCTTTACCTTCCTTCCAGGGTACCCGGGGTTCTCTTTCGCACAACTCTTGGCCCAAATAGGCTTCGACCCTGCTGGGCCCCTGTTTTTTAAGGTTACGGAACCTTAAAAGAAACAAAACAAAACCCTTTTAGGATCACTTTGTTGTCCGTCCGTATGTCTGTCAAGACCCTTTATATAGGGAACGCGTGGAGGTATCAAGTTAAAATTAAAACCATATATATACTCAATACGTCTGCGGTCCCTTGAAGCTGTGAAAAAATCAAACACCTGAGTTCACGAGAAAAAAAAGATACGGTCGTTTATGTTGCATAGAACGTAAATTCCGACACTCTCAAGGATATCAAAATTCATAGAGTACTTTCCGTTGATCTAGAATACTGAAATTTGGCATGAAGCAAGGTCTCATTTCTATAAATTTGTAGTTACGTCACAAAAAAAAAACTGATCCGGAAAAATCTTCGTAACTCAATTCAGGAATTGAACTGTTTTCATAGGTAAGTTTGTGCGGAACCCTGAGCGCTCGAGTCGACTCGCACTTGCCCGGTTTTCTTTTCGGTGGAAAAATCATCCAATGACATCCCCCGTTTTTGGGCAGAGCGGGAGGTAGTGTGAGACTTTTACTGACTAAAAACCCACTCTTGTTCCTTCGTTGCCCTTCATAACAGGGCCGAGTCTTCCTTTCAGAATCAGATCCTTGGCCCCAGTAGGCTCTGACTCTGTTGGACCCCTACGGTTTGCTGACATCTCCTAGAGGCGCGGGTGGAACACTACACGCCGTCGACGACTTGGGCTTGGTCCGGACGGTTAGCGGACGGTCGGACGGCGAGCTGCCCATTGTTCGTCGTTCGCAAGCCCACGCCTATGGTGGCTGGATATCGGGATCAGGATCCCGCCGGCTGGAGCGTGAGGACCGTTCCCTCATGTGTGCGGCCGCTTTCTCCGCTTGCAATACTACTTCGCAGAAGGACCGCCTGCTATTCCTCCTCGCTCCGGACCATGGCCTGTACCAGGGCTCAGCGTGAGTGCTCGTTGCCACCGATCGCCTCCGCGAGGACATGGCGGTGCTCTGCCCAAGCGGGGCAAACCTCTACCGTAGGCTCCACCGTGTCCTCCACAGGGGTGGGCAGTATTTGAATTACTTGTAATTAAAATACGTAATTGAAATACAAATACGTATTTGGTATTTGTATTTCAATTACTTTCTTAAAATGTAATTTGTAATTCGTATTTCAAATACCTGACGGCGAAGTATTTTGTAATTAGTATTTCAAATACTTGAGGCTTCAAAATACATTTAACTTTCAAGAAAGATTGTTTTCTTTAGCAGGTTTTATTCACTCTCCAACAAGAGGCTGTTTGTCTGACATCTAGTGTTCATGAAAGGAAACTCAGGTATTACTGATTAATTAATCTTGTTTTCTTCTACTTTTCAGCCCATGCTGGTCTAGATTACTTATTTTGTAATATGTAATTCGTATTTTGTATTTCAATCAAAAATAGCTAAAATACTGTATTTTGTATTTTATATTGCAAATACCTTACTTAAGATATTTTGTATTTTGCATTTTAATTACTTGCGACACTGTATTTTGTAATTTGTATTTCAATTAAAGCAAAGCATGTATTTTGCCCAGCCCTGGTCCTCCAGACGGTCCACACAATGGTGACACCCGGGCGTTTCTTCCACACGAACCAGATGCAGGAACCTCCTGAACTTACCATGTCCAGTGAGGACCTGCGTCATGCTGAGGTAAGGACGCCATGTTGTCTTTCCAGCCACTAATCAAAAAGCTATGGCGTGTCCATCGCCTATTCGGCCTAAAAGCCGCCCTAAATCTTATTTAACACTATAATTTACTCGAATTGGTTCTCTAATCCTTCGTAGTGTCCTCATAATTATTATCATTGAAGTAATAATATCATGACAGGAATAGGTCTTGCCTATTTCCATCAATCATGTATTATTTATTTGTTTTATTGTCCTGTCTTTTAACTCCTTAAACTCAGAACCATGTTTCACAAACAGTGGGCAACAAAAAGATGATTTAGGTATTGACTGGATATCCCTGCAGGACGCTGCTACAGTTGATGAAAGAGTTTGCATCTTCAACCAAATTATATGACTAACAGGCTCGGATGGATTTTTTTTGGAACTCTAGGTATCAGTGAATTACGGCACTCAAACGTTCCTGACATAATTGGCTTGGACGACCTAAACTTTTTCCCCACGATTCCTACGCTAGATATTCTAACCAAATGTCAAACTATTAACTTTTCGTACCAGGCGGCGGTCGAATTAGCGACACGCGGGGTTGCGACAGTCGTGGAGAAGATCCAGCAGATGGGACTTGAGGTGGCACTGCACAAATCCGAGGCCATGTGTTTTCACGGACCTCGGAACGCGCCACTACCGGGTTCCCAAATAACGGTAGGAAGAGTTCACATCGGCGTCTAGTCGACAATGAAGTACCTACCTGGGACTCGTCCTCGACAGTTCCGACATCTGGCTCCCCAACTGGAATAGACTGGGGCTGCCCTCAAGCGGCTCCTGTCCAACTTAGGGGCTCCAGACGCAGGTATCGTTCGGTCCATGGCCCTTTGTGGAGTATGGGTACCGTCGCTGCGAAAGCGACCGGCGGCCAAGCTGAACGCATGCCAGTTTTCCTCTTATCTTCGGGAGTGTCAGCAGTCAGTTTATGCTAGAAACTCTTCATCCAGGTGGTGCTTTTTAGCTACCTTTAACCCACCACTTTATTATATCAGGCCACTCAGAAAGTTTTATGTATAAGGCACTGGTCACTTGTAATTATTTTGAAAACTTTGGTATTTCAAAGTAAAACTACCATTGTTCGAATTTTGAATTTCCCTCCACATTTTTTCGAGAGCCAAATCTAATTATCGTGTCTCATTTAAAAATAAATCTGCATCGAGAACATTTTCGTGTGATGATTTTCTACGATTTTAAATGTGGCCTAAAACCTGATGAGTCATTTGACCGACTTTAAATTGCTTTTATGGATGAAGGACCTTCAAAAGCAACCATCTACCGCTGGTATAGCGAGTTCAAGCGCGGTTGCCTTACTTTGGGGGATGAACAAAGGAGTGGTCGTCCTACGACGGCTCGGCGTCACGGAAGAAAGTGTGCTGGCAGTAAAAAAAATAATTCAAGAAAATAGGGGAATTAGATACAAAGAGATGAAGCTTTACTTTGCCGCTGGGTGCCGCACAACCTCACCGAAGCTCAGAAGCAGGCCCGTGTGGAGTGGTGCCGTGATATGATTAAAAAAATTGAAGCAGGCTCGTCTCGGCGCGTTTACGACATTGTGACAGGTGAGGACTCCTGGATTTCAATCTGGAATCAATACGATCCAGAAACAAAGCATCAGTCGATAGTTTGGCTGTTTCAAAACAAACCAACGCCTACGAAAGTGAAGCGAAGCCTACGAGAGTGAAGGGAAAATTTTGATCGCTAGTTTCTTCACTTTGACGGGGTATCTGATTTCAATTCCACTACGAGACCAAAGCAATATCAACGCCGAATGGTATACCACAAAATACCTGCCACAAGTTTTGTCTGCCATGAGCAACAAGCGACCGAACATCGGGCTTCGCGGGGCACTGCTTCACCATCACAACGCGCCTGCGCACTCAGCGCTCAAAACGAGGGACTTCTTAGACACCACACCGGTCAGAGTCTTAGGACACCCTCTTTACAGTCCTGATACAGCACCCTGTGACTTCTTTTTTAACCGGCTTCAAAAAAAGGAGGAGGTTATCAATTCGGTTGTATTTTTTAAAAATCTTTTTTTAGGTTTGTTACCTCAGAACTCCGCCGTTTATGGACCGATTTGCAATTTTTTTTTCCCTTTATAGGATATACTTTCAAATTGATCCCATTTTTTTCAAAATCCAGTTCTGATGATGGGATCCATGAGGAATCGAGGGAACTCCTCAAATATTATAGGCAAACATATAGTGATTTTGGTATTTTCATCGAGAACTTAAGCATTTACAGTCAAAAAGTAACACTTGAAGTGGAACTGATGAAGAAGACCAGAAATAGTCAACGGAACTTCATACTCACATATATATCACAATGAAAGTAGTTAAGCGACTATGAAAATACAAATAAATGAATGGTTCTGAATAGTTACGTTGAAAATGGTATCATCGAAGTGATCTGATGATGATGATGGAGCCGGCAGGTAGGCACTGGTACTCCGTAATGAATCAATATAACCTAGCCTAGTTTGGACTTATTAGAATTGTCACTTTGGCTATAAGGTACTATCGAACTGATCTGATGATGGAGCCAGAAGGTAGGCAAAGGAACTCCGTAATTAATCAATGTATTCTAGCCGTGTTTGGGCTTATTAGAATTGTCATGAGATGCACTTTGGCTATAAGGTACTATCGAACTGTGCTGAACACGAAGGTGGAAAGTAGACACAGGAACTTTACAATAAAACAATGTAACCTAGCAGTGTTTGGATTAATTGGAATTGTCATGAGAAATATAAACTCTGTTTATAAGTGTATAGCAACTAAAAAGTGTGAAATAATAACTTTTTACAAAAATAAAATAACCGACTTCACAAAAAAAAAAACACTAAAAGGATCAAAATAACTTCATTTTCGGAAGTCGGTGTTTCTTGGTTTTGTTTGTTTCTTATTTAACACCGATTTCCGAAATTAAAGTTATTTTGATCCTTTTAGTGTTTTTTTTTAGTGAAGTCGGTTATTTTTTTTTTAGTAAAAAGTTTTTATATTCCCTAAAATAAAAATCTGCTGAAAGGGATACAGTCTTCATCGCTGGAAGACGCGCTAGCAGCGTTCGAGAAGGCCTTGGAAGAGGTGTCTGCGGCGGACTGGAAAAAATGTTTCGAAAATTAGTTCAGACGCATGATACTTTGTATAGGAATCTTTCTGAAAACACTCAATGAAACGCAATTTCAAATGATATACGTGGAACACCACGTATATCATTAAAAATTGCGTTTCTTAAAACGGGTTACTTTGAACTGTGATATCTTAAGATTGACTTGGTTAGTTATAAGTTGAAATAAACTTTATAATATGAAAGGTTCGTTATTTTTTTTTTTTTTTTTCGAAATTAGTTATTAAAAAAGTGTTTTTCATAATAGGAGTTCTAATGTGGGTTTTTGAAAATTCAACTTATAAGGGGGTGAAAAGGGGAAAATTAATTTGTATGCAAAATTGTATTCCTTAGGCTTATATATTTAGTTAGCATTAATAGTAACCCAAGTAAATATTTAAACAAGGTTTTTATTATTTGTTTTTCAAAACTACTTCTATAACATTTTTAGGGGATTTTAAAGATTGTATGGGGTGTTCTTATTTCTTGGGTTAACAAACTTGGTACACATTCTAATCAATTAATAATTAATAATAAAGACAACCATTATTACTTTTTCAAAACGACCCTCAAAATACAGTTTAAGGGGTGTTAAAGTTTTTATGAAAACATTCTGGCGAACAAAGTCGGTAGCAAAGTGCTAGTTATTTATAAAACTTAGACAACGGATAATTACACAAACTGTAACCGACATCACCGACTCAGCAGTCTGACATCGTTGTAAACAATCGTAACAATTTTGTTACATATGGGTACGAGAAAAATACATTTTTATTCTTTGACGCCTAGATTGAATTCCTGTTGTCGATAAACGTTCAATAGATTTGTGTAGGACAAAAATGTAGGCATATGTAAGAAAAGATTCATCAGCATATTAATATGAATGCAAGTTAGTCGAAATGCAGATTGGCGGAAAATCATTGCGTAGATTTATGAGAAAAATACATTCTTATACAATCTTGCTACCTATGCACATAAACATACTTAAAGCTTTTTTGTATAAAACATAAGATTTACACAATAAGCACACAACATTTATTTACAACAGTTAATTTAATCAAATTAAAAAACTATTAGAAAGTCCACTGTTGGATATAAGCCTCCCCCAAATGTCGCCACAACGAACGGTCCGGTTCGTCTCGCATCCATCGCATTCCCGCGACTCTCACCAGGTTATCGGTCGACCTTGTGGGAGGCCTTCCAGCGCTGCGTCTTCTGGTGTGCGGTCGCCACTCTAGAACCTTTCTGCCCCATCGACCATCCGTTCTACGAGCAATGTGGCCTGCCACTTAAGATTGTTGATTTTTCGAGCTATGTCGGCGACCTTCGTTCGCCTGTGGATATCTACATTCCTGATGCGATCACGCCAGGAAACTCTGAGCATAGCCCTTTCCATTGTCCTTTGGGTGACTGTAAGCCTTCTGATGAGGCCCATTATTACATTACAATAGCATTATTATTTTATATTGATGTGGACAAAATATTATAGACCTATTAGATTTACTGAAAGGATAATAGACAAGATCTATTCTCCTGTCGCTCAAATAACCGCATGAACTATGTCTGTAAGTTTCATAGTTTGCAAAAATAAAGCAACCAAGTGATCATTGAGAGGCCCATACTATATTAAACCATTCACAAAATAAAGATGAACAAGGAGATGCTCATATTCGGTACGAGTCGTCCTCAGACCGATGATGAAGGCCTTGCATAACTTTTTTAATTCATCCTAATAAAAAAAAATGTGGCAGTCTGTGTGTTTGGATAGTTAGATGTTAAATAGTTGATAATAAATGAAAAAATATGTTGCCAGTGATGACATATGGCTCTGAAACGTGGTCGATCACTATGGGCCATTCAGAAGGCCTTGTATAGCGGCATCTAAGACGTCACAATGAAACTAAATACTACAATCCTGCATCGCGGCATTACAGTTCTTCGCGCGATTAGAATCACTTGATGATGTGGTATATGACCACATCATCAAGTGATGAAGGAAGTCTCAAGCTTTCGAGCAGCGAGTCTTACAGCCAGCACATACGGCTTTTAAGGGTATCTTGACTATAAGCTTGTCTACCTGGTCATTCCTGGTCTTAAGCCTCAGCAGAGGCCTTGGTTAAGCATACTGCACCTTCGGCCAGTCACTTGAAGAGCCATGAAAAACCTCTCCTGGTCGACACCAGCAGTCAAGCCATTACGTCGTAAATCACCGCTCCGACCAACTGGAGCCAGCAGGACTACTCCGACCCACCGCAGCATCATCTCGACTCATTGAAACATCATCACCCAGACTCACTGGGGCATCATACCGTCTCACTGGGACAGCAACACCCCGACTCACTGGTGCATCACAGCAGACAGTTCCGACTCACCGGAACCAACCTGCCTCTGGCCTCGCACGCATCAAGAACCATCGATTTCCGATCTCCGGAAGGAAGTGATGTAGTCCCAGTGTTAGAGTTCTTTGTGCGATTAGAACATATATAAGCATAGCATAAGCATAATCAGCCTTTTAATGTTCCCACTACTGGGACTCAGGCCTCCTCTCTCTAAGAGAGGGAATGGGCCGTAATCCACCACGCGGGCCCAGTGCGGGTTGGTGAATGTCACATGTCTTCGATTTTTTTGGTTCTAGGACATGCCGGTTTCCTCACGATGTTTTCCTTCACCGTTTTGAGAGCAGTGATGATGAAATAAATTACACAAAGTAGGTGCGGGTTTGAACCCGCGACCTACAACTCGTAAGTCGGGGCCCTTACCACTCGGCCACCACTGCTCACACAGAACATATATAACAGCTCGAAATCAACTGGCTGGCAATTGCCTGGACCAGACATAGCATCCATCTGGTCGGAGGGTCCTCCCTTTTCAACGGAAGTGTGCGGGACTTTACTCCCTGTTCCGCATCTCTCTAAAGCTTAAAATCATTCAAAGGGCAATGGAAAGGGCTATGCTCCCAGTTTCCTTGCGTGATCGCGTCAGGGATGAAGATATCAAGATTGTATATATGAAGATAGTAGGAAAACCAAGGTTACCGACATAGCCCAAAGAATCGCCAAACTTAAGTGGCAGAATGAAAAGCAAGGACAGATGGTCAATGGGGCTGAAATGTTCTGGAGTGGCGACCAGGTACCAGAAGCGTAACGTTGGAAGGCCTCCCACAACTTGGTGAGGGTCCCGGGAATCTGGATGCGAGACGCACAGGACCGGTCGTTGTGGCGACACTTGAGGGAGGCTTATGTCCAACAGTGGACGTATTTCGACTGAAATGATGATGATCATGATGACATGACGAAATAACGGCTGAATGAATTTGCACGGAGCATAGATAGACCGGAGAGAGAAAAAGATAGACAATTTTTAACTTTGATGACGCTGGCATAATTTTTGACTAGCTTTACATAAACTAGACTTTAACGTCATATTCCAATTAGTCAGTAGGCAATGCCCACCGTCCTTTTTTACTTTAAAATAGATCCCTTACAGCTATATTGAATAACGCACACAATGGATTAAAAGTACTGCATACGAAAAGTCTCCAAAACAACTAAGGACATCGATAGACCGGACTAGACCAAAGTATGGGGGAGTCCCCGTAAAAAATAAAACAAACGTGACTAGTGGCAGCAACGCATACAGCCAACAAAACGTAATCTGAGAATATTTGCTTCCATAGCGTGCGCTTCACTAAATTTCCGAGCAACAAATGATCGCACAACGTTTGAGTCCGTGGCAGGTTTTCGGTGGACATTTCAAGATTTTTGTCTTCTGCATAATAAAGTCCTTCGTCTGCGCAGGCCTTTACAATTGCCAGGCGTTAAACGCAACGATTACGGCAATACCTGACTGCGATTGTTCATTCGCTCTAAACATTACCAGTTGATTTGATGTTAATTGCCGTGTTTAGAGAAGATGATTTTGATTTTGTTGTGGTTATAATACTATTGGCTTTAGATCTCTGTGTTCATTTTCTTTATTATTTTCGAGTTTCTGTTTATTTATTGAGGGTTAAGGACTGGTGACGGATGGAATGTCAAGCTAAATTATATCCGTCTTGCCAGATACACTCGTACGTGTAAACAAACCGTTAGGTAATTTGCAGACACACCTTTATGTGTCTTATTGTAAAAGCTCCAGCTTTTGCGCGTAAAGATTTACGGACAAATCTCATAATTTACCGATAGCTCGTGATTAACAAATTAAAACGTAATAACTTTGGCTGTCGAGCTATTACCTGTCAGGCGTGAATGGTTTATATGCATACTATGGGAGCGCCGAGGTGTTCGGCGCACCGTTGCGTCGGCTAAACTTGTTCAAATGTCAATAAAACAAATAAAACATGTCAGAATTGGTAATACCTACTTAATTCTAATTTTTTTATTCTTAATTCTAAGAGCAGTGATGGCCCAAGGGTAACAGCTTCAACTTACAAGTCATAGGTCGTGGGTTCAAACCCAGACTGGTGCTTTACTTTGTCTGTTTTTTTTTATCTCCACTCTGCTCACAAAACGGTGAAGAAAAATATCGTGAGGAAACTGACATGTTCTAGAACTAAAAATTCAAGGACATGTGGCCCGCACTAAGTCCACGTGGTTGAATTACGTCCCATTCCCTCTTTTAGAGGGGAGGCCTGAATCCCAGCTATGGGAAATTGGGAACAAGTCTCAGCATTATCGTTTAATTTAGTTAATTTTCAATACACTTCCTCGAAAACTGACTCTTATCGCACTACGATTAGGTTCAATATGCCATCTATATCACCCTCGTGTTTTTTTTTTAATTTATCACAACAAGGGCTTTTTTTCTTTCCCATTTCGTCACGGTCAACGATGATTATTTATATTTTTTAAGTAAAGAGAGTAGATTTTTAAGGTTTTAATATTTAATGAAAATTTAAATTGTGTTTATGAACAGAATATCAAGAATAAATAAGATTATTTACTCAATATTTTTTTATTATCAACAAATTAACAATTAAATTCAAAAATATTTGAATTTCTATTTTTAATATTAAGTAGGATGTATAGCGGTTTGATACCTTTGCTTCTCCTTCAACCAGCAAAGGTAAAGCGCGGGAAAAAAGTCTATTAAATATTATTTTTTATTTGTGTTATTTGTGAAAAACTAAAATATATGGCAACTTTGGAAAATTTTCTTCATTACAAAATGAACAAAAATGCGTTGTAATTTTCAGAAAAAGTATTTCTTCGTAAGTGTATTGAAAAACGTCGTTTGACACACGTGAAAATTTGTCACTGCAGCCCTTGACTCCTTAACACACTCGCCTACGGCTCGTGCGAATTCCGCCTCGGTCGCAATGACAAACTACACTCACACTCACTGTTGTCACTGTTGTCTCTGCACTTGTATCAAAATGTACTATTGTAGTAATTGAATTTTACGGAGAATTACCTACATTACATAAAAACACATACACAGTAAATGGTTTAACGTTAGTATCTATCTCACAAATTAAGATTTTAACGTTTCATACCACTCACCTGCATACTTACAGATTTCGTAGTTCAAGTTTCTCTCAACATGGGAGTTTTGAATAACAACTTTAATAGTGGGCCTCTTAAATTACATGCCACTTTATTTCAATGATTACTTATTACGTAACAAAATTAACCGTAGACATTGTGGTGGTACAAATTTTCAGTTTCCAAGTAATCACCTGGAACACGCTCACGAGTAGGTAAAAATAATTAAGCACTTCTCGTTAACGATCAGTGAACAGATATTATGCATGAAACGAAATTCAGTTTCCACAAACAAAATGAAGTAGGTCAATCTGATATAAAATGGCTATTGAAAATCGAAACCATAGCAATAATCTGAGCAGCGCAAGAAGGTCGAGTGTTGCGGCACTGCGACAGCCCGCCATATTGTATTCACAGGGAACGTTTGCAAAGAAATGATCAATAAATTTGTGCTGTCAATAAAGATATCGATCAAAATTACAGGGTTCCGATGATTTAACAAATATGAGTGGATCGCCTGCGCAGGCGCACAGGGTGGCCGCGTGGCTCTTCCGTGAAATTGTAATGTTATGGCCCTTAACAACAGTTTAGCTTACCCACGAAATCTGCACCAATTTCTTTAATTATCAGCCGAATTGAGCTGTTCGGGTCACTTAATTAAACATAAGAACCTCTTTATTTGTGAACAGATTTTATGACGCTATTCTGTTTACAACAACGCGTTTATTAAGTTCGCAAGTAAATACGATCAGGGTTAATGACTCCAGCGCTTTGAAAGTGGTATGAAGGAAAACAAATAAAAAGCTATAAAATCAACTGTAAGAACGTAAATAAATATTTTTATAGCAAACATTCATTTTTTACGATAAACGAAAATGTAGAGTCCGTGTCGAATCAGTCAAGTGTTGAGTCACAATCTAGAGACTGTCCGTATGCAATAATTCCAATGTAAGATACGCAGGTAGCGGCATAAAGGGTAATGCGCGGAGTACCGGTGGCTAGGCCCGGGTGGGGCACGCAACAATGATCTGGGGCCACCCTAGCCCCGTGTGTTACTCCCAATAAAAAGCCGA
Source organism: Mythimna impura (assembly GCA_905147345.3). Taxonomy (NCBI): domain Eukaryota; kingdom Metazoa; phylum Arthropoda; class Insecta; order Lepidoptera; family Noctuidae; genus Mythimna; species Mythimna impura. The sequence continues at coordinate 12,317,810 of LR990348.1, read as the reverse complement.
GTGCGTCTCATTAACGCCTTACGCAAGCTCGAAAGCGGCCCTTGGGGCACTCGTTGCCAAAGACAAGCAACGCAAATTACTTTGGCACCGTTTGACGGCGGGAAATTTCATTACCACGAGCACATATCATTATTATCTTGCCGGCAATCTACATATTTTACTCGGTAATAAATGCGCGGGTAGTTTCACTTTCGGACACTGGTTTTCGAAAATGACCCGACTTTATAAATTTGCTGCGGTTCGGTTCTCGTGAAGGGCGTGTTACAGTTTTAAGTGAATTTCTTTTTGACCTCTTGTTCCAAGGTGTTGTCCGTAATTACTTGAGCACTGCTATATAATTTGGTGTAAACAACGTAAACTGATATTTAAATATGTGACAGCAGCTGCACAAATATATACAGAATCTTACTAAATATTAATTAGTTGGCAATCAGGTAATTGCAAGAGTATTTCCTATCTCATAAGCAGTAGATGTACTGTTTGACTGGTTTCATTGTACATTGTTTTAAGGTGACAGGCTAATATTTACCAATTAGAAACATGTCTCATTAATTTCAACTGAACAAACATTTCTGCAGAGGAATAGTTATTGACTAATTCGAAGGAGTCGGCGTTGAAATCATATTATTATGTTTCAAGATAAGCTTGGAATCGACAACATTATAATAAATTCAGAAATGTCGCCGCTTATCTCCATCGTAGTTAGTGGCCCTACGCCCCTACATGAAGCTGAATGTTAGACTGCGCGCGGAATTCGTTGGAGTGAGGCTCGTTAGCCAACCGCCGAACACCGACAGCGTAATGACAGAACACGCCTCTTGTAATCACTGTGCGTGATTTTACTCCACATTGCACTTCTGAGACGTTTTGCGAATTTAATTTTTGGAGGTTATCAAAATCCTCACACGTTTCACCTCGCCGCCCGCTAAGCGTATCATTACGTGAACTGAAGCCTGCAATTACTCACTTGCGTTGGTGTAAAAGTTTTCACAAAGTGGCACACGTTCTTAAGATTAAAGGATTGATTGATTATTACTATGTGCGTGATATGTTCGGAAAGTAGACCCTGGACAATTTTAACGAGTCTCTTGATTCGATCTCTGTAATGTAAGTACGTGGCGGCAGGTGGCTTAACAAGGCTTATGAAGCCTGAAATAGGTTCTTGCACCATTAAAATAAGCGGAAAAAATGCAAGGGAATAAATAAATGAATAAACACATTTACAAGCAGCTTGAAAAGAGTCCGTAATAAAAAAATAACTTTTGCTAGGTAGGTAACGGTCCACACGAAAGATATATCTATCAAATTATATTAACATGGAACAAAAATAAAGAATGCTAGCAGGAGCTCGCAGTCGGTACTCGGTACAGATGGCCATATCATTCCTTATATCCCGCCGCTGTAGTATCAGACAGGCAGCGCCGCAGCTGTCAGCTCCGGCTTGCCGCGTGAACAGTTTCAAGATGCCGTCAGTAATTATTCCACGTCGCCGAAAAATTAAAGCAAGGGTATAAACCTTAAGAGCAATGCGAAAAAAAAATCTGCCAGTGAGAGCACATCGAGCGAAATGGAACGTCAACGCGAAGGTTGATGTCGTGTCGCCGAGGGCGCGCGGGCTCGGAGAGATGACGGCTCAGTCCGTTGTGCAAACCCGTACTTGTACAAATCGATTACACCCGTGTTCTGTGGTGCCAAGATCGCGTGACGTGCATTAATTACAGGAGGTGTCGATTCGAAAAACGGTGTTCAGAAAACAACTTCGAAATTGGAACAGATCATAGTCATTATACCAATTTGCTGAGTAAAGGCTTTTTACCCATAGCCCTTATAAATTGTATGTAGCTACCCGTTCCGTGTCAATTAAGTAATCATAGAGTTCAGTATAAATACCGGTTTGATTCTTATATAAATACTTCCTAGATGGCGCAGAGCTTATGACTTATACTGTCACAGCTTCTCAGTCGAAACACAAATAGCTAATTATTATTCGACAACTTAAAACAATAATTATAATGTTATGATTTATAACCACACGCATATTATGTACAACATTCCAAAGTGCTTTTTTATTATAATGAACGATCATTTTACTAATACACACGCACGCTTGATATAACTTTATGACTGAATATAATTACAACAGACAGACAACATTTCAACATTGTCGTCGAGGAGAAGAATATTAAGACATCATTTTAGGGTTTGTTAACAGATTAGACAAAGCAGTAAAAATAAGAGGAAGCCTGAACTAGACTCATATCTAGATTAAAACTGCAGGTGAATGAAGACGTTTGTTAAAAAGATCAGCTTTATTCAGAAGTTCAGTAAATCATAGGGCAAATGCATAGTAAATGATCATTAAAATGATAGGTCATCTCGTATCGGTAAGATCTATGGTGCGCAGTACTGCCTTACGTGCCCATATTTTTCAGGCATGTGTAATGTGGAATGGAAATTGAATTGGAATATTGCAATGGAATATGGAATATCAGTTCAGTAAGCTTCGAATTTTAAAAATTTCCACTGCGTCCTATATAAGGAATTGGTGTCGTACATTCGCTAGTAGGTTGCGGGGTGTCGGTGCCCAGGCCGGACTTGGGCCCGTGCGGACGCTATCGCGCGCTATCTCACGCCCTGCCGCCACGCTTCTCACCTCGGGACGCCACCTCCGCGCACTCCGCCCGCCACGATGCTTTATCGCCCGCAATCGCACCACTCATCTATTGCACGAACCTTACCCACTAAACTGAATGTCGATGACCCACTCGACCTCATCCCTCCTTATGAGGAGTTACGAGTGACAGCGCCGTGCCAGCCTGCTCATATGCATTTCTTCATTATTTTTATTGATGAAATATCAGCAGTTGTAAATTTTTAAATTAACAAACTTCATAGACTATCAATTTAGTAAACGAGTAATTATTTTCATTAATACATTCCATAACTGCAATATGTATTGAATTTCACAAGAAAATTGTATAAGATTTACGTATTGATGTCTCAAATTCGTAGCAATAGTGAATGATAAGTTCCTTTAATCCATTTATTATAATAAATTTATCGAACTCAGTCTCTGGGAAACTGGCATTTAATTTAGTTGACTATCTAGGCTGATCAGTCAAGCAGTAACATCTAGATTGAAAGGTTTTATTAGTCTAATCCTAATTCAATAACGCTTTTTGCTTGCAGCGACTGCGACTGCTGCGCTGCATCCTGTTCAGCCGAGACGTGCCGACACTGAACACTTTCACGACTAATTGTTGTTAATGCAACGTGATCTAGTTCGATACTGTAATGTCAACGTGTCTGCCCACATTTCGTGCATTAGCTTTGGCGCTGATATTTACACATCAGCGATGCAAGTTTGGCGACTGCATTAGCCCGTTTTGCATTTGATTATATTTTTAGATGGCTTTTAAACATAAGCTGGTGTCGCAACTAAATCTAGCGCTTGAATTCACACAGCACGATTAACAGTCAACATATTTACGAATATAATAAAACTTGAATATTTATTATTTTTTGTTGCAATTTTATCACATGTCTTTGAATGATTTACACAGGGTTCGATTGGTGTCTGGTAATTTATGTCTCCTATACGCATCATGATGAAACTTCATCAGAGTTTATGTTGCGACACCCGATGAAAAATCTTTTCATAACGACTCCGTTCCAGATACATCAACCTTATGAATGATACGAGTATTTATTCTCTTCTTATATTAATTGTCTTGCCAAGAGAGAAAACCGTTCTTGGGTTTTAAAAATGTTGTTTTTCATGTCGCTGTTGAAATCTGTGCCTCCTGTGAAGAGTGATACAACTCGACTTATATCATTTTTTGAGATTTTTACATAAAACTTATCAAAAAAAAAAAAAATACGATTTTTTGGTCTAACCCACGTTCTTCTATATCTCATAGTTTCGGGGATAATTTTGTGCAAAGTTATATAACTGCCGGGATTTTGGCTAAATAATCATGAATATTTAAACTTATAACCCTTATTTTCGTGCTTCGTAGTTTAAGCATGATTATATTAATTTCACATTTTATTTTTCAATATATTTATCGTGAATATTGATATATCAAGATTAGATTAGATATCACTTTGAACCAATTTTTCTCATAACTGATTAGGTTATTTTTTAGGTGGGAAAATCATCTAATGCCAAATCTCGCTCTTGGGCGGAGCGAGAGATAGTGTCAGACTTTTACTGACTAAAAACACACTCCAGTTCCTTCTTTGTCTTCGTCCCACTGACTAGAACTAGAACTGATTAGGGTACAATTATAGATGTACCTACAAATCCGAATCTAAAAAATACAATTTTTGATGTGTAAGCGAATATGAGTTGTATCTAAAACTCAAACTAAATCTTTAAAAAAATATATGAAGAACAAGATGTGTTTAATGATACAAGTGCGCATATCATGAGGGTGGCCCGGGCAGAAGGCACACGAGTGTGGATATTTATTTACCAAGAGATTGGTACCAACTGGTGCGTTTTTTTTGTGTTTGTAAGCTGTTGATCCCCGCATTAACGCCGGCGTTCACGCGCCATTGTCTTACTATTGTGTCTCTAATTACGCACTCAAAATGCGAAATCATCTAATCACTCCTCCAGCTCTAGGGTGAAGCGGGAAGGCGTGTCTTAAACAGACAGGGAGACTTTTACTAACTACAACAACACCTATATTCCTCGGTCGAAATGAATATAGGTGTGGATTGAACACAAAGGGCAAAACATCCCATATTTCACCTTTGCCCTTTGCGATCGACGACCACGGGTTTCCCTTTCAGAGAAGTTAACCCATGGCCCCAGTAGGCTTCGGCCCTGCTGGGCCCCTACGGTATTACTGACATTTTTTTAAGAAAGGCGCATGGAACAATACGCGCCGTCGACGACTCGAGCTCGGCGCGGACGGTCACCGTAAGGCCCGACGGCGAGCAGCAGCGGCATTGTTCGTCGTCCGCAAACTCACGCCTACAGTAGCTGGAAGTCGGGGTCAGGGTCCCGGCGGCTTGGGCGTGAGGATTCCCTCACCCGTGCAGCCGCCGCCTTCGCTAGCATTACTGCTTCGCAAAATGAGGAAATCGCCGCTCAATCCCCTTCGCTCTGGACCATGGCCTATACCAGGACTCGGCGTGAGAGTTCGCCGCCGCCCTGCGCCCCTACGAGTACACGGCGATGCTCCGCCCAAGACCTTCACCGTATACTTCATCATATCCTCCGGGCGGTACGCACAATAGTGACACCTGGGTGTTTTTTCGGCACGAATCAGGAGCAATATCCAAACTTACCATGTCCGGTGAGGACCTGCGTCAGTTTATTTTGACCATAGGGGATTGATAAGTAAAAATATCTAATCTTTGGGGTAGTATGTTTATCATTAGTTAGGCAACATTGCTCTAGTAACATAGTCTAATGAGTTATCAGATTTTTTTGCTTCATGTAGGTATATCAGTTTACACAAAGACACCTTGCAGGTGAAACATAATTTGGCTTTACTTGTAATATGTATGTCATTAGAAATAGAAAAAGCTACAACTCACAGGTTTTTTTTTGGATTACTTTAAAACTATAATATTGACCATAAAAAATAAAGTTCACTATGAAAGTGAAAGTTTTTATCTACAAAAAAAAGGTACTCAAGTTTAACTTAGCCCACTTAGTTCACGAACTAAGATTTTTTTAAACTTGTTTTTGCTCTGCTGTAATATGGAAGTTTTCGACTTGCGTCATTCTTCACAGGAGGCATAGAAATTATACAAGGACTATGGGTAATTTTAGCTGGACTAGTCATCGCGTGAATGCTTGCTATCTTATCAAAAACTTAACCGTTTGTATTTGAGATTCCATGGTTGCACTGCACTATTTAGTACCGAATTGAGTATTCAGATCAGCTGTCCACATTAGTGTGACTAGTTCTCAAGAGATCCTATTTGAGCGTGCTCAGGCAGCCGACTTGAATTCATACGGTCTGAATACAGCGGCCATCACAATGCATCAGCGCCTGCGCAAGTGAAGGGCACTCGGAATTCTCGGATTATTTTAACTTGTCTTTTTCAATGTCAGCGTTTAAAATAATTGCATCACAATTTTAAAATGCGAGGCTTTTGCTTTTAAGACGGTTTAAAGCGTCGTATAATAAGATTATTTCCTGGAAATCATGAGACACTTCTTTGTCGGGCGCTATTCTTAATGTATGTAACTATGACCATGTATGCTCATTGTTGACACTAATCTATAGATTTATTAGTCTAATAGAATATTAGATATGCATATTGTGAACCTGTTTATTTTGGAAGCTATGTAACAACTTAGTAAAAGGACCAAGTAGATTTAGTCATATTATCTACTCAGCACCATAGTTTTTTATGCCAAACAAGACCTTGTGCCGAACATGTAACAGACAGTGGAATGCTCATCTCAACAATAACAATCCGAGTGAGAATATAACGCTTAACGCAAACCGCAATAACTGCAGAATCAAAACAAGTTGATGTAATACGAAAAGACAATTCTGCGTATCGAATAATAAGGAGTGCAAGACAAGAGGACGCACGTTCGTGACCGGCCGAAGGCCTTCCACTCTAGCGGGCCGCAATTATTTATATTAAAATTACGGAAAATCACTCTCTCCCGACTAGCGAGCTTATCGACCATTGTTTCATGTTGGAACTATTTTGACAATTGATGGTCGGCCAGCCCGTGCGGTTAAGTGCGCAGTGAGGCACCCGCGTGGGCCGTTCTCTATTGTAATTCGATTTAAACATAGGTACCATCGTTCCGGCGACATTGAATGCTTCTCGGAATTAGATTCAGCTCCAGATAGTTACGGATGTTGTTTCGATATAGTTTTGAAATACCAATCTTGCCGAAGCAACACAGGTTATGAAACATTCAATATTTCACTGGTTGCTCAATATAGGCTGAATATCGTAAGATGACATTACTTAGCGATTTACTTATTTCGGTCTTTTATAGAGAGCTTATCAGCGTATTAAATTGTAATTGTATATTACTTTGGATAAACTGCATCTCAACAGTCTGCGCGTTCACTCGGCAGCGGTGTCGTCAATGCAAATAAAATTAACTATGTATATCAAGGACCACGTATGTATTTTTACCATATCAGGTAACATTTAGCACGTTTTGTAGCACAATAATATAAATTACAAAAACACAAACGAAAACAATGACACAAATAATTCATTGAAATTATGCACATTTATAAATTTCATTCTAAATCATCTAGAACTAATAATATGGGTGAAGCATTTTATTGTCAATAAAACACGATATTTTGACTTTATTACTTAGACCAGGCAGAAACTTTCCAGTCGTATCTTTAATTCGAGTAGATTGTTTGCAAAGCAGCGGTTGACGAGGTGTCGGTGACTGTGGGAACCGCCTGCGGCCGCCATGCCTAGCTCATTTGTACAAATGAGTATAGATAATTTGTTGCAATATGACCTGCCATCATCACGTCAACGCGGCGCAGGCGCAGGCAAGTGTCCGTCATTATCCGCACATCGACAGATCTCGACGATGGCCGACACCGTTAGTGCCGCAACTGTAACACTGATGCTGATAAAACTACACAAATATGTAACAACAATTGCGCAAAAATCTTATCTTAAGCTAAATTTTGAGACATATTTCATAACATTCACATATTTAGCAAGCAACATTTCTAAAGCGTTGTGATTCTTATTCACCATGCATATTACTACTGAAATGCGGACTGAATAAAATTGCACAAGCATTATAAAACACACAAAGCTCACAATTTAACTTTCATAACAAAATTCAGATGTGCATATACATATTGATCACGTTTAAAATTGCATTCTTGATAACCATGTATTAAAATCGAGTGAAATCTGTAATTCGATGGAGAGTTTGTCCGAGTAACATGACTTGACACAAAGTGCACAAAAAGCGGTCGGACACGGGTCACTCATTCCATCGTTATGTAAGAATAATATTTCGTTGTTTCTTTTTACTCTTATTCAATAACAACGGCATGTAGGTGCGTTGGGTCTAATTAAAAACGTAGATATCATTAAGATCAAGAGCAGGTACCTATCATTGATGTAGTTATCACTTTAGCCAATAGACGTCCACAGCTAGATATTGGCCTCCCCCTAGCATCACCACATCGACCGGAGACAATGACTTTAAAATAGAATAGTCACAACAAAATTTAATGTTTTTTTCCAATTAAATTACCTTAAAGAACATCTAGTACGAAGCTAAAAATATGTTTTCCCATTAAACGAGTATTCTTCGATCTCTTGAAAGCAATTACCTACTCGGACATACCGATGTCCTAAGATTCGAACGGAAACAATATAATTTTATCCGGATTAATTTCGTCATAAAAAATACTATCCGCGGTTCCACTAACGTTAAATATAAATTTAAGTTTTCGCAGAGGAACAGGACTCTCGTATCCTGTCCGGTAGAATACCAAGTTAACTGTTACAAAAATTATACAGAAATAAGATTTGCTTACAACACCGTAGCAAATAAATATATTGACGAACTATACAATAGACGACGAAAATATATGTTTGTGGTTTCGAGAATAGAAGCAGGATGCGGATGCATAGATGTAGTACGTACCATATTTAGGGAGGCTATGTAAAAAAAGCATGGAGTAGAATCATAGTTATTTTAAAACATTTTTTTATTAATATGCGTAAATTAAAATTTACATAATTAAATCAATTTTTTCCATTAAAACGCTACTCTAACAACTCATTATGAAGTCAATTTATCAGCTCCCGTTCATCTTTTATCTGTGGTCATTTTTAAATGTAGATGATTGATTCTTTCCTAGTCAATGAATAGTTATATTTTTTTACTAATTAATTATCATCGGCGTAAGTATCCATATATATCTTAACGCTTGGCAAAGACAAATGTTCGTGTCAAATAGGTACATAGAATTTATGCCTACTACATAAAACGGGAAAACAATGAGTGAGCGGCAACTGGCGGCGCATTATCTTTGTTAGATATTTGACGAATGCCAAATACAGGTATTACCTACAAGTAGCCTGAGGCTACGACTAGTGTAAAATAAGCTTTCGAAATAACGAGCTGTATTTGCGATTTGAAGGAGCGCCTAAGCTAATACTTTCCAGGAAATCTGTGTCAGAGGTCGCGCAGAACACGCAAGATTCGCGTGTAACTCGCCGCTGCCATACAAGGTAATTAATATAGTGTTTAAGGGGAACGCCAATTAAAGGACTTTCATTAATTAAGTGAGATTAACATCTAATTGATTAATAAATTAATTTACACTGTTAAACTCTCTTATTACTGCCTGCTTAGGATAGTAAGCGATGAGCTTATTTATGGTTCTCGCGGTTCTGTTAGCCTTGTCTATATTTGTAAATGTGACCAATCTGCGGAAATTGTAGCGTTTCAGTGTTTGAATACTAATTTATACAAATGATCTACAACTGCAACTTGTTTGTCCTGTTGCTAAATGTTTTGCTTACTTATTTGTCGTCTGGTTTATTTGGCAATGCTACTGTTTCAGCATGGAAGATTTTGTGATATTTTTTTTTTGGAAAATTTCTTCTTCGATAAAACATTGCCAATGAACTTTGAACTCTTGCTTCCTTCAACAGTAACTGTTTCTAACATGCTTTTGTTTCTAACGGTACCTAATCTTATCTGTGAGCCAAACCAAAAATGTGTAACAGAAGAATGGTCATTTCAGATCTAGACTTTGACAGAATTGAAATCTATCGTTGTTTTTAGGGATCCGCTCCTTAAAAGGAAAAAACGGAACCCTTATAGGATCACTTTGTTATCCGTCCGTCTGTCTGTCTGTCTGTCTATGTGTCGGTCTGTCTGTCTGTTTGTCTGTCTGTCAAGACCTTTTATCTCGAGAACGCGTGGAGGTATCGAGTTGAAATCAAAACCACTCAGATCTCAGGTCCCTTGAAGCTGTGAAAAAAGTGTTAGTTAACAAAAATGTTTATGTCGCAAAAAACTGAGCAAGTGCGAGTCGGACTCGCAGACTGAGAGTTCCGTACAAACTAACTTATGTAAATAGTTCAATTCCCGAATCGAGTCTCGAAGATTTTTCTGAAAATTTTTTTATTTTTTGTGACGTAACTATACAGTGAGGAAAAATAAGTCGGGACCTGGAGGGAAACTACTTTAAATCCTTAAGCTGGTTCTTTTACTTAAAGGAGACATTCCTTTATTTTTAAAAAGAAACAAAACTGCATTCAATGTTTTTTCTAAAACTCGCTTGCCTCGTCCGGGACTCGAACCAACTAAAATTAAAAAAAAACAAACACTCGCTATTTTATTATACTAAGCGATAGGATTATTATTCAGGATAAAATTTCTCTAACATACATTTGGTCTTAAAAATAAAAAGGATCGTAAAATGTAACAGTAACGTTATTTTATTATCAATTTGTTATAAAAAAACATTTGGTTTTAAAAATAAAAATGTTTCAAATATTCATTCGAATTTTAAAATTGCTGTCCCGCATTGCAAACAAAGTCAAACATTCCATTTTCAAACTTTTCCACAGAACGCCTCGTATCATGTAAGAAAGAAATGTGCATAGATTTTTTTATCGAAGATTTCAAGAAGGGTTAAATGTTAGGTTAATATTTTAACTTTTCTTTTTGATAAATAATAATATAATATAATATAATATAATATAATATAATATAATATAATATAATATAATATAATATAATATAATATAATATAATATAATATAATATAATATAATATAATATAATATAATATAATATAATATAATATAATATAATATAATATAATATAATATAATATAATATAATATAATATAATATAATATAATATAATATAATATAATATAATATAATATAATATAATATAAATAATGTTTTTCTGATCTGTTTAAAGGTACTTAGAGATAAATTAGTAAGCGATACGAAGTATTTGAATGTTGGAGAGATATAAGAACTGTTACATGTCTTTTACTTGTTGAAAGTGAACAGTAAGTACTAGATGTTCATTAAAGAACTTGTGTACTAAATAGGTATACTTCATGGATATCGGTTACGACAAGCGAGTGTAAGACCTTTTTAATTTTATTTGGTTCGAGTCCCGGGCGAGGCAAGCTAGTTCTCAACAAAACTGCGTTCAAAGATTTCTAATCTTTGAACGCAGTTTTGTTTCTTTTTAAAAATAAAGGAGACATTCTCTTTTAAGTAAAAATGAGCCAACTTAAGGATTTAAGGTAGTTTCCCTCCAGGGCCCGACTTATTTTTCCACACTGTATATTAAAATCAAACTCAGGTCTGCGGTCTCTTGAAGCTGTGAAAAACTTAAAGTTCTAAAGTTAAAGTTAACGAAAAAAAGATGCGGCCGTTTATGTCGCAAAAAAACGTAAATTTGATACTCTCAAGGAAATCGAAATTCATAGGGTACTTCCCGTTGACCTAAAATCCTGAAATTTGCCATGAAGCAAGGTCTTATAGCACAAGTATAGGAATAAATCTGAAAACTGAAAATTTGTAATTACGTCACAAAAAGAAAATTCTATTCTGAAAAATCTTCGAGACTCGATTCGGGAAATATTTACACAAGCTAGTTTGTACAGAACCCTCAGTGTGCGAGTCTGACTCGCACTTGCCCAATTTTTTGTCTTCTTTATTAGAACCAGATAATGTTTTTCTTCTTCGATTTCGATGGCTAACGCATAAAAAATGATCTTGAGTAGTTCTTCAGACAAAGTACAGAAAACGTATTTTTCTTCCACTTTTACAAGTATACCTGTCGCTTTTGGACCCGTGACCATTCTTCTTTGTTAGGTAATAATTTCAAATTAAGCAAATGACCTAAGTCCACCATGACGGTGTCTAAACTAGTAAACGATAACACCAACTGGCAACTGTGTCCAGTGTCCACTCGGACTCCATATGTAACATCACACTTAGGGTTGAGGGGTCAGGCGATAGTCGCTACTAGTAAAACCAGAAACTCTACATATCAATATTGAATAAACTGGTCGTGTGTTTATAGTTACCGCACAACCAATTCCTTCTCTTACTTCGAACAAAGTGGACTTCGGCGATAGCTAGAGAAATGTTACGATGACTAATGCGCGGTTCCTATATCTGATAACGAACCATTTTCCTTACCCATTTGTCATTGTTTTTATAGTTCTTTGTATATACCAAGTTTAGCTTTAGTTTTTAATAACAGATAGACTAGTTTTGTGAGATGAATTAGAATAAAACTGTTTGAATATTAATGACGAAATTTAACTAGAATGAAGGTCCAGTTTATTCTATTGTATTATATTCTAACCAGACGAAAAAGTTAAATATGTTTTGATGCAAGAATACAAATACATTAGTAATCTTACTGCTTAGTGGCAAACGAATGGCAGTCGCGGACACGAACCGGTCACGAGGAAAAGATGTAGGTAAACAAATATTTAGAACATATAAAACAATCGCACACGATAGCCATGACAAATGAGGGTACCTCAGCGCTAATCGCAGTGCTCATCGCCAGCCATCAATCTTCATTACCGTGTAAGAGGCGCCCGTAAGTGCGACTCAGTCTCCCGACATGTTACCTTCGTGAAAGTTGCGTCATTACTGTTTCATGTGTTATGTGAACACGTCTCACCATGTTATTTGTTTCCTATTGTACTGGTCACTGGTCTGGCAGCTCTAGACATTTTCATTTGCAATTTTCCTCATTGTTTCTGCAAATTAGATTTATTATATGAATACATTTCCTCCTGCCAATAACTCTGAAAGGCAATCTTTAATTCCTGAAACAACAAATTGGATTCAAGCGTGTAATCAGTAACAGTCATTAAAAAGAAATTACATCAATTAATGACAATGCATTTCATGAGAAATTATATTTTGTTTGCAAGAAATGATTTTCCTCGTGGTAATTTATTTTTAACATTGCAGGTAGTAAAAGTATCCAGGGTCATTTCTTTCCGACGAAAGCGATGGCAACTCGAACTACCTTCGAGATAATGACATTTCGTGCTTCGCAGCAGAAATATGTCGACTCACAAATAATTGGTTACATACTCACAATAAAAAATCGGAAAATGGTTCAGTATAATTAATTTACGTAGACAGTTACATAATTTACATTCCAGTAAGAAATCATGCATCACAATATTTAAAGTTTACTTGTATTCCAGTACATTTGATTGCTGAAACAGGCCGGTTTTTTTTAAGCTGTATCCTGAAGCCTTCAGCGACACTGGACCATAACGGACCACTGCAGTTGGGTTTCTAATGCCCAATTGCATGGCTGCTACTGGCGCTACAAGTCAGAGTAAATGCAGGGTCGATTAGAAGGTACCTACTTAGGTTCACACCACTAGTAGTTGCGAAGGTATACGATGGTACACGTTAAAAATGGAGGTAAGCAATCCATAGCACTGTCCTTACCTACATACACCTCCAACACTCGAACATCTCGATACTTAGTGTGTAAGCATTAAATTATCAACCCAAATTAACACCTCCTGTACACCGTAGGTACCTACCAAAATATGTACCTATTCGAATTAAGTATCAAACTTAAACTTGTAAAAATGGGCCACTAAAGTTCATAAATTACCTTAATGTCAAGACCACACCGTATGCTCACCGAAAACATGCATGCAGAAGAAATTAAAAACTTATTAAAAAAATTCAATCATAACGAAACAAGATCACAGTTTTGGGTCATTGTTTTTGTCCGTAAATCCGGTCATTCTGCGCAAGCGAACCAGCTCGATGCTATGTCGTCGTCGGCGCAGCGGCCCGTGCCCGCGCCCGCGCCTTTCACCGCAGGTCGTAGGTCAGGGCGCGCTCAGGTGCTCCGCCCTCGGCATCCCCCCCTCCCCCTGACCCCGTACCGCGTACCTCACCCTCCTGTCCACCCGCGCCGCACTAACGGCCCGCCACCATTGCCCTATTCAGCTGTCGTCGCGAGAACAACATCGCCGCCGCTGGGAACAACAACACTTATGAATTATTCCACCGCTCTGTACTGCTTAGAAACAATTACAAAACAATACGAATTCATAACATAACTTTCACAATGCTCTTTGTGTGCCTTCAGCGCTCCATGCTCTCGTTTGCTGCCCTGTGGCAGGCGAGCGCCGCGCAGACCATCTTCGCCGCTCTCTTAGACAAATCGTGTAATATGCATGCATGTATAATACGAAACACTAGAAAGTCGCATCAGCTCGGCACCGAAATTTAGGTGGCAATGTTTTGCGGCATCTCAATGATAATTTCCTGTTGCTAAGATGACGATCGAATCAATTTGGCTTGGAGTGAGCAGCGCGTTGCGTATGGTTGCGGTGGCGTGCGAGATGCATCGTTAAGTTAATGCGGCCGTAACGGCGGAAGCTGCGCATAGCGTTAGCGAGCTTTCGGCGGTTCCCACGGCGCCCCTCCCGCGACCGTGCGGTTACACAATGCGAGGTGAACGCGGATCTAAGCAATCGCTTAACCTCGCCCACTGCGCGCGCGCCGCTTCACCGCCGCACCGCACTACGATGCACCTCCATCCCAACACCACAGTTTCATAAAACACCGACAACTATTACACTATCGAACTGTTACACAAGTTATCGTATTAAACATACTTGTTTAATGTTTTAAATATTCACAATCTTGTACTAACGTGCATGTAAATGATTTTGTAATAGTTTAATTTAAATATAAATCTATTTGAATTTGAATAAACATTGTTTATAAATATTAACAAAAGAAACTTACCTTGTTTTGTTGCTGCGACCATTTGTATTGCTTTACGTTGATATTAATTTTTTATTGGTTCCCTTACTACTTCAGCATATTCCTACAACATTGAAAAAACATCTGTCAACCCTTAGATGCGTACCAAAGTTTCCATGTAGAATGGAATTTAATGACAGCCTCGCGATAATATTATAGTGTATGAATTTTTTTGACTTATGACACTCGATGACGGACGTAACGCGGGCCGGAAGATTGCAATGAGTACTTTCTTTACATCCGGCAGTTCAGCGGGGTCACGAGCGATCTTTTTGTCCAGCCTCCAGGCTGAATGCACGCGACCCGTGCGTGATTATGTTCGACGCGCTTAATTATGCTGTCACATCGTCACTTGATGGGCGATAGTGAAAGCGACCGATACTTGCCGTAATAATAGACGAAAATGTAGCCATGTGAGCGTGGACGTCAGACGTGGACAGCTCGCAGACGCGACCTTACCGGGCGCCGTGCCATCATCACACAAACCGGTGATTTCTTAACGACATTAAAAGTTGTATCACGTTGATAGCACGTGCATATATTAATGTGTTTTCGGTAGATTATTCAGTCTAGTCGTTATACATACATAATAAAAGACGGAAAAAACCTACTTAAATAAGTCTTCGATCACATTATTTTAACGAAGATAAATCACGCAAAATCGAACAGAAGCGGTGACAGCCTTGGGTGTGGGGTGTCGGACAGAAACGAGATACTGTGATGTCGCGAATTCAATCCCGGCGATGTATCAATGTGTTTTTTAAATATATTTACACAATTTACGACTGGCTGGGACGGTAAGGAATATATTGTTCAGCTTACACATCCTTAATAATACGGCGACAGGTCCTGTCCTCTTACTTATATATATTTTAAATACACAAAATGATTTGATGTGTGGTTATAATCTGATATTGTTTCAGTTAGTATTGAATTTTTACCCGACGGCGTTTATATTTAGCTAAAATTGAGGGTAATCTTCATAAGTTGCATAAGCAAACAAAACAAAAAATACTAACTGGCAGCGTTTTACGTTGAAACATACGTAAAAGCTGTTTCAATAAGTGAAGGGTGTCAAAAAATAAATTGCAATTTTGAATTTTGATAAGATTATTTTTTTCATAGTTTAATTGCCTGATTTATTTTTGTAAGTAACAATCTCACAAACGGGTTCATGTATACTGTAAGTGCGTCTTTGTTGTGGGCTCTACTTGACTCATGCACATAATTTTCGAATAATTTCCCATTGAATTTAAATTTTGATATGAAATTACGGAAGCTTATCTCGAAAATTGAAACCGTATCGTAATTTACTGAAACTGTAGACAAAAAAAAAAGATTTACCTACATTATTCAGGTTTTCTTCTCTGTTCAACGCCCCGGTATAAAAAGAGACAAAGCATATTCGCTCTTGATTTAAGTAATAAAAAGAACAGTTCTCGATTCGGTCGACGTGAGCACAGAATTTCCATGTGCGGGTTCGGTTCCGGCTTCGAAATAGTCCGGTCCTCCTTGAGAGCGCCGCAGAATCCGACGGGCTCGACCGCAATCTTTTAGATCATCGTCTATATACGTACTTACCTACTATAACACATTTTATTATTTACGACAAAGCAGGTTTGAATAACGGAGAACAAATTCGATTTCAACCAATAGGACTGTTAGCGGTTTATAGTTTTGCACATGTCCGACTGTCCATCTTTTTCCTTTCAGTTACGCTTGTGAGCTTGTGAGAAATCTTCTCTCTAATTAGGAAACGTTATGTAAACAGAGATGTTATGCAATTATCTAGCGTGGCCGAAGGTCCTCGACCCCGCGACAAAAGCTCCGCTACATCGATGCTGAATTGTGTAAGCAAAAGTTTTACCAATGGTTGGAGATGACAGCGGTGACGCGATGACGCGTGGGTGACGACCGGCAAGTGTGCAATATGCTTCACTTATTCATAAGTACATACCAATGAAACTAATACATATTATGTTTCAATGCGACGCGTAACAGAATAAATTGTTCGGAATAATTATGTTAATTGAAAAACGACATTCGATCTGAGTTGTGACAGTCTATTTATTTTGCGGCTTAAAGTTTTTTATCACTTTCAGATAACACAATACTAGTTTGCTACGACAATGGCTTCATTATAAAATTGTGCAATATCTTTAAAAAAAACAAAGTACACTTTAACTTTACAATAACTTGAACATTATGTTTAGACGTTTATTTTGCAAATAGTTTTTAAAAGCACTTTTACACGACAGTTTTTTCGTCTATTTAAACTAGATGACTCCGGTGCTTCCTACCTGACTATCATGAGAAGAAAAACCGAAACAAACTCAGAGGTCAGTCTCTTTTAAACTCAATGCAGTAATTATGTAATGGTCAAATCATATGAGAACCATGCAGATTAGAGTCTGAGAAGATCTTTTAAGGAAACAACCACACAGATTTGAGTGGACCTGTCCAGTCAGTGTAATCATTTTTCAGTATTCGTGTAGTGTAGCTCAGCTTGGAACTACTAAGAAACTCAACGACTTGACGAATAATATCAAAGAAAGACATTTGGGTAGGCCGCATAAAGTACTCAAACTACCAGGCATATGTTTAAAAATTACTAAAGAGAAAAAAACAATACACATAGTGGCCATTCACAATAATAAAAGAAAATGTAAAATAAAATTTACAAAAATGTAATTCTTCACAAATTGTAAAACAAATATTTAAAAAAAATATCCATTTCAAAGTGTATAAAACAAATAAAAGCTTGCTATAAAACTCGACGCTTGTGTTATGGATTTTACAAAATGAATCTCAAATCAAAGTAAACATACGTTATACGTTAAACTATTTCAAAGGTTCTGTATTATAATGAGTGTCAAATTATTTTCAAATACAGTAACAGTTGAATATAGTACTCAAATATACATTCCCAAGCTGGCCTGCATATCTCTACATCCGGATAGCAATGAGTAGTCATTAAATAAATAGTTCCATTGAGGATTACGCACGCCATTTACCTTGTAGACCGCCACTTCTCTAACTGGAGATCAGGCCCCATCACTATAATGATATAAATGCCGTACAACGACTACTCTACTATCGAGTTTATAAATGTGTAATTTAAAGTAACCAAGCACAGGAACTAGGGAAGAACTGTAGTTAAATTGATAAGTAGTTAAACTTTATGGTAAACTCGGTTTCGCCATAATTATGTTGTAATCAACAGGCAGTTCTTTTGTGAGATTCAAGAACTACCTAAAATGTTTTTCCTGTACTATTTCTGAACTTTAATACGAAATCTTTTAACAAGATGTTACACTTGAGGGAAATACCTTGACTACCGAATCAAGGGACTTGGTTAAAAATGGTTGGTGTAAAAAACCCAGATTTTCCCGACCACTTGTTTCCTAGCAAGCAATAATGTCGTCGTGTTTGAAGACTTGCAATTTATAAAACATTACTTTATGAGTCAGCTTTATTAACTATAGATACTTGTGGAAAATTAATGTAGTACAGAATCACCAGGATACAGGATCTAGAAAATAATTGTTATATCAAGTTAAATGTATAGCCGGAGCTTGTGCATTAATGAAGCTTTTGAAAGTTGGCGCATTGCAATAGTTGAGTGGTTGACTGCTGCGCTGTATATCGCGGGTTCGATTTCCCCACGGAACAAATATATGTATGGGCTGTTGTTCCGGCTCTGGGTGTGAGTGTGTGGTTTACATGTTTGTTAACACACACACGTCATGGAAGAAATTCCTAGTGTGGGGCAACGACGAAATGATTAAAAACAAAATGTTTTTTTCAATTTGCTCACAAGAGATTAATTTTGAAATATGACATTGCAAAACAAAAAATGTCTGTTAAATTAATATATGTATGGTCTTGTGTTTCGACAGAAAATTAATGGTTTTGTGGAAACTTACAAACAATTAGGTATGTGTCAAAATTTTCAGCTAAGTTTAGGAACATTAAATAGGAACTATATTTCAAGTATAATAGGGAATATGCATGCAAGGGTTTTTATTTGCTAAATGAAATAATTTTTAGCTTTGTAACAAATATGAAAGATTTTTTTCAAAGTTGGTAATAAGAAAGAGAAGTCCAACGTAGTTTTTGACGTCGAAGTTCATCACGCTCATACGGCCGCCATAGAAAATGGCCTTTTGACGAGAGAGACAGATATATTATTAAAAATTGTTATATCTCGTTTGCTTTTCTACCAAATTTGTTATTGTTATCACCGATAATATTCTATTTTTGACTTTTTGTATATTTATTGATAAACTGGTTTATACAACATTTTTCATGTTCATTAAAAAAACATATTTGAAATAGCCGCTTATAAAGCTGCAGCTCACCAAGCATAAAATAAACACAAATCTAAAGCGACGAATTCCGAAGATAGATAAAGCTCACCTCAAAGAAACTTTTGAGCACAAAGACGAGATCATTATCTAAGTTCATGGTTCACATTACTCATTGTTCGCTTTGTGTCGCAAATACTCGGTGCGTATCAATACTAATAATATAAATGCGAAAGGAACTCTGTCTGTCTGTTTGTTACCTTTTACGTCTTAACGACTGGACGGATTTGATTGAAACTTGGCACACGGGTAGACCATATCCTAGATTAGGATATATACCTAGATATTAAATTTTTTATCTTGGAAGTATGTTCCCTTTAGACGGATTCCACCTTCAGGCGGCCGGAACTGCTGCCAGCAGCCAGTACAGTAATATGTATCATCTACCCGAACCTACTTATACTTGAGCTGTCAAGTTACAGAGTCTATTCATACATCACACGGAAGTTATCGCCAATCGAATGTGATGGTATTTAATGTGATTTGATTGAACACTGCATCCGCGTTTAGTCCTAATGATATCTCGCAATCTCCTTTGAGAATGTTTGAATATCTATTAGAGAATATATCTAGTTATTTTGTGTCTATCTGATACAAATGTGCTTCTCTCTAGATTAGCTGAACAGGTAAATACCTGTTATAGATTTGCCATTGTAGGAGATATTTATCTTACTTATAGGTAATTTTGTATAATCATTGTAATCTGCAACACAGCAGTTGATTTTGGCAAGGCTGCAGAATTGTTAAAAAAAGTTACCGCGGCCGTAGAACGTAAAAAGTAACTGAAGGAACACAAGCGAGTTTTAGTCAGTAAAGGTGGCACTCTCTCTCGTTCTACCCAGAGCGGGCGAAGTTATTTGATAAATACCCACCTAAAAAAAAGCGAGAAATGATTTTAAACCAGGGTTGTTAGAAAGTTTGAACACGGCATCCTCAACTTTCTTAAGTAACTTCAAAAACAGACATGGAGTGTCAGCACTGGCTCTAGTCGTCAACAAACCGTTTGGGAGCGATCGAAGGCTTTCTGGAAATGAGAAGTTCTATATGGCGATATTATACGGATAAGATACTTTTTAACTTGCAGGAATTACAAAACCAACTCATAAATAGTAAAAGCATTCGTTACACAATGTAAATAATAGGTGTAGTCACAAGCCCACTATCACACTTCAATAAAATATTGCACACTATTATTGTGTCACATACATTTTAGCACTATTAAAATGGAAAACAACAATCGATACAATACATGGAAATAAAGTCGCTATTCTTACTCGATTTAATATTCGACTCGAAGACAATGGGTAGAAGTATTATGTATTCATTCGATTTATATGTTGTCACATTAGTGCTGTGGAAATGTTGTAGAGTTACCGCTTCTGGTCACAAGAAATATTGCACGTCAGGCAACATGGCGGACGCCTTGCAACGGGCACACACACACACAAACAGCCTATCTATTATGTAAAAATGGCATTCATAAATCATCTGTGTGATCAATTTACAGTGTGCGGCCACGCAGTGTGGGCAGAATGAGTTTAGGCGATAAATTTGAATAAAAATAACAGGCGGCCCATGTTCTCGTTCCTTTCGCAATAACAATCGGTCACATATGCATATTTTAATATAATAATTTGTTATCATTACTATACTGAAAGTTTCTCTGCATGTCCAACAATAGATCGTACGTTGTAAAGAAATTACATCCTCAGCTAGCGACAAACAATTAAAGTATCTGTCTAAAGACAACTTAGAGTGAAGTGTTGTTAAATTATGTACGTGAACATAACAATTCTCTTTGGTTAATAGTCCCAGCGTTCCATAAACACCAAGGAAGTCTACAACAGTCGAAAGGTATTACAATATTAAAGATGTAGCTAATTCTGTAATGAAAGTAAACAATCAAGTGTAAAACAATAACGCACATTTAAACATCAGTAATCAACGTATAGTGACGCAACCCCAATAACTTCCGCGCATAAAATACGGAGATGAGAAAACTTTAGTCGTTTTTACTCCAGCGTATATAAATTGTCATAGTTGATTACGGTATTTATGTACGGTTGTGAGTAGCTGTGGTGCGAGGGGCGAGGCGCAGCAGTGAGAGGCCATCGAGCCTATCAAACCGATACATCATTAATTAATACCGACCTGTCATGGGAAGTGTTGCCCAAGACAATTTGTGGACAGACTTCGGATTGATGACCCGCCTGAGTCGGACCGGACGATAACTTGCGGATGAGCAGATTAACATAACGTTACTAAACAAAGATGCTAAACGAATAAAGAAATTCGCGAAATTGCAGCGCTGTGATTGTTTAATATTTGTTTATTCTGTGATTCAGAACATTTCAAGTTACGTAATGTAGCTAACAATCTGTCTGGCGTCCCAATATTCGTCAATTCTGAAGTAATAACCTGTCTTGACTAGTTAAATAATGTACATGAGTAATGCTGTTTAACGTCTACTGAATTTGCATTTTTTTATTATATGTGTGCATGTTCAAATCAGTAGTTTAATAGCGTAAGACAATCTAAAGTTAATAGGCTCTAAAGTTACTTCCATTACGGAGATGCATCGCGTTTCGTCAGCGCAACTTGTTTCTAAGCGGCTAAGTTAATGTAAAGTTATTAGTCTTTCTTGTTTATATTTTCTTACTACACACATATTCTCACTCATTGACCAACACGTGATTCATCAAGTTAGGTACACTTGCAACTTGCATATGAATAAACCTCCGTAGTTTAATTATTATGTACCTACTGAGCTCCATTTTAAGTAGGTACACATTGATTTAATTGGTTTACTCATAAATCAAATAGGTACTATCTATGATCGATTTTGGTTATTTAGTAACAGGTAATTTAATAAGTATCTAGTTGACGTCCTGGGAACCTTATGATAGGTCATATCGTGCGCTTACTAATGAGAGCACGATTCTTTGAGCGCAGCGGACTACACAATGCACCGGAAATCGTTCTAATAGGGAAGAGTAGTCACACTCATTCTCATGAGCGTATGAGTTAATCTGATGTACTAGATTGTTGTCAGTCATCGTTGGCAATCATAACTTCTATGCTTTATCGGTGACTCAGCAGTCAATGTCACCATTCTAGGAACATGTTTAGTAGGTACGAATTAATAAATACACGTGAATTATCCTGAAATAAATTTACTTATAAAAATTTAGCAACCTTACCCATTTTACAGTCGGGCCATTCCCAATCATTTTAAGGAAATACGTAATACATAATGAATATTAGCAATATAAGATAGCTCATTGAAATCTGTAAAATAAAAATATTAAGAATCCAAATAAATCTCAATCTTTATTAGGTTTGATTTTGACATTTTATTTTTAAATCTGTTATTATTTCTGCTGAAATATCAGAAGCCCATTTAAAAGATCTTATCTCAGCAGAGCCTATTAACAGTTTTGTAAGCATGGCGTTAGAAATCTACCCACATCGACATCTTTATAAACTAAATGCAAACTACTTTATAATTTATTCTAAACTAATAAGCGATAAACTTTTGATCGTTTGATAGACGATTAATGTTATAGCAGGTGGAGGTACAAGCTACTCGATACAATGCCACTGCTCATTGTAATGTTTTGGTTATATTATGTCAATAGGCCAGAGTAATAATTAACTACCAACATTTTTTTTTTCTACCCAAAAGTTCTAGATTCACCAAGGTAATGATTAATTTAGTTTATACTATACTATTACTCTTATAATGTTCACCGTAGGCGCGGGCTTGCGACCGTCCAGTAACCGTCCGGACGGAGCCCAACTGCCCAAGTCGTCGACGGCGCGTAGTGTTCCACGCGCACCTCAAGGAGATGTCAGCAACCGTAGGGGCCCAGCAGGGTCGGAGCCTACTGGGGCCATGGGTGATGTGAAAGAGATCCCTGGGCCCTGGAACAATGGCAAAGAAGAAACAGGAAAGGGTTTTTAGTCTGTAAAAGTTTGACACGCCCTCCAGCTACGCCCAACTGCGGGGGATGTCACTAGATGATTTTCCCACCCGAAAAAAAACTCTCATAATGTTACCCTCTTTAGCATAAAATTCTTCTTTGTTATCCCATTTGTCCACCACTAGCGGATTACTTTAGAGACGATTTTTAAACATTCAGAAAACTTAACTTAATAATGAATATGGGGCTCAATATATTTAGTAGCGACATCTATGGCGTCACATAGGAACTAATCCTGCATTGCGCAATTAAAGTTCTTCACTCGATTAGAACATATAGAACAGCCCGAAATCATCTATCGGGCAGTTCCCCACCTGACATAACACCCGTCTGGATGGAGGATCCTCCCTTTTCAACGGAGGTTTGCGGGAATTTACTCTCTGTTCCGCATACCTCCAAATATTTTCTATACAAAAACTATCAAACCGCAACTTTTATCCCTCAAAAAATAGTAACTTGCGTATTAAAAAAATCCACTCTTAAGGGGATGCAACTCGACATACATTTTCACTGTTCTTCATACAACCACTCTTACGCGATTATGACGTTATTAAATGTTTATCATTAGATATATTGGAAACACAGTATCTTGTGGAAATTATCTAAGCTTCTATTGAAATCAATTTATAAATTTGTGTAAAAGACCTCTGAAAATCTGCTATTTTGCATGCACTTTGACATTCATAATTTACTCAAAAATTTTAAAAGGCAAGAAAGTATAACAATTGAAAATTAACTTGAAAATTTAATCAAGATTCTAAATGACGACAAATTTTTTCAAAAACTTTTAAGGGTTTAAAAAAAAGCACGAATATTTAACAAAACTTGTTCCAGGAAGAACAAGTTATGTAAAATATTCGAGTAAATCACGGAATTACCAAATGCTAACAGAGTTTTCAGGCGTTGTCTCTCTTTTTACGCGTTGCTTTTTCGTCAAACATCGCGTTAGATTGTATTAGATGAAGTAACAAGTTTTTAAACCATGCTCGATATTGACGATAGGCGAGTGCAAAAGGACCCTCTTAAACGAATACTTCGGTTTCTTTAAGTTCTGTATGTAACGGAATTATAAAATTAATGTAGATATCAGTTCCTATAAAAAATATATTTGTTATTAGTCTGTTAGCTTTCTGTAAAAATAAATAAATATATAAGTAAGAGCTTTTGTTTCTGGCAAGCAGTTGTTTTTAAATGAAACCATTGGTTAATTTTCATGCTCTCATGGAAAAAATATAATAAAGTGCGAATGGCCGACGTGTTACGTAAGCCTATCATTTGATTTCATTCCTATCTCGTGACTTTAATGAAAATGCGCGTAACTATTCCATAATAACTATATAATCGTAAGTTAAAGACAGCGTCACACTGTATCATGTGGGAAATATGTCGCCCCATGTAAGGAAGCAGAATATGTACGCTTGATTGCTAATATTCACTGTATCTAATTGTTAAACGTTAATAAAGGAATTAGCGTGCAACTTGTTTGTCATAAAATATGTCTTTATAAACGAATGTGATTGTATCGGTGATTAAAACACAGATTATGTCGCAATACATCTATATTATTTATCGGCTCGTTTTTATCTTCTAAGGATGTATGTCAGCACATTACCAAAGTACTTATTTATATATTACCTAGTACATGTCTAAGTAATAACATTAGTTCATTACTCAGAGTCGGAGGGAAGCTGACTTGTCTCCTAGTCGTAGCTGTAAACTATAAATAATTGCGAGGATTACTGTCCATACATGTATTGAAAATAAATACATATTAACAAATCAATAGACGGCTATGATATACGCAGTATACAAAGTGCCAATCTATACTAATATTATAAAGAAGCAAAGTAACTTTTCTTGTTTTTTTTTTTCGTTTGTAGGAGGCAATCTCTGAAAGTACTGGGCCGATTGCTAAATTTTTCACCGATAGAAAGCTGCTTTATTCCTGAGCGACATAGGTTATATTTTATGTACACGGACGTAGCTGCGGGCAAAAGCTAGTACCAAATATTTGAGAACCTATTTTCTTAAATGATTTTGGTAATGAAATGCATTAAATCTATTGTGTTGTGTTTCTTCTTTCTGACGGTTTCTATACATCAATAGACTTGTGTAGGGTTTCCAGACATTTAAGTAGATTAAAAGATATAATTCATACAGGTTTATTTAATGACTAACGGTTAACTGAAAATTCGGTTTCGGTTTCAGCCAGACATCATCATCTTCTTGCCCTTGTCCCGTTTTATTTGGGGTCTGCGTAACACGTTTTTTTCTTCCATTCTGTC
Source organism: Mythimna impura (assembly GCA_905147345.3). Classification (NCBI taxonomy): domain Eukaryota; kingdom Metazoa; phylum Arthropoda; class Insecta; order Lepidoptera; family Noctuidae; genus Mythimna; species Mythimna impura. The sequence continues at coordinate 12,292,372 of LR990348.1, read as the reverse complement.
CTGTCACCCGTCATACTATCACTAACTACCTGTTCATTCATATCAATCATCACACAATCCATCCATCTTTTTTTGGCCTCCCTCTACCTCTCCATCCATCCACAGGTATACTCATAACTCTTTTAGTAACATGCGTTTTATCCCTCCACTTCACATGAGCATACCAAGATAAATGATTCCCCATTCATTAAACCCCAAGCGAACGCCGGCGTTCGCTCGCTCATTGTCTTTCTATTGTGTCTCTAATTACGGTACTCAAAAGGTTTCAGGGTTTTCAGTCACTAGCGCCACTTAAAAACTTCTTCTAAAATACTCATTTCTCACGTTATTCATTCTCGTCACACGACTGATCCATTTCAACATTCTCATCTCCGGTACATACATACAATCTTTTTTCATTCTTCTTTTTCACAGCCCAGTATTCTGATCTATACAATATGACAGTCTTATCACATACATAATTGTAGATATTACCCTTCAACTTGAGGGGCATCCGTGGGTCTCAAGTTGTTCCAGTGAGCTGTCGCCATTTCATCCATCCTGAGTTGATCCCATGTGTTCGGTTTCAGCCAGTCTCGGTCAAAACAACTTGTTTGAGCCAAACATTTGGCTCAACCGAAACTAGCGTCTTTGAACTGATGGTTGCAATTTTAGATATAATCCTAAAAACCGTGTGTGTGTTATAATTTTTATGTAATCGTCGATTTATTCCATTATTTTGTGTTTTTTGGGAGTTATTACCTGTAATTAGTTACAGGTCAACTCCCAAAAAACACAAATTATAATTATCTATACTAATATTATAAAGAGGAAAATTTTGATTTTTTGTTTGTTTTGTTGTATCTTACGATTTAACTCAAAAACTACTAAACCCATTTTCAAAATTCTTTTACCATTAGAAAGCTTCATCTTCTCTGAGTAACATTGACTATTTATTTTCTATTTTCATGCGGGCGAAGCCGCTGGCAGAAGCTAGTTACGAATAACTGTATCGAAATATTCTTTTTTGTCAGTTTTTCTGTTTGTTCTGAGTCAGTCTTGAGTACTACGTCAGTTTCGGTTACTGCTGAAATTGGAAGAGGAACCGAATATTCGGTTGCGGTTTCAGTTGCAAATCGTGTTCGTCCGGTCACTAGTATAATATAAAATAAAATATAAAGCATTTTATTTCTTGCCGATTAAACTTTTCATTGATGATTACAATAATAAATAGCATTAAAAAAAAACAAAATTAAATGACTGTTGTTAAATTCTTAGATTAATTGCATGCATATGTACTTATTTTATTATGATATATTATATTTGTATTTATTATTTATATCCCATTTATATTTATTATTTTTCATATTATATTTACAAAATTTTTATTAAAGCGATGTAAGAACCCCTTTTTAACCGACTTCAAAAAAAGGAGGAGGTTATCAATTCGGTTGTATTTTTTTTTGTCATAATTTTTTTTTTATGTTTGTTACCACAGAACTGCGTCGTTTATGGACCGATTTGCAAAAATTTTTTTTCCTTTGTAGGATATGCTTCCAGATTGGTTTAATTTTTTTCAAAATCCAGTTCTGATGATGGAATACATGAGGAATCGAGGAAACTCCTCAAAAATTATAGGCAACCCTATGGTAATTTTAGTATTTTCATCAAGAACTTAAGCATTTACAGTCAAAAAGTAACATTTGATGAAGTGGAACTGATGAAGAAGACCAGAAATGGTCAACGGAACTTCATACTCAAATAGATATCACAATGAAGATATAGTTAAGCGACTATGACAATACAAATAAATGAATGATTCTGAATAGTTACGTTGAAAATGGTATCATCGAAGTGATCTGATGATGATGATGGAGCCGGAAGGTAGGCACTGGAACTCCGTAATTAATCAATGTAACCTAGCCGTGTTTAGACTTATTAGAATTGTCATGAGATGCACTTTGGCTATAAGGTACTATCGAACTGATCTGATGATGGAGCCGGAAGGTAGGCACAGGAACTCCGTAATTAATCAATGTATCCTAGCCGTGTTTGGGCTTATTAGAATTGTCGTGAGATGCTCTTTGGCTATAAGGTACTATCGAACTGATCTGATGATGGAGCCGGAAGGAGGAACGTAGACACAGGAACTTTATAATAAAACAATGTAACCTAGCAGTATTTGGGTTAATTGGAATTGTCATGAGAAATAGGCACTCTGTTTATAAGTGTATCGCAACTAAAAAGTGTGAAATAAAAACTTTTTACAAAAAATACAATAACCTACTTCTCTCAAAAAAACACTAAAAGGATCAAAATAACTTTAATTTCGGAAGACTGTGTTAAATAAGAAACAAACAATACCGAGAAACACCGACTTCCGAAATTAAAGTTATTTTGATCCTTTTAGTGTTTTTTTGAGTGAAGTCGGTTATTTTTTCACATTCAATATTCAAGAGTTTTCTATAATATTTATTGGTCACCCGCTACAGATAGATTACTGGACAGCGTGTAAATTCACATACCTACTCTGGAACATTTCTAGCTCAGTTGAAAAGGTTAATTATTTATAAGCAGTAAATAATTAATTAATATTATAATAATCCTCGATAATTATTGGGTGTGTATTTTATAGTAAATATGGGAGCTATGACACGTAAAATAGCACTTCTTTTGTAATCTCTTCGTTTAAATTATTCAACTAAATCTACTTAAACGCTTGCAAAATCTGCATAAATCTATTGATGAATAAAATTCGTCATGAAATAAGAAACACAATAGATTTCAATGCATTTGTTTGAAATGACAATGAGATAATACTTCAACATTTAGATCTGAATGACAAATAGTTCCATGAGAAGTAAAATTTAAAAAAAAAAGGTTTCACCCACTAGGAATAACTCCTGTATCGTTGGAGCGTTCACGATCATATAAACTCACATATGCAAGACACCCAGACCCGGAACAGCTATTTGTATAGGCCACAGAAATATTATGTAGTCCCGTCAATCATCCGAGGTTACAATAATTCGCACCCAGCTGAAAACTGGTAGGATTGTTCAAAACACCATTATAAATGAAATCTTTAAAGTCCTCATCGATCCGACACCTGAAAAAAAAACTCGGGGTCACAAAAAAGAGTTTTTCGCGATTTTCAGCAAAACGGTAAGTTTTTTCATAAAATTAGCTAGATAAAAATTGTAGATCAGATAATTATCTACAAAAAAATACACTACACACTATCCTACACCTATACCCTATACTACCCTACTACCCCCCCCCCCCCCTATACTATCCTATACTTTTTTTCCTAAGAGTCACCGTTTTTGAGATATAATGATTCAAAAAGTTGAAAGAGGTAATCGTCATAATATGCACACGTTTTGACGCCATTTTTGAGGTTCCGTACCTCAAAAGAAAAAAACGGACAACAAAGTGATCCTATAAGGATCACTTTGTTGTCCCTCTGTCTGTCTGTCTGGTGGTCTGGTAGACTAATGTTATTCTTCAGGACAAGTGCTAGATAGATAGAATGTTCAAAACATATAAGGGACAGCTAATTTAGTAGGTACCATAGAAAAAATCACGAAGATGCCTCTAAAATGGTACATTTTGATACAAGTGCAGAAAGTTTGCCATTGCTACCGAGGCGGAATTCGCACGAGCCGTAGGCGAGTGTGTTATGGAGCCGAGGGCTGCAGTGACAAATTTGCACGTGTGTCAAACGACGTTTTTCAATACACTTACGAAGAAATACTTTCTCTGAAAATTACAACGCATTTTTGTTCATTTTGCAATGAAGAAAATTTTCCAAAGTTGCACATACATTTTAGTTATGATTTAGATGGCAGCAGGCTATCGCGACTATTTTTACCCGACTGCGCGACGCAAAGGAGGGTAATGTGTTTATCAGTCTATGTATGTATGTATGTATGTTTTTTCTATGTGGCGTTCTAGAGACCAAATGCGTAGGCCGATTTTGATAATTGTTACGTCAATCGATTCGTCTTAACCTTGCGAGTGTCACTAAAGACATGACAGTAATCAAAATTCACCACAGCTAGAACCAGACGCCATATTGTCAAAATGAAAAAAAAAAAATCGATGAACTATGTCAAGTGGGGTGTCGTTGAATAGGTATTTTAAAATCATCTTTAGGTTTCTTTTATCATTTTTCATTTTAAATAATAGTTTAGGATATATAACGATTTAAAGTTGTTTAACAAAACAATCATTCTCGCTAATTTTCTTATTTATTGATTTAAGTTTTTATTTCAAGTATAAACGATATAGAAACAAAAAAAAACAGTGAAAAAGCATGAAAAACCAATATTTTTGGTAAAAAAATAACTTTTAGTCATCGCCATGTCGCCGAGTAAAAAAAAGTTTACCACCAAGCTCGATAGATGGCGTTGTTCATTTGATGCACGTTTGTAAATCAAATCATTCGAGTTTTCTCATCTACTAGACAGGTCGATGAACATAATCAAAAGATGACAACTATATTGGCAAAAACTACTAAGTTGTATAAATTACATGCAGTTGATATATCAGTAGAATCGAAGACATGTAGTCAAAAACCGAAAGATGTATATGTTTCTGAAGATCCTAACAAAACTGGAGGAATCGTTAAATATTTAACAATCGGTTTAGGATCACGAGTTATGTTACGAAGAAATTTGAATGTTACCCATGGTCTTGTTAACGGAGCAATGGGTGTTATAAGGACAATTGAGTGGCCAACTCTTCGGAGGGTACAATTGGAACCCGGAGAATTACCACAAGCTGTTTATATAGAATTTGACGACAAAGCAATTAAAAAAAATGTTCCTGGAGTAGGAGTCAGAATCGAACCATCGACGACAGAATTCGATGCACTTCGCGGACAGGATAAAATAGAGCGAAAAATGTTGCCATTGATATTGTGCTGGGGTGTAACTGTACACAAGCTCCAAGGAACTACTTTGAACCGAGCTGTGGTTGACTTAAGTTCACGCATTTTTGCTAAAGGTCAAGCATATGTAGCTTTGAGCCGAGTTAGGTCTCTAGAGGGAATAATCATCAGTAGTTTAGACCACCGCAAGTTACTTAATAATCCACACAATATTAACTCCCTCAATGAAAATGACTAGATTGCGAAATTTACCATCATATAACGAAGTCAATGAATCGTAACTAAAAAGTAAAAAATAAAATAAAAATATTTAAAGAAAAATTTAAAGCAGAACAGAACGACTCACAGTCGGGGCCCCTTGGGAAGATTTGATTGGTAAAATTTGAATGGGCCCCGACTGTGAGTCTTTCTGTTCTGCATTAGAATTTATGATTTGTTTTATGTGTGTATCGATTATAAAACTATTTCAATTGTGTAGTTATTTAGTATTACATAACAGAATTCTAAACTACTGGGCTTGTTTGTTTCTTTTTAGTTTTTATCTAAGGTAATTTTTTCACGTATTTTTTAAAATTAGTTTCGACGCAGTCGGGTTTTTTGTTTTTCTTTAAATATTTTTATTTTATTTACCTTAATCACAATATCTGGCGGCGGCGGCGTACCATCTAAAGAATTCTCTTCAAATCTTAAATTCAACATTTTTTTCACAATTAGCACAAATAAAAACTAATATTTAATAGACTTTTTTCCCGCGCTTTACCTTTGCAGGTTGAAGGAGAAGCAAAGGTATCAAACCGTTATACATCCTACAAATATTTTTGAATTTAGAACACAGGTAATTGTTAGATAATAACAAATTATTGTGTAAATAATCTTATTTATTTATGATATTCTGTTCATAAACACAATTTAAATTTTCATTAAACATTAAAACCTTAAAAATCTGACCTCTTTGCTTTAAAAAAAAAAAAATCACCGTTGACCGTGACGAAATGGGAAAGAAAAAAGCCCTTGTTGTGATAAATTAAAAAAAAAAAACTTTTTAGAAAAAAAAAATAACCGACTTCACTAAAAAAAAAAACACTAAATGGATCAAAATAACTTTGATTTCGGAAGTCGGTGTTTCTCGGTATTTTTTGTTTCTTATTTAACACCGACTTCTGAAATTAAAGTTATTTTGATCCATTTAGTGTTTTTTTTTTTAGTGAAGTCGGTTATTTTTTTTTTCTAAAAAGTTTTTATTTCACACTTTATAGTTGCGATACCCTTATAAACAGAGTGCCTATTTCTCATGACAATTCCAATTAACCCAAATACCGCTAAGTTACATTGTTTTATTATAAAGTTCCTGTGTCTACCTTCCTCCTTCCGGCTCCATCATCAGATCAGTTCGATAGTACCTTATAGCCAAAGAGCATCTCACGACAATTCTAATAAGCCCAAACACGGCTAGGATACATTGATTAATTACGGAGTTCCTGTGCCTACCTTCCGGCTCCATCATCAGATCAGTTCGATAGTACCTTATAGCCAAAGTGCATCTCATGACAATTCTAATAAGCCCAAACACGGCTAGGTTACATTGATTAATTACGGAGTTCCAGTGCCTACCTTCCGGCTCCATCATCATCATCAGATCACTTCGATGATACCATTTTCAACGTAACTATTCAGAATCATTCATTTATTTGTATTGTCATAGTCGCTTAACTATGTATATCTTCATTGTGATATCTATTTGAGTATGAAGTTCCGTCGACCATTTCTGGTCTTCTTCATCAGTTCCACTTCATCAAATGTTACTTTTTGACTGTAAATGCTTAAGTTCTTGATGAAAATACTAAAATTACCATAGGGTTACCTATAACTTTTGAGGAGTTCCCTCGATTCCTCATGGATTCCATCATCAGAACTGGATTTTGAAAAAAATGGGACCAATCTGGAAGCATATCCTATAAAGAGAAAAAAAAATTTTGCAAATCGGTCCATAAACGACGGAATTCTGAGGTAACAAACATAAAAAAAAAAATGATAAAAAAAAAAGAAATACAACCGAATTGATAACCTTCTCCTTTTTTTTGAAGTCGGTTAAAAAAACAAGGATGATATAGATGGCTAAAAATACCATTGTTCGAATTTTGAAATTCCCTCCACATTTTTTCGAGAGCCAAATTAATTATCGTGTCTCATTTATAAGTGGATCTGCATCGATAACATTTTCGTGAGGTGATTTTCTACGGAAGAGTGTGTGCTGGCAGTAAAAAAATAATTAAAGAAAACAGGCGAATTACATACGAAGAGATTTAGCATACACTGCAGATTCGTTCGGGGAGCGTTCACAAGATTCTACACGAGCACCTTCGTGCTAGGAGGATAGTTTACCGCTAGGTGCCGCACCACCTCACCGAAGCTCAGAAGCAGGCACGTGTGGAGTGGTGCCGTGATATGATTAAAAAATTTGAAGCAGGCTCGTCTCGGCGCGTTTACGACGTTGTGACAAGTGACGAGTCCTGGATTTATCAATACGATCCAGAAACAAAGCGTCAGTCGATAATTTGGCTGTTTCAAAACGAACCAACGCCTACGAAAGTGAAGCGATCGAGAAGCGCGAGGAAAATGATCGCTAGTTTCTTCACTTTGACGGGGTATCTGATTTCAATTCCATTACGAGACCAAAGCAGCATCAACGCCGAATGGAATACCACAAAAAGCCTGCCAGGTGTTTTGTCTGCAATGAGCAACAAGCGACCGAACACCGGGCTCCGCGAGGTACTGCTTCACCATGACCACGCGTCCGCGCACTCAGCGCTCAAAACGAGGCACTTCCTGGACACCACACCGGTCAGAGTCTTGGGGCAACCTCCTTACAGTCCTGATCTGGCACCGTGTGACTTCTTTTTATTCCCTAAAATAAAAAATCTGCTGAAAGGTTTACAGTTTTCATCGCCGGAAGACGCGCTAGCAGCGTTCGAGAAGGCCGTGGAAGAGGTGTCTGCGGCGGACTGGAAAAAATGTTTCGAAAATTAGTTGGCTGGTGGAGAGTTCTTTGAAAAGTTTCAATAAAAATATTTTATCCATAGAAGTTAGTTTTTTAGTTTCTCAAAACTTTCTGAGTGTCCCACGTATATTTCTTCGTCGTATTTATTTATTTTTCACTTAGACATTTATTATATTAAGATTGACATGAATAGTTACTTTGTCAAGTGGTGCATTTTTTAATTTTTTTTATTGTGAGTGGTGGGACTATCTGCATTTTTTTTCTTTTCAATAGTGAGTACTATAATATTGTGATACCAAAGAAACGACATTAGGGTTGGCCAGGACATAAGGTAGGTTCGTCGAGTCGTTGAGCTCCTACTAAGTGACTCAGAACTACTAAGTCCTGAGTTGAGCTATTCGAATACTGATAAATGTATGCACTAACTGGACAGCTCCACTCAAATCTCGTGGTTCTTTCCCCAAAAGACCATCTCAGAAACTAACCTGCATGGTTCTAATGTGATTTAACCATTACACGTCTATTTATTCTATGGACTTTAGAATAAACTTTGACCTCTGAGTTTCTTTCGGTGTTTCTTTTTAAGCTAGTTAGCTAGGAAACAGCGATCTGATCTAGTGTAAATTGTCAAATAATTTAGGCGTAAAAGTATTGTTTATAACCTATTTGCAAAATGAATGTACTTAATTTATCATTAATCATCTTTCACACAAATATTTCAAATACCTACTTCCTATTCCAAATGAACATATGTCCTTTCCACCAAGTATCCAACACAAGATTTCCTTCAATTTGGCACGAGTCACAATGTAATCATGGCGGTAAGTGCCCTCTTTGAGCTTTGAGGAGTGTTTCGAAGAGCGTCATTCACCTTCCGCATGATGCAGGTACTCACCGGACATACTAAGTTCGGAAAGTTCCTGCACCGGATTCAGGTGGAAGAAACGCCCGGGTGTCACCACTGTCCGCCCCACTCTAGAACGGGGATGTCATTGGATGATTTCCCACCTTAAAGAAAAAGACTTCCTTTGCTAAACATCTATATAAGTTCTAAGTACTCCGATTTATAAAAACATTAATAAACACCTCAATAGATATCATAAATCTAAAGTAGCGTGCATTAAAATCTAAAGTAACAGAGTGGTTATTCCTTAAGCATTACTGTTTACACGGAGTCTTTACTTATCCTGTGTAATACACACAGTACACACACACACACACACACATAACACAATTTTAGTTTTGTATACCATACTATACAGTAGAATGACACAGAGAACTAGAGATAAGTTTTTGTTGATTATTGTAAGTCTTGACCGTAAACTACTTTAAAATACAGGTATACCCAAAAGGAAGAACCAAACAGAAACTAGATAATTATAATATATTTTTGAAACCTAAATACAAAACTGTATTTTCATACATACAATTAATTGTTAAAAAAAATATATTACAATGTATTACCACAAAGTGCATATATTCTATCTATACATAGGTAGGTACCGAAGGAGTTTTGTAAAAGGATGCTAAAGACCGTGTTCATAGTGCTCCGCCGTTATTATATCATCGCGAGACGTTTCACTATGTTGTTAAACAAAATTACATTATGCAATCGAGTATTGACTATCTTCACATGCCTACACTTTTTACTTCCTCAAACCGTCTGTAAATCTTTTATTTTTTCCTCTTCTCAAGTAGCCGAAAAATTATATAATTTACATAATGATTGCCTAATTATTTGTAATTACTCACATTCATCCATGTTCAGTCTGCCGTTTTGCTAAGTACTTACACAAAGTGATTGTATAAATATACATTACAAGCTGGCTTTGCGATTAAGTTATCGTTGTTTTTTATTTGTAAACATGTGATCTATAAATATAATATGACCTTTAATTATCGAGAAATAACTGCATCAGTTAATAATTTAAACTCATTAGTGGCGGGCGGCGCGTGCGCTGGTATCGGTCATTGTCTGATTTAGGTATTTTTAATAGTGGTGTCAAGGGGTCATCGTCTGGCTCCCAATAGCTATGACATCAGCTTCACTACTTAGGATTACAAAACACTTACTCTCACTCACGTAACAACACAACTGCGCTAGGCCTTACTGTAAGAGTTTCAATAAATTTTGTAACCTCATTATACCCTGGCAGCATTATTGTGATGACTGATGAGACATGACTTTCATATTTAATGTATTTTGTGGTTTTATCAGCACTTTTGAATGGACACTCACGACACGTAGCTTCGAGATGTTTGTTACGGATAATGTTGCATAATAAAGAGCCATTATCTCTATTTGATCCTTTAATACGAATTTTCTATTTTGTACCTATTGTTTAATACTTGCATATTCTTTCAATATTTGTAAGTATTGCCAAATCTAAGCACGAATAAGTAAGTACGTCATTTTTTTTCAGTTTAGAGAGTACGTCTTCAGGTTAACACATTACTTAGTATGAGAGTTAACCATATCGTTTGCACTAATAAAAATAAAATAAAAAAGCCTTTTATTTCCTAATAATACGTAAATTAAAATTGTGACAATTTACAATAAAATTAATTCGTTTGCAATATGAACAAGCTAAAACATCCCACACATCAAGTTTTTTCAAACTATTCTAAGTAGCGTAAGAATGAAGAGTATCCCCGAATCTTGTTTTTTGAGAGCGTACATAACTTACCGTACTACTACCGGATTTGACACATCTAATTTTAGATCAAGCTACTTTACCCACTTATCGATAGTTAAAGGTGTCATGTTAAGTGCTTGGGTACCATTCAGAACTGTTTCTGTTCTTCTAGACCTAAGAATGATTTTTTTTAAGAACCATTTTTAAAAATACTGATGATGAGGTTCTTTACTGATTTCATAAATTTTCTCCTGATGTCTACAATAAACGTTAGCTAAGACTATATTTCTGTAGGTAACAGCTTAGTACTAATTAATATTTATTAATCACTGATACATACAGACTTTTAAAACTAGATAAGCTTGATAAGTTCAAGTACTTGTATTTCGAAAGTTTATTTTGGGTAATTGAATCATAAAATGGAGAAAAAAATATTAAGATTTGTAATGTTAGGATATATATCGCTGACCTTTAAAATTTGGTATAAAAGCAGGAGGATGATCATAATGATAAATGTTGGGTGCACAAGTATGCAAATTGTTGAAGCTAATAAGTAAAAATCATACATTATTTATTTCCTATTTAAATTGATATTCTAATCACAAGAAAACAAAATATACGTGAATAATTTATCAACCTCTTCAAATAGATCTGAACGAAACATTATTATACTTGATTAGTTAGATGTCTCTAAAATAATGACAAACATTAATAAAAGACGAGATAACTCGAAGCTTAGCCTTAGGCATAGTTACAAACATAATCATAGAAGTTAAAAAGTAATCAATCCGTTCTCTTTGGCAACGTTTACAAATGTCTTCAATGACTCGTAAAATCTCACGGCTCTCACTCAAGAAAATATTGTGAAACGTTTTAAAGATGCACCCGTCTGGCCATTTTGCGGGTTTACATTAAAACGATAACGATAAAAACATGAAAAAAAGAACATTTAGGTTAACAATTGAGCTACCGACTTGTAGGTAATGTTTACCGTGCTGCCAATAAGCGTAGCGTTGGCTTACAATACAGTATTACTGCTATAATTGCATAGGTATAGCGGGAAATTTTCTTTATTACAATGGGTTCGTCCCAAAGGTACAGTTCTTACAAACCTACGCCTTTTAGTACTAAACAACGATTTAAAATTATTACAATAAACTTAATTTACAATAATAAAGTAGAAATTGTGAGTTAGAAAATACAAAAATAAAAATCCTATGCTATATTTCATACTGCAATTATAATAACTAATAGTCTATAATAATATAATAAAGAGAAAGATTTGTATTTTTGTATATATTTGTATTTTTGTTTGTAATGATTATACTCAAAAACCACTGGACGGATTTTAAAAATTCTTTCACCAGTAGTATGCTACTTTATCACTGAGTGACATAGACATACATATATTCTACTTTCACGTGGGTAAAGTCGCATAGCAGAGGCTAGTATATGATAAAAATAAGGTGCCCTGTGGTGTTCCCTCTTCTCGGTATTTTACCTTCTCCAGCTAAAAGAAAATCATGCGTAACAACGGTGATTCATCTGTCTACTATCGTCATAAAGGACCTGAAATGACCCCACTGCTGGTTACAGGCCTCCTTTATCACCCCTTTACTCCTTTGGCTACTTTGATAATATCACAAGTTTGCCAGCACATTCTGATGCACATTATTAAGACGGTAGGTAAGATATTGTTGCAGGATTCTTCAAAATGTACCGCGGTCCTGGAATGCAAAGGGCAACGGAAGGAACACGGATGTTGTAGTCAGTATTTTTTTAAATTATATATAATTTAGAATTATTTTTTTTTACTTGATTTACATTTTTGTAGCGACAAGAAATATGTAACCGAGATATTTGAAACACATGATTTAAATGAGTGGCCATGGAGTTTCTTACACATTCTTTTCCATAGAACTACGCTTTCGAATGTACAATTAGCATTTTTTTTTTGACTGATTGACTTCTTGACAATTCAAAAGTGCCTTTAAATGGATTATATTAAATAAATGCTTTGGTTCTTAAAATCTGCCTCCACCCAGAACGAGAGAATTATTTGATAATTTCCCACCCAAAAGCAAAAATGCAGGTAAGATGTTCGACTAGATAACGTTTGAACCGGCTGTCGTCAACATCAGAATAATATATTTCCAGCTGCCAGACACCGGCAGATATATCTATACATATTTATTTGTTCTGCGACACCTTTACCTGCTTTAATTATTCATCTTGTCTTATAAAATTAAAACAATAGTTCCACATAATCACCATAAAGTTTTAATGCTAGTTTAAACGCTGTTTCCAAGTAACGATGATATTAATTAGATAAACATTAATATGTTAAGCTCAAGTTAATGAGCAATTTACACCTATAAAATTCCACGTAATCTAAAACATAAACTTATATGTCTTTTTATATTTTAACCTGCCTACGGGTTTATATGGATGGTTATAACCACACAATAAGGGCAGTTAATAGCGCTTTCGCACTGAGCGTGCTTTCAGCGTTGACGAGCGATGCGTAGGCGCTGCATAGAGGCTACGTAAATATGAGTGGAAGCTGCTAAGACCCGCGTACAATCTGCGTAGACGATGCGTAGTCGCATTTTGGAACTGCGTAGACACGCTTAAAAGGTGCATAGAGGCTGAGTAAACGCGCATAGAAGCGCAAAAATGTTCCATAGAGGCTGCGTAGAGACCACGTGTCAGCCTGGTGACGATTTAATACTTTAATTAATAAAATATATTCCTCCAAGAGCAAATAAATGAAACTTTAGGAAACCATTACTAAGATAAAATATTAGATTGTAGCCGTGAGTCTATCTCCATGAAGTAAGTGAATTACGATAAGATTTGATAGCAGCTCATCTGTAGACAATGAAGCTAAAATATTCATCCTTGAAATATTTTGCAACAGCAGACCTGAACAGGTATTAACGCGATTATCCACAATGTGACCTCCACTTGATCGATTAATATGCTAATTTAGATTATTTATTAGGCAACAACCGACTAATATTTAGAACTGTTATGCTCATTTTAGTTTTATTTTTTTCGTCGTTTTGTGAATGTTCTTGCTTAAACCTTCCCATTTTGAAATGAAAGAACAATTAATATATTAGGGGCCAAGGCTTTTATGTAGATCATAAACGCAAATCGAAAGTTAAAAAGTTAAAATAAAGGAGAGTGCCGGATTTTGTATGGCCACCGTCCCCACCCTCCAACAGACATGAAATACATGTCAGCAGCAACAGCTGATTTGGTTGTTAAAATATATGGGGTAGGTATATAATTTTTAAATATTTTTTATAAACCTGTAGAAATTAATGTTTATTTTTCCATACAAAGACATTTACTATTAGTCATCTATAACAATATATGATCTGATTAAGCATTTGGCTGGTGCATTAAAATTAATGTGTCTCCGTAATCTCATGTACCATACAATGGATATTATGTGGTTAGGTTAGCTTTGGTTAAAATAAAAATATTTGATGTAACCTAGACCCCATACTTTTGAGGTATGTTGCCATAATAAAAAAAACTTTATTCAACTAGGCGCTTCGAATGACACCAGTTGTCATTTTTGGGAACAGTTTTACGCAATGCTCTTTGTCAAATATTTTTGTAGAATCATACAAGGCTCGATGAGCCGCATTCAAAAAAGTATGACAGTATTGAAACCAACCACCAAACAACAGATTTGAAACAGGTGTCATTCGAAGTGTCTAGTTAAATAGAGTTTTTTTAATATGCCGCCGACATATCTCGAAAGTATGGGGTTCAGGTTTTATAAAACATTATATTTTAACATAACCCAAGAGTTTTAAACCTTAAATATATGCATAATATAGTACTGTCATACATTTTTGAATGCGGCTTGGCGAGCCCTGAACGATTCTACAAAAATATTTGACAAGGGGCATTGCGTAAAACTGTCCCCAAAAATGGGTACCTACCAAAAGATTTGAAACAGGTGTCATTCGAAGCGTCTAGTTGGATAAAGTTTTTTTTTTATTATGACTACATACCTCAAAAGTATTTGATTTAGGTTATGTAAATATTTTTATTTTAACCTAACCAAACCTAACATAACCTGACCTTTTTTTGCGAGGCAGAAATCCTCATGGATGTCCTCCGTCTTGGGGTAGGTGGAGGGGTCTGACAGACTCTTACTGACTAAAACCACCCCGGTGTTCCATGATAAAACTTACCGTTTTGCTGAAAAATGCGAAAAACTAGGTTTTGTGACCTTAGACCCTAGTATTTTTGTTCCAGGTGTTGGATCGATGAGGACTTTTTAGATTTCATTTATGATGGTGTTTTGAACAATCCTACTAATTTTCAGGTAGGTGCAAATTTTTGTAACCTCGGATGTCTAAATTGACCGGACTATATATGCCAATTTAATTTTTAGTCTAAGCAAAAGGTTCGGTATCCATATGAAGCATGATCTACTCCAAGATAAAGTACTCCGGCAAAATATTTTGAAAACAAAACTTATTTATGTCATCAGGAAAGTATAAACCAATTCAATATAGTAGGTACTTTTTATCAAAATCAACGTTAAACCTTAAGAGTTTATTTAACCCGTCAACTCCTAATTAACATCCAGGTGAGTGTTTGTGCTTTTTCTGCCATTGATAGTCACAGGGTTTCGTCTAAATTAACTTCAGAGAAATGCAGTGGCTTCTCCAGCGAGGCCAATCCATTGAATGTTTGCTGTTTCGACTTTAATTTAGGATTTATAGTTCAGAGTTTATGTGTTGTGTGTATACCACTTGTGTCACTGTAGTCTGATCAGAAAGGGTGTTCAATTAGAGAGAAAAGGAAACACTGAAATAACTTTTACTCAATACGACACATGTTTACAATGGTTACCGACTGAACCCTACGGCAGAGGAAGGCCAACAGTATCCTGACAACTACTAAATGCACGTATGATTTTGCTTTCGCGGCTAACTTCACACGTATGATTCCGCTTTCGCGGCTAACTTCATAACGTTTCCTGCCGCTACAAAACGTGTAATCAGATCAGTCTATCCAAGGAGTATCGTGTTGCCCAGTAACTGGGTTATGGAGATCTGATAGGAAGTCGCTCCATGTAAAACATGGGTATTCAACCCCATCCGGTTACACTGGAAAGCAACTAAGCTAGTTGCGAAAAGGCTAGGGAAATGATGATGAACGTAAATCCGTAATCTGCAAAACCTACTTATGTCCTAACTTAAAAGTAGAGATTTCTGAAATTCTATTTTTATATTAGTCATTTGTTGCGCCAGAAATAGAACAAAGAACCTCGTTTTCTCCTTAAAGGTATTGGAATTTATATTTATATTCTCTATAAAAATATGCAAAATACCTACACACCTTAATTTTAAATAAAAACACATACGTAACACACATTATAATTAATGTAAATGACAAAAAAACGATTTTAAATACAATTTGGAAAATCAATTATACCAATATATTACCTATATGGTACCTTACTAGGTCTGTCAGGTGTCAGCATATTCATCGCAAATCTATTCTTTATGCTACATATATTAAATCTGTAGAAGTTTTTAGTTGTGCGCGCATCACGTAAAATGTACAAAATCGATGTAGATAACTTTAATACATTAAAATTGTGTGCAATTTAATATATTACTTATGCTTTGTTTCTTCGCAATCGATTGACTATATCGAAAGATATACTACATTCATTGATTGTTAGGCGTTACGAAGTTCGCCGGGTCAGCTAGTAATTACCTAAAACTAAGCTGTTCTTGCAGACCGTTATCTTAACAATAAAAATGGAATTTCTTGACATAGCTCTATCACTTATTCTCGAATTTCCCCATTTTCGTGGAATCTTTTCCGACTTTTCTTTCCCTTAAAAGAACTTTAATTCATATTTACGAACATTTGAAAAGAAAAACACAACCTAATCGATCTTGCCGTTCACAACGGATGCACTTACTTACAAATATCATTTATTTTAATTTGATAAAATAAGAAACATACCCATATTAAAAACTACACATATAAAAAAAACAAAATCCACAAAAAAAATTCAAGGTAAGTAATAAAAACAACAATTTGCATTGTCGCTCTAAACATGCTTTTTTTTACGATGGCGATTAATAAAGGATAATATTTTTAACACCAAACGATTTTTATCTAAGTACTTATTATAGCAATCAATTCAGATTGTGCATATCTGACCAAATATATCTAGTTTCAAGACCTCTTGACCTACAAGCTCGAAGCTACAAACATAGATTGGATAGAGATGCTTAACGTAATATTGATCCATATTAACGCAGTGTGGAAGACGACGTCATCGGGCGGGGAGCGACACAGCGCCGCCGGTGCAGCGCCGGCCGGCGAGGCGACACGAAGCGACGCGACGAAACGACGCCGACCCAGACCGACGACCATTGACGACCGACGTGATGATGTGTAGGCAGATCCGTAGCATGACAGCTCGACAAGCTTCCATATTTACTTATCCAGTGCCAAGTAACTTACCGGTTTCACACGAGTGGGTGCTACTAGATATTTTTCGTATGCTAATTAGACCAGTAGGTATCTATTACCTACTATCACATTATAATATCCTCGACAGTCGAATTTTGTTGTGACTTGTGCCATACCTATCTTTTAATACTCGTTTGAACAACAACGTCTAAAAGACACTTAATATACACGTCTACTCAACGGTAGCTACACGTGATACGTATAGGAACCGCGATGCCGTTCTAATTTTACATGGATGGTCTTCCTGCAATAACAGTAAACAACGCTTGCATTGTACTACAGTACAAACTGTGACTATCAGCGCATACGATAACTCCGCTAAAAATACTGCCAGACATCGTGCTGGTTGCTTACTTGCAAATAATTTTCCATTGCGAATAATCTTATCCGACATTATACATCCATTAACAAATAACCCTTTCCGAGGCACGTATCGCAATAGATACTGGTACAAGCATGCTCAATGTGATTAGTTCTATGGCGTCAAGAAATCGACTCGGGACGAGATAAAATTAAATTGGCGGCTAAAAGTAAGAGATACTGTGCGACCTTGCGGCAGAGTGGTTTGTTCCGGGTTCGGTCCTCCACCCACCGACCGGTCGCTGCGCCTGCGCCTCTCCGCTGCACTCACCTGTATCTACCTACTAAACATAAATGTGTCGGTCTTAAATTGATTGCAATTGAATGCATCAAATTATAGACAAGATGGTATCATTCAATCTGTAGGTAGTCTGTGAGCCAATTTGGTGTTATAAAAACTGGGCAAGTGCGAGTCGGACTCGCGCACTGAGGGTTCCGTACAAACTTGAAAGGTAAATTGCGGTTTACGATTTATGACGTATGAAAAAAATACTACTTACTAGATCTCGTTCAAACCAATTCTCGGTGGAAGTTTGCATGGTAATGTACATCATATATTTTTTTTAGTTTTATCATTCTCTTATTTTAGAAGTTACAGGCGGGGGGACACATTTTACCAATTTAGAAGTGTCTCTCGCGCAAACTATTCAGTTTAGAAAAAAAATACTTATATTAGAATCCTCAATATCAATTTTGAAGACCTATCCATAGATACTCCACACGTATGCGTTTAATGAAACAATTTTTTTGAGCTGAAACTCAAAAAAATTGTTTCATCTCAAAAATTTTTGTTTCAGTTTTAAGTATGGGTAACCCCCAAAATTTATTGTTTTTTTCTATTTTTGTGTGAAAATCTTAATGCAGTTCACAGAATATTATTATTATTATTATTAAAAGGGTTCCGTTTTTTGCCATTTGGCTACGGAACCCTAAAAACCGTTTTGGATACTACCTACAAACGGTAATAAAATAAATTGATGGACTAAAATAAAAAAAACTCAGAAAAATAAACCTAAAATCCTAAAGTAACCATTTACTTTACTCTAACAGGAATCTAGGTGATGTCAACACGGTATTTGGTGAGGTAGTCCGCTCATGCTAGATATAACATAGCTATCGGATGTAAATATTAACAATAATGCGCAAACAGCGAGGTTGCTGGCCCATCGTGCATAAACACACGTTACGTAACCTTCTTACTTGACTAACGAGTTAACAACTCAAGTGAGAGGACGCCCGCTGTTCCTAATTACCAAACAATGTTTTAAAAGATAGCACGTAAGTGTCCTTTGAATTAGGTCACTTTGACATCAGCAACTATCGCTCCAATAATCCTAAGCTTGTTGACCATTAAACTTATGCTAATGAAACAAAAACTTGAAAATAGACGTGACGTCATGTGCTAAAGAACAGAATTCAAAATCCTAATCCAAGTGATGCTGTTACACTAAACTTGTCTTCTCACTGCCTGCCTTTAATCTAGTCACTACGCAAGTTTCCCACAGCCAACTTTTACGAGTATGCTTTACATATCGTTTTAAATACAACCTTCACCTGTTTTTATGATCTCCACAGTGTAGAACTAACTTATATCAGAAATGGAACTTATAGGATAACGGAACTAAACCACAAATTAAACACAAACAATACTGCTAAAATAATTTATTAAGTTTTAGCAATGTTTTAATGAATTAAATAATAAGGCAATCACGTGGTATTTGATGCAACTATTAATGAGTATGAAGTTAAATCACAATATCAATACAAGCAAAAGCTGAGATTAATATACCGATTCGGCGTTTTCACCTATCACAATTTCTTTGGAATAAAAACGTACTACTTATTCGTTAGCACTCGACTCTTCGATTGTAGTCATAGTTGGGTCTATGGCCAAGTCTAAGTGCGATTTGTTAATGTGACTATTTGTTAAAGAATTAATATTTGTATCTGCATCCGAATTAATACCGTCATCTTTAGTTTCAGTTTCGTTCGGCGTCTGTTCAGCAGCAGTAGCATGGGTCTCGCTAAGTGCTGTGGCGCCTTCCTCGACCTCAGGTACAGTTTGTGCAAGCGTTGGAACTTCGATTGTTATAATCTCATTTTCAGTTTCTTTGGGTGATTCCGCTACTTTATTCTCTTCGAGTGGTCTAAATATTTCTTGTAGCGATGAAACTTTCTTTTCCGTGGGAATTATTCTATTTAAATATAATAATATGTCTGATAGAGAAACAATTCCTACTAGTTTATCTTCTTTATTTACTAACAATAATCGATGACTCTCAGTTCTAACTATAACTTCTAAGGCCTCATATAAAGTAATACTTGAACGACATTTTTGTAACTTTTCTTCCCAGTCTTTCTTTTTATTTCTTACTTCACCTATCGTCAACGACAAATTCGAATATAATTTTTCACTCACTAGATTTAACACTTCATATTTTGCATAAACATCAATAAGCGTACCGTTGTCGTCTAAAATTGGCAAAGCCGAAACATCTTTCTCCAGCATCAACTGAAATGCTGTTTTAATACTTGTTTCTTCAGTTACAGACACGATATCATCATATGTCCCGATTTTTAACTCAGTAAGTGTTTTGTGAAAGAAAGTTAATTCTGGAAATTCATTAAGATATACAAATAAAAATCTCAATATTCTTTTGTGAGACAATATATACAGAACATCACCATTAAAAGGATCTATCATTAAAAGACGATGGACGCGGTTTTTATGAAGTAAATTGATGGCTTCATGTAATGATTGATCGGGTCCAGCACTACATAAAGGTTTACGCGTTGAGCGTAACAACTTCCTCCAAGTATGAAGTGTGTGTCGTTCTAAATCTTCAACTGATAAGTTTTCTTTATCAAGATATAGAAGAATCCTAATGAAATCTGTAACAGTTATCATACCTACGAGTAACTTTTTAGAGGCATCCCAAAGCGGTGCAGAGCGAATACCATGAGATATAAGTGTGGGAAATGTTTTCCTGACGAAAAATTGTGTATCAAATATAATAACTTTTGCAGACTTTGGTAAAATTTCATAACATTTATGATATTTAAAGAAGTTCAGTAAGAGCCTAGTTTTATCTCTACCGCCAATGGATATTTGCACAATTGATAAATACGGATCATATTTAGGAAGACCCCGAACCTCCCTAAACATTTGTTTTGCTTGCGATGGTTCTAATGAAGCGTATGAGTTTTTATGGTAAGTAGGTGAAGTCGTCTCAATAGAAGAACGACGACCTTGTTTAGTAGGTTTCTTCTTCACTGGATCTGCAGTAGCTTGACTGCTTTCAGGCTGAGGCTTACTGCGAAATATATCCATTACCCTAGTTATGGGACTGTACTTTCGAGAAGACGCCCCAGTTACCGTATGATAATACTTCTTATGTGAATCTTTGCTGTCAGCATATTGCTGGTCTTCTTGGGTTTCAGGGGCTTCTTGGGTCTCCATCGTTTTCGCCTGTTTCGGTGCATATTTCTTAGCATCACTTTTTCTTCTTAAACGGAATATATCAAAAATAGAGCTCCGTGGACTAGACGACGTTCCATGAAAAGTTTCATATCCTTTTTCGGGTGCCGACTGGCGTTCAGCACTCGATGCTCTAGATGAGTCAGCATTTCTATCTTTAAATATTGATCTTACATGGGGCCTTTGTGACTCGACTCCTCGCGTTCCAAAATGAACCGTATGTACATTACTCTCTGCTACTCTAGAAGGAACTTTATCTTCTGTATTGGATAATGTGGTAACAACAAATTTCTTTCGCTCACCAACAACTGTTTGATTTTGCGCTTCCGATTGTTTCTTCTTTTTATTCTTATGTTTTGCCTTGCCATGTTTAGTTGGTGATTCGGTGGTCGCAGATTCATTTTCTAGAATTGGATCCATATCCAAATATATTTGCAAATGAAAGCTTTATGCCTTTATCTTGTAACATAATCCAGGAAATTGTTGACCATTACCTGTAAAAGAAAATAAAAATATAAAAAAATTAAAATAAACAACCTAGTAGAGGTGTCTCGAGGTCAAGAGATTCATGAAATCAATAAAAACCGTAACATTTACAATCTATTGGGAAAAAAATCTAAGGGACTTTTATAAATAAACAAAATCTAACCATATGATTTACGGAGTGGATTCTTTATTCAAATTTCGTATAGAGAATTTGAATTTAAATTAGCTCAATAGTAGTTTTAAGAATCAATAAATAATTGTAATACGGTTTTGAATTACATCAAAATTATTCTTGTATATTGCTCTGAAGTGCGGGAATATTAAGCTGACTTTTGATATAGTACTGTGAGAATTTCATAATGTGATTATATTATTTAAACTAAATAAATAAATGCCGTTTTTTGATGATTTTTTATAGAAAAAAACACACTTTCACTGACCAGTCCCCTACATATACAGTAACTGTTTAACTGAAGTGTGTACTTCACGATCAGTTTTTATGTTAAAGATTATTCAATATGTGTCTGTAATAAATTCACTTATCTCCAGTAGACAGTTAGATTAAATATTAATATCAATATCGTTTTATACCCAATTGGCTTGTTCTATACTAGCCCTACCACGCTTTCTGCAAGCCAAACTAGCTAATCACGTTTTTTTTTTATTCTAGGAATTTTCTTTACCGAGAAACTCGTGACCCCATTTAAATATAGGTACACAAACCGAGAAGCTGCATTGAAGGAGCACATAAAAAAACCATATTTATTGGCGAACAATTGTAATCATAAATAGCACTTACAATAGCATTTATAGTCATATGTAGAAATTGTACTACAATGTTTGCGTGTACCTACTTGAAAAATCGATGGTTTTATGAGTCATTGGCGAGCATATAGCATACGTGGTCAATCAGCTATGTCCCTTCGTGTTTTAACTGCTGCATAAAATAATCCTATACCTAACACCTTACGTCGTTGCTAGGCAACGCAATGCGCCAAATGCACCCATTTTACTACATGCGTTAGCTATTTGCTATTGCATTGCGTAATCTACAGATTACGTCCTCGTTGCAGTCTCAACAGAAAATCTCTATGAGACTGATCATTCTTTTCTACGCAAAACATCCGCACGTTCTAACATTCGACACATTAACAAGCGTAGCTAAGTCTATATTTGACACCATTTCGCTGATCAATACTTTTCTAGTGCGTAAACTATGCGGCATCGAATTAATTCAAAACATACCTGACTTCACCGAGAGCTTCATCTTTATATTTCAATGTTTTTCACGCACTGATTTGTAACGTGACCGTTAGTATTGTTTTGTTCGGACTGAGCACTCTTTTACTGGGGTCGCGTGTTATTCCCGACGATATTGTGTGCGGCCATGTTGGTTGTCAAATCACGCGAGGGTTTGTAGGGCGACATCTGCCGACGGGCGCGGGGAGCACTTCGCAGGGCGGCCCGCCAACCAATTCGGAACGGGTGGGAATGCTATCATTGTCTCTAGCTCGCAGTTAGACTTTCAATTCGTGAGATGTCACGGCAAACTGATTTTAGATTAAAGTCGTCAGGGACTTGTAAAAGATGCAACAAGGTAAGGAGCGTATTGGTATTTCGGTAATTGAATGAATACATACATATCAGTATACTTATGAACTTGGGCGACTACTACCTAAATAATTTAAAGTTCGTTCTTAAAAAAAAGATATGATGAGATTTTTAAATGTTATAAAGTACAAACCAAGTATTCTCCTTAATTAAAATTCTATTGCTTTACATAAATGTCAACATTTGTGTAAACCCCAAGAAGTCAACAGAAACTGTGATTTCTATCAGCTCAGCGGAATCTATGATAAAATCTAGTAAGATGTTAGGGATCTTTGACAAATGACATTATTTAGAATTACAAAAGATTACTTTAAATTACAATAGACACTATATTCAATGACAAAATATTGAATCTTTAAAATATCATAAAATTTAATTCTGAACAGTAAAGTTTCCATAGGGTACAACGGGTAAAAAGTGTATAATCATGAGAAGCGAATGTCAATTAGACTCATGACTGCTGCAGCCGACATATTCAGCTACTACTATACCTAGAGATGGAGTCCTTGAAGATTTTAGATTTTACAGTTGACATCATTTTAAAACAACTTAAATGTACCTAATTATAGTTTTTCTCTCAATAATTTAAAAAAATGTGTTGCTGTTGCTGTAAATAAGAGCATTCATCCGTTAAAATCACGCAGAAGCCAAAATCAATGATTTCCGACGGAAAATATAACAATAATATGCACTACAATACAATTAATTATTTAGTATCACTGTAGAATAGAAAGACTAAAAATCTGAAAGACCTCGGCCGGTACAAAGCGCTGACGCGATTTCGCGTCTATTATATAGTGATATTAAATAATTAATTGTAGTGTAAACAAATAAGTTATTAAAAAAATTATTGTACCATGCTATAGATCGTAAATGCGTTCAATTAATAAGTCTAAAAAAAAGAAACAAAAATGCCTCATATATTATCCTAAACTAACACGTTTAATATCTCCAAAAACGGCTAAAAATGACAGTTTTGAGATTACTTTTCTTGAATGAAAACTTACAGCAATCGTGTTTTTTTTTGGGCC
This sequence comes from Mythimna impura, assembly GCA_905147345.3. Taxonomy (NCBI): domain Eukaryota; kingdom Metazoa; phylum Arthropoda; class Insecta; order Lepidoptera; family Noctuidae; genus Mythimna; species Mythimna impura. Next base: position 12,268,371 of record LR990348.1, on the reverse strand, counting down.
ATGAACTACTCAATGTTATCATTTTTTTTTTTAAGTAAAATGTTGTAAGTTTACCATACACGGTGTAACTACTATCTCGCATCTGCGTAGACCGTCGACCGCTAGTTTTAAAAACGGCTTGGATAAGAACTGTTCTAATGGGAAAACTATACGATCATTTGAATATGTTTTTGGTACATACACTAGATTATGAAATTCCCAATAATATGACGTCAATATCTTATCTAGAAATTAAACACATTATTGTTATATTGTCCGTCGGAAATCATTGATTTTGGCTTCTGCGTAGTTTTAACGGATGAATGCTCATAAGTACCTACTACTAAATAACTTTTTGATGATAAAATCCAAATAAAACTGATTTAAGCTATTAATATGTCCTTGATATAACTGGCATGTCTCTAACTTTAACCCATTAAGCACCAAACATAAACTGACGGTGTTTTATTTTCAAAATACTTATTTTCCTATCTTAATCTAACCAAATAAAAGTTAGGAAAAAAGGGAGAAACCCCCCCCCCCCCAAAGAGTGCTGTAGGTACTCATTAGAGTTAACTTAAGAAAGAATTTAGGTAGTATCATTTAATATGTATATTAATTATAAAACTTTCGATTACCGTTTAGATTACTTATACAAAAAAAAAAGTTTTACTCTATTCTATTATATAAAAGGATTAAATATATAACAATACATACAATAAGTCAATTTTGGACTTTAAAAATCACACAAATATTAAATTTTACGCTGACGGGCTCATTATTGTTAGTGATAAGTTAAAATTTATTGCCTTCAATTTTAACTAACTGAAGCAATTGTAACTAACAAATAGAGCCTTTAAAGATTATAACTACCCTCAATTGTCTTGCTGTATACAGCTGTGTTCAGTGGTGCTAAATGGGTTAAATTGCATTTATTATTATAAAGTAGACCGAGTGTCAGTCGTAATAATAAAACTAATATAAGCTGGCCTCTTATTATATCGAAACCACGTTTACCGCTGGGCCAACTCAAGGTCAAAATGCTACCACTGACGTGCCGCCTACAATGCATGCAATAAATATACCTAACATCATGCAATAAAAAATAGTAACAAGAGCTTGAAGGGCAAAACAAATGAATTTTATTGGATGTGAAGTACCTAATTTACGTACGTAGGTATTTGTAATAAACCAAAGTATGTTATTGTACCTACAGCGTGGCGAATACCGCGTCATTGAAGAATCGTGCGTACGGAAACACTCGTTTTGTAAGTCGCTAAATATACATGCAGGCTAAATCTAATATTTTGTTTGCTTACATACCTATTATTGCGATAGTATCCACAACGGCAGATAACAAAATATGTCAATGTGAAACATCAGAGTTATCAGTTTAGGTTCAGTTCAATCTAAGTTTATTGATGCATCACATTGAATTATTTATTTGAACCTATCCGTTATTTATCTCTATGAACTGGGCCCTTTACAAAAATAACAAGCATTCTCGAGAAAAATATTACACAATCGCCATGCTTGATGAGCAAAATGGCGATGAATTTATGCCGTCAATGAGATACACACCGTGTACCTGATATGAAAATTAGCTACTACCCCAAATCTAATGTTAATAATCTTACTCGACTGAACATCTACGTAAGAGAGGCGTTTCACTCTGAGCCTTAACTTTATCAATGGACTTAGATATCGCGAAAATTCTACACCCACGCAAATTGGAGTATTTTTAAACCTTAACAATTTAGAAAATATTTTCTGCTATATTAAGTGGTACAGAGACTAGACACACAGTAAAGCGAACTAGATAAAAAAGAAATTTAAGGAAAAAACATTAATTTATTAAAGCAAATCCACTACACGCTTTGGGAATAAGCGAGAGTCAATTCCAAGTTATCCTACATAGCAACAAAGTACTTCCACTTATCTCGGAATGACGGCATCGCAGTCTAAATTTAGGTAAAATTTGCCCAACACAATGCGCATGCGGGGAAAACAGTGACGTAGGGTTTCGTCATGAATCAGTGACGTCACCGTTACAGAGGCACGAGGCAAATGATGACGTAGCTTGCGGGGAGGAGGGCAGTGGCTAGTGGTGCGATCGATAGCCACCCGCTGATAATGATATTCCTGTAGTTCAGTGACGCTCATCTAATAGCGGCACGGGAGTAGAAACAAACAACCTTTGGATAGCGCACGGGTCGGCAGCTCACGTGCTGCTCCGACTTACACCAGGCACATTAGATAAATAATGCACAGGTCAGTCGTTTGATCGAACAGCTTACAATCTGCGCTTACCAGATATTCTAATGGACCATGAACTGTTGAACCGTTGAAACGATGAAATGCTTCCTAATGATTTTATATATTATGTATATTTCATGGCTGTAATTTATGTAATGTTTAAGTGACATTCTTAATATTCCATTCATTGTTAATCTTACCTTTGCCCCTTACGCTTCCAGAAACTCCTATATCAAGGCCCCAAAAAATATTGAGTTTAAAATCTACAAAGTATTCCATAATCAAATCGTCAGAATTTAAACCTGTTCCAAAAAAAAACGCTAGAAATTTTGAACGGTTTCAGAACAAGGTTTGTTCTGAAACCGTTCAAAATTCTAAATTCAAAAATCTAGGAGTAATTTTGCATAAATACCAAGAATTATGAGTGAGCATTGGTGTCACTCAGATTAACTCCCCGATCGGTTCGTGATACAGTTATATTTAGACATTTGACGCGTTTAACAAATCTCGTAACTGAATTTTTATATTCGCAGAAATGTATATGAGCAATATAACTTTAGTTGAGTATATACCTATACCATATGATCACATCACCATATGACTGGAGACCACGGTAAAGCGATGGGGTGTTTTTTTTTTCAAATGGTAATGGTATGAAATACGTTCATGTAGTTATTACACGGTCTCGGGATCATGTTTAGTTTGGAATGATGTATCTTATGACAAATTGTTATAGACACTTTCATACGATAACGGATAAGGGCTATCCATAAATTACACCACTTGTTACATTGTGTGACGTGGTCGGAGGAGTCATAAGTTTGGTGATGTCGATATTCCAAAATCTATATCTAAGTATTAAATCGCAAAATTTTCTATATATAGGTACTAACGAAAAGTTTAAATTAAAAGGCGCCAACTGTCTGATCATACGGTTTAAATTGTTTTGTTGGTGGAATTTCGGAACTACTATTTTGATTTCAAAAATTTTAAATTACAAAATAGGTATGTGACGTGTGAACTAGGGAAGGTTAGTATCACAAATATCATTAGTCATGAATGCAAATCATGAAATTCGTGTGATGTCATTTACGGATGGCCCCTAAAGTAATAGATACACTTCATTCAAGGATTCCACAATTCGGTTACTTAAAATGTTAGTCTAATATTTAGTAGCAGTAGTGACAACCAAACAAAAATCTAAAGTTTAAAATCCAGGCTATAAACAATGTAGGTAATAGAATCGTGTAAACATGTTCTCAACATATTACGCTAAGCCAATTGCCGCAGTCGGGAAAAATTACTAGTATAAAATTCAAATCAACGCTTATCTAAAGCTAATCTACGGAATAAATGAAGTAATCATGCGGGTGTAAGTGATTAAGCTGTAATCTGGATTGATAAACTGGCTCTGTCACGCGGCGTGGTTCCAGCTGTGATAGATTTGGACCACATCGCCAACACTCACCAGTCACCGGCTTATCCTAAATATGTGTGGACTCGAGTCGTCAGTGCGGATGCGGATCAAGTGGGCACTTTATTTAAGAGATATCTTTAGTTTGATGAGTGATCATTATTGGATATGTACGCGTTAGTTAAGAATAGTTCAGGCCGACAATAATAAATATTAGTTTCCAATGTTTGTAATGTTATTAATTCAATGATACTACCTCGACCTCGTCACCATTTTTTCATTTAATAGATAACTGCACTTCTAGTGCGCCCGTATCACGTGCATGTAAGATTGTATGACGGCAGATACATGCAATGAACTGTCAAACTATAAAAAATTAAGATAACCAGTTCTGCAGACTCAGATTTTAAGAAATCGTCGGTCGCGTTTGCTCAAATCTCGACTAATCCCACATCTTCAGAGACTGATAAGTGATAACGTACTTGAGTAGGTACCTCACAAGTGCGTCAATTTAAAAGTAGGCGCTTACTGATAATGATCAATCATGAATTGATAAAGGAAACAATCTTTGACTAAGTGGATAATATTTGGTAATTTATTTATCAAAGACAAAATTTCAATGTCAATTAATATCTTCAAGTCTAAGCTGATATGAATGTAGGTAATGAACATCTCAAAAAACAAGAGATCATTTCTGATAAAATTTAAATTGAAGTATATCCAATGAGAGTAACCTGTTTTGAACCAGACACAACCACGCAAGTCAATTTTGTAGCACCGAGCGAGGTCTAATCGGTGTAGTAGGTAATATCTATAAAAACGATACCTACGAATGGTAAATCTCTTATTTTTTGCAGACAGATAAAAAGTGACTAGGTATCTTTCCACTTGTAATGCTTATGAAAATATTATAATCAAAGCAATTTAAACCTACTGTGCATTAATTTTAACTTTTTCCGTAACTATGTAGCCTAGTTCCCTCAGACCAACAGTTCCGCTATCACATGGTGATTAGAGGCAAACAACAATATACGTACCAGGCCATGTGTGTGCTACACAATTGTAAATCTGTCTAAATATACGGGCTTACATCTGTTCCCTGTGGTATTTTCGTGACGAGCACTTTTGAACATAACCTCAAAATGTTACACAATATACGCCAGACTGATTTCATTATTTTAATAATGTTAGTTTAATAATTGATGCAAATAGTATACTCACAACATAGATCATTACGCTGAACCCCTCTAGCACTGACTATTTATGAACACTTCACACACACACTCGCAATATGCATAATGCATCCAATACTAGCGAATAGTTTCATATGCGTCGTGTTCGCGTTAAATCGAACACAGGTAGTTCACTGGTCGATTATGCGGACGTTGTATAACATGGGCACTGGGAAGGGAATTGATGGATCTACTGTTTTGTCAGCGGAGACCGCCATGCCCAATTAGTACAATTTACAATCGAGCCACAGTGTTCCAACAACGCGCTGACGGCATCGAAACAAGCGAGTCGCGTTCACGGTATGGAATTCTCTCGCGGGCGCGGGCCGTTGATGCGGCTGCGTTCGCGCACCGATATGTGCCGCTCGCACACATGCGCGCGCGTCGCCTAAACACACACCGCACACGAGCCGCGCATCAAATGTAGATGACGCTACCGACGGCTGACTAAGCCGTAACTACTGGTAAAATATTATGCCACTTATCAGTCAACTTTCATAGGTAAACATTGCGTTAAATATGTAAATACTTAGAATTTTTAAATTAGTACTATTGCAACGACACCAAAATGTGGGAGTAACTGTCATGACGGTGACAGTATTTTTTTTAAATGATTAGTCACAAATGCAAATGAAAACTAACTTTATGGATCATAAAAATAATGAAACCTTTTATTAATATTTGTCTACTTTCTTACATTAATTCATTTAATTTTATTACTCGATTATATTTATATACAAGTAGGTTTGTAATATGCAGGAACGTTTCGTTTATGAATTATTTATTGTTACCTACTCTTAAGGGACATTTTTAAGTATGCTAAATAGATAGCAGTTTAAAAAAATGCCCTTTTAAGTCACATTTTATCGTAAAACTCTGTGTAAGTATACTTTTATTTTTTATTTATTCACATTAAAAGAAGTATAATAATAGGCACACATATGTATATTAGTGTAATAACGTGTCTACAAAAAAAAACTGAAAACTGGTACACAATTCATATAGTATGTGCACTTCCTTTAGTTGACCTTCGAATATTGCTTGCATTACATATGTAACTAAGTATATCTCTATGGAGTCCTCCATAGAAATATACTTAGTTACATATGTAGATATAAATTATCTAAGTAATCAAACAGATTCTTTTTAAAATTATGCGAGCTATATTTTGATTACTCCTTCCCAAACCATTGTTCAACACTATTTTATTATTTAATTACAAAACATAACAAATTTAGGTATTTATTCATTTATTTTGCTTGACCAAGCTGTGGTAACATGTATTTTTCATATTTGTCATGTTTTTCTTGGCCCATTGCCACACTGGTTTTTCTAACACAGACATTTTACGCCAGATTTTTTGGGAATTTGCCCAAAAATAACTCTTAGGGCATAACTCTTAGGTAAAACGGACTTTCGTGTGAAGACATAAATGTGATCACGAGTGGGTGTTGCCCATGCATCCACTTGATATAATTCATTAGAACTTGCCTTTGCGACACCCACGGGTAGGTTCGATTATGGGTAGCCTATTCTTAGCGGGACCCAACGGCCCGTGTGCCTACAACTTTATGCATTAAAATATTAGGTATATCATGCCATATACCAAGACCCAATGGGTAAGGGTTCACATGCTTGAGGTTAGCTTAACCCGTTTTTTTATGGATGGATGGGAAATCATTAAAAAACGTCTCCCACTCTGAGTGGAGCGAGAAGGATCTCTCCCACTCGTTGTCAGGGTTTTTGTGAATAGAACCCACCCGTGTTCCTTCGGTTGCCCTTTACGTTACAGAACCGCGATGGCTCAATTCCACAGCCCTGGCAGGCATTGGCCCTAGCGCTCTAGCTTCGTCAATTATGCTGACATTTCTTTGAGGCGCGCGTGGAACACAAAGCGCCGTTTATCCGAGCCTGGCTCTTATCAGAAAAAGTGACCGGAAATCACCCTGTGGCTCCTGACGACCTAGGCGTCTTCTGCAGCGGCCAGAGTGTATAAATTACCTCTCCTGTAGGCTCAAACTCGAGCTTTCCTACTTTATGTTGGACATCAATGATCTCGGTAAAGAAGCACGCCGTCGTGATCGTGAGGAAACCTGGACTTGTAGTTGAGCCTGAAATCCAAACCGCCATGAGCAAGTAAGTAAGACCAAGGGCCTACCGCGTGTGCCCTAGTTGAACAGGTACAGACTGATATTATTATTATTCAATGACTAGGTACATAAATAAGGAATATAGAATATACCGGTGCAAAACCGACTACCTATATGTTAGCTGTTGTATGTTAGGCACGTTCATCTAGATTGATATATATATATTTATAATTAAATGCAATAAAGTAATGCACGTCTTAGTCTTGTACGTCTAAACGCGTATAAGCTATGGTAAAAAGATAATAATTAATTACACCTAACTTCAATAGGCATCACAAACTGCCAATTTGTCCTGCTGTATGATTTTAACAGGAGTAGTACATCACGTGATATTTAGCAATGTTTGTTGGTAGACAAACTAATAAACCTGTTTTTTTGTAAACCCATAACATTCATTACGATTAGTAAAAAAATGTGTATGAAAAGGAAGCTGAAAATAACTAAAAATGTGATGTATACATTTATTTTTTCTAAAAGTCTTATGTTTTTTTTTTATTAAACCGCACTGGGCACTGTTAGTGGATTACCTACGGCCCATTCCCTGTCCTAGAAAGGTGACCTGAATCCCAGCTGTGGGAACATTTTAAGGCTGATTATGCTGTTATTTTGATGCATTTTTTTTTTGTATAGTTGCTAATTACCTGTATTTTGCAATTCTCCTCTTGTGTGAAGCAGTAATTTCAACCTTGTTCTAAAAAAAAGGCACCAAAGGAAAATATGTCCTTGATAAAAGTCATATAACCGTTAAGTTTACCTTGCTCAAATGTTAACCTTGGCTAAAAAAGTCTTGGCTAATTAGAATATGACCCGAGTCAACTTTAGTTAATCATCTCAATGTGTGTAGGAACTGTATTTTTATCAAACACAAAAAAAATACTTCGCTATACGGTTTCAATATCTTATTTGAAACCACAGCTTGCTAAGGCACCTGTTTTTTTTTTCATCATCATGTTCAATTTCTAGTGAGCTTATCTCTCCGGTTCCCGCATGTTCCGACCGTGACCTTGTCGATTAAAGTCAATATTTTGTTTAAAATCAGTTAATTATTATTAATTGGATCCGTTTTTCATGCTAGCAAATTGCCATTTATCGGAATTTAGAATATTACAAATAATGCCATTTTAAGTGTAAAACGTTATGTGAACTTGAAAATGAAAAATTTCGTCATCGCCGTTGATGGACTCCACTTCAATCGGTGAAGTGTCATAGGAAAATAAATCTTGAATAGTTGGTGCGTAGGTATAATGTACAAAGACAATTTATGAAACGCTTATGTATAAAACGCGCGAGCGCGTGGTGTGTGTGTGCTTGTGTTATATATATAAAAGGAGAAACTGACTGACTGACATATCAACGCACAGGCGAAACTGCTGGGACTAGGAACGTGAAATTATGCACAAGGCTTCTTTTTATGACGTAGACTAGTAATAAGAAAAGGTTTTTGAAAATCAAACTTTTAAGGGGGAAATTCGTTTGTATGCAAATTTTATTCTTTATACTTGAAACTTAGCATAAATACCTAGTCATCATCTTCCTGCGCTTGTCCCATTCTATTTGAGGTCGGCGAAACACGTTTTTTTCTTCAATTCTGCCCTGTTACTCGTCATGCTATCACGAAATTCCTTTTCTTTCATATCACTCTTCACATAAACTAATTAGCATTAATAGTAAATTAAGTAAATAAAAAAGGTTTTCATTATTCGCTTTTCAAAATTACCCCTATAAAACGATTTTTTTTTTTTGTTAAAAGTTGTATGGGAGAATCTTATCCCTTGGGTTAATAAAATGGAATTTCGCACAAATTGAAATCAAAATTAATAATAAACTGTCTGTCTGTCATTATAAGATTTTCAAACTACCCTCAAAATACGGCTTAAGAGGTGTTAAAGTTTTTATGGAAACATTTTCGCAAAAGAAGTCGCTGGCAACGTACTAGTTCATTTATATTTCAGTATTATTCAATTATATTTTATATAATAAAGTGTAATAATGGAGAAGGATGTCTGGAAGGGCTTAGGGAGTCCTTGCTCAGTTGAGGGACAGTAATGGCTAGAAAAAAGGCATAATACACAATATGTAACTGGAATAATGCACCTCAGTTAGAAAATTAAATTACAATTCTATTTCAAGCACTGAAATTTTAATGAATGTACTTTAGTCGTGTTTTTTAAGAAATTATCTATCCTAATTCTTGACAAATAATATGGAAACCGACGCATTACCTACCTACATTGTATCGCATCGGTATTGGTATCTCTACGCACACGCAAACTATACATCTACATATATTTTTTATTTACGGACACACAAACTATACATCTATATATTTTTTTTTATAATAAAACTAACTATGCGAGCGGCTTCGCTCGCCTGAAAGTAAGTTTTGTCATACAAACTTTAGACCCCCGTTTCATAACTTTAGGGGGCGAATTTTGGAAAATCCTTTGTTTGTGCTCGCTTTCGTCATAAAAGAAAATCTCGTGCAAAATTTCACGCTCCTAGGACCTATAGTTTCGGCTGTGCTTTGGTTTGTCAGTCAGTCAGTTTCTCCTTTTATAAATATATAATCAGTAAGTAGTATGCTACTTTCACGATGGTGTGTTTATTATTTTACATGCTGAAATGCATTCCAGGTATTACGGTTTATTTTTAGAGTTCCGTATCCCAAAAGGAAGAAACGGAACCCTTATAGGATCACTTTGTTTTCCGTCGTTCGATATGTCTGTCTGTCAAGACCATTTATCTCGGGAACGCGTAGAGGTATCGAGTTGAAATAAAAACTATATACTCAGGTCTACGGTCCCTTGAAGCTGTGAAAAATCAAACTTCTAAGGTAACAAAAAAAGATACGGCCATTTATGTCGCAAAAAACGTATTATTTCGACACTCTCAAAAAAAAAAAGTACTTTTTTTGCAATTAGGAAAAATCTTCGAGTATCCATTCAGGAATTGAACTAATAGGTCTTTACCTATGAAATTGGAGATTTTTAAAACGGGTTGCTTTGAAGTGTTATATCATTGGATTGACTTGGAATCATAAGTTCAAATAAATTTTATATTAAAGGTATGTTATTCTTCTTTTGAAATTAGGTATTTATTGGTTTCTTTGTGTTTTATATTTTCTGTAATATAGCAGTACTTATAACCATTTTTGTATGAAATCTAAGAAAACTCGCATTATTTTGTAATATGAGTTCTACCGTGGAAACAATGGGACTCAAGTGATATGCAATATTGATGATGTATACGGACTTAAAACTGCTAATGAATGATATGTCTATTTTGGTTTCAATCACTTTCATGTGAGAAATTTTATCTCAGGAATAACTTTATTTCTTAGGGCGGCTACAAGACAAAATTTCCAAAACGAAATCTATTAAACCAAGAACACAGAGTTTTTTTGTTAGAAGAAAGTCGTAGGTATGCGACATTGATATTGTTTGCCCTTTGCAATGCATAGTATCTACGTTGAAACTCTTAATATGAAAAAACGTTTTTTTATTAGCTTTCATGGTTATAAGTACTGCGATATTACAGAAAATACAAAACACAAAGAAACCAATAAATACCTAATTTCAAAAGAAGAATAACATACCTTTAATATAGAATTTATTTGAACTTATGATTCCAAGTCAATCCAATGATATAACACTTCAAAGCAACCCGTTTTAAAAATCTCCAATTTCATAGATAAAGACCTATTATTTACATAGTTAAGTTTGTACGGAACCCTCAGTGCGCGAGTCCGAATCGCACTTGCCCACTTTTATAATATTATTTTTTAATGTTATTTTTACTCATTTATTAATCATCTGACGAGCCTTTTCCCAAGTAAACTGTCCAAATGGATGTAGCTGAACTGCTGAATACCAGCATTTTACGGGACCAACTGCCTATCTCACCTCCTTTACCCAATAACTAGATAAAATACCCTTGGCAAGACTGCTGTCAGGTTTCCTGGCTGCTGACTATCCGTTACGACTGTCTATGATCTACAAATGACAGCCGGGACCACTGGCTTTTTTGATTGTGGATAGGCTTGCGCTTGACCACTATCTCACCTGCCTCCCTAGTCAAGTTACAACTGTTTCGATTCTCTTTTCGTTGATCGCCTCGAGTTGGCCACGCCTCCTATTCCTTTGTTCAGACCTCGTGACTGAGCGTTGAGCTGACGTCAGAACAAAGGAATCGGAGGCGTGGCCGACTCGAGGCGATGAACGAAAAGAGAATCGAAACGAAACGGTTGTAACTTGGCTAGGGGGGCTGATGGTAAATGATGATGTGGTTTAACACGCTTGCCTAGAAGTAACCTATTCACTCTTGACTTAAAAACCCCTAGGTTGTAGCTATCAGGAAACACAGACTCCGGCAGGGAATTCCACTCCTTAGCCGCACGCACAAAGAATGTGTTTCCCAAACGTTTTGTGCGTACATGTTGACTTTACGTCCTTTCCAAGGCACGGAGGAATCTTAGTAAATGAAGATGGTCACCCATCTACAGACCAAACTCGCCAACAGTTGCTTAACCTTGAGAATCGTACCGTGTGGCTATTACCGTGTGGTTGGTTACTTTTGCCTCGAGCCCCTTTGCGACCTTGACCACTTATGTAATTTTCACAATAAACCACGATCTATTTAATGCGACATAATTGCACAGCTGTAGAAACCATTGTTTTATAAATTCTAGTGAATCAGTTTCCGCGTTATCACTGCGATAATAGTATTATGTGAATAGTGAATCAGCCGAACAAACAAAGTAACTATTGTAATTTAAACTTAGCATAACTTGGTTTACATAGGAACAGATTCGAATAGAACACAAAATTTTAAAAAATCTCCTGCTGTCTTATGATTTATCTAAATATTTGGACTAGACAATTTTACAGCCAAATAGGCAATTACTCTTGGATTAAAAAGGTCAATCTCAAGTGGCATAATATAGCTATACGTACCTCTTTACATTCCTAAGTTTACTAATTTGTGAACTAAGTAACAAATTAAACACAAAGGCAATCAAAATCTGTCATTCTAAACTTTGTCGCTTTTATGACACAACTGGTAATTTTCTTCTTGCGGCATAGGTTGCTTATGTGTTACATTAGGAAATCAACGACGACAGTAACTTCCACGCCGGATAGGTAATAAGCAATAAATTAGATCGTCAAGTTTGATTACAGGTAAATAAAACAATATATAAACTTATTTGACGGATGGATAAGTCTTTTGTCGATGAGTCTACGATACGACGACATCGATTATAATGTAAAATTAGAATAACTGGACGGTTGCCCGTTCTGCGAGCAGCAAATAGTACTGGGGCATGCGACCAATCGTAACAGCCGCAAATACATGCACCGCGCTGAATGCGGACACTCCGCGGAAGACAACAACCCCCCACAGCCGCGCCACCCGTCCACCGTCCTCCCGCTGCACGCCATGTTATGTCGCCGCAGGCTCGCTTCCCGCCGCCTCTCGTGCCGTCAGCACCGCCGAGTTGCGTAACCAGCCTCACGCAAGCCCCGCTTATCGCACACAAACCATGCTCTTACAATATTTTCAAACCTAATCAAACGGTCCTGCCATGCGTCATACTAACGAGCCATCATATTGTGCGTGCAACCCAAACAAATAAAAGCTCATTCATCACGTTGTTCACGAGCTACCGATAACTTAACTTACATCAATCGGTGTACGAAACAACACAAATATTTAACTGCGCTCTGAACATCGCGGCAGATTTCTTGTTCACACACAGTCAAGTTGGAAGCGTACAAAAATGACATAATGTAGACAGTAATGCCTCATCAGTTACGCATACATAAGATGAGAGAAGTTGTTCCATGGTTGCAGTATTTTCCATCGATTTTTTGTGAATAAATTAGTTGAAAGTAAAGTGTGCGATTTGAAAGACAGCCTTGAAGTGTATTGAAAGACTAAGTTTATTGAAAAACTGTTGCTTTATTAAGTCTTGGTAAGCGATGGTAGGTATCCTTCAAAGGTATCTTTGATTCAATCATACAACTTAGAGCACTGGGTACTGGGCACAGACCTTACTCAAATTGGTCAGGAACATCGATATATATGTACTACGAATATACGTCGATGGTCAGGAAGGTCACGGTGGAGCATACGGTAGAAATCTGCCCCACTTGGGTGGAGTACCACCGAGTCCTCATGGTAGTGATCGGTGACAGCGACTTCTCGCGTCCTGCCCTGATCCAGGTCATGGCACAAAACGAGAGAGAATGGGAGGCGGCTACCACCTTTTACGAAGCTAAACCGAAATCGTGTGGCTTAGCCTCGCGCTCCAAGCGTCGGGAGTTGCAAACCAATTCCTGGCCACTGTGGGCGCGGCCTTGCAACGGCGAGCAATGGGTAGCTCGCCGTTCGGCCGTCAGGTAAAAACCAAGATCGGGTCGACAGTACGTTAGATTCCACACATGCCTCAAAGAAATGTCAGCTAAATTGACTCTCGCAAAGGGCAACTGAAAGAACACTGGAATTTTGTCAGTAAAAGTCAAACAGTTCCTCTAGCTCCACAGAGCAGGAGAAGCCGTTTGATGATTTCCCAAGTGAAAAAGGTTTCATAATTGGTCTGAGGAAAAAATAATCTTGCTTAATAATCTTACATGACAGGACCTAGTTTTCATGCGTTTTCAAGTTCTTTCCAAATGCACTCTGGTGATCCCAGAAACAGATAATTTTAGTTCACTTAGTGTTTTTGAGTTAGAATAATATTCTAGCAGATTTCTTCTCATATCCTTTATAAGAAAAAAACGCTAGAAACCGCCGCTTTCACCAGAAAATGTGACAGAAATTCGTTAATTAGATATGAGCTATAAAAACGTTTTTGTTATTTGGCTAGATTTAAGTCTTGTGGGACACTAGATAGCACCAATTCATCGCTGGTCGTGTCCCAAAGAACGCAGATCACTTTAGTGACACTTCCGTCCAACGAATCAAAAGAAAATTTAAGGACTAGGATTGCAGATGGTATCTAGAGCAGCGGTTGCAAATTTAATCTCGGCGACACACCAATGCAAGTCTGCAACAAGTGTTCGAACTGCGCTATAAGTGTCCTCCGTGTGACGACGGCTACAATCAATGCGGAAACGTTCGCCAGTCTGCCCCGAATGGGAGCACGGGATGCGACGCGATGGACGCCGGCGCACTCCACCCCCCCACCTCCCCGCAGCCCCGGATCAGCGTCACCGACACATTTGTCTCCACACACCACAATAAACACTATACTTACTTATTGTAAATGCCCCTTTCTGGAACACTTAAACATAGAAAGCAATTACACGCCATAATCCATTTTAATGAAGAATGGGCGCTAGGATGTTTTACTCCGTAGCAAAATCTAAATCTGTCTACAAACGTTATGACGTACCGTTTGAAAGAAAAGAATATGACGACAGGTGAATTTATTGAACGTTTATGGTCTGACGTATTGTTGGAGGAAAATTATGAAACATAATACGAGGCAGAGGGTTGCCTAAGGAGGAAAGGGAGAAATAGGCTTGGACGCAGAAGTAGGTTAGTACTAACTGGGAATGACGATCACAAATGAATATTGGTTAAGTAACAGACTTTTTTGGCAGAAACATAACCAAGCAATGGTTACACTAGGTTACAGAGAAATCTTTGTGTCAATTAAAAAAACCTCCAAACATAAAGACTACATATGTTGATTTTGTGCTTGAAACTCAGCGCTTATTTTAAAGTTTAACCGAGAAGCGCTTTTGCCTCCAAAACTTACCAAGTATTAACAGGTGGTTCGAAGTCGAACAAAACGAAAACGACGTAAGTAAGGTCCTGATTGAAAGAACATTATCGCCACCCTGAATATTAATTTACGTGCAGATAAATGTGAAAATAATTATGATACCGGATCGAAAGCCTTGACTGAGTAAATGTGTACCGTATAATATACTGCAATGATAATCATTGCCGAAGTGATTCGCGTCCCCAGCTAGCGTGATCATTATTGTAGAATTAACGCCAACACGCCTTTTTTGTTGCATTTCTCACAAAATGAGGTTATACCACTCGATGACTGTAATAAAACGTAATTGTAAAACAAGTTGAAATGGCGATTTTAAAACAGCATATAACATATACTTAGAATGATCTTCTGTCGTCCGAAAATAAATTGGTTTACTAAAAAGCTGTCAATATTTAAAGCCGTACTGTTAAGGTACCACAAAATAATCATGACTCTTAAGAAATAAATTTATAAGTTACTCAAAAACCAGAGAATTTATAGTTTCAACAAAACCCACTATATACACGTATCCATTAATTTTTCTATTACTAACCTCAACCTAAAAAAATAAATTAACCTCTGCTTTACCCTTTTTGAATGTGATCATTATATCTATCACTTACAAAATTGATACTACATAGAACTTTGTCGGTATTCGTAGAATCCCATCAGATTTTCCCTCAATAAAATAATAATAATGTGTGGAGCATACAAAGAAATGTAACGAATATATTCACATAAAGTGATTCTACAGAATACACGAAAATGTTTCGCTTTCATATCATCATTGTGAACGAAAATAAATTACATTTAAGAAGCCTAAAAGCTGTGTCAAGATCGAATGATTAAAATTCATAAACAAAAAAAATAATTATAAACGTAACATTCGTTATAGTACATCGTTTCAATGGACGTCAATCAAAAACAGGTAAATGAAACTCTATAATTAACTTTTCCTGTGACATCTTACAACTTCATAAAAATAACATTTGATGTTGTGAGATGTTCTCGATTTGTACATGAACGTATTTGTTGAATGACGTACATTTGTAATAGTAAATGGTAATACAAATGGAGGCGCGAGCTCGGCGGTCGACGTGGAAAGCTCTCTGACAGTGAGGCAGGAAGCAAGTAGCGGCTAGCGGCAGCGGGCGGCGCGGCGGCGACGGCGCGGCGTACGAAAGCTTCTCTCGTACTAGCGGTGCCGTTAGCGCAGGCTCGGGCGGGCGGCGGCGGGCGGCGGCGGGCGGGCCGTGGGAGGTACCGTTAATGACGTCGCGTCCGTGACGTCACCGTCGTGACGTCAGACGGCGCGATATAGCCACCAGCCTCGGCGGCGGCGGCCTCAGTAACGCACCGCCCGTTCGCCAGCGCGTACCTCCGCGCCTCTCGCGACCTGCCACCGCCGCAGACTGACCGAGTGAGTGAGTGCGCGTGCAGTGAGTGGAATGTGCTCGGCCGCATGAGGATCCTGTTGAGCGAGCTGGGACTGTCCGGCGCGTGCCTGGGTCTGACGCTGGACCCGCTCGCCTCCTCGCTGGAGCCCGCCAAGCCTGCGCCAGGTCAGCGCCCGCACGACCATCCGACATCCACTTCTGTGTTTATTTTCGCTTTCGTTGTGTAGAACCTTTGGGTGTAGTAGACTGTGTGGAACTGTCGTGATGATGGCCATCGGCTAGAATGCGAGGTGCGTTGCTGACGCCCTCCAGCCAACACTGCGGCCTTAGACAATTCCAACACACACGTACGTACCTCCCTTTTTGTTTTATTATTTTTTTATTTTAATTTGATTATAATTTAATTTAAGATTTTTTTATATATTATTTTGTCCTGAGTGTTTACCTACCTAGTGCTTTATACCTCTCTACCTAAACTTGCCGACAGAACAACTGTCAAAACTTTGAATGTATCAGGAGCTTTTGACTATTCCGTTTAAATCTGAAACAACGTGTTTCTTGTTTACTATTATCGCAAGAAAAGTTCGTTTATTTTCAAGACTCGGTGGTGATATCTGCATATCTATGACTATACTGAAAATTGAGCAAAGAAAACTTTAAGAGAAAGCTCTTTCAGATAATTGTATAGCTTCAGTATAACTACTCAATTTATGATTTAATATTTTGAAACCTGAATAAAATAATACTAGCACGTTTTAGGTATTGAAAATAACATATATATATTATAAATAATGTTAATTTTTTTAGTAAAAGTTCTCAAAAAGTAATGATGATTCCATTACTTTTTTAATAAAGCTAATAATTATAATTATCTTAAATACCTAATATGATATCGATAAGTTATTAAAAGTTTTTCATAAATATTAACCACGAAAAGCATAATTAAAAAATAAGGAAGAGATTAAGGAAAACTAAAATAGAAACTTGTCTTATATTTCATTAAAAAATAGTGTAGGTAGGACAAATAATACCGATTACCGGTTATATTAGCGCGCTGACAGAAAACTTATATGTTTAAGATTGACGAAGTCGTGTTAATCGAACTTGTCAATATTTTTAAGACAGATAGTGAATCAAGTGAATAATTATAATTTAGGTGAAACAAGTACCTAATTGTGAAATTTATTTCCACACCGGTAGGGCCGGTTTGAGATGACACTCGCCGGCTCACTAGCATACATCGACTTATATCTACTAATCGCGGAATGTGTCCTAACAGCCATCATCTCGATCCAAAACTATTTAGAGAGCATTACCGTGTTACCTCAACCACTCGATAATTGTTATTAAGTCAATTCGTTAAATTATAATCGGATTTGTTCGCCTGGAGGCGCGTTAGGTAACTTGGAGTATAATGTGAGATGTTTATGTCGCGATCGGCCGTCCGATGGCCTCAGCCTGCCTGCTGCCACTTGCCCAATCGGCTGTCGCAACCGGCAGACGTTGCACCTGTCGAGATGCGAGCCTGTGCAAATTGCCGACGCACATCTGATACATACTATTGTACCATACAAACTCCACATTTTATCAACTACGTAAACATCTTGAATTATTGACACTCTGGCCATAGTTCCACGTTTCTTGCACACTATAACAACGTTCCTAACATAAACGCTGAGGTGCCAATGAATTATCTAAATTGATGCTAAAATAGAATAACAAACTTTCACTTTTTGTTTTCATAAGCGTGTGCTTAATGTTGAACAAAAGCGGCTCTATAAATAATAAGATAACATTTTTGGTCAAAGTGGGCCATTGTATTTTGGTCAAAATGCAAATTCGAATATCGTTTGAAAATTTATAAAACTGTCAAATTGTCAATTAATTGAATGAAATGGTGACGTGGGGAAGATAGGTTGACACTCGACGGTGTATTGATAAATCCGCTATCAGAGCCACCAGCTGGCGTGACGTCACGCCGAGCCCGACCCGAGCACGTCACTCTCTCTGCCCCCGAGCCTCGAGTCCCCGGCGACCCACCCCTGTCCACAAATAAAAAGATACGCGATTTCCCCTTCAATCTGCACAGCGGTAGAGTTCTTCCGTTTATACTTTAATGGACGATGTTATCACCGTTATGACTTAATTATAATGCAATACAAAAATATAACTAGATAAGTAGGTGTCTAGTATGGTCTGAAATTTTTGGTTAGTGTCGTTATCACTCAAGTGCTCCAAAAACGTGACACGAAAAAGTGTTGGCATAACGTCTGCCCCATTCCTCCAAGGCGCTATTTTTTAGACGCCTAATGTTTTCCGTTTAATAGCACGGTTGCGTCACGAGTCTAAAAATATGAGGGTGGTGTTGAAAGCGGCAGTATGGGGTGGTTGGCAGAGCGTCAGGTGGCGCGGTAGGCCTCGCTGGCCTCGGCCTCTGCATCGAGCGAGCCTGTGACGTCATGGAGACGTGACGTCACGCATCGACCGCGCGCCTCGCTTCAAGGACGCCCTTGCTTGCCGCCCAACCGGCTACCGACTTCCTCCTAACTTAGAATCAGTTTACGCAAACAACAAATATTAAAACATGAGTAGTCTGTCGATAAAACAAAAATTTGCATCCGATAATATTGACCCGCAATGTCAATATACTTAACATGATGAGTATTAGACAGCCATCCAATATGTGAGTTTATGTAACCGACATAATTAAGCTAAAACGAGCGTTAAAGCGGTTCAAAAGATTGCAATTTAAAGAAATCTATCAAAGATGTAATAAAGCTCTGATATGAACAGTATCTAGTGTTCATTTCATCATCGCGGCCACAACAGGGGGGTGTGTGACTAGATTCCACAGTATACACGTAGGTAGATATGTAAAATGACAACAGCCTATATTTTTTTTCTCGTTTGATGCTAGTCACGCTCTCTGAATTGTATTTGTATTGTATTAGTATTTCGTTTGTACTTATTGTCAGTGTTAATTAATTTAAGTCTGTAATACCTTCGTTTCTAGTTGCGCTTACAGTTTTAATCATATTTTCTATTTCGTTATAATTATTTAATTACCTACTTGTTAATGTAGTCATAAAACCACATTTATTTATTTATTTAATCTTGATTCAACAAAAGGTACAAAGGCGTACTTAATGCCTTACGCATTTTCTACCAGTCAGTCAACCTAGGGTAGTGGAGAGACAATATGGCAGGTGCATAAAAAAATAGAAAATATTATTTAGACAACAAGTATTACAAAATTATATATAAAACTAAAACTGAACATTCATACATATTTAATAAAACACACACACATTCATTCTCGTAAGTGAATTAGCGCTTTACATTAAGAAGAATGAGGTGTTTGACGTTTCGTCACCATTCATTAGTATCGCTATAAAATAAATTGATTTATATGTAATAAATATTTCGTAGTCATAGAATCACTTAATTACTTGGATACTTACCAAGGCCAAAAAAGAATGTATGTTTTGATACATTATTTTCTGAACATTCACATCCTAGCTAGCTGTAATAAATATCGTATATTTAGGAAAAAAAAATATTAGGAATAAACACAAAAATTGGGCACTGGGGGTTCCGTACAAACTAACTTATAAGTAAATAGTTCAGTTCCCGAATAGAGTTTCGAAGATTTTTCTATATCGAAAGAAGTTTGTTTTGTGACGTAATTACAAATTTACAGTTTTCAAATTTATTCCTACACTTGTGATAGGAATAGGATAGGTCTTGCTTCCTCTTTTGATTCCCTTGAGAGTGTCGAAATATACGTTTCGTTATCTTTTCTTTTCGTTAAGAAGTTTGATTATTTCACAGCTTCTAGGGACCGGAGACTTGAGTGTATGGTTTTTTTATAATTTCAACTCGATACCTCCACGCGTTCCCGAGATAAAGGGTCTTGACAGACAGACAGACAGACAGACAAAAAAGTGATCCTTTATTGTTTCTGTTTTTTCCTTTTGAGGTACGGAACCCTAAAAAGAAAAAGCTAAGATGTTACTCAACCCAATACCTAATGTTGAAAGCACTTTGTGTAGTGTATACTTTGTAACTATATAACAAAACTTGAAAGTCACTAAATAACGGTGTTAGTTCATAATGGAGACAACAATAAATAGATTATATTACTACAATACGTTTAATTACAGAAAACTTAGTCATTATGGAAAAATCCTTAATAAAAGAAAACGTCTGGACTTATAAGCTTTACGGTTTTAAAAACCAGTTTACAGGTAACCTGATATAGGTACCTATTAGAAGGTACTTTCTTTATATTCGCGTGTATACCTCTTATCTGTACCTACCAATGTAATCTAAAATATTAAAAATAACCGATAAAAACAAGGAAACTGAAGTTGTCTAGACGATATTAAAATTTAAAAATAAATCTTGTCTGCGTCTAGCTAATAATTATAATTTATACGGAATAATTAATTTAAGCACCTACAAAAAATGTTTTTTATTGACTTTAATACACAAGGAAAACTGGCTTTTCCGGTACTTAATCTCGGTAAGGAAGCATGTACAGGCACACGCACCTGTTTAACAGACCATCTGACAGTCCCTTGAGTCGTGAAAGTTGCTAAGGGTAAAGCACTAAATGTGACATATTCCATTTTGCCAATTTCTTCCAGGTCACGTTGTCTAGATAGTCGTAACAGGCAAAGATGGATAATATAAGGTGTCTGTAAGACTGAGGACACACCAAACAAAAAATTATCCCCCACTATGTACGTACCAATCTAACATTTATTATAATGTGACGAGAAATAAACGTAGTTCTTTATACCGTTTCAAAAATTGGGAATACTTCATCGCATCACACAAATCTTTCTATTAATTTTTTTTTTCCTTAGTAAACGTTGCCCCACACTAAGAAATAAGTATTCTTGTGTCGTGGGTGCGTTCACAAACATGTAAACTCACATACATAAGACATGCAGATCCGGAACAACTATCTGTAGGCCAGGAATCGAACCTGCGACACGCAGTGCAGCAGCTAATCGCTCATAGACTGCGCCAGTCGTACCATCAAAAAAATATATTTCAATAATTTTTCTATATCCATTAAAAAAAAACTTCTGAAAAATCAGAAAGCGGCTCTCCTACATGTTCTCTTTTAAAATGGTTTAAATAAAGACACTACCATAATCACCATGATCACATTACTGCCCTTTTGATCATTTTAAATAACACCCAAAAGAAGAACTACGATGGCCTAACATATGCCGAGGATCACACGGCAACAATAACAATCTCGTAGCAGCCGCGTAGCGGAAATAAATGCTCGTAGCGGAAGCAATGTTCTCGTAGCAACCACCGTAGCGAACAAGCAGTTTATAAAATGTATCAATAAAATGGTGCAAAAAAACCGCTCTTTTAGACGCCTACTTTATTTTGGTACTATAATGAAAAACCTGTTTAACGGGAACTTACACTTTCGTAGCAATTTTGAAATCATCGCAGACAACGAGCAGAAAATTCAAGTTTATCTAATCACCGCTTTATCTTATTTATGTCCCTTTAAAGTATACACTTAACTCATTAGTGTAATTTTAATACTCTAACAGCATTCGATATACAAAATTAGACGCGGAATAGGGGCGGCATATTCAATAACGTTTTACCTGCAGACGCGAGAGGTGGAGGGTGGCCGTGACGTGTATGCTGCTGACGTCACCGGTAAGCCTCCCCCGCCCACGCCGCCGCAACAGCTGATAATTCCACCGAAATCACGTTTATTTGATAAAATACTCGCGGGTGACGCGCACTGCCCTTACGACCAGTTGCCACCGGGCGAGACGCTGTTACGTACACTAAACTTATATCTATTTTGTATTATTATATTACCTACTCATGTGTGTATTGTATAACTCATTTTCATTCTGCTAACGTCGCAATCTACGCAGGAACTTTATGTCAACAATATTATGCTAAAGACGGTCATGCGAAACATAAAGTTTATTTTGGTTAAAACTGCTGAAATTATTCAATCTAACACGTGCATTGAAATGCGAGTCTTAACTTGTTTCTGTTACTTGTGATAATTTATTTAAGTTAGGAATGACATGAAGGTTGCTAGAACAGGTAGGACTGCAGTGGGCCGTACTAGATTTATGTATATTTCCCGCGAACACACACTTTATGGCGGGAAAATGTGGACGTTAAGTTGTAGAACACGCTGTCGTGAAAGTTTACCTTACGTTTAATTTTTTTGATACGTAATTCGAAAAATATCTTAAAAAAACTAAACTTTTTTAGTGGTTTTGCAAATGGGGCCACGGTGACTATAATATTTAAAGTAACTACCTATCATACACAAATTGTTACACGTGTTTGTATATGACCAAACTTTGCTTTGCACAACAGCTAATCTGTGTACACTCGTCACTGACGAGTTTACGCGCAACTATTACGCAAAAGACAACGCGCAAAAACGTCACATAATGAGAAAGCTCATAAAAGCTTGTTTGTCGATAACGTGCCTCTCATACGTATGTCTTCTTCAAACTGAATCGATGACGGATGACGTAGCTAGTATCGCTACCGTAAGCTCTAATCAATATCTCTGCTCGCGGCATGCTACCGCCATCTGTCGCATAGTTCGTGATACGATTAGACAGAATGAAACCTCTTTTCCAGCGAGGTTCCATCGTCCGTGAGTAGCTTTCTCGAGATTGTAACTCTTGTAAAGTCTAACAGAGGGCATAGATCTATCCATTAAATGCTTTAAACATGTCTTTAATTGGACTTGGCTAATGAGATGAAAGAAAAATCGTGTATTTTTTATATACAACATTTATAGATTTTTACTTTCAAGGTCTTGTAGCACTTGTAGGTAAATCAAAAAGGAAAAATATTAACTTAGTTGATGACATAACTATGGCATTAACTAAGTTATAATTCACCGTCCGCTGAAAAGCATATTTTCCCGTAGGGCCTACGACGTAGACCTATCTTTTGCCTGAGCTTTTTTACTATAAGACAAAATAATACTATAATCTAGTATGATTAGCTCAGTAATGTAGGACTTCTTTGAATTAAGTACTTGTATATCCGGTGATTCTCATCAGATCCTTGTCTATTTTGCTCAAACAAGTCGATTTTAATGGTAAAATCCACCATTTCCAGCACACACAGCATTCTCGTTTTTACTTGACTGCCCCATAGAAAGAAGAAATGTTTGTTACAGTTTAGTTAGAGTACAATAGTTACTATTTTACTGATTTTTAGGTGGTTATTTCTAATATACGTAAGTACTTAATAGAAGCTATGATCTGCCAGCGGCAACACTATCGTGAAAGTAGAAAATGATCCCAAAGGAACATACTACAAACAACACACATATACAAACATATATAAGTAAATACAAACGCCTTGGTTATATAATGTGTTAGTTAATACAAAAAAAATATAAATATTTATTAGCTGTTTGCATAAAAAGTAGCCATATTAAATTGATTTATATTATTAATACTTTAAATACAGACGTTTGTGATTTAATCAATCCTCATTGACAGGAAAATATCTATATTGAATTAGAGAAACAGTTTTTGATTTTTACATAGATATAGGTAAAATAAATAAATGCCTAAAGGTAGAATATGCTTACTTTATTGTACACCAAACATTTCTAAATAGGGTGGCTTTTTAACCGCCGATTTCTGATTAAGGCATTTGAAGATGAGTAATGAGTATAATTATCAAACTCTACTTTAGCTTGAAAACCTGTCAAAATTTTCATTAAAAAAGGGTTTGAAACGTTCTTAACTCAAATACTGAAATCGATCGAGTATTTTGAGTTAAACACATCATATTTATGTATGTCTGTAAGGCATTCGGCCTTTTAAAGTGTAATAATTTCCTCCTTTCAATTTAAAAGTAGTATGTTTTTATTCTCATTTCGAACTCATACTTTTTTTCGATGAGAATAAGCAGAAACTCAAGAATGTCATCTGCTACCATTATTACACGTTGATCCTAAACTTATAACTACTTAAAATTGGGCACACCACGAGTGTGAGTCGCTGGAGAAGCGCCACGGCGTCCTCACCTTCAGCATGATACAGTTCCTCACCGGACATGGTAAGTTCGGGAGTATCGTGTTCTGGATTCAGGAGGAAGAAACACCGCGCGGACCACCCGGAGGCCATGGTGAAGCATACGATGCATCACTATATACGTCTCCATACTTCATACATCGGATACATCTCCGTCATGTCCTAGTAGAGACGATCGTCGACGGCGACCTCTCACACCGGGTCCTTATACAGGCTATGGTCTAGAGCGAAAAGGAATGGGGTGCAATCGTACCCTTCTGTGAAGTAGTAATGCTAGCAAAGGAGGCGACCGCAAGACTGAGGCAACATACATCCTAATGCCCCATCCGCCGCGACAGGAGACGCGTCGGGCTTCGGGAATCACAAACTGATCTCCAGGCACCGTAGGCGCGGGCTTGCAGACGACGAGCAATGGGTAACTCGCCATCCGCTCGTCACATAAGGACCCAAGTCCCGAGTCGTCGTAGTCGTCTTCAAAGAGATGTCAGTAAAACCGTAGGGGCTCAGTAGGGCCGATACCTGCTAGGGCCATGGGAAAACGTCTGAAAAGGATAATCGTGATCCTAGAATGCAAAGGCCTCTAAATAATTACCTCAAAGAAAAACCTACTTAGATTAGATTTTCAGACTGTTTATTATCTATGAGCGACGCTACAGATTTCAATACAAATACGTTCGTTTAATCGTCATCGATAATAATTAAGAATCGGGAAAGAGAGCACTCTTTTTTTTTTAGGTGGGCACTCATCAATTAACTTCTTCTACTCTGGGTGGAGAAAGAGAGTTTCAGACTTTTACTGACTAAAACCTAATTGTATTCTTCTAGCAAAGCTTGATGACGGTAACTATTTCGAACAATCCCACAGCCCTAGCAGGCATCGACCCTAATGAGCCCCGTCCATTTTGCTGACATCTCTTTGAGGCGCGCATGGAGCAATGCGCCGTCGACTCGGGCATGGGCCTTATCGGACGGCCGAAGCGAAGCTAAAGCGGAGCACTCTATAAACTAAACTAAGCACATAACGCTCGTATGAGTTGAACCTCAATGTCCTTTTTTGGGGAAATCGTATAAAAAAATGTTTTTCTTATCGAAGGTGTACCCCTCCCCCCACCCTTCTGGGAACTAAGTCCTGTTTTCGCGGGTAAATAAAAAGAAGCTTAAGTTACTCATTAAAAAGAAGCTTAAGGTATTCACTTTAGCTATATCCCAGTGAAAGACCTGTCAAATTTTTAAAAATTTCTGTCTTTGTCACTGGTATCGAATATACTTTTTTTCATAAGCATTTAGTAAAAATAATGATATTTTGATATTATAAAGAGACACTTCAATTAAATATATATATATTATATAGATATATATAGAAGATAAATAAAATAACCATTTGTACGCACTCCCACGCAGCATTTGATTAAATAAAACCCAGTCAGTGTCCTTTCAAAAAGAGTTCAATAATTTTCCAAAAATCGTCCCTTATTGCTCACCTACTCTTTTGTAACACTTCATACTTTTGCAGAAGTGGAACCAGCGGTTCAGGATTGCGTTGTATGCCTGTGAATATAATATATGAGTGATTTAGTTCATTTTTAAGTTTTTTTAAATTTAGCTCTACAGAACTGGCCAACCGGCCTACTTGATAATTGTAACTTAATGGCATCTATGTGGATCCCTTTCACAGGGGATGCATCACCTCCTTTCCTACCCAGCACGCACAACTAGGAACCTGCACCTTCCACGACTTATACGAGGTCAATGTCAGATCTGTCCAGGTGGCTAAATATTAGTCGAACCAGATTTGAGTCAGATCGACGCGATAGAAAAAAAATGGAATCTATCGATTTTATAATGTTTTGACTATTTTATTATCGTGGAGCTTGTAGCTATACCAATTATAACCGCATGACTTGATCTCCAAGGTTAAGCAACGGTCGCCAAGGTTGGTGTTTGGATGGGCTATATTAACTACCGAAATTCCTCTGCGCCTCGTGCTTTCACGTTAAATCGTTGGTCTCGGCTTTCATTTGTAGATCTTAGATAGTTGTTGATCAGGAAATCCGACACGAGTCTTTCCAAGGGGTATTGTGTTACTCGATTACTGGGTTGTGGAGGTCAGATAGTCGCACCGTGTAAAATACTGGTGTTAAGCTGCATCCGGTTTAACTAGAAAACTAGATTGATTTGTTATGGTAAAATGTTAGTCACTGTTTTTCCTGATAGCTACAAACTAGGGGGGGGGGGTCTTTAAGTCAAGAGTGAATAGGTTACTTCTAAGTAAGCTTGTTCCATCGTCGGCCACATCATCGCTTATCATCAGGTGAGATAGTGGTCAAACGCGAGCCTATCAATAATAATAAAAATAAATAAAAAATTCAGCTCAAATGCTCTAAAAATACCAAATGATTCAAAGCTTTTGTTTATTTCGCTATCGTAGATATATTTATGTACATACATATATCTAACATACATCATCAAGCATTATTTTTTAAACTAATTTAAAGAGATAAAAATATTTGTTTGTAATTAGGGCTCTGGGATTATGTTCATTGGTACTGATCTGGTTTGAAATTCTCCGAGTGCCATTGACTACCAGTAATTTTTCACATATACAGATTAAAATTGGTAAGAACAAGCATGATGTGAATAATATCTCTGAATAAAACAGAAGATAAGTCTGATCTAATGTAATATGACACTCCTATAATCTCAGGCCCACATATCGTCCCTGCGGTGGATGCGAGACGCACAGGATCGGTCGTTGTGGAGACGCTTGGGGGAGGCCTATGTCCAGCAGTGGGCATCTTTCGGCTGAAATGATGATGATGATATCGTCCCTTAGCTTACAACACCGCTCAAGTCGAAAATTGGCGATTTTCACATTTGAATGCCTTTAGATGGAGCTGCTCATTGCGCGTCTAACCATTGGTCACATGATATAGATTTCAGCCAATCAGAAGCCATAATACGAAAAGTAGTGATAGCGTGCAAGTCGGCTGGCCTCTCAACACCGCACAGTTTTTTCGTTTCCTGTAAAGTTGGTAAAAATGGCTTATGCGGTGTTGTTAGCTAAGGGACGATATGTATCTAGTCAATGTAAAGGACCAACTTGACTCAGTCTCCATGACAATGACGGTCGTTAAAAAACCCTAAAAGGGCTACGGGATTGATCGATAGAATTACCGCGACCTCAGAATACAAAGGGCAACTGAAAGAACCCTGGTGGTTTTATTCAGTAAAAATCTGATACTGCCTCTCGCTGAACCTAGACCGGCAAGAGTCATTTGATTTATCGTCATTTTTTTTTCGTTGGTATATACCAACAAAAAAAAGTCGATAAATAACAAGTTAAATTATAACTATCAAGTTGTTTGTATCGAGGTGTTTGTTAGAGGACATAACTGAGAATATGGCGGTGAACGTGTAACTGAAGAGTAATATAATATTCTAATAATATTCCACAACTATCACACAACACCATCTAGTCCAAAAATTAAGCTGAGCTTGTGCTATGAGTACTAGACAACTGATAAACATAAGTTTTTTTTTTATATTTCTAAATACATACATATTAAAGATTTTTTTTTTAATTCATATAAACCAGTGCTTGACTGCGATCCCACCTGATGGTAAGCAGAGATGCAATCATTGATGGTGAGGCGCACTAGTTTATTAAGAGCATATTCACTCTAGTCTTGAAGACACCTAAATTATACTTGGAAGACCACAGCAGGCCAATTGTTCCAGTCCTTCGATGTACGCGGAACGACGAAGCTAAACGCTTAGTCCGGACTGTTGAAGTTTCAACAACGTAAGGGTGGATACTCGCCGTACGTCGGGTTGTCCGATGGTAGAAAGGAGATGGTGGAATCAAGTCATGCAATTCCCACGCACACTCTCCAAAATGCAACCTTTAAAATACCGATAGGCTGGCTACCCTGCGCCTGTACTCGAGGCTTTGTAGATTGGACTTAACCAAATCTGGATCCCAAATTAGCCTCTTCGCACGCCTTTCCACTGAGTCCAAAGCTGCTAGATGGCATTTTGCAGCACCAGCCCATATGTGACTGCAGTACTCCACACACGATCGGACCTGTGCTTTGAAACTTTGAAATTACACCCTAATGAACAATAACAAATAGGTAACCGTGCTCATCACACAAACATTTGTCTTGGGTGGGATCGAACCCACGACCGTTAAAGCAGACAGGGCCATTAACCACTAGACCAACAGGGCAGTCAAAAGAATGTTAAGTTCGATTTGTTATTACATGGCCCGTTCCTACTGTACGCACATTATTTGTATATGCGTTTATTTTACTATAAAAAACGTTCGTCCCAATTATAATCTACTAGTTGCTGCCACCAGCTTCACACGCATGATAATAGAAAATTATTCCAAGGAAACATACTCTCAGGATAAAAACCGGGTAAGTGCGAGTTGGACTCGCGCACTGAGGGTTCCGTAGAAACTTGCCTATGAAAATCAATTCCCGAATGGAGAGTTACGAAGATTTTTCCGAATTGTAAAAAAGTTTTTTTTTGTGAAGTAACTACAAATTCACAGTTTTCAGATTTATTCCTATATCTATACTATAAGACCTTGCTCTATACCAAATTTCAGGATTCTGGGTCAACGGGAAGTAACCCTATGAATTTTGATTCCTTTGAGATTGTTGAAATGTAGGTACGTTTTTTGCGACATAAACGACCGTAACTTTTTTTTCGTTAACATACTATAAGTTTGATTTTTTTACAGCTTAAAGGGACCGCAGACTTGAGTATACAGTTTCAATTTCAACACGATGCCTCCTCTACGCGTTTCTGAGATAAAGGGTCTTGACAGACAGACAGACGGATGGACAACCAAATTATGCTATAAGGGTTCCGTTTATTTTTCCGGAACCCTAAAAAGTATCCTAAGTGCTATTCCCGGCCATGGTCTACCCCTGTATCAATTTTGAGCGTGAAGGTATAATACACTCACCAACTTTCGTCTATAGAATAATACGTACCTATGAAATTGCAGTTTTTTAAAACAGGTTGCTTTGCAGTGATATATTTTTGGATTGAATTGGAATTATAAGTACTGCGATATTACATAAAATACAAAACACAAAGAAACCAAAATACCTATATTCGAAAAAAGAGTAACGTACCTTTAATGCAAAGTTTATTTGAACTAATAATTCCAAGTCAATCCAAAGATATATAAAACTTCAAAGCAACCCGTTTTAAAAAACGGCAATTTCTTATGTAAACCTATTTATTAGTGTAATTTCCACTTGTCACGAATTATTTTAAATCCTTTTTTTAACCACTTGGGAACTAAATAGGACGCGATGATTCTCCACAATAGTATTAAGTCCTGAGCCATTAATGTGCAAATACTTTTATACTTACAACAAATCCTGTTGTGAAAATTTTCCAAAGTTTAAATACAAAATAAAATTGACGTCTATGTGTAGGTAGATGAACAGTTTGACTAATCCATTAATTGACCAAAAGAATAAATCTTGTACCTTGTAACGGTATAAAAGTAAAATTTGTCTAAACGTGACGAATCAAACTCATTGTGAATTGTAAAAAAACTCCTGCAAATTCTCATAATATTAGAACAGTGTATTTTGCATTTACAAAACAAAAAGTGCCTCCATCCTAAAGTGTATCTTTACTGTCTAAATATTATTGATTAAGTAAAATTAATTTGGTGATCGTTCTTATTTTTACGAAATATGGAGAGCCTTTAGCCATTTCAAATATTTTTACGTCATCTACAACGACGACGATGTTTTTAATCTGCCTAATTCAATTACAATATGGCGTGATTCTTTTTTAAGTGTTAACTTTTTAGGACGATGTTAATAATTTTGAAAAACAATGGTCAAAGATCATCAAGTAAAAGTTTTCTGAATTGCAAAATCGTTTTATTTTGAAAAAACAAATATAGAAGTAAAACATAGAACCTATTTTTTTTTACACACGCAGACGCACTTTAGCTTTCTCAAATGCAAAAGTTATAGACACGATATGCTATTACACTCGAGAATTGAAATAGTTATTAAATTATTTTAACATTTTTGGATCTAGAAATTTCCAAAACAAAGTTACGGTAACAAAAGCTTGTTTTGTTTATAGCTTAATAAGACTGAAATTAATGGTTCTTAACATAATAGAAACTGCAAATGCCACTGATTTCATAACCTCCCAAGGGACCCATCGCCTTTTCGCCCCAAAAATTTTCAAGCGAGCGCGCTACGGCAAAGTAAACTCTAGCACGTTACGTTAGAAAGTAAAATTTGCCTTTTATTGTTGCTTGTTTGCGACGTTGTTTTAATAGACCTAGATGAGGTGTATACATAGAATTCAATTTTCTGGGCGTGGCGAATCAAGTACCGTGACACAATGTATTCAAAACGCCAATATTTGGTTGGCAAAACTGCCGTATAAAACGAAAGATCTTTCCTTCCCTTCTTCATTGTTAGTCGTACAAGGGTAGCGATCAGCACTGGTCAGGGTTCCGATACCATAGCTAGAGTAGGTAGATATCGATTAGTAGCGAGTGCTTGTGGTGAAGGAAGAATCAAAGTATGTTCGCCGAGGGTAAATATAAATGATGCATGGCTCGAATAGCGTGATAGTTCAAAGGATGGTGCTGTCAATATCATGTCTACCGGCTCCCCGACGCATTCACAATCGGCCTTTCGTCTTGGTTGACCGTTTCGCGTTTAAGTAACGGTTGACTCTCGCCATTGCGGACTTCGTTTACGAAAAAAAAAATGAAGTTATAAATAATAATAATAATCATTAGTTAATTAGTTGTGTTTATTGGCTCATACTGAAGTGAAAATGTCTGATTGTTGCAGGGCCGAGCGCCATAGAGTCGCGCTCGCCAAGCGCCTTCACACCCAACTCCTCCAGCATGCTACTGCTGCAGACACACGTGAGTTTTACTTTTTTTCATTTCATCAGAGACGTTTATCAATTTATTTCAAATAGATACCAAAACAATAAGTGAAATAAAAAACTTTACAGCATTCACCTTACCTATATCTTTTTCATGATAGTGGTTTTTTGAATCTCGTTCACATTATTGATTAGAACACCTGCATCGATTGACAAACAGGCGGTTACACAAAGCGCGTCTAGGTACGAGTAGACAATTGAATAAGCACGCCATTGGTTAGCCTCGGCCGCTCGACCGCCCCTGACGGCCATCCGCCGCCTACCACTGCTGCGACGCCTCCATTATTGATTGATACATTTCTGTTTCAGAGCAACTACGGTTCGTCCTTCACTGATCTATTGTCGCCGCAATACCAAGAAGATTCTACTGAAATTTTAGAAGAGAATCTAGACCCGTTCCCGGACGTCGAATTTCACGCCCCGATCCTGCCTGAAGTAAAAGCTCAACGCGCTACGCCTATTAGTGAGGCTTCATCGCCAACCCTAGGCCCGGCTTTGCCTAGTTTTGAAGAAACTTATTCAGTTCGTTATCCTAAACAAGAAATGGCCGAATTTGGAATTAAAATGGACGAAGATTGCTATAATGTTAGCGCTTATCAAGGACACACGTCCACCCAACTACTTTATCAATATCATCAACCTTCAATTCCTTACGTGCCGTCAACGTACTATGCACCGTCGCAACAGTGCAGCCCAACGTTTGACACCGGTGATGTCACACCCAATCAAGACTCGTACTCTTTACCTCCTTTCCCGAGTTCGGTGGACCTACACATATCTACGGACCAAAGCGCACGGCAACGACGCGCTTCCTTGCCGGTGCAGCGATCTGAATCTACCAGTTCTAATGACAGCCCCAAGGTTCCTGGTGGCAGAGTCCATTGTATGCAAGCGTCGGCGCCCAGCTCCGCGTCGAGCTCACCTGGAGTGGCGCCAGAGGGCGCCGGCCCACGTGTAGCGCCGTCGTCGCCCAGCCAACTGTGTGCCGTGTGCGGAGACACCGCGGCCTGCCAGCACTATGGCGTCAGGACTTGCGAAGGATGCAAAGGATTTTTTAAAAGGACTGTGCAGAAGGGTTCTAAATACGTTTGCTTAGCTGAAAAATCATGTCCAGTAGACAAAAGAAGACGGAATAGATGTCAGTTTTGTCGATTCCAGAAATGTCTCAATGTCGGTATGGTTAAGGAAGTGGTAAGAACTGATTCTTTGAAAGGAAGACGTGGTAGACTGCCCTCTAAACCGAAGTGTCCACAGGAATCACCTCCAAGCCCGCCTATATCACTGATCACAGCGCTTGTGAGAGCTCATGTCGATACTTCTCCAGACTTTGCCAACCTTGATTATTCGCAATATCGAGAACCAAATCCCATGGAGCCACCGATGTCTGACTTAGAAGTGATTCAACAATTTTACACTCTTTTGACGACATCTATTGACATGATTAAAGTATTCGCTGATAAAGTACCCGGCTATGGCGATTTGTGCCCTGAAGACCGTGAGCAGCTGTTCGCATCAGCTCGTCTCGAGCTATTTGTATTGCGGCTCGCATACCGCACACGCCCAGAGGACACCAAGTTGACGTTCTGCAATGGCGTCGTTCTCGACAAGCGACAATGCCAGCGCTCGTTTGGAGACTGGCTTCATGCTGTGCTAGACTTCAGTAACACACTACATTCAATGGATATCGACATATCTACATTTGCGTGTCTTTGCGCATTAACTCTGATAACAGGTGTGTATTAACCTAAACCTTGTTAGTTTCTAGTCTTTGTAGTGAATCTATCTTTATGATTCTCAGAATTATCTCAAAAAATAAAAACTTTAGCGCTATTCACGGTCGCATCAAGTAGATACCTAACTTACTAATGAGATTTTATTTTGTTAACAGATCGTCACGGTCTTAAGGAGCCTCACCGTGTGGAGCAGTTGCAAATGAAGATCATCGGATGCTTGCGCGCGCACATGCCTGGAGGAGGTGGAGGTGGCGGCGGCGCACCGCACTTCAGCCGCGTGCTGGGCGCGCTGCCCGAGCTACGCTCGCTGTCGGTGCAAGGCCTGCAGCGCATCTTCTACCTGAAACTCGAGGACCTGGTGCCAGCGCCGCCGCTCATCGAGAACATGTTCCGCTCCAGCCTGCCCTTCTGAACTCCCCGCGCCCTACTCCTGAGGACCACTCCCGCCTTCGAAACTTGTTCTCCTTCTGTTTTAGAGCCGACTCCGTTATTTGTGTTTAGATTATATAAAATATTTTTCTAGAGATTAGATGGACGTTAGTTAGGACGCGATCTCCCACGGAATCGGTTCGTGCTACTCGTATGAATTTAATATTAAGTATCTACTTAATGGAGACAATCTTACCATGTAAGTCCTAAGTTAAGATTAATTTATTGAAAATGTTTAGGAATTTGTCTTTTGGGTGTGATTTCGTTTAATCTTACAATGTTGTGTATTTAGTAGTCTGCATTTGAGTTACCGCTCGTGATCGATGGCATCTTGTCGTACAAATATTCCTATGTTATTTACTTACGTATTACTTAGATAGGGAAAATCTAGTCACAAGACTTAGAAATGTTATGAAAATTTGCTCGTAAATATCGGGCTTTTTATTATGATTAATATAAGTAAGAATTACTTTAAGATCGGTAAGGCATTTAATGTCCTTTTGTGCAAATGTGAGCGACGGGCGGGCGGCGCAACAAGCCGCGTAGCGTCGCGCTCCGTGCCCGCCGGCAGGCCTCGCGCCGCCCGCTCTGAGCGACGGCGACGGCCAGTCCTGAGGCAATGTAAGCGTCACGACGACACGATTGTTGGAAGTTACCTTTTAGTTTTAAATTATTTTGTAATATTTTTAGACGCTAGGACACTAACGTAATTTGTTATAATAATTATACCTAAGGCCTGAGAAAAAGTTCAGCATGTTTGACGTCCCCAATCCTTAAATACAACGTGTCTTAAAGAGTACCTTTATAGGTAGATAGCATAGATTTTTCTTATGTGGACCTTTGATATGCTTACTTTAATACATATTATATATGTATTGAGTAAATATTTAAACATATCACGATATTGTTTTTAAAATTGTGATTGCACTTTGTATTAATTGATATCCTTTGCATCTCATTTAAGCTAGGCCATTTTAAATAAACAAATTTACATTAAATTAAATTAAATTGCTATTAAAGTCACTGTGTATTTTTGCTCGTAAGTATATCTATTGGTGTAATACTACTGATATAATCAGGTTAGATGTCTGTATTTTATCTACTACATTTTGCGCGAATTGAATGGACTATGTAAAAAATGTCACTGGACCAAATAGGTGATAACAAAGTCCTGCTTATGTCGGGTCATTGTGATCACGAATCCGCTGTGAGAGAGAGACGGAGATACACAGAACAAAATAGCACTGTCTCTTTTACACAGCGGCTTCTTTTTTTAAAATGATGATGATATTAAGACATCATATTATGGCACCTGGCGCGGTCTGTCTGAAAGAAGCTGTGCTGAGATCCTATCATCCATAATCTATCAATCGTCTTGTGGCGGGTATTCTTTATGTACCTGCCGGCGTGAAAACATTACATTGTAGCTGAAAGTTGCCTTGTATCTCCTAAAAGACTAGATACCTGCAGCAGCACTGTAGGTATAAAATTATAATGGAAAGAATGCACGTACCTATTGTACCATTAGGTGCTCTGTCCAACCTTAAACTACGGTTATATCTAAGGTAGGTACATAGATAGGTCAAGGAATTTAAGATTCATATCTGACATTACTATTGAGTAGATGAGCGAATAAATGTTTCTACGTAAGTCCTCAGGCAACATTTATTCCTGTAAGAGAATGATTGTTGCAGTGGATGTCCTTATAAATGGAATTAGTGATAAACGTTGTCTATTACATCGTAGAGTTTAAGAAATTCAAGACGCATGGAAATAAATAATTTTATACAAAGAATTGTTAGTAACCTTAATAATTATAAATGCTGGACTTTTTACTCGAACGCCACCACTCCCTTCTAATATTATTAATTTTATAGATTTATAAATTGTAGTCAAGGAAATTATTTGTCGTTAATTTTTAAATTGTGACATTTTTCGTAATGAATGAACCTAAATAGGTAGGTATTGTACTTATTTAATACTTCGGTTGTGCTTGAGCAGTTATGCTTCAATATTGTTACCTACCCTTCATCCAAGCCGATGTAGTTTATATTTTCCACATATCAAACTTTTTTACATGAGATCTGCAAGTGACATTCCTACATTACAAGCCTGTTGTTTTCATGTGCCTACTAATTAATTGATTATAACATTACTCAGAAGTCGAATGCCATCACGGCGTCGTCGCATGTGAGCGCCTCTAACTAATAAATAATAAAGAACCGCGCGTAAAACAAACCTGGGCTGCATTAGTACAAGCTAGCCATTTAATATTTATACCCCATGCAAGCCTTGTTATTGTTCATTTCATATCGACATTTCTAGAGCTGTTGTCTACTTTTTCGCACACATACGACGTCGCACGGGTTCATACACAGTTATCAACTTGAAATATCTGCTCTGAATATGTTTTAAA
This sequence comes from Mythimna impura, assembly GCA_905147345.3. Taxonomy (NCBI): domain Eukaryota; kingdom Metazoa; phylum Arthropoda; class Insecta; order Lepidoptera; family Noctuidae; genus Mythimna; species Mythimna impura. Next base: position 12,232,565 of record LR990348.1, on the reverse strand, counting down.
TGAATATATTAGATACCGACTTAGATATATAAAATAAACATGAAGATTGAAGAGCTTAGAGAATCAAGAGCCGCTGGTCCTATATTAAATAATAAAACTGCAGGCAATAAAATAATTCTCATCAGTATATTTCCCTCCAAAAGTGTATACCTGTACCTTACGCCTAAGTCACAAATGTTATAATAATATGTTTTCTTCTTTAAGGTTTGTAATGAATTGCATTTCTTAAATACATAGAAACATAAATGTGCTTTTGTTATGATATGTTATACATTTTCTTTGTAAATATTTCGTGAAAATAATATCGATGCAAATGCGTCAGTGAAAATATGCCTCTTTTATTTATTTTCAAAACCTTAGAACCCACAGTAGTTCCTTATCGTTTGTCATATGGTGAGAATATGATCCGAAGGAATGAGATTATATGATAATCTGGAGAAAAATCAAATAAATGATGGCCGGATTGTGTAAAATGATACTGCTTAAAAAAATAATTAAAAAAATTAAAAACCCAACTGCGTGAAAAATTACTTTAAATAAAAACTGAAAAGAAAGAAACAAGTTCAGTCCAGTAGTATAGTTGTCAGTCAGCACCAATTCAATTGCAATTTACAGACATAAGATAAAACAAATAATACATTCTAATACGGAATATTCTAATACGCAGTCGGGTTTTTTATTTTATTATTTTTAATTATTATAATCTAATATCACAATTTATTCAGTCTTTGTTAGGCGTACATTTACCACTTTAAATTTCACCAACCTACCTAGTCGTCATCAGCCTCGCGTATTTTGTATCTTAATTAAAATTGAAGCGTCTGTTTGTAACATCAATAAAAAATAATAAATGTATATAAATCAAAGTGTATTCGATGCCTATAACAAAAATATTAATTTTGAAATGTTTGTTTATCTGTCGGTTTGTTCCGGCTAATATCCGAAGCAGAACGATTTTGAAAGGACATTCACTGACGGACCGCTTCCGTTCCCGCAAGAAAATATGAGACAAGTCTTCGAAACGATTAAACAAAATTTGACGGCACTTTCTTTGGGAAATAGTTTTTTTTTTACGTGTCCCAATCATCTAATGATTTCTCGCGCTCTAGCAGCGGGGAGTGTCTAATTTTTACTGACTCAAACCACACCTATGTCCTTTAGTTGCCCATTGTGTTCTAGGACCACGAGCTTTCTTTTCTGAAAATCCCCGCGGTCCTAGAGGTCATCGGCCTTGCTGGGCCCCTACGGTTGGTTGACATCTCTTTGAGAAGCGTGTAATACATGATGCGCTGTCGAAGACTTGGGCACGGTCCGAACAATAGCCGGATGGCCGAACGGCGAGCTACCCATTGCTCGTCGTCCGCAATCCCACGCCTACCGTGATTAGTACTTATAGGGTTCGGGATCGCAGTAGCTGGGGCATGAGGAAGGATGTCCGTTCCTTTACTCGTACGGCCTTCTCTTTCGCTAGCATTACTGCTACGCAGAAGGAGGCGACCGCGTACATTCCCCTTCGCTCCGGACCATGGCCTGAACTAGGGCCTGGCGCGAGAGATCACCGCTGCCGATCGCCTACACGAGGACACGGCGGTGCTCGAATCCGCCTAAGCGGGGCACACCTCCACCATGTCCACCGAGCGGTCCACACAATGTTGACATCGGGGTGTTTCTTCTACCTGAATCCGGTGCAGTAACCTCCCGAACTGACCATGTTGGGTGAGGACCTGCATCATGTGGAAGGTGAGGACGCCTCTTCAGTCATTTCTAAAAGAGGCGACTCACTGCCATGATTATGGTATGCCCAATTGGGATATAGCTAATGTTATAATGAGAACCTTAAGCTAATTTTTATATTCCTGCGGGATCGGGACTTACTTCCAGCGGTGGGGGGACATCTTCATTCCCGAAAGGGGGAGCATCTTCCAAATGGTTGAATAAAATTTTACGAAACTTTAATTGGGATGTAGCTCAGAATCCAAAAAAATAATATTTTTATTTTACTTTAAAGTAGGTACCATAACGTCTCGCAGTCGTTATTTTGTTTTTTTTTTTAACGTCACCTATCTAAGAACACAATCAAGATGAATCTAATGAATATTAATGATATAAATCTGTCCAGCGGTTTGGAAGATATGAGGTAATAAAGAATATTACATACACACATACATACATACAAGATACGCGCGCAAACCATAACCCTTCTTGCAGTCAGGTAAAAAGGAGTTCACTCGTTAACTATAAAACACTTTTCGTGTGTAACAAGATTTTTTTAACTAACTACGCTAAAAAACAAGGTAAAGTATCATGGAATTGAAATTAGAATTATTTAAGAACAAACACTTTTATTGTAGACAATATGATTTTGAAGTGGAGCTGCTGTAGGCATATTGTCACGGTAAATATTGGGTTTTTGGAAAACCGGGTACTTAAATTTACTTAGATTTAAAAAGCCTTAATTAGAGAACATGGGTTATTGGGTACTATTGTTTCTTTTAATTGGTGGTTTTAAATTTCTTTTATTTAAATTTTATAGTAATTCAGTTCGTTTCAGGGTAATATTAATATGTTTTCGACATTATTTGACAATCAATTTATTCAGTAAACTTACCTATAACCATTGATCATCCTAACATATTATAAAACAAAGTCCCCCGACGCATCTGTCTGTTTGTATGAAGGCGATAAACTCAAAAACTACTTAACGCAATTTCTTGCAGTTTTCACCAATAGACAGAGTGCTTCATGAGAAAGCTTTGGATGTATTTGTTGTAGTTTTATATACATGCATATTATAGTAGAGAAAAGTCGAGAATTTCAAAGATTTCTAACACCAGTACGAAGCTTGGACGGGTCGCTAATAACAAAATTAATATGTATTTGTAATGGGTATATTAAGTTAGTAATATGAAATTAATAAGCACATTCGTTGTTAGGTACAAAATTTGGTTGTCCAGTGTTAGGTACTTTTATGATTATACAGGATCAGCACTCCACAGCGTTGTCTTACGCATATCTAGGTAAAGCTCTTAATGCCAAAAGCACAGTCCTGGGGCCTTGACATGCCTTGACATAGAAGTTGACAGAACAAACCTCGCCAGCTTTGGTCAGTCATTACCTATATCTTGATATACGCCACGGTTCACAAAATACATTAATAATATGCTCCATGCGTAGTTTCATAAGTGGAAAATCATCCAATGGCTTCTCCAGCTTTAGGTTGGGGCGAGAGGGTGCGTCAAATTTTTACTGACTAAAACCACACTTTCATATTTATGTCCTTCAGTTGCCCTTTGCATTCCAGGACCACGGGTTTACTTTTCAGAAATTTCGTGGGTCCCTACGGTTTTGAACACTAAGCGCCGCGAACGACTCGAGCTCGGTCCGGATAGTTAGGTACAGAACGAGGGTGGGCGCAGTCACCACCAGATTAGGCGATTGAGTATTAAACCTCTTATCAGCGATGAGCTATGTTGTTGATGTTGACATCGCATAATCTGCAACAATAACGTTACCTTATAAACAAAAAACAAAAGAGGAAGAATGGGATCAGTCAGAAATAAAAGAAGTATAAATAAAGCGTTTACATCCATTAGTCCGCAAAACCAACTACCACGTACCACTAGGCATACACAGCTCGATCTATCAATGCTTTTGCTTTAACAGATAGCCACAACAGCCGGACAGCGATTAGGAATACCTATATGACTATACGGAATTAGAATCCTATTCGATAGGCTGTGGTAAAAGAAAAAATAATAAAGAAATAATAATAAATAAATAAATAATAAAAGCCCTAGAGAATATCAATATCCTCACCATTTTCACATTTTTGTTCATTAATTCACCAGAGATCAACACAACAACAAATTAATAGTCACGGGCAGCAGATTGTAGGCAGTCTAAAATGACTGTATAGGTATCGACTATCAAGGATCTTGATCCATGATTATACCTAATGAATGGTTTTTTGAGATGCCACAGTAACGGCAGACACCTTTACCATTGCAGGCAGAAGCAATTTGTTGTTCTATGGTTTATTTGTAAACGACTGTGATTTGTGTTTTTTTTTAAGATGTTAAGGGCTCTATAGCCCGTACGTAATTGTCCTTACTAAGGTTGTGATGTTCTCTTTACGAGTTAAATTTTTAAGACTGCTTTAGTGCGGCGAAATCGACAGAATAATTTCAAAATGACATCACCCCGAAATCGAATCTGTGGTTTCCCAACGTGCACAACTTCTCAGAACATTGACGTCGCTCCACTTGTGAAGCATCCAGGAAGCTTCTGTGCTTCTGGGTGTTGTAACACTAGCTATGTAAGCCAAGACACCCAACCAAAACCAACTAAATGAGAGTAAGCGGTGATTATTGAAATTATGGCAAATAAAGATTATGCAGGACCATAACTAGGGCGGTGACAACGTTCCTGGTAAAAACGAAAAGTCCACCACCCGTAAGCGTGTAGGTAATTGGAATGAATGCAATCGAACATTTTTCTCTTATAGGTAGGTAATGGTATCGATATCGGCACAAATATTTACAAATAATAAAATAAGCTAACCATTTTCAAAACCTTCAGAGATCGTTTTAGCAATGCAGCCCTTTATCTAGGGGGGGGCAAGTCGGGTCCATGCCCCGGGTGGCAAATTCAGAGGGCGGCAAAGAATACAACTCATCATTAACGCAACTTTGACAACTTTAACCTTTGAAACGTCCAGTACATTAAGCGCATACATTTTTTCGCGGGGCGCGTAGTATCTACTTATGAGTTAGGTACATAACAACCGCGCTCGCCTTTGGCGGCCAGTTGTTATGGCGTTCTTTCCGGGTAGTCCATCAGTTCGTGACTATTTTTATGAGGTGGAAAATCATCCAATGACTTTTCTGTCTTGGGTGGAGCGAGAGCGCGTGTCAGATTATAACTGACGGAAACCCCACCTGTGTCTTTGCGTTATGTAGGACCAATGGTTTCCCTTTCAGAAATTCATTGGGGCATTGGTCTTGCTGGACCCAGGAAAAGGAGAAGATTGGTCCAATTATTTTTCAAAATCCAGTTCTGATGATGGGATCCATGAGGAATCGAGGGAACTCCTCAAAAATTAGGTATAGGCAACCATATAGTGATTATGGTATTTTCGTCGAGAACGTCAAAAAGTCATATTTGATGAAGTGGAACTGATGAAGAAGACCAGAAATGGCCAACGGAACTTCATACTCACATAGATATCACAATGAAGATAGTTAAGCGACTATGACAATACAAATAAATAAATGATTCTGAATAGTTATGTTGAAAATGGTATCATCGAAGTGACCTGATGATGATAATGGAGCCGAAAGATAGGCACAAGAACTCTATAATTATGTAATCAATCAATGTATCCTAGCCGTTTTTGATTTATTCCTATACCTATAAGCCCTTGTTTTATGCCAAATTTCAGGATTCTGGGTCAACGGGAAGTACCTACCCTATGAATTTTGATTCCATTGAGAATGTCGAAATATGTATATACGTTTTTTGCGACATAAACGGCCGTATCTTTTTTTTCGTTAACTTAGAAGTTTGATTTTTTCACAGCTTCAAGGGACGGCAGACCTAAGTCTAAATTATACCTACTTATGTTTTAATTTCAGCTCGATACCTCCTCGTGTTCCGGAAACAGGTACATAAAGAATCTTAACAGACAGACGGACAACAAAGTGATCCTACAAGGGTTCCGTTTTTCCCTTTTGAGGTACGGAACCCTAAAAACACTAAAAGGATCAAAATAACTTTGATTTCGGAAGTCGGTGTTAAATAAAAAACAAACAATACCGAAAGTCACCGACTTCCGAAATGAAAGTTATTTTGATCCTTTTATTGTTTTTTTAGTGAAACTAGCTAGTAGCTAGGAAACATCACGACAGAGTACATGGGTTTATTAACAATACGTACAGCAGCACCATCTGCCGGGGTAATGGCACATTTGGCACAATCAAGTTTGTAGTAAAAATAGACACGAAGTTACGATCGCGTACCTATTCACGTGGTGATTGTTTTTATTAGAGCAACGCTTAAAAGTTTGTCGTGGCTTTATCTTCTGTAAATCTACACAAAATTAGTATTTATAACTATTACCAAGTAAACTCATCGATTTTTGGGGTTTTTGACCATAGCTTTATTTAAATATTTTTAAAAGGTCTTTTTTTCACACTAGCAATTTTTTAAGAGCTCTGCTGCTGACGTCTGCGCTGTCAACTGTCAAGCTCAAGGGATGAGTAATAGAAAAAAAAATTGTCGACATTTATCGTCTCCATCGATATTATAAAAGATATCAATGGGTAGATGTGGAGGAAAAATATTGATGTTCCGATAATTCAATACTTTATCCCAAGGCCTAAAATATAAGTACTACTATTGCTTAAAAGTACTGTCAAAATATTTAAGAGTAAAAAAAAACATATTTTTATTAAATTACATATTATTTAAGTACATTCACAGGGACCATGCTCAAAATATATTACTGCACAGCTCTCATAGCCGCAGCGTACACAAAACATGACTTGTTTTTTGTCTTTTAACTTTTTTTTTTTCAAATCTCAGAGCTCAGTGCACATTGTTCAATTCATATTTTTGCGTGTGATAAACCTTTATATATAAGGCATTTATTTGTACCAGATGCAAGTTCTACTTTGGCCTAGCATTTTAAAAAAACCAAATTCGACAAAACATTTTTATGTGGATTCTGTTAACATTTTTTCTAAAATAAAAACAGGATATGCTCCTAATTTTTTTATATAAACCACCAATACGAAAATAGCTCAATTATGTACGAAAAATATTTTGTGTGTTTTGACCGTTGTGATGTTTTTTATTAACACTTGAGGGTTCTACTCATGCATTTGTAATTGATTAATTCGTTACACCTATTGATTAATAATATTCAATAAAAAGTAATGTCACTTTATTGGGTCCAAAAAAATACTGTGCAGTGTACGAACGCGGACGAATATATGCGACGTGTGAATGTACAAAGAGTATGTATATATACTAAGCTAATTCAATTTTTTTTTTCTAAGAAAAAAATTTTGAATTTGTTACTCGGAAATAAATATCGAACAATATTTTTTGTTATATCGATAGTGCCCATTCCCATGCCTACAATTTGTTGTCGACTCCTGTGTCCTCCTGTCACCACGTACCACTGACATAGAAACCTACCACGTACCTTGTCACTCAGTCACTCCTGTCGTTGTCAAAATTTCATCAATTCATCACAAAAATCTTTAAAAATGCTGGGCAAGTAATTTCTAAATTGCCCAGCCTTGTAATTTGTATATTAAAATCTAAAAGCTCAAAACTAGCAATTTTTCACATTCAGTGGAGTCACTATTTTATTAGCGCCTAAAGTTCAGTTTACAAGATAATCAAACAATACTTTTGTTAAAAACAAACACCTTATTATTTAGTGTATTAATTACTAACTATTAGTACTAATACCAGCTAAGTGATAAATCATGCTGGAGTCTACGGATATTAAAGACGTGCTGGACAAAAATCTCGAAGACTTTGAAATACAAGAAGTTCTGCAAAATGGAACAGATTTACGAGAATATGCATTACAGTTAGATAAAGGAATTAAGGATGCTGAAAAAACCTCTGTGGCGGATTACTTGAAGGAGAGTGAAAATATAGCCTCCCTACACAATCAAATCGAAGATTGTGATGGAATCTTAGCAAAAATGGAGAGCATGCTTATGGTGTTTCAAGTAAGCAAATATCATTTCTTAATGACCACGCCTACTTAACTTTAATGATACTTTATTAATACTTTGCATTATTATTTTACAGAATGACCTGGGTAGTATCAGCAATGAGATAATAAGTTTGCAAAAGCGCTCTGTGAACATGTCAGTGCAACTCTCTAACAGGCAGGTTCTAAAGGGACCCCTCTCTACTTTCATAGAAGATATGGCAGTCTCTGAAACACTCATATTGTAAGTAGCTTACTCCTTAGAAAACCTTTTTAATATTGTAACTTAAAGTGGGTACCTAATAATGTTTTGAACATGTTGAATGTTTCAGTGGCATCAATAATGTTCCTGTAACTGACAAGGAATTCATGGTCCAGTTGGCAATTTTGAATCAAAAACTCAATTTTGTAAAAGAACAGGACTTTAAAGAAACAAAAGCTTGTCATGATGTAAAGGATGTTCTCGAAAAACTGAAAATAAAAGCAGTGTCTAAAATAAGAGCTTATATTCTGGAACATATTTATAAATTTCGAAAACCAATGGCAAATTATCAGATATCCCAAAATGCTATGCTTAAATATAAGTTTTTCTTTGAGTTTATATTAGCCAATGAGAGAAATGTTGCTCAGGAAATATGCAATGAATACATAGACACCTTGAGCAAAGTATATTATTCATACTTTAAATCATATGCCTCAAGGCTAGACAAATTAAAATATGAAGAGACACCTACAAAAGATGATCTAATGGGGATAGAAGATGGGTCTAAAGGAGGCTTCTTTCAGAAATCAAACTTAAAAAATAAAAGCACAATATTCACAATTGGTAACAGAGGAGATGTACTGGCACAGCAACTTGAAGCCCCTATTATAGTTCCTCATGTGCAGCAAAAAACTAAGGTAACGTACTACCACCCTATGACATTCTCAAAAATGAATTGCAAATTTAAAGTTAACCAATGATTCAGATAGCGGCACAAATTTTGAGCGCTTGGCGAAAAAGCGGGGATCGCTTTGCGCATCATACAACATTGGCAAGCCAATCACTGTACAAGGATTGCACTCCCCGCCCCCGCATCTCTTTTCATACCACTAAAGAGACCCAATATTTCACTTCTGCATGCTTCTGCACAAGTAGAACTGTAAAAGTCAGCGCTCAAGATCCATGCCGGTATCTGTAGTGCTTCCAATACCAATCTGCACTGGGCCAGCAGCATTGGGGGCCTGCTCTCTCTCACAGAGAGGAAGCCTGTGTCCCAACAGTAGAAACGTGGCTGATTTTGCTAAGAGTATTGTGTAAGGTAAAAGATGATCATTTTGAAAATGATAAATGCATATTAATTTTCACCAGAGTTGTATGCAATATTATATTTAATTATATTTTTTTGTTACAGTACTCCTATGAAGCCTTATTTAGGAGTCTTCAATATGCACTTGTGGACAATGGTTGCAGAGAATATTTATTCACTACAGAATTCTTCCATGTCAAGGGAAGTCATGCACAGGAACTCTTTGACAGGATTCTAGGAAAAACTTTATCATTGCTTGTGGTAAGGAGTTTTAATATAATAATAACTAGCTGACCCAACAGACATTGTTGTGTTCACTGAGTTCATACAAAAATCCCATAGAAAAAGAACTTCCAATATTTCATGAATTTTCTATTTCAATTTGCATAAATAAGCATAATCAGCCTTTTAATGTTCCCACTTCAATCAATGAATCAATCAATTCAGTTCCAATGTTTCAATTTGCATTTCCCTAAAAACCATACTACAATATCCCATCTCAAGCGATGCTCTCACCAAAGAATAGCATTTTTTTTTTGTTTATTTAAGACATTATATTGCAATGCAAAATTTGAATACTACTAAACTTCAAAAATACTTTTTTTTTCAGAAAAACGTTGATAACTATGTGCTTGAATGTTTTGACTGCCTGGCATTGTACCTTTGCATTCAACTTATAAACAGATATCGATGGATGTGCCACAAAAGAGCTGTAGCTGCATTAGACAGGTATTTACCTTCCAGCTAGTGCCTAATTTATTTAATTATAATCCCAACTGTAAATAATCCTTGGATACCTCACTTGTATAAACTTCTTTGACTGTACACTGACTACTGAATATTGCTTGTGCCTAAAGTAGTCATTAAACTCTGTCATATAATACAAAACCATCATGGCATTGTATCATTTTCCTGAAGCCTTTAAAGAAATATTGTTGTCACTTTCAGCTATTGGGATTCATTGCAAGGAACACTATGGCCAAGGTTAGAACATGTTTTGAAACTTAACATACAGAGTGTACGAGAGTGTGATCCAGCAAAATTATCAAATAAAGAATTAGGACCTCACTATGTAAGTATTCTATCATTATAACATAGTAGAAATGGAAAACTAAACATGATTACTATAATGAAGATACATTAAAATTTCACATTTCTTGCAGATTACTCGGAGATATGCAGAATTCTCAGCTGCTATGCTTAGCTTGAGTGAACAATTTCCTTCAGAAGAACTTAGCAATATTCTGCTTGTTCTACAAGATGAAGTACATTGTTTCTTGCTTAAAATGGCAGCTGAATTTCCACAAAGAATACAACAATTAATTTTTCTCATTAATAACTATGACATGGTCTTAAGTATATTAATGGAAAGGACGAGAGACAACACCAAAGAAGCAGAAAGTTTTAGAGAACAGCTCCAAGCTAGGAGCACAGAATACGTTGAAGAGATCTTGAGTCCTCATTTTGGAGGAATGATACAGTTTGTTAAAGAAGGAGAACAATTACTTGACTCTGACAAGAAAACAGAATTAGCAAGTTTAGAAAGAAAGTCTCTCTCTTTGGTAGCCTCATTTACATCTGGCTGGAAACAAAGCCTTGAGGAAATTCACAGAGAAGTTCTAATTTCTTTTCCAAATCTTGTTACTGGATCTGGTCTACTACAAATGGCTCTTACCAACTTCGTACAATATTACCACAAGTTCGCAAAATTGCTCACTCCTAATGCACGGACGCAATTAGTCAATATTCATGTTATTATGGTAGAAATAAAAAAATATAAAACTAATTATTAAGGCAAACAGTTCACATATTAACCCTAGAAAGATAATCATATTGTGTGGTACGGAAAAGATATTCATGCGTAAAATTGACGCATGTGTTTTATTTAGCTGTAGGTTGGTGTTTATTAATTTATTTCTATAAAATTGTATGTTATATATGTTAACACATATAAAAGAATAATTAAAACTCCAGATAATATATTTATAAATACTTTTTTATTAAAAAAAAAACAAAACCTATAAACTTCTGTCATAAATCAAATATTTTTTTTAACTTTTACTTTTTCTATTACAAATTATTTTTAACTATAATAATCAGCCTTTTTTTCACATAAAATCAACAAAACAATATCTTATACATATTAGGAACATAGAATTCTATAAAAATCAGTTACAAACAGTTTTGGCACATATCAATGTTATGCTCACGACATATTATTTTTTTACACTTCTTACAAGACGCATTTGCCCTTCGCCTTATTTTAGAAGGGCAAAAAGTACAGTAAATACCTTTTTTTACTACAGGCTCTTCAGTATTGTCTTCTGGTGTGCCAGTTACTTCATTTGGCAACATATTAGATATGTTATCTCGCAAATATCTTTTCAAAGTAGGAATTTCTAACCGCTTTCGCATAAACGGAGAAGACAGACCCAAGCTAAGATTCTTCATGAATTTTTTACGACTTAGAGGCTTTTCTCTTTTGTTGTTAACATTGTGGCTATAAATTATATATGAGTTTATGCAGGCAATGTTTACCATTCCGTACAATAAAGCCATAGGCCATCTATTTGTTTTCCTACTACAGGACATCAGAGAACACATTTGGTCGAGTGTGTCTACTCCGCCTTTTGTTTGATTATAATATAAAATCATTTCTGGTTTACCAGTCGCTTCATTGATGGTAGCATCCTCATCACAAGACGATAATAAGTAAACCATTTTTGCCGGTTTCGGTTTATATGAGACGAGAGTAAGGGGTCCATCGAAACAAAACATTGATGTCCCTACTGGCCTGGAGCGACTGTTTTTTAGTTCTTCCGGTATCTCGCGTTTGTTCGATCGTACGGTTCCCACTATGGTTAACTTATAAGGTTCTTGGAGTAAGTTTTTAGCCAAAGGGACTGAGGTGAACCAATTGTCACACGTTATATTACGACAACTACCATGTACAGGCTTTGATAATTCCTTTACGTAGAATTCCCCGAGAGGCTCCCCGTTGGTCTGGGTTCCTCTTCCCAAATAAGGCATTCCATTTATCATGTACTTAGTACCGCTGTCACACATCATAAGGATTTTTATACCATACTTACTTGGCTTGTTGGGAATATACATCCTAAACGGACACCGCCCTCTAAAGCCAAGCAATTGTTCGTCTATGGTCAAATGAGCCCCTGGAGTATAATTGTGTATGCATTGGTAGATAAAGAGATCCCATATTTTTCTAACAGGAGCAAAAACATCATTCTCTCTGAGTGCAGGCCTTATGGTTTTGTCATCCATTCTGAGACACAGTATCAAGAAATCAAAACGTTCTCGACTCATCACAGATACGTACACCATTGATGAAGATCGATCAAATAGCTCGTCTGTTGACATATGATTATCTTTTCGCACCGCTGTCATTACCAGGATACCAAATAAAGCGCGAATTTCATCGTCATCTGTATCACGAAATGTAGCACCTGTCATAGAATCCCGTCTTTAAAATGATATCTCGGCGTTAGTCCATCGTACAATTTCCAAAATAATCTCATCAGTAAAAAAGAGACTGAAGCACAAAACGGGGTCGTATACGTTACGGCACATGCGGCTTGGACCTCTTTGAGCTCGAACAATGTTTACTGCTGAGACTCTGCCACGCCTCGTTGCCTTTGACGTCGACCAACAGTGTCTGTTCTTACCTCTGATAGTCCTCTGTCGCAAGGTTACGATCCTTCGAGAGACTGATGTGGAGATTGGTTGTTCAGTGGTGCTTGGCCCATCTCGGATTATACTTTCACTTGACGTCGGCTGTTCCTCTTCTAAGTCATCTATAAAAGCTTCTTCTGTGTCGCTCTGCACGTCATCTTCACTCTCATGATCACCTACTTCACTGTCGGTATCCTCACAGGGAAGCTCGTCGTCACTTTGCATGAGACTGGCCAGGATACGGTCTTCGTCCAAGTTTCTACTTCCCATTGTTGCTTCAATATCTATAAAAGAAACTGTTAATGTCAGTAATGATAAACAGTTATAATAACATAAAAAAATAAAAACAAATTATACAAGTCAAAATCATAAAAGTCACGTAAAAGATAATCATGCGTAATTTTAACGCACGCGGTCGTTATATTTCAAAATCGGTTACACTTACCTTACTGACACGTGCGCTATCTGGAAGCTCCCAGCGACGAATGAGATGTCCTAAACGCACACCTAAGGATTCGCGCTAGTAAGAAAGAGAGAGCTATATTTCGCAAACGCATGCGTCATTTTTACGCAGACTATCTTTCTAGGGTTAAAATAGTCATGTTTAATTTCTGAAATAATATGTTCTTTTGAGATATTAGACTGCATATATTTTTTTTTATTTAATACTTACCATCTTCACACACTGCATGAACATTTTCGTCTGTTGCCCTCACCTTATTGATTTGTCGTCAACGCGGAGTCTAACCAACGTAGGCACATACCTAGAGCGGCTCAACACTTCCCAGATGTTAACTAAATGAGCTCACCTATAAGGACAATTAATTATTTATGCTTGCTATACTATATACTGTGTGGAAAAATAATAAGTTGGCTCATTTTACTTAAAGGAGATATTCCTTTATTTTTAAAAAGAAACAAAACTGCATTCAAAGATTTTGTAAAACTCGCTTGCCTCGCCCGGGAATCGAACCAACTAAAATAAAATAAAAAACACGCTATTTTATTATACTACTAGCTTCTGCCCGCAGCTTCACTCGCGTGAATGTAGGTTTCTCCATACAAACTTAGGAACCCCGCTTCATCCCCTTAGGGAGTAAATTTTGGAAAATTAGATTAATTTAATTATTTTCTTAGTGCTCGCCTACGTCATAAAAGGAAACTGCAAAATTTCACGCTCCTAATCCCAGTAGTTTCGGCTGTGCGTTGATATGTCAGTCAGCCAGTTTCCCCTTTTTTATATATAGATTTATAATAAAATGAAGTGTTTGATTTTTTTAATTTTCGTTGGTTCGAGTTCTGAGCGAGGCAAGCGAGTTTTGGAAAATCTTTGAATGCATTTTGTTTCTTTTTAAAAATAAAGGAATGTCAAGTAAAATGAGCCAACTTAAGAATTTAAGGTAGTTTCCCTCCGGGGCCCCGACTTATTTTTCCACACTGTATAATAGCGTGGTATCGTATCAAGCATAAATAAATCATCTATTAAGCGCATTAAACAATATTTTAAGGTAATTTAAATTAGGTATTTTATTGTTTATGTATTGATTGAATCGTATCAAATTAAAATTAATTATTTGTAACCATACTGCACACTGTCACAGATAAATAAATATCCCCAGTTATAATATAAACCATTGGTCATTGCAGTTAAAAAAATGTTTAATTCTGTAAATACTTCATTTATTTGAGAAAGAAAATAAGATTGATAATCAATAATTACCAAATTAGAATATAAGTTATGAATTCAGATCTAATATACTAAATTTTTTTGTCATTGCATCTTATGTAAACGAGTACAATAAAACACTGCATTAAATAATTGTTTTTATTTAGTTTAAAAGTTAGAACATAGTCTTAGCAGGTATGTACACAGATAATCTTAATTACCTACTCACAATTTATATTATCTTATACGATACTATTTACACACAAAATTATTTAGCTAAAAAAATATACTTAGTATGTACCGTGAAGCTATTTATTATCACAGCAAGGTTCGCATGGCGTTGCACAAGCCTGCTCCGCAGTTATAGCGCCAGGCGAACCTCGAGCTAACACGGCGTTCTCCCACCACGTTTCTCAGTACTGATAATTAATTTAACACTTAAATAAATAACACGAATACCTCTAAGTATTACCCGTGCCATCACGCTGAAACTCGGATAGGGCTAGGCCTTATAAATTAGCACTGTACTAGACTTAATTCTTATTTTCATACTTGTTGAGATCAAAAATAATATCTATGTACATACTTTCGTCAGTTTTCCTTTATCTAGCCGAGACACAGTGGCTTTTGAAGCTACGGCACTGAGCAGACTACTGCTCTACAGTTATGTATTATCAAACAGTTGCAAACAAAGATCAAATAGCATTTACCTTCCGCCAATATAACATTCAGTGACATCAAACTAAAATCTTTCCTATAAATGTAATTTTTTCAATAAATACATATCTTAATACTAATGACCATTAAACTAACTTAATGGATCGAAAGACGAAGCCTGTTAAAAAAAAAATCGGGAAATATTGCTGAAATATTTTTAACAATAACGCAACATAATTATGTTAATGTTTGGACTGTGTTGTATCAAATACTCTTCAGTAAACATAAAATAAATTATAAACTTTGTTTAATCGCACATCTTTCTTTTTTTGCTGTCTCGCAGTGACCATGCAGGTCTTATTAGAGTCTTAAACGTTAAACAGGTACAAAAAATAGGCGGTCATAATAACCACCAAGAGGAATTAATTCCAAACTACATTTAGGGTCAGCTCACACCGAGACGCGACACTGCACGCACTTTTCAAGTTTTCGATACAACTTTATTTACAGCACAATTGTACATGGTCTTTTTTTTAAGGGTGGAAATCATCCAATGACTTTTCCCGCTCTGCGTGGCGCGAGAGGGCGTGTCAGACTTTTACTGACTAAAACCACACCTGTGTCCTTCAGTTGCCTTTTGCGTTCTAGGACTACGGGTTTCCATTCCAGAATTTGCCCGCGGTCCTAGCTAGCGGGCATCGGCTCTGCTGGGCCCGCAAACCGTAGGTTTGCTGAAATCTCTTTCCAGGAGCGCGTGGATCACTAGGTGCTGTTGACGACTGGGCTCGGTCTAGTCAATTACCAGACGTCGAGCTACCCATTGCTCGACGTCCGCAAGCCCGCGAATACCGTGGCTCGTAGTCGGGGAGGAAATCTCAGCGGCTGGGGCGTGAGGACGTTCGTTCCCTCACGCGTGCGGCCTTCTTCTTCGCTAGCATTACTGCTTCGCAGGAGGCGACCGCCTGCCATTCCTCCTCGCTCCGGACCATAGCCCGAACCAGGACAAGGCGCGAGAGGTCGCTGCCTCCGATTGCCTCTACGAGGACACAGCGGTCCTCCGCCTAAGCGGGCACACCTCCACCGTATCCTCCGGGCGCTCCACGAAATGGTGACACCCGGCCTTTATTCCGCCTGAATCCGATTCCTGCATCAGATTCAGGCGGAATAAGCCTCCCGAACCTGCCATGTCCGGTGAGGACTATTACACACGGTCTGGGAGAGGCATAGCTGCGTCGCGCAGCACCTCGAGATAGAGGCATGCAAGATTCCGCTAAGGCCCAGACTACACAAAAGCATTGATTTGGGGAGGAGAAAAGTGGAGACGAGAGCAGATGTTTACCAGTCAGGGTCAGTTAGAGTAGCCATACATCTGCACTTTGGTGGCTTTGATGAATGCCACCAGTACTGCTTAACGTAGCCACATTTAAGGCCCAAACAATTTAAGAAGTTACTATTGAAGTTACGATTTATTAGTTTTACACAAATTTATAAATTCATTTTAATAGAAGCCTAGATAATATCCACAAGATACCTGTTTCTAAAATATCTCATGAAAAATGTGTAATAACGTCATAATCGCGTAAGAGTGCAGCGTTTGTATGAAAAACAGTGAAAATGTATGTCGGGTTGGATGGATTGGATCTTAACACGATGCAGCTCGCAGCCCGATACAACGGACCTCTTCAAGCATCGTAACGTAGCGTCGCGTCTCAGTATGGGCTGAATCTTATACGACTACGTTTTTAAACCATTCATCGACTTACTATTATTATACTATACAGAAAACAGTATCAGTCACTGCTATAAAAAGAATACCTTTCTATGAAAAAGCAGGCTTTAGGCCCGGTTTCTAGAACGAAAATCGACTAAAAATTATGCCGACTGCTATGATTGCCCGTATAAATTATTAACAGTCACGTGTCTTTAATAAAAACAGCGTTTAATTTTGGCATGTCCCCTACGCCCCAGAAATCGGGTTTCCGTGCTACAATATTCTTATTTGTCTAATTTTATCGAGCCATTGTAGACAAATTATTCTTCCATACTCTTAACGGCTTTGTTTTCACGTAATCGCGAATTGCTTTTTCAAGAGCTAAGGACAAAGGTTTCATTTTACGCGACAGAAGCGTTTTGTTAATACTACGTTGATCGTGTCTATTGATGAACATCATACTCGTGATGGCCGCTTCTTCCATTTCAGGCGATGCTAAAAAACAAAACATCGGTTAATACACAGACATTTAACCAGAAAGAAATTAATAAATATAAAAAAATTACGGGTCTACTTACGGTTCCTATCAAGAATATCCATGAGTTGGTTGATTGCTATTTCACAATGTACTTTCATATCAACTGGATAAGGTTTCATCAGCGGTCCAATCATAGATACACAAAACTCCTTGACATTTTTGCGTACATTCTCCTTCTCTATCATAGGTTGAAGTAAGTTTTTGATTATATTGTTTTGACACCACTGTGGTCCTTGTCGTTTTGCAAGAATAATCAGAGCTAATCTTAGCATTTTCTTTTCGATGGAAATGTCTGAAAAAAAACCACCACATTGTTAATAAAAATTGATTAGTTTATGATCAAAAAACGTAACTGCACAGAGAATCTTACTGTCTTTACTTGCTTACCCCAAGATACCACCTCTAAGAGAGAGTACGTCAGAAAGACATAACGATATGGAGGGAAAGGGCGTGTCAGACTTTTACCGACTAAACCCACCTGTCCTTCAGTTACTCTTTGCGTTCCAGGGCTACAGTAACTTTTTCAAAAAATCCCGTGGCCCTAGCGAGCACCTCTTTGAGGCGCGCGTAGGACACTACACGCCGTCGACGTCTCGAGCTCGGTCCTTACCGGATAGCCGGACGACGACCTACCCATTGCTCATCGTCCGCAAGCCCGAGACTATGGTGGCCGGGGATCGCCCTGGGACTCCCGGGGCATATCCTGTGGCGGCGATTGGGGTGCGAAGATGTCCGTTCCCTCACAGTTGTGTCCATCTCTTTGACTAACATTATTGCTCCGGAAAAAGAGGCGAGCTCTTCCCATTCCTCTCGTTCCGAACATAGCCTAAACCAAAGCCCGGCGCGAGAGGTCGCCGCCACCGATCGCCTCCACGAGGACACGGCGGCGCTCCACCCAAGCGGGTCACACCTCCAACGACATTGTCGTTCTATCACTTCTATCACTCACAAGGCGATATTATAGCAGTGATTCTACGAACGACACTGACGAGGAAAACGTCAACTCGAAGTTTCCCTCGTTCGTTGAATCACTTATGGCCCAATGACGGCAATTACGTATGTTTTGATCCTGATCTTAGATTCCTAAGAGCACGGTCAAAACATACATGTGGTCGTCTACCATGTATGTTTTGACCACACATGGCTTGCTTATAAGACCAAAACACAACGCAGCGTGATTTTTGCTAGCAAACAAAATGTCAACCTAGCATTGTTTGAAATAAAGTTTAAAATAAATAAATAATAGTACGAAAAAGAATCCTCACGAACAGTGGTACGTTCAGGCTTATTTTAAAAAATGCGATTTTGATATTTATTGTGCAATGAAAACAGCACGAGACTTTTACCCGGTTGGTGCCGGCAAAATAAAGTTATTGTAACTTTAATTAAGCTAAACTAAAATTAAGCTAGATTGCTGCCCCAAAATTATAATAGCGAAACAAACAATGCTGCCCTGTGCTTTGTATATTAAAATATGTTACCTTTTAAGTCCTTGATAGAGTTTTTAAACATTTCTAGAATTCTTGTTTCATTCCAGTCTGTGATTTGATAGTAATATTTCTCACGTAATATTTTTCTTATTTCGTTCACCCTATTGAATTTGTCTTCACACTTATAGAAATGAAGAAGATAGACTAAGCATGTCACCAAAGGGGTTTTCGCTGTAAAAAAAAAAAAAAAACAATTGAGTTACTGTATAACATTATAGTGGCAGTGTTTTCGGTCGTTTTATGTTCTTTTTTAAGCTATTGCATAGCTTCTATCGAGGGCCTTGAGCGCGGGGACCGAATCCAGAAATTCCGTAACGAAAAAAACCTCACGCTCCCCACTCCGACGGGCACGGAGGTGTGGCTTGAAGGAGGTGTGGCTTGAAGGAGGTGTGGCTTGAAGGAGGTGTGGCTTGAAGGCCGTGCATTGTCTAACGTCGTTTCTTTTCGGCAGTCTTCGACACGGTGTTTGTGTGCGTGCAACTAGCCGTATTGTACGACTCTACGAAGCTCGTTTATTTGTTTAATAAAAGAAAAAAAATTGTTTTCTTATCGGTCACCACGCTCAAAAAGTGTAACTTGAATTAATATCAAAGAAAAAGCAATACTGCATAAAAATAAAATAAATAAATAATTATAATTGCTTAAGTTGATACAAAATGCTATGCAATAGCTTTACCGCGGCAGTCCCCGAGTGCCACACTTTTTTTTCTTTTACAGTGATAACTAGTCCAAATATATGTCCTACTAGCTTTTGCCTACGGCTTCGCCCGCGTACATAAAATATAGCCTATGTCACTCAAAAATAAAGCAGCTTTCTATCGGTGAAAAAATTTTAGCATTTGGACCAGTACCTTCAGAGATTACCTCTTCCAAACAAAAAAACAAACTAACTCTTTATAATACTAGTGTATAATAGCGCTAAAATTGGCATAGAACGTAAGACATTTAAGAGTTTCGCAGGCTACATTGAAGGTATCTTAATATGATAATATAACTTACCCATTCCTAAGTGTGACAACGGTATTATATGCATCCAAACTTCTAGACACTGCTTTATTAAGGGCACAGATTTAAATTGAATACAATACATGGCATCTAACATGAACAGCCTTAAGCGACTTTTCGCTTTAACATATCTGCAAAGAACTGCATAGAAATGGGATGTACTTTCAACGACACCAAAGTCTGGTGTTCTATTCAATTTAAAAAGTGAGAATTCTATGCTCGACAGAATAGCGTCAACAATATCCACGGAGGGCCAATAAGTTTCCAGTTGGTGTATGGCAAAAAGAAGAATTTGTTCAGCCTTAGTCATGGGTGGGGCAGGATGCAAGTTTACTTTTCCAAATAATTCATCTTTTCTCTCTGGTTTAGCCAAGAATTTCACCAAACCCGCTACGAAGTGCTTGTAGTTAAGTTTTCGCAAATCTTCAACGAAGTTATTCATTGCATTTTTATTGTCTTTTGTCTCGGCTATTATTGTTATATCTTGTTCAAGTTTTTCGCAAATTTGTTTGACTATATTATCTGAAAAAAAGTAACCCAGTACACATAAATCAAGTGAACAATCAAAAATTCAATTATTTTTTTACAATCAACATAATAAGATCTCGAACTCCAAAAGTATAAACAGCCTGGAAGACTTCAACAAAAATTCGACGTTTGATTATATTGGGCGTGTCTGTGTAAACAATTTTTAGTTTTTAGTAAATTAAGAAACAAAGAAAACATACCTGGTATTTTCTTTTCATGCGGTCTCACTGTTTCCACACCATATTTCTCTAGCATATAACACAGAATACTCTCTTTTGGATGACAAGTTGTCGCTTCCGTATTTTCTCCTCTTACTGAAGCCTTCTCATTTTGTAAGTTTTCAGAAAAGGCATCCAAATCTCCATAGCTCACAACACTATTGTTGTGTTGATCATGTTGCAGGC
Source organism: Mythimna impura (assembly GCA_905147345.3). Classification (NCBI taxonomy): domain Eukaryota; kingdom Metazoa; phylum Arthropoda; class Insecta; order Lepidoptera; family Noctuidae; genus Mythimna; species Mythimna impura. The sequence goes on along the minus strand of LR990348.1, from coordinate 12,211,855 downwards.
ATTCATGGGTATTTTCAGTATTGAGCTGTGTATCATTTTCATTCGCAAGTGGACCAATTATTGATTTCGTATTAGTTTCACCTGTTGATTTGGATAGTTCAATATTGTCTTCCGTACTCAATCTTGTATTTACAGTAGCACTACGTAGTACTCTTTTATACTGTATAAGTGGTTCGTTAGAGGACCGCCTGCGTCTTTTTCTTGATAGTGTTTCATTGCAAGTTTCGTTGTCTTGGGCCTCTACTTCCTTAAGAGACTCGGAACTGTTATCTTCTTTTGTTTGTTGAGTCATGGTATTATTAACTTCTTTTGTTTTATGAGTTGTAGAATTGTTGGCTTGTGTTTCACAGTGAGTGTGACTTGTGGAATTGATATCTACAATTATTCTATCAGTTGTGGAATCATCAGTTTTGCTTTCCTGTGATGTCTGAGTTACGATTTTTTTATCTTCAGTTACTCTAACAGCTGTGGAATTGTTATCTTCTGCTGCTTTATGATTCATAGAATTTTTAGTTTTGATAGGTGAGAATAATAATGGATCTTTTATTAATACCACAGTACAAGTATCAAATAATTCAGAAAGCTTTCTTTTAGTTGTCGTGGAGCAATTTTTAATTAGCTGGTTATCATCATTGCTATTTATATCTTTTTCCGAACAATCCGTACGTTTTGGAGACATTAAAGGCTTAGTATGGTTAGGAGTTGATTTTGCTTTAGCATTCTGTTGTGAATTTATTTCTGCCATAACTTTTACGGCTTTTTCATAAACATCTTTTTGATTGAGAGATGCTGATGTCTCATTTCCTGTTACCTTCTTTTTTGTATGGAAAAGTTGTTTGAGTTTGTTTGACAACTTCCGTGGTGGTGTTTTTTCTATTCTAATTTTGTACTTTGGTTCTAACTTCTTTTTAAGTTTTCCCAATTTAGTGATTTTCATTTTCTTAGCTTTTTTCTCAGAACTATTTTCAATTGGTGATTGGTCATCAGGTCTTATACTATCAGTGACTTCAGATATTTTATTTTCCATAGCCGATTCCTCTGATACAGAATGATTAAATATTTGGCTTTCATCCATTGACCTGGCTAAGCACTGTAATTCCTTTTCCTTCTGTTTATGTCTATTTACATCAGGTGGTAATGAATTCTTTATTATCATTGAATGTTTATCATAACGAAGCATTCGATTTTCGTTTTCATCTTGCACAGCGGACCAAGACTCATTTTGTGATAATCTGTTTTCACCTTTGTTATTCTGAAGTTGCTCTGTTTCTTTTTCTGATAATGATGTTATTGATTCTGGATAGGATATTGATACTAAATTATGATCATCATGTGACATTACGCAATCTGATATTTCCATGTTGGAGTTTATATTTGGTATTGAACAATCAGTCAGTACTTGTTTTGATTTTAAGATAGAATCAAAACACGCAATTAATTTGTCACAATCATTTATAGTAACACTATTAGGATCAACATCCAGTCGTAATGATAATTGCATTAAAAAGACACCAGCTTCTTTACACAATATATTGCATCTGTCTTTCTTTCTCTTGAGCTCACTAGAACTGAATGTAGAATCTACCTCGTACATCCTTACTGGCGTTCTTGGAATAGGCGATACGGCCTTGTAATTAAGTTTCATTGTATTAAATATATGCCCTAACTCCAGGTCAGTGTGGCTATCACATTGCAAGCTATTATTAATTTCCAGACATTCTTTTTCTCGTTCACTCTGGACTTGTTTTTTGACACTGACATTTTTAGAAGTATCAACACTTTTATAAACTTCCTTTATAGCATTCGTCTGATTAACAGAACTTAATAACTTAGTATGACTCTTTCTGTGAGACACCCTCTTAGGTTTGCAGACATTCTGGTTTTTATCATGTCCAACTGTTGTAATAGTGGAAGTATGTTTTTCTTCTAACAGAATTGAGTTACTTGACATAGTAGCATCTTTAGATTTATCTTTGTTTTCAATGCTGTTTTCATTCGGAGGGATGTAATTTAAAACGTATTCTGGGCTGTTTAGGCCTTTATCAGAATCAGAGTTAGCAAGAGAGGATCCTCTGCCGGTATCAACACTTGCAACTTCATTACTATAGTCATTGTCTGATTCTCGTCGCACTTCAATTTCTTTATCAGCAGTTGTAGAATTTTCGACCTGCAGACCAGATAAAACATATTTAGGCAAACATATTAAACATAAGGTTGATGGAGCCAAAAGGTTTTGAAGTGGCGACCGCGTACCGGTAAATACAGTGTTGGAAGGCCTCCCACAAGGTGGATCGAATTTCTGGTGAGGGTCGCGGGAATCCGATGGATGCGAGACGCACTAGAGCGGTCGTTGTTGTGACATTTGGGGGAGGCCTATATTCAACAGTGGACGTCTTACGGCTGAAATTATGATGATGAAGTTGATTGTTCTCTGTAAAATTAAGTTCGGCATCTTTTAATTTTGGAAATAAAAACCGAAACCCAGACTACACCAAAGCGGAGATTTGCAGAGGTGTGCAGAGAGGAGGAGAGCAGAGACGTTATGCAGCTTTTGCTTTGCGTCCTACGTGACAAACGTTGAGATGGACGAAATCACGCACGCGTATAATAATGGGATGGGCAATCAATAATGATGTCGGTATTTACGGATAGTATCCATATTTTTCTGTTAAAACATTAAGCCAGTACTAATTCTAATGTAATAATGTCAAAATAATCAAATAAAATATTTTTAGAAAACTTTTTTTAAATACTAGTTGCACACAGTTCAAACAGTCGTACTTATATATTTTTTTATAATTTGGAATTTTATAATAATTTCTTTTTTTATTTAAATATTTATCCCCTTATCCCCCAACTAGTAATTACTCCTGCACAAGACACCCAGGCCCGAAATAACTGATAATCACGAATAACTAATAAGACTAATTTATTGGCAATATACAAATATTTGTTCCGTGTGGGAATCGAAACCGCAACACGCAGCGCGGCAGTCAACCACCGCCGTGCCGTATAAAAATTAATAATGAGTGCGCTTCACCATGAACAATTGCATCACTGCTTAGGTGGGTTCCCAGTCAAGCACTACCAAGTTTAAAAGATAAAAAAAAAAAATATGGAAAATACCGACCAAATAATTTTGCACAATCTTTTGTTTCGTAATTCTGGTTACAAATATATGAGTCATGTGCTTTCCTGTCTGATCAAACGGTTATTATTTATTTATAGTTAATTAAAACGGTACATGCCCACTTACATTAATTAACATAGAATTTAAAAACTTATATAAAAAAAAAGCGTTGATCAGACAGGCTTCACAGAAGATACGGATCTACTGTGAAGCTTGGCAAAGACGAGAAATGTTATTAACGAAATTTTATTCGTTGTTTACAACATATATCCACTCAGCTTTGATTGAGTTCGGACCTCCTACATCTTGAAATTGAAATTAGATCACAACCAAAAGAACTATAGGAACTATCATAGGAATATAGAATAATTTTATTCAGAAAAATGAAACTTGCTAAAGTATGTTGTGTAAGTGGAAATCAATATAAGTTAAGAACTAGTCTAAGATTCGACACTTACAATAGTATCATTTGGTGTAGGCGACCGCACCGGATCTTCGAATACTCCATTTTTAGCTTCGCTATGGTCCCACCATTCACTGTTATCATCAGGCAATGACTTATATTTTCGTGTTAATTTATTATTCTTCTGTTGTAATTTTCCTGGAAGAGTTAAGTAATATGTAATGCATGTAATATACGACGTATATAATATATGTAAACTTAACACATAATGTTATACAATGTTACTTGGATTTAAAAATTAATGTAATTTTGTTTTGGTCATCAGTTAGATTATCAAAAAGTTTTAGACATGTTTTTAGTGCTATAACAAATCAAGGAGTGGGTGCTTGTGGCGTCACTTCGAGCCATAAAGTATTTTTTTCCTTTTGAGCGTGTTCGTTTGCCGCTGGGATTCGCCAATATGGCGGCACTGGATGCGACTACACAGTGCGGGTGGTCGCATCCAGGGCTTGGCATAAACTGGAACTCCTGTGCAGGGCCGCGTTGTGATTTTTTTTTTTTTGTGGGTTTGTATTTGTATCTACTAACAATCGCTTTATAAGGCTTTTTTGTGTTTCAAACAGTTTAGGGACTACATCTGAAATAAATGTATTATTACAATTATTAAATAAAAACTGAATCAAATTCATACCTGTTTCTTTTGTAGTTGATTTGATATGTGTTAGTCGAGTTTCAGTATCTTCCTCCTTATTTGAGATTTTGATGATCTCTTTCCTAAGAGCTATATTTTCCATCTCGAATTTTTCATTCTTATCACGAAGGGTTTCGATTTCCTTCTGTAAGTTTGAGATTTCGACGTTTTGTTTTAAAATATTTTCATTCTCTTTTCTCAAATTTGTGATCTTCGCATTCTCTACGCGAAGGATTTCAACTTCTTTTGTTAACTTTGTGATCTTGGCATTTTCTTTCTGGAGCTTTTCAATTTCTTCCGTTAACTTTGGGATTTTGGCATTTTCATTCTGAAGGTTTTCATTATCTTTTTCTAATTTATACAATTCGCCATTTTTCTTGATGAGGATTTCAACTTCTTTTTCTAACTGTGATATTTTCGCATTTTCTTTACTTAGTCTTTCTATTTCTTTTTCCAATTTCTGAATACTGGCGATCATACTGGTGTTATCATTTATTTTCTCCGATTTTGATAAGGCGTTCTTTTTCCGAAGACTTTCTATTTCTTTCTCCAAGCTTGGAATTCTGACATTCTCTTTGTGTAGTTTCTCATTTTCTTTGCGAAGCGTTTCAACTTCTAGTAATCCTTTATTTGTATTATTATTCGTATTAACACATTTGCCGCTTTTTCTTACAACTTTGACGGGTGTTCGTTCTGTTTTATTCTTCTCAATTTCCAATAGCTAAAATGATTAAATAAACATGTTTAAAACCACACTGAATAATATAACACTGTTCAGACGATATTTAAATGAACATTTAAAGAGGTTATCAGAACTGCGCGACGCAAGAGGGGTGCGAAATGCGAGAGTTGTCATTCGCGCGCTGAAGGGCGTTATGAACCCTTCCACGTCGCGCAGCTACTTCTGACACCGTTATAGGAAAATATTGAAATCATCTACACATTTGATTGCATTTTGCCAACTGTGGAACGATATCCCACTTGGCCTAGTTTCCTACTTTAACTTTTTTTACAATTTCCACCTCCCATTTCGGCTTGAATTACTACGTAAATAACAAAATACTTTTCTATTGTTCGACTTCCTGTGTAAATAGATAAGCAACGATTATAACTAGGGAATGCAATTCTGACATGGCGAGATCTCGAACTATTTCACGAGATCAATCCCGTACCATAATTTAGGTATAACAATAATCGTTGTGTGCTTTGTCATAATAAATAAATCTAAAAAATCATAATAAAAAAAAAACTCGCCAAGCATTTTTCATCACTTTAATTTAGGTACCGAATAAAAACTGTAATTTTTATATAAAGTAAAAATGTCGAGATCTCGCGCGATCAAAATTTCTACCTATCTTAATTACGACCGTCGTACAATCCAAGTGCTTTAGTGGTCTTTTACCATTTTTGGGGTAGTATTTTAGTCATTTTTTTTTTAATTTAGTTACATAAACGAATACTACATATTCGTTTTATTTTATACTTTGCCTGAACCCTTTAGGCACTTTATAAAATGCCTAAGTATTCTATACAATACATAAATTGTTTAAATAGATTGCGCATAACATTATGCTTTAGCTGCTGCTGTAGTTAAAGTGTTTTAATTAAAATAGTTTTCACTAACCTTTAACTGAGTCTGAAGCATTTGTAGGGCTACGATCTGGTTTTCCAAATCACTAATTTTTTCATCTTTTTGTCTTTCCCGAGCTTCTGCAACTTGTATTTCCTGAAACATAAAAAATCTATTATTCAAAAAGAATTTTCGAAATTTTTCTTGACACACACAGTTATTCTTGAATACATTATTGAAGATAATCCTTGAGCTAGGTAATTTTTTAATAATGTAAACGAAGCTCATATTTTCTCTTCCAGACACTATTCAATGAAAGTGAAGAATTTGTAGTTAAGTATAATAGCAATAGATATTTTAATTGCAATCCACAGACACGGCACTGGTACAATTCACGGAACATAAAAATGATAAGAAATCTCTTTTGTGAACCACAGCAGTACACTGTAATGTTCCTGAAATTACATTTTTTGGACTGTTTTTATTTTGTTTTAAGGGGACCAAGTTAAATAAGTGGAATGTCCGATTTTAACAAATTAATACCATTTCCTTGACTTAATAATGCTCCCACTAAAAACAAACTAAAAATATCGAGTTCAACTCCATCTAACTTTAATAAGTAAATCTAAACTGTGTGGGACATGGCGGGTCACCCACCCCTCAGAAATTAAAAAAAAACTAGCAAATCGGTCCAATAATCACGGAGACGAGGTTGTACTAGTCGAGTAACTGGCTCAAGCTTAGTCCTTTGCAAAGCAGTGATGCAAGCGAAGGTGGCGGAAAAAGCGAGGAGGACACAAACCTCATCATGTGGTAGGGTAGGTCGCCGTCTGATAAGGGCAGCACGGGACGACCGCGACGGTGCGTTGTTTCATGTGCGCCTCAAAGAGATGTTAGCATAATTGACGGGGCCCATAAGGGGCCAATATCTGCCAGGATTTGGGCCAAAGTAATACCTCGGGACAAAATAGCCCGAGGGTAAGGTAAACAAAACAAATGAAAAAGAGAATTTTGCATAAACTCCTTTTTTTAATTCACTTGAATCTACTCACATTTTCTAATCTGGTTAGTTTTTCGATAAAACTTCCTATTTCCACATGATGCTGCTTGCATTGGTCTTTTAGTTGTGTTTCTATGACTTTGTATTCTTCTACTTTTTTATCTGCAGCATAAAAAGCACTCACATATCCGCTGGAAAAGAAAAAAAAATGTCAGTATTTATAAATCGTGAATTGAGAGATCGAACAGAAAATATTTGACTTTAAACTGTTTATAAAGAAGGCTATATGATATATCCTCATCGAATCTAAAGCAATCTTTTACAGTGATCATTTAAATTTATCCATGGATATCGAAGTTTCTTACGACTAGCTGCCCTTACGTTGCACCCGCGTTACTGCTCCCCTTCCGTGGGTCGCAGCGTGATGTTTTATAGCCTATTCTATTCGTCATAAACCGCCATCCCACAATTTTTTTTCATTCTGCTTTGTTATATTATTAATTATGATATTATATTAATAAGTATAGATACATATATGTTTTAATTGCTACAGGTTTTTAGAGTTGTCCAATTTAGCTTTAGGATAGCTTTATAGATAAGGAATTTCCAATCAGTTGACAGCTTTACTATTCCTGTCTATTATAATGAGTTCCTCAGTTTCCTGGTCTTTATACAGAGATTCAAGGAGAGTCATTGTCACCTTGCTTTCCTATATAATATAGCTGTACAGTGTGTTCAGCACCCTCTTTTTTTTTACAACTGAACAATGATGATTTTAATTCTTCATCAACAGCTGTCTAGATAATAATATTAAAGATAATTGATGCCTTGTGATACTCACTCTACATATTTAACTCTTCTTTTCAAAAAAAGAATAGATTTTCTCAATCTATCAGCCCTTGCTTGAAGATCAGGTTCCTAAAATAAAAGAAACACAAAATTACTATAGTACTAGGTACAACAAAAATAATTATTATTAAGTTGGGACTAAAGTACTTTTACTACATGATTTCTTTATTTTCTTTTTTAGTTGTTTTGGCTTTGAGTCTTCTGTATCATCTTCTGTAGTCTTCTATGAGTTCGAATGTTACAGTCGACTTACAGTAAATAATCAATTGCACAGGTTCATTATTTCCGAGAGAGAAATGCATTTGATTGTGAGCAATCAAACTTTTACAGTTATTACACAAAGTTGAAGAAAAACATTGTGCAAGTAATTACGAAGTTGAAAAATAAATCTATTGAAAATGTCAAGCTGATTCAAAGGAAAAACCGGGGTGCTTGCGCATCGGCAGCTGCGCCTCCATATGCCATGATTGCACATTGGGACAGGTCAAGGAGTTTAACTAGTAAGAACCTCATGTGAGATGAACTCTGTGAAGACTACCCATCGATGTCCCTTCTATCTATTTGGGTATGGTTTCTGCACTTAGTCCTATGTGGATCATTGTACGTGGGCCATGGCGGCTATAACCTTAGGTGGGCTTATTCCAGCCACCAGCCCAACTCTCTCCAAAAAAAGATTAGGCCTCTTAGGTTTTTCAGGTCATCAATAAGAGAGTTCGGGGTTTCTAAGGTTCGTGTGCGTATTTCAGTGACACCTGTGCAGTCTAGGAGTACATGTGCAATTGTCTCCTCTCCCTCCAAACATGCTCTGCACAGGGGACTGTCTGTGATGCCTATTGTGTGGAGGTGCTTATTCAGTGTGCAGTGTCCGGTGATGGACCCCGTCAACAGGCGCAGGCCGCCTCTATCCAGAGTTTTTTGGTGAGGACTTTATTGAGATGTGGCAGGGCCTCCTTGGCCTGCCTGCATCCTGGTGTCGAGGACCACGAGCGCTCTGCTTGTAGATGCGTGTGTTCACGTAGCCAACTACGCAGCTGACCAAAGGGGACCGGCACAATTGGTTCGGGCCCGAAGACCACTATGTCCTTTGATCCACTGTACTGTCACAGTGTTTCGTTTCGGCACTGTGACACTTTCCAGTGCTGAGTGGCATTCTTGTATAATTTTCGAGGTGGTAGAGTTTTTGCCTAGGGATTGTATGACTGAGGCACTATCGGAGAGTATCCGAATGTTTGCGTCTGTTACATTTCTAGTTTCTATGGCGTGGGCCGCTAGGATTATACCAACACATTCCGCCTGATAGACGGTGTTAAATTTTCCTAGCGTTCTGGATATTCTGATATTGAGGTCATTGGAGAAGACTCCAACTCCCGTGTTAGTATCTGTCTTTGATCCATCCGTGTAGACTCTCAGTTCTGCTGGGCCTGAGTAGTCGTGCACTTCCTCTGTTAATTGAATATTGAAATGCCTTTGGAGCTTTGTCGCTAGGTGAGGCCATCATGGGCTGTCGTTTAATAGCGTCTTCCATTATGCGTATGTGTTTGATTCTGGAGTCTTTACTCAGGGTGCCTGATATGCTGGACCTGAAGGCTGCTGAGGCCGTCTCCTCCTGCACTATTAGATGCAGTGGAGGCAGTCCCAGCATCGCTAGCAGGGCACCCGTAGGCGTGGTTCTCATGCTAGTGATCAACGCAGGCGAGTCCTTGCAGTTTTTCAAGATCTTTTTGGGCTGTCCTCAGTTCGGTCCTGGGCCACAAAACTAAAGAGCCATATGTGATTATTGGTCTGATAACAGTGGTATATAGCCAGTGGGTGATCTTTGGGATTATACCCCAACTACGGCCTAACATGCGTTTACACTGCCACATAGATATACTGGCTTTTTTGGTGATGTACTCGGTATGTTTTGCCCAATTCAGGTGTTTGTCCAGGTAAACTTGCAGGCACTTGACTTCAGTTGATAGGCTAAGGGTAGTTCCAAAGAAACGTGGCAGTTATAGTGCTGCCAATTTCCTTCTTTTGGTGAAGAGAACCAATTCAGTTTTTGAAGGGTTCACGGTCAGTTGGTGTTCGTTACACCAGTCCTCTACTATTTTCAAGGCCTGCTGCATAAGGTTGCATAATGTATTTTCGTGGGTGCCATTTATTATAACGGTTATATCGTCAGCATACCTGCCCTACGGCGAAGTAACCTTTAGTGTTGAGTCTTTTAATGAGATCATCTGCAACTAAGTTCCAGGGCAACCCTTCGCCACTGTGGCCCTTGTAGTGTTATTTATATTTACTTGTACTGCTCCATATCTGAGCATATTTATGATCCAGCCACTCAGGGTTGGGTCAACACCGTGACTTTCAAGTGCTGTGCTGATGCTTCGGAACATAGTCTTATCGAAGGCTCCTTCAATGTCTATGAAGACTGCTAATGAGGAGCCTTTGTGATTTATTGCTATGTAGTGCAGATTCTGTTGACTTATCCGTGGAGTAGGCATGTTGCTGCTTGTGGGGCGGTCTCTCCAAGAGTGGTCCGTCCCAGATGTCTGTTGCAGAGCCTCTCCAGGGTTTTCAGCAGGAAGGATGTCAGGCTTATGGACCTGTATGCCTTGGATTGTGTATAATCAGTTTTTCTGCGTTTCGGGATGAAAACAAATTTCACCTCACACCATGCATGTGGCACATAACTGTGTATATACATAACTGCTATACAGGCATGGTATATCACCAGCAGCCACGGCACTAGGTAGTGTTCTCCCCATTTCAGTGGCGCTGGAAAGACACCGTCTAGTCCTGGTGACTTGTACGGTTGGAAGATCCTGATGGCCCATTTAATTTGGTCTTCTGTCACTATGTTATGTGCTCTCGACCAGTCAAGATCAGTTGGGTTTGTTCCGGTACGCTCGACCACATCCTTTCCTCAAGTAGGTTGCAGTCCGGGAAATGCGTTTCCAGTAGGACCTTACTGGTCTCATGGTCTGTTAGTGTGTAGCTCTTGTCTGTTTTTTTCAGCACATCAAGGGTATGTTCCTGGTCAATTGATGTTCCTTTCTGAAGATAGGTCCAACATTTACAAAATGTTTTCTTAAATATATTAACACAATGGACCACTTCAATCAACTTATAAGGAATCTATCTTAAAAATAAATACACCAACCATGTCTCAGACATTAATGCTCACATGTCTGCACAGCGCATAATTATTCTGGACACCCAGTAGTGGAATTTTATGTCAATGTATGTCTAATTAAAAATATATGTATATATATGTGTACAAAATTGTTATTAAAATCTCGAGTGGTTAAAGAAATCAGTCCCATTCCTCACAGGGTTAAATTTTCACATAATGATATTATAATAACTAGAGAAATTACTTATAATAAGAAGAATCTATTTAGATACTTTTACAATTTGTTAAAATTGTTTCTCAGCCATACGATTTTCTACAGAGCTGACAGCTTGAAATTCATACAATTTAACTCCAATAACAACATGTATGTCAGTATAGAACAGAAAAGCTACTGCAAAATTGAAATTCATGCAATTTAACTCCAATAACAACATGTATGTCAGTATAGAACAGAAAAGCTACTGCAAAACTGTCAATTATATTCCCACAATAACAGTAGGTACTTTTAGCCTACTTTGTTTTTTTTACTTAAGATTTTACAAAAAAGTGGCTTGGCACTAAACAGTTCATTTTCTCTCCTGAAAAGTTATGCATTTTGAGTTCCATGGTTTTAGAACTTAAGCGACGTATATGATGATGAACAGAACGAGAAAGTATGGAAGATCCTTGTTAGATTGCATTATTATATTACTTACTCAACTACTAAAGCGCTAGGAACAATCAACTTTCCAACCAAACCACCATGACCATACAATCAACTTTCCAACCAAACCACCATATGCGGCACTGTCTTACTTTACTCTTTACTTTGTCTACATAATAGTTTACAACACATTCTTATTTTTTTACCTTGGATGAGAGGTATATTTTAAAAAAAAAAAACGTGTTTCCTACGATAATTAAGCCTGAAGGAAATGAAAAACAAAAAAATGGAAGACAAAACCAAAAACTAACGTATTATAAAATAGGAATTTCACAGAAATAAGCAATTGTATCTATTTGCCTATTTTTTTGTCAAAATGGTTTTTTTCTTCAATTCATATACCTACTGCAGGTAAAAGCTGTTTTTATAGTTTATCATAAATCATTGCTAGTTTTAGTTGTTAATCCAAGATATTCATTTTAATGTAAATGTTAAACAAAATAAGCTTAATCGAACATATTTCATACTCAAATTATTATTTATTATAACCTAAAACACTCACCGCATTATTTGTTGCAGGTTGATTTAAAAAATCTAAGTCAAAATCAAACACAGTATTATCATATATAGAACTCATTGTGAATATTAACAAAACACGTAAATTACGAAAAGAATTAAACGAAACATTTCAATCAAATTTTAGCATTTTCTTCACCGGCGCGCGAATAATAAAAGTACCCAAGAAAAATCAATCGGTCGCATCATTGATCCACAGATCCACAGAATAACAATCAAAAGCTGTCAAAGCTGTCAAAGAGACCAACAAGTGACAATTTTGACTGGTGTTGCCAGCACAGAAATTTGATTCATGTAATTAGTAAGTACTATAAAAATAAATTAAAAAGCTTTTGTTCTTAAAAGAAATTATTTGAAGAGCTAGATAACTCTAAATTGGTATTAGGCGTAGGTCACATATATTCAAGAAGGGTTCCGTGTTTGAGTTCATTCTTCTGTTTTCTTCACCAAAAAAACAACTTTCTATAAAACAACACAAAAAAGAGGTAAAATCTGCCATTTTAATAAAACTTCATGTTTTATCTCGTCTAAGGCGTCCAGCGGGGCTATTGCGTAACTCTGTTGACAGTTCAAGTGATGATCACTTGATAACAATGTGCATCATTGAACTGTCAAACAGCTAGTTTCGTATTGCCTATCTTCAGTGACCAACTGCAGTGACGTCATTAGCCACTGGTGCCTTTGATAGCCACCGTAACACGTTTTGACAGATGTTATTGTATCGATACTTTTAAAATTGCGATTGTGTAAGCTTTTGAAGCTGTATAATAGTCGATAAAATTTTAGAGTGGTCACAACAGGCACCGTAAATTTTTATAATTCACCACATTTCCACCGCAGTTTGTTAGTCACTTGTGTGATACGTAATACCAATTTTATGAAATTGTCAGTTGACAACTAAGTTTACTGTGCAACGAATGCTAGTTGTCAACTGTTATTGAAAAAGTTAGCCAATAGCTCTAATAGACTCTGGCTATCCTCACCAGGGGGTGGTGAGGATAGCCAGAGTCCGATGGATGCGAGACGCACAGCACCGGTGGTTATGGCGACACTTGGGGGAAGCCTATGTCCAACTGTGGACGTCTTTCGGCTGAAATGATGATGATGATAATAGTCATTATAGCCTGCAAATTGCAAAATACTTTCGAATATTACCCAAGGGAACATTCCTTCACCTACAATGCGGCCGACGTAACTTGGCGAGCCTGAACATAGGCTCTGCGAACTTTAGCGCATGTACACTCGTAAAAAAACTGTTATTGACATTAATTTTTTTAAACCAAATTACGAATAAAAATTTACTAATATAGGGACCAAGTACAAATAAAATAAATATTAAAACACTTTGAGACAGAAAGCTACAAAAATAACTTATGAATTAAAGAAACAAACCTAACACTACACAAAAAACTTAACAATTTAAACCAACGAAAACTTTTGTCACCACCTGTGCTCAAGACAGAGATAGCGACACGAAAATAATACCAATGCAAACGTGTGAGTGAGACATATTACTGCGTACCGAAAATTGCCGAAAAAGTACGAAGCTTTACGAAGTTACTGAAGAGAGATGTCCAATACACGTGTCTGAGGGTGTTGTATAATAGTTTTTTTTTCAAATTGTTTTTTTTTTATTAATTAATGATAGGCTCGCGTTTAAGCATCATCTCACCTGGTGGTAAGCGATGATGTGGTCGACGATGGGGCACGCTTGCCTAGAAGTAGCCTATTCACTCTTGACTTAAAGACCTCTAAGTTGTAGCCTTCAGGAAACACAGACTCCGGCAAGGAATTCCACTCCTTAGCTGTACGCATAATAAATGGGTTCTCAAAACGTTTTGTGCGTATGGGTGGGATGTCTACCATGTACCGGTGGCACAACGCCGTACGTCTAGTGTTCCGATGATGTAACGGACTTGGCGGAATTAGATTGTGCAATTCCAGTGCACACTCCCCGAAATGTAAACGATAGAAAACCGACAGGCTAGCAACTCGGCGGCGATGCCTAAGGCTTTGGAGCTTCGACTCAACAAGTGCATCATTGCCGATGATCCTCTTGGCTCGCCTCTCAATCGACTCTAGCGCATCAAGCTGGTATTTGGCAGACCCGTCCCAAAGATGAGAGCAGTACTCCATACACGATCGAACTTGCGCTTGATAAAGTTTTAGCAGCTGTTCGGGCGTAAAGTACCGTCTGACCTTCGCGAGGATTCCCAGCTTTTTTGCTGCCAGTTGAGCCTTTGCTTCGATGTATGGCCCAAAGTTAAGAGTTGACGTCTGCGTAACACCAAGAAGATCAAGATGGTCGGTTATTGGCACGGTCACACCTCGGAAAGATAGAGCCGGGTTTATATTAAGTTATAAAAATATATTTATGTTCAATTTTCAATGGAGGTTTAAAATGTTCTCAAACAATCGTTATTCTAGTAGTTGTTAATAAATAACTGATATTTAACTAAATCATGCCGTACAACCAAGAAAATAAAAATTTATTAGTTTTTTTTATTAAAGTTGAAATCTCGTTTACTAACGAAAACATTCACTATGTTTGTAAATCTATTTCGTTCAATATCTCATAGAAACAAAAATTAATAAATTCCAAATCGATAAAAATCGATTGCAATTTTTGATTGAATAAAGGGTCGATTGTGTTTACATAGAGTCAATCTCTAGCCTAGACCTGCGCCCCGCGCACTTCGCCTCATGCCACCATTTTATTCCTAAAAAAAGTGCGTGCGCAGCCTTCTGCGCACACTTCTGCGCAAAGTTCAGGCTCGCCAAGATACGTTAGCCGTATTGTAGTTGTCTAGTTAAACTATATCCCTCTCTAGTCTGTGGTTAAACTATTAATTATGTGTGTTTTGTACTGAGTGAACCATTAAAAGCTTAGTTAGAAGTTAAAATTTCTCTTTTACAAAACACGTGCTGATTTTCTAATTTTTATTATTGAGCCACAGAGGTTTCTATAGTGCAGCCAGCACCTATATTTCATAAATCTGCTGCTGTCAATTGTCAAAGTAAAGTCAAACTAAACTTTGTTTTGTTTGCAAACATTTTGTTGTCCGTTCTTAAACTCGTAAACTTGTCTGTCAATAGCAATTCAGCAGCTATTACGACTGTTTTCAATTTGCTACAATTTATTATAATTTGGAAGCACCGAAGAGCCGTTCAAAATAATTCCATTGTCATTTCTTTTGAGGATAATTAGGTAGGTAATAGCAAAGTTTGTTACGCTTCAATCGCATCCCTACCAGTCGCGTGATCATCTCAAGATCAAGGTTAAATAGTTGGATTTGAAAAAACAGCTACTGGATAAAGGTATGACAATTTGTAATAATATAATTACGAACTCAAATTCATTAAAAGTCTTAGGGCGAGTAGACGCTTAGAGAAAAGTTGAAATGTGTCCCACAATGGTCCCACATAACTGTATAGTAAAAATTAGGTCTTTGACCCTAGATACCTACTTCATTGGATGACATTGTTCTATGTGCTACTGGTGTGTGTGACTTAATAATTGTGTGGTATATTTGTAATTAGATACTTCAAGTGTGTGGTATATTTGTCAAGTGTGTGGTATATTCGTCAATTGTGTGGTATATTTGTAATTAGATACTTCAAGTACAAACTAGATACATAAAGTAATATATAGTATCATCTTAGATATAACTAGAAAACCTGTTCTGTGAATGCTTGCTTCAAAGTAAGCAATAAAAAACTAGAGCATGCAGCCTGTAGGTAGCAAAAACCATATTAAGTGCCTTTTATTTTTTGCAGATGGGCTACCTGAAGGGTGACCAATCCACTTATAACCAAACAAGATTATATGACCGTGTTAAAAAGCTGTTGGTATCATATGAATGGAGTGACTGCAGTTTCTCTGTGGCGGGAAAAAAAATCAAAGCACATAAATTGATCCTGGGTATTAGTAGTCCTGTATTTGAAGCTATGTTCTATGGTCCACTATCGTCTGAAGAGGATATTCTGATTACAGACATTCAACCTGATATTTTTCAATTGATACTTAATTACATTTATACTGATACTGTAGAAATTAGTACTATAGATCAAGCCTTTGAATTATTATATGCCTCAAGGAAATACATGCTGGAGCACCTGACTGAGATGTGTATTGCATATATTGAAGCAAATATAAGTGTTGATAATGTGGTTGAGGTACTAAATTACCCAGAATACATGCAAGATAAACAACTTATTACCTACTCACTGAAGTTGTTCTGCCAACATGCCAATTATTTACTGCAGGAGAAAAAGAATTTAATTACCTATTCTTGTCTGAAAGTGTTTCTTGAAAGTGACCAAATGAATATATCAGAAAAGGATCTTATCATACATATTTTTGAGTGGTCTACTTATTGCTGCAAACAGAATAACATTCTGGACACATTTGAAAATAGACGTGATGTACTAAAAAAATATGGTTTATTACAATTGTTGAGGTTTTTGACACTGACTGTCAAAGAACTCGAGGAAATTGTATCTGACAGAAGCAATCTTCTGCTGCCATATGAATTTGAGGCTATAAAAAAAGTTATTAAGAGTTCGAATATGGATGAAAAAGAAATAATTGGATCAATTGGCTTAACTGATTTGCCAAGAAATTTATTGACACTACAATGGCACTTATGTTACAGGAGCCCTGTTAGATCTATGCCTCCAATAGTTATAGATTCAAATAATTACATCATACATTCTCGAATAAAAGTTGACAAGTCTATATTTATCAATTCACTTTGCGTACCAACCAGAATGGCACCGGCAGTACATTTCCGCAACAACACAGCTAAAGTTTACTCGGAGCAGATGTCTGTGTCTGTAGAGTGTGAATCAGATAATAGTGATTATAAACTAACCAACTTTTCAAAAACAGTTGAATATGACTCAATGGTTAATATAGAGCTCACAGAACCTTGCTTTATTAAGAAAGATGAATGGTACAAAATCACTTTTACGTGGCCTCATAATAGACTTCACACATATTCATATGTTGTAGAATTTAGACACCGACATTATACTGGGCACAAAGTGTCTTTCGAATTTGATGATCTATCATTTAGTGCTGGAAATGGTGGTAGTTTTCTAGGTGGGCTAAAGTTTTGTTTGTGAAGCTGTCATTCATCAGATACTCTATATATAAAATTACCTCATTCATGTTAAAACAAACTGAATAAAATCATGAATATTTATTAAGGATCATTAATATTATGAAGTTATTTAGAATATTATATTTAATGTAAAAGAGGCAAAAATAATTTAAATAAATTGGTGTTAATTTACCTATATCATGAAGTTTAATTCATTAGGGTTAATTTTGCAATAGTCATACAAGTTTTATATCTATACAATAAATAAAAATAAAATTATTGTGTCTGTTTGTAATATTAAAGTACTTAACATTTCTTACTAAATGCATATATGAAAGTATATTGCCTGTAACAGATGCAATTTTTTTTTTTTTTTTAATGTCTTTTTGTTCTGGCTAATCTCCGAAACGGCTGGACCGATTTTGACGGAACTCACTGGTAGATAGCTAATGTTAATACAAAGTAACTACGTTCATTTAAAAAAAAGGGATCCAGACGAAAAAACGTTAAAAGGCTGACGTGGACGTCGCAGGCAGCAGCTAGTCTAGGGAAATAAATATTCTTCAATCCAACATCTGAATAACGAAAAATCAGCCCTAATTAACTTGGAGATTAAAAATATTTTCTCAAGCCAAACGGGGGGGTCGTTTGGCTTGAGAAAATATTTTTAATCAATAATTTGAATCGCCGAATACATTTTTCAATACACTTGAAAACTTATTGTCCCTAATTTTAGATTCAGAATCACTGGATTCTGAATCTAAAATTAGGGACAATTAAGTGGGGGGAAATACATTAGTATTTCACACAAGTGTGTTTTACTATCTCTCCAAGTGCCTTAGGGCCGAAACTGCGTTAAGCGGACGCCCACGACGGGCACCCGTTGCGAGACAAAGCGCGGCGGTGTCGTGTGAGACGGTCCCCGTCGGGGAAACCCGATTATTACCTGCGCAGTGTCGCTAGTTCAACTTGTAAAGGTGTGCATGTAGTCGTATCGGTGGACAACTTAATATTTATTACGTAGCAAAAAGGGGGCGCTGGGCGCGGGTCCTCGCAACGGAGAACTTTTGTTTGGGACCACGCGGGCGTCCGCCTAACGCAGTTTCGGGCCCTTATTATTGTTAATGGTAACTACAATTAAGTATTGTGGGCCTTAATTCCTATCCTAAGTTAGAGATAAGCGCTTTTTATTAAATTTCAACTATGACGTTAGTTCAACCCATTTGAGACTTAAGAGCGTTCACTTCAAATTACGCGCTATTTGGCCCAAAAACCATAATACTCAAACCCGTTTATATCCATTAATGATTTATTGTACAAACATGTGATTTACCAACAACATTAGGAAATATTCTTGTCCAAATAGTTAAGCAGGATTTTATTTAAATTAATAGCACGCTTTTGAACTATATTCACATATGTAAATAGAGCTTTTTTAATTTTTCTTTCAGAGTCAATTTCGAAGCTTGACAATTTCTACAGTTATAATAGAATTAATAAACAAAAAATACAAAACAGTAACTAGAATCCTTAAAAAATAGTTATAGAAAAAAAATCATTGATTTAGTTTACTAATTAAGAAAATTGAAATAAAAACAATGTCAAATTATTAAGAAATTATGGGTAAATGAAATTGTAGCCACCATACAGCACATCACTGTTACCAAGCTAGAAACACGCAGCCATTGTACTCCAAGGTCCCACGTACGAATCTTGCTACCTGCTACCACAGCTGCTCGACCAAAAAGTATTCCCACGGCTACGCAGCCATTGCGCCTACGCAGCCATTGTACTCCAAGGTCCTACGTGCGAACCTTGCTACCTGCTACCCCAGCTGCTCGAACAAAAGCATTGCGCGCCCGAACCGCGTTCATTGGTTAAGTGTTTTGTAGATACTGAGTTACTATTGGTTAAGTTTTTAGTCCGTAATACCTATTGTAAACTTGTATAAAAGGAGATGCACGGTAAAAATAAACACCCTGGCTGGAGGCTTTGATTCTTGAATCGAGGCCGCCACAGGCAAGTCCGGTTAAGCAGCCGACAACCTCCTAGGTTGACCTGTGAGAGGCCACACAAAAAAAAAAATAAACACATTCTGTTTTGGAGTCACACGATTCTTACTTCTATCCCCAAAATTGCTTGCGTCGACCAGGAGAGGTTCTTCATAGCTCTTCATGTGACTGGCCGAAGGTGCGGTGTGATTAGCTAAGGTCGCTGATGAGGCTGAGGGTGATGACCAGGTATGACCAGGTAGGCATGCTGGTGGTCAGGATACCCTTTAAAGCCGTGGGTGCTGGCTGTATGGCTCGCTGCTCGAGAGCTTGAGGAAGTGATGATGACGTCACGAAGTAGTGGCTGCACGAAGGCTGCGCTGACGTTCTTTGTCGAGCGTCACCAGTTTAGGGGTATGTATGTGGAACAGAGAGTAAAGCCCCACATACCTCCGTTGAAAAGGGAGGATCCTCCGGCCAGACGGGTGTTATGTCTGGTGGGCAGCTGCCCGATAGATGATTTCGGGCTGTTCTATATGTTCTAAACGCGCGGAGAACTTTGATTGCGCGATGCAGGATTAGTTCTTATGTGCGCCATAGATGTCGCTACATCACTCCCCTCCGGAGATCGGAGATCGATGGTTCTTGATGCTTCTTGATGCGTGCCAGGCCAGTGGTAGGTTGGTTCCATAGTTTTGAAACAGTTCGCTCTCGAACTGTCGACCTTGGTCACTGGTTAGCGTGGCCGGGCATCCAAATCTTGCGATCCAGTGTTGATAGACGATATCGACTATGCGAGCAGCTGATATATCGTCGGTAGGGATTGCTTCGGGCCATTTCGTTAATCGGTCGATCATAGTTATTAAGTACCGATGACCTTGAGGCGTTGTAGGGAGTGGTCCAACAATGTCGACGTGTAGGTGTTGGAAGCGTTCGCTTGGCGGGAAAGTTGCGGTGCTGGAGTGTGTGTGACGCTGTATCTAGCTTTTTTGGCAAAGTATACCTACACGATCGAGTCCAGCAGCTGATGTCTGCGTTCATGGATGGCCAAAAGTACTTTTGCGTGAGAAGCTTGCGAGTCGTGCGCGTACCAGGATGGCTGATGTTGTGCACGCTCTCAAAAACTTCTTTCCTGTACGCCCGTACAACTGAGTTACTATTGGTTAAGTTTTTAATCCGTAATATTGTAAACTTGTATAAAAGGAGATGCACGGTAAAAATAAACACATTCTGTTTTGGAGTCACACGATTCTTACTTCTATCCCCAAAAAATGATCATTAGCACTGCTTTAATTTCTTTTTATCATTAAAATAATAGCATAATCTAATAGAAGGACATTTTTTTCAAAATATACAATTTAAACTTTGAATAGTACCATAAATATCGGCGCACGAGCGTCGCCAATTCAATCGCCTAACAATATTCATCATGACGCTCGCGCGCCGAGATTTGTAATATTTATTAAAAATTGACAAAGCTATTTTATTTCAAATTTTAAATTGTATATTTTGAAAAAAAAAATGTCCTATTAGATTATGCTATTATTTTAATGATAAAAGGAAATTAAATCAGTGCTAATGATCATTTTATTTACCCATAATTTCTTAATAATTAGACAATGTTTTTATTTTTATTTTCTTAATTAGTAAACTAAATCAATAAATCTTTTTCTATAACTATTTTGTTAAGGATTCTAGTTACTGTTTTGTATTTTTTGTTTATTAATTCTATTAGAACTGTAGAAGTTGTCAAGCTTCGAAATTTGATTCTGAAAGTAAAATTAAAAAACTCTATTTACATATGTGAATATAGTTCACAAGCGTGCTATTTATTTGAATAAAATCCTGCTTAACTATTTAGACAAGAATATTTCCTAATATTATTGGTAAATCACATGTTTGTACAATAAATCATTAATGGATATAAATGGGTTTGAAAATCATGGTTTTTGGGCCAAATAGCGCGTAATTTGGAGTGAACGCTCTTAATAGTTTTGTTCATATTAAATAAATATTATATTTCATCAAATTATTTACTTTTATCAACAAAATTATAATAGTACTGTTTCGCACTGCATGTTTTGATCGCTTTTATGTCGTTCGCAGTGCGTGTTTGCAGCAGCGCATGTGTTTATTTTAAAATAAACGAATGGTTAATCTATTCATAATTATTATTCTGTGTCATGACAACACACATAGGCACTAAACAAACACGTAACTAAGAAAAAACCCCCGTTGTGTTTGACGTAGGCAAATCGTCGCGTCGCCGTCGTAATAGCGTGTTCTGCAAGTTTTTAACCGACTTCAAAAAGGAGGAGGTTATATGTTCGGTTGAATGTACCTATGTTTTTTTTTTTTAAGTATGTTCACCGATTTCTCGGTCAATTGTGGACCGATTTTGTTTTTTTTTTTTTTTTTTGTTTGAAAGGTTATGCTTCCGAATTGGTCCCATAGAAATATTGTTATGATCTGATCATGAACTTCAAAGATATGGAACAGAACTCCTCATAGAATCACAGCAGAACCGTCGTAACAAGTAAAATTGCTTTGTTTATACGTGTAGTCGATGACTGACTGAAAGTAGAGGGGGAATATATCGAACTGATCTGATGATGAAGCCTGAAGTTAGGCACCGGAACTCTGTAATAAATTAATGTAATCTAACCGTGTTTGGGATTATTAGAATTGTCATGAGATGCACTCTGGCTATAAGGTATTTAAGTTTGGCTGAGGAGTACTTTTTAGTGGTGGTACCATAACTAAAAAGTGTAAAATAAAAACTTTTTACAAAAAAAATACAACCGACTTCAAAGTAAAAAAAAAACACTGAAAAGTGCAAAATAACTTTAATTTCGGAAGTCAGTGTTAAATAACGAAGAGACAAAACTATTAAAGAAACACCGACTTCCGAAATTAAAGTTATTTTGCACTTTTCAGTGTTTTTTTTTACTTTGAAGTGCCTATATCTATAATACATAGGTATGTATAAGTACCTACCTACCTACAAACGTAGTGTACCTATAGATAAACGTGGTACGTCTAGTGGTCCGATGATGAAACTGACTTGGTGGAATTAAATTGTGCAATTCCAACGCACACTCCCCGAAATATAATCGATAGAAAACCGACAGGCCAGCAATTCACGACGCTTGTTAATTGTATCTGATTTAGAAGACACATTGGATTTTTAGAGGCAAATTTAATGCTATTAAAAAGAAGTCCGTTTAATTAGCACCCAATCCCATAAGGGGAACCCTTATTATTAAAACGTACCGTTTTATCATTAAAACGTACCTGCTGACCCTAAAAAAGTGCCAACCATCACAGGTTAGCATCATGCCCTTAGACATAGGGCCCTACTTACAGGGCGACTTAAATTCATGCAATCTTTGAGGGGGTGAAACTTGCAACTAGCAGGAATTTTCGTTCGCTGTTTAAAAAGAACAACATACAAATGCAGCAGGTCAACCTGATTTAATAAAACGAGTCTTCGAAAGTAACATCACATCATAAAAACAGAGAATAACGTAGGTAGTATTGTAAGACAAAACAATAAAAATACAATGCCTAAAATTAACTGTTATGCCTTTGGAGGACCGTCGAATTTTTTCGTTAGTAATATAATACGTTCGGCTTCCCGAATGCCACTCAATCGCGCTCCGTGAGCTGTGGCAAAATATCCAGGAACTGTTGCCTCACCTGCAAACAGTAAGACGGGTGGCGATGGGTCACACGGACCTGGCACTGGCGTTCCTAATTCACATTGGTGACTCACCGTGGAACCACAACTCATGTATGAATATGCCCCGCAGAAATGTGGATCTGACGCCCATCGAGATCGTAACATCATTTGTGGATAAGGAAGACAGGGGTTCCCCGTAAACCTGCGTAGTATCTGGGTAAGTCCTTCAGCGACGTCATTATCTGCCATTGATTCCATTACAGCCGCTTCTTGACCTGATATGATAGCACACAACACATGTTTACTGCCCGGTAGTTCGTCTACTGCACACACTCCTCGAGTCCAATCACTTCTGCATTGTAATTCCTCTGCCGACCAAGCGAGTTTTAAGTTACCTTCTTGGCACACCCAAAAAGGTTCGGCATATTCTAGAAATACTTTGTCACTAAGACCAAAACCTAAATTACATATCGCGTTTAATTTACAGCTTGGCAGAGGTGGTGCAAATAATTTATCAGCTTGACATTTGAGACATCCAAGAGACACTGTAACGATAACATAATCACAGTATAGTTCTTCGCCGTCACAACATTTTATCATAGCGCGTCCTTCGCCAGTTGCGCCTTTCCCCCATCGAATTACGCTGACAGGTTTATTATAGCGTGTACAATTGTCAGGAAGGCCACGCAGTAAGGGTGCCATCACTCCGACATATCCTAAAGGCACTCGGACGCAGCCTCCAGGGAGTTCAATGTAACTGCCATACTGATCGGCGCTGACTAGGGACAGATCATCTCCACACTTGTTCCTTAAAATATTAGTCAATCCAAACATGACTCTTGCGGCGTCATACCTTTGATCCTCTGGAAAATTATGTAATTCTTGTTGTATACGTAAACCGATAAAGTTTAACAGAGTTCCATGTTGCCTCTCCCCACCGAGACGAAATAAACTAGCTGCTTGTTGTTCTATTTGCCTAAACGTATGGTAAGCCGTAATCGTAACTGGCAAATCAACTGCTCGTCCTTCGCTAGTACAAAATAGTCCTCTTGACGCATCTAAGCGAGGTAACGGTTGTTGTAAAAGCCTATCTTGCGATGCTAGCGTGTATACAGAGTTTGGTAAACATGCGCCAAAAATCCACTCGGCTCCCATTTCGATTACTGCATCTCCAAGCCAACACGAATGAATTCGTCCTCCAGGTCTACAAACAAAAAAGATATTTATTTAGGTATGGAAACTTAATTTACACAGGTGGACTTAAAGCAACAAGCACTGTAAAAGGTGTATCTACAACATAAAAGAATAACTCAGCAAAAACGTTTTAATGATTTTCGGATATCTTTTATGTTCTAAAACATTATAATAATAATAATGTATGTTAGATATGAATGTGTACCTATAGCATACCTTTCTTTAGCTTCTAGAATCAGGAAATTGTTTATACCGCACTGCGAAAGTCGGTGTGCTGCTGACAGGCCTGCCATTCCGGCACCCACAATGATGACACGTGGTTCCCGACAGTTGGGATTGATGCTGCACGAGTCTAGAATACATTGTTCTTTATTCGCTGCGCTTACCGCACTGGCATACTGTCGTTGACCAGTCGTCAACGCTCTATTAGGATAGTGCCTTGTCGTACACTTAAGACTGTATATAAAATTCCAAATATCCCTATTCCATATTAGTTTCATACGTGACAATTTCATTCTGATATTGCAGATATAAATGCCATCTAAAACTTCTAAAAATTACATATCACTCTCGAATTTTGGAAGCTTTCGCATTTAGTGGTGACGTTTAAAACATCATAAAGCGACAGAAGTGAAAAAAGAGAATCATTTTCTTTATTTTCGTTTTAAGAGCTTTCTCAAGACTAACATGAAGGCTGGTTTACAATGAACAAGTAGGCTTTAGAATCATTTCAGCTCGCTGAACTCAGCTTTGCCTGGAATCAGTCACACTGGATCAATACAGGGTTGATGATAACTTGGTGACTACGGCGTATTCCGTCAGGATGTGAATCCGCTTGCGTTTCGTTTACATTCGTTACAAATGTATTTACGTTGGTCTTTCTGACACAAATACCAAATATTTAGGGACAAACACAAAACTGTGATGATTCGCATCGTACATTGTATGGTTACCTGAAACGAAGCATTTAGGATGATATGTACCTACGAGCATGTATTTACCCATAGACCAGACTGCATGTATAGAACTGACAGTAAGGGCCTGGCCATGGGCGTAGCGAGGTACGGGCAGGGAGGGGCAGCTGCCCCCCCCCCCCCCCCCCCTATAAGAGCGGTCGGTCACTAATGCTCACGAGCTTCATACCCACTGACCTGTATAAATACAAGTACGCTGGGCTGAATGTTGTGGGCCTAAAAGTGGCTACCGTGAGAGGAAAGTTCCAAAACGCATTGAAAATTACTAAACTACTGAACTAATTACCAAAGGCATCGAAAATATATCTACAGAAGAGAATGCAGCTGCAAGAAAAAGTGCTTACCAGTTACATTGTGCTGCTACTAAATCAGTATTCATTATATGCGTTACATTGATAGCCAAATATTCAGGTATATTGGAACCTGTTGCCAATGCATTACAATCGAAGACTATCGATATGTACACGTGCGTGAATCATATCAAGAGGATTATTTATGTTATTAAAGATCATCGTAGTGAAGCGGACAGAGAGAGTCAGAATATTTTAGACATTTCACATAGAACTGCAACCGCCATTGGCACTGATTTGCAAATCCCGCGCATTGATTGTCGCCAACAATATCGGTCCAATCACCCAGCTGAGAGTTTATGTGATTTTTGGAAGCGATCAATTATCATTCCTTATTTAGATTCTTTGATATCCGCACTCGACCAGCGTTTTTCTAATGAACATTTACTAGCTTTTAGCTTAATGTCGATATATCCAAGTTCGATGTTAAATAATATGTCACTGGTTGGTTTTAAAGAAAAATCGCAAGATTTCTGCCAGTACTATGATCTTCCTCTTTTTGAGCATGAAGCGGAATTATGGTATAAACTTTGGAAGGATAAAGGTATGGAAAGAGAAGATCTAGAAAAATTAGACTACTGATGTAATAAAGGAGGCGGGCACTTTCTTCCCGGCAACCAAAAAAGCCATACTTATTTCGTTGGCACAACCGAGTACAACAAGTAATATAGAAAGATCTTTTTCTACCCTGCGACGTGTCAAAACGTGGCTGAGGTCTACGATGACCGAAAACCGTTTAAACGGGCTATGTATGTTAAGCGTACACCGGAAAATTGTCCAAGAAAAATAAGATGAAATTGTAAGAGAAGTCTTAAATAGATTTTGTGAAGAACCGCGCAGATTACTAGTTAAGTAATAAAGCTGTTTCTGGTTGTTAAATATTTTTTAATTTTTCCCTCACGTCCACTACTAATGTGAGATACTCATAAATGTTAAAAACCACGATTAAAACAATATAGTCTAGGATTTTCTTAATCTGCCCCCCTCTATATAGAATCCTGGCTACGCCCTTGGGCCTGGCCACTATGCCACCGCTCGGCGCGGCGTCTGAGTGCAGCACGTTACCGCGTCAAGCAGATATATACATACAGGTGAAAGAGGCTGCGGCAAGTCGTACCTTCAATATGTGCTGACGACAGCCAGTACAATAAGATAAAATGATCGAGCCCTGCTGCGTTGTTGCACTTTTCGTTCCAAAGCCGCGTCTATCATGTTGACAGCTCTTTGAGGTGCGCGAGCCAGGGTTTGGGCTTCAGCGGACAGTGAGCTACCCAATACTTGCCATTCGCTAGTCTAGTAATCTAATGGTTGGCTGGAAATCGCCCTGCGACTCCCTGCGCCTGGGGCATCTTCTGTGGCGGCTGGGCGTAAGAAAGTCCTATATTTCACGCTTTTCACCACCACCTTCGCTCTCATTACTGCTCCACAGAAGAAGATGCAGCCCCGCTGCGCTGGAGGTCCTATTTCTGTCAGTAAGAATTAAAGGAAGCTAACTTGTCCGTGTCGGGTGGCCCTAAGTTATTTTTCGTTACATGGTCACCTTAGGTACTTATACCTAACCAGTTTGTTAAGTGTCGTTGTTCACCCGATGTGTCTAATAGCATCGGATGAACACCATACAGAAGCCCTACCAAGAGCTTTTAACGCGATCCATTTTACGACCGAAACAGAACTTTTGAAGGGATGGAGCTTTGTAGGGTCACGGGTGTAGGTATAGCTCCATCCCTCTTTCTCACTCGCACGACTGGCATTTTAACACGAACATCGGGGTTACCATGACGTTCAAAGTAAGATTGTTGGACCTGTACCATGACGTTTAAAGTAAGATTGTTTAATTCTTATTTCCAGTGTGGGTAAGAGATGGCGCTAGACAACCTGTATAGCTCTGTCTCTTACCCACACTGAAATAAGAATGAAACAATCTTACTTTGAACGTCATGGTAACCCCGCAGGTCCTGGTCGTTAGTTGACGAGCTAGGTGAATTAAGCTATAATTCTTGTCACAGGTAGGTAGGACACTAAGCAGGTACTACATGTTAAGAAAGAGAAAGAAAACATTTAATTGAGATTATGCTACTTTACTCGAGTTCTATTTTTTAATTTTATATAAACTAGTGCTTGACTGAAATAATAATCTTAATCATTGTTTTATTATTGTTTATTACGCAGTAAATATTAATAAATAACAAACAGCTATATTTTAAATAGACACACAGATGTATGATAGGTAAATATTACACATCAATTTAAATAGGTACCTAAAATATAAATTAAAATATAATAGTAGATAAGTATGTCTAAGAATTATTAGGAATGCGGGCTAGAGACGAGTTGTTGGCTGAGCAAAAGTTGTCTAGGCACCAAGTGCAAATACCTTTATTTGGAGCATTTAATAGCCCGTAGTTTTGTCATGAACGAGACACAATGTTTACGTAAATTCTGAATTATTTTAAAAATAAGAGTAGGCAATATTAGGCGCATTGGTCTAATCCAATATTAAATTATCACAGTCACTGTCAGTAACTATTAGCACTTGAAGTCCACAAAATATATACACGAGATTATTCGATACTCTACTTCTCTGCTACTTTTTTTTTAAGTTAACATTTTTCACCACCTTTCATTTTACAAATTATTATGTTTTTATTTTAATCGATTAAAAAAAAAGAAGTATTATTCGACTTTTTTTGCTAATCGTGCTATGGATCTGTTGTAGGGAACATTATACCTCATAATGATATCTACTTAAAAAACTTTAAGGGCAAGTTTGGCTATATATGCAGTTGATAATCCCCTGAATTTAGAGGTACCTGCTGATCATTCAATGACACGTACGTCATAATTAATAATAGATATTCATTTCCTACTTTTATTGTCTTTTACGGCAAATCATTAAAAAAAAAAACACTTCTATCACAGATAAGTTATAGTTATACTGTGCTTCTAATACAATAAAGTCTACATTTATAACAGAGATACATTTTCCAATAACTTGCAAATATCTATAGATAAAGACCTGGAAATTAATTGTTTACACTTTTTACAACAATTCCAGGAAAATTGAAACTATTAAAGATGAAATTATCTAACTTCATGTACTTGTACGTTCTTAGTGTCATTCTATATATAAGCTGATAAACAATTTATTTCCCTGACTGTATACCTATTTTATCTAGAGGGACGGCTGCATTAATTAGTACCCTTTACCTTGAGTTATATCTAACTATTGTTTGAGTGAGAGGTGCCCAGTTAATGCAGACGTTTGTTTTTAAACAATTCAATTATGGAGGTGACAAATCTGAACGTTCATTTTTTTGGTAATGATCATTCTCATTACAAAACAGGAGCATTATCGTAGGTGTTGTTGCCTCAAAACGAATGATCGTTATCTATTAGGTACTTAGAATGGCCAGATTTGTCAGTCAGCACCTTTAGGGTCTGTTCATACGATGCATTTAAAAACACGTATTTAGGTACATCCCTCCGCGTCTCATCTGAATGTGTGGACGAGCATACAGCATAGGTACAATTTTATGCTCACAGTTGAAATCGAATATTTTATTGGAAGTTAGTAGCAACCGCTTATAATTATTATTGCTGAATGTTTAAATGCAAAATATTTTTAACGGCCTTTGAGTATTTCATCAGCAGAAGCTTTGACTTCCTCCCAAGATATGTGAATGTCACTTTCTTCGCTGTAGCGTGAGCAAATTGCTACCCTGAGAAAATAAGTATCATCAATTTTAGATGGAACTAAATGAATTTTTCCTCTACCATTAATACGCCTGAGTAATTCTTCATTCTGCTCGTTGCCGCCTTTCAGTCTGAAGCAAACAAGTCCCATAGTAACTTCTTCGTAAATTTCGAACCGTTCGTCAGCGCTGCACAGTTTTTCAAATAGATGAGCCAATGCAATGTGTTTTCTGATGTGTTTCTGGAGATTTTCTACGCCGTACAGACGTAAGACAAACCACAACTTGAGCGCTCTAAAACGACGACCTAAAGGAATTTGCCAGTGACGGTAGTCAGGGGCTGATCCCTGCTGATCGTGTTTCAAATATAATGGGTCAACGTTGAAAGCATCGATAATCCACCGCGGTTCCTTAAGCCACATGGCGGAACAATCGAAGTTAACCAGCATCCATTTGTGCGGATTAAAATTAAAGGAATCCGCCTTATCGACGCCCTTCATGAGGTATCTATATTCAGGACAGATGAATGCGGAGCCGGCGTAGGCTGCGTCCACGTGCAGCCATATATTCTGCGAGGAACACACTTCACCTATTTCTTCTAAAGCGTCGAACGCGCATGAGGATGTGGTACCCAAAGTAGCCACGACCTGGAATAATGATGCACATACGTTAAACTTAAGTGTAAGTTATAATTATTTTATTCTTATTGCTAAATAATTTAAAAAAATACATACATAGAAGGGGATAAGGCCGTTGCGAACGTCTTCCTCTATGGCATCCTTAAGAGTGTCCCCACGAAGTCTTCGCTTTCCATCTGGCTGCAAAGCGCGAAGCTTCACGCCGCCCAAGAGACCAGCTCGTTCCACAGAAGAATGGGCTTGCTCTGTGAATGAAAAATAGATGTCCTAATTGCCTCGTGGTAACGTCGGAACAAGATCAGCTTAATTCTGACGCGCCATAATTAAACTGATCTTGTTCCGTTACTTTTACTATTATATATATTATTCCCGAAAGTCTGACAAGTATTGTTACTAACGTATTTATCAAAAATGTACTCCATGTATCACTATGAGAATGAGTATCATGTTACCCAGTAAATGGGTTGTAAAGCTTAAAACGGGTGACCTGAACATACTTGAAAACGTCTACACTGATAGATGCTGGTGATTTATTGTATTACAATGGACAACTTACTGTTACAATAACCGACGAGTTTCGACAGAATATCGGTGTCGGTCCATTCAGGATGTTGTTCCTTGACACGTATCATGGTGCGATTCTTGGCTCCGAGTAGCGCGACCAGTGTGGCCTCGCTGGCGGTGCCTTGGATGACGCCGCCAGCCTCTCCTCCCGACCGGGCCAGGAACGACTCGGGCAGGCCCAACATCTGGCCCAACCAGTCGAGCATCACCACCTCTAACTCTGTGCACGCAGGGCTCGCAATCTGAAATGTTTGTTGACTTATTTATCATACAGTTATTTATACATCGCATCACACTTGGACCTGTAATTCTCGAAGGAGAATAGTAAGGTAGGTACTTTATAGTTCCCATAACTACGTACTAATCTAAACGGGGATCTTATATCAACGCTCAAATTAGCCTCTTAGGTGGTATTCTCCGTGTCTCCTGTTAATAATAAATTGTATGGTTAAGAAAATAGTTAGCCAATGGCAGGTGGCCAGACAATCGTCATAATAAGTGCACACTTGTGACAACAACCGAATCGACGCACAATAGGTTGATTGGTATTTAGATACAATACGCATTGCAAGTGTAGTAACTTTGTACTATACCTACTTACCTACCTATATTTTGTTTACGCAAAAAATACTCGCAAGCGAATATGACATGTAACCGGTTTTCCTTGTTCGAATTACCCATGTGCCTAAGTGACATTGACACTGGCTTCGCAAGTCGCCGCGTCGGTCTGCAGAATTGTATGAATTCCAGTATCGGCAAAATAAACTTAAAATAATGTTGATACCAGGCTAGCGTATCTACGTACGCAATACTCACGAAGGGGGGTTGATATAGGTCGTGTGTGTTGATTCACGCGCACATTATAATAATAATAATAATAATATTCCACAACTATCACACAACGCCGTCTAGTCCCAAGCTAAGCAGAGCTTGTGTTATGGGTACTAGACAACTGATAAACATACTTTTATATTTCTAAATACATACTTAAATAGATAAATGACACCCAGACACAGAATAAATGATCGTGCTCATCACACAAACATTTGTCCTGGGTGGGAATCGAACCCACGACCTCCGGCATAGCAGTCAGGGCCACTAACCACTAGACCAACAGGCCTGTCAAAGCACATTGTATCTGTGTGCGTAAGCTATTTTCTATGACACCAGTAATGCAAGCTTACGCACACAGAAAAAATTGTACATGAGGAAAGCTACACATATAGCCATACATCTAAGGCCAACGCGCCTTGGTGAGATAAAACAATATAAGTAGGTACCTAAGATTTTATGTTAAAGCTTGAATACAAATTAATGCATACCCAAGTAAATCCAATGCAAGCGATGGCCCCGCTGAGCATGTCAGCCACTATGGCGGGGTAGGAGTTAGCAGTGGGGAAGTATGCGTGGAAGCGCGGTGAGTGCCAGTGCGTGACCCCGGACATGACCACGCGCTCGATGTCAGCCATCACCGCGGTCCAGGGCTCCGCCTTCTCAGGAGCCTGCTCCGGCACCAGCGGGCGCAAGTAACCCGGCTTCACCGATGGGACTACTTGCCTGAAAAATGGGCATCAGAAAATAAGTACATAAGATTAATAATAGATTTCAATACAATATCTAGATAGCTCTCTACATAATTATTATTTATATTGGTCGTTCATGGGCAAAAAGTTAAGGTACCTGCCGGTTTAAGGTTATTTACTTCCAAAAAGGAGACAATTTTTTTTGGGCCCACTATTGAACGGTTACGTTTATTAATCATATTACACATGGAAAAAGCGATCATCTTATTATAATTAACAGACCAAAAATTATATAGAAATCTAACCGGAATAATGAAATAATAGTAAAAAAGTGTTACAGCAAAAAATGCTTGTTTAGGAGCGTTTTCAAGTTTATTTTAACGTGAAAAAAAATATGTTACTACAGTGCGCAGCGGTGACATCGGATTTGAATGCGTTTCAAGAGATAATAATTAATTGGCACAGCGAACTTGTTTTTAATGCTGTTATTAACGGTTAACACAAATATCAAGTAACGTACTTTAAAAATCCACGTGGAACGAAACGTAATTAATAGCCCGTTGCAGATGCTCTGTGGTCCAGTTTCAATCAGTTTGACACTGACAGACAACTAGTGGTGGGTCGTTGTCGAATTTTAGACGGACGAGACGTAACCGTTTTGGCGACGACAAAAACGGTTGCAGAAAACAGTCGTCGTCGCAACTGGTTTGAAGACGAAACTATCGTTGAATGAAGTAGTTGCAGAAAACGTTCGTAGTCGCAACTAGTTTGAGGACGGTAATAAATTCTGTACTCGTCGCGTCGTCGTTTCAAAACCAGTTATTACAATGAAAAATGAACTTTATACTTTACTTACTTTATTGGACTATAAACATAAAATTCATTTTTCATTGCAATAACTGGTTTTAAAAACGACGACGCGACGAGTGTGATAGTTGAAGCAATGGATTTTCGACCTTATTTTCTTAACAGTAAGATAACAATTCGCATACAGTAATTCGAAGACTGGTTTGTGCAACGAAGACTGTTTGGTCGCAGGATGGAAAACGGTTGTTACGTTGTAGAACAAAAAACGGTCTTTGAAAACTGTTCGTCGTTGAAACGCCCACCGCTACAGACAACATTATTATTGTTTCCGATTACTAGATAGTTGCATGTTTCTTCTGTTCTTTTCGTATTTTTATTCGAAAGATTTTATGAAAATGGCATCTGTAGATACATGCATAATCCACAAAGCCGTTGTATCAATTGTGCAGCACGATTTCAACGGAATGTTAAATACTGCTCTTGCTGGATACTGTTGTAATTGTTTAGTGAGCAAACGCACTGTTGGCTGCTGTGCATATGTGATGTGTATAGTGTGGTTTTTATCTTGGGCGCGGCATCAAGGTGAGGTTGAGCCACCTGCATCTTTTTTAGATGAAATACTGCTTTTAAGAGATGACTTTGAAAATGATGATGATGAACAGTAATAAATACTTGTGATGTACCTATAATGTGGTTTTTTTTCTCCTTACACAACCAGCATAAAACACATCACCTTATTATTTTAGATCTACAGTCAATGGGTGGCAAAAACCGCGCTATTTCGAAATGAATACATCTACGCATTTTCATGAATAAGTCTATCAAATCGTGTAAATCACATCAAAGTCTGTTACGTAGTACAGACGTGACTATGTTTTATACTGTATATTATTGAACAGTGCACTATTTTAACTTAAAATACCAAGGAGACCTATCTACTCATAAGACGATCGCTCTTGTGAGATTTTAGGTTATTATGAGAGTCATGTTTTGACTGTCGTATTTCACGGTACTCCAGTTACATAAAGTTTTGCTAATATTACCAATGTAATCTAGAGATTATAAGGAATAAACTAACGTGCATTTCATTGCTATACGCCACAATTTGTGGTGGGCCTATTCCCCAAACAAAAAAAATTGTCTCCTTTATATAGCTGTTTTAATGAAAAGAAAAAAATACCTGTCTCTGATATTTTCCAAATATTCAGCAATGTAGTCAGTCATCGCCTTCGCGAAATCTTTGAAATCTCCGGCCTCCATCGTTTCTGAAATCATTGCAAAAATGTGGTCAACTCGGATTTACTTAGGTACACTTTAAATTAAAATATTATTTATGACAATATTTTTTTAAATGTTTTATAAGTACATCGGATTTTGACACCCGTATTATGTAAAATCCTATTCTGAGGGATTTGAATAAAAAGAAAACGGGATCTAGTATGAGCTACGCCACTGATCTACGCAAACGGCTACGTATAGAGTTACACTTAGATCGAGATGTACCTACTGCTTGACATAATAAATTTTACCTCCATTTTTTTTTAGTAACTGTCACACACTCTGAATCACTCTTCTATCATGGGTGCTTTCACAAACATGTATATTCACATTAACAAGACACTCATACCCGGGACATAATCTGTAGGCTATATGATTGTGTTCAGTGCGGGAATCGAACTCGCGGCACGCAGCTCAGTAGCCAACTTTTAAGTAAAGCGTTATAATTTAGCCAGAACATGATCACGTTCGGGCCCTTCTTTTTAAGTAGTATAAATAATGACACGTTATGTACATGCGAAAATCATGTTAGATTAGGTAAGCACAGAAATCAATAAAGAAAAAAGCAAGCAAAGCAGCAAATTGTTTTTTAAAAGCCAGTAGATACAGTAGCATAGCATAGCATAGTCGGCCTTATAATGTTCCCACTGTTGGGACTCAGGCCTCCTCTCTAGGAGAGGGAATGGGCCGTAATCCTCCACGCGGGCCCAGTGCGGGTTGGTGGATGTCACGTCTTCGAATTTTTGGTTCTAGGACATGCCGGTTTCCTCACGATGTTTTCCTTCACCGTTTTGAGAGCAGTGGTGATGAAATAAATTACACAAAGTAATGCGCCTGGCTGGGTTTGAACCCGCGACCTACAACTCCGTAAGTCGGGACCATTACCACTCGGCCACCACTGCTCTGTAGATACAGTATAAGCTAATTTAAGCTGTGATTCTACTTTCATTGTTTTGCTGCAGAAATGATAAAATGTGTAAAAAACATTGACATTTTTACTCCGATAAGTGGAAGTGGAGATGAGCTGAAATGTATATTGGATTCACAAAATGAACTCTCCACATCTCAATCCTGATCACCAGGTTTACAAAACTTTAAAAAAAATTAATCAGGAAGGCTAATATAGAAAGAAAACCTTAATGCGATAGGAATTTTGCACATGAAGACAATATACGAGCACAAAAAAACTTAAATTAATTAAATCTTTTAATGGAATTTACAAGTACCTACTATCAAGTAGCGTGTTACTGAAAAATGCTTGTACTAACTGGACCAGTCCACTCAAATCTGATATCTCAGATGGCCTCTCTCTACTAATCTGCATGGTTCTCATATGATTTGACCATTACATGTGATTACTGTATGAACTTTAAAAAGACTTTGACCTCTGAGTTGGTTCGGTGTTTCTTCTCAGGATAGTAAGATAGGAAACACCGGCCTCATCTAGTTTAAATTGACGAAAAAAAATTGACGTGTAAAAGTGCTTTTTAAAAACTTATTTGCAAAATAAATATAATTTATGATTAATCATTTATTAGTGATATATCGCAATAATAAACTAAACTTGGAATAATTTGACCGTCACAAGCAAATTGTTTAAACTGCCTCAAGCATGTGGGACGAATAGGTACTATTGGTAGGTGGAAACAATACATTGCGTAGGTACTATTATCGTTACACTTATTGTATTTACAATTACCACAAATAAATCTTAAATACTTTATATAAACGGAATTGGAATTGCAAATCATAACGATATTCAAATCAAATATCTGTAGACATACGAGATAGCAGACAACACAAACAATTACTTAATGTACCTATATTTATTTAAAACAAACCGAATTTGAGTTTTGTATCCTGATCCGACATGGTGGCAGCTAGAAGAGAAATGTTGAAATTATTGAATGGAAAAACAAGTTATAATAGAATGGGTTAATCTGCCTTTTTCACAACTATATGTTGGGGTCGGTTCCAAACCAAATCGCCTGTAGCTGGATACCAGAATTTTGCATGGAGCGACTGGCTCATCTGACCTCCATAACCCAGTAACTGAGTAACATAATACCCCTTTGCGAAACTGGTGTCAGATTTTCTGGTTTCTGACAATCCATAACGACTCCGTCGCCGGTATCAACGGCTTAACGTGCTTGCCGAGGCATGGAGGAATCTCGGTATGTTAAGATGGTCACCCATCCACAGACCAACTTCGGCAAGCGTAGCTTAACCATGGACATCGATCCGTGCGGCTATATTACTTAACCACAAGCTCATCCATATTTATAATTGACTAGCTTCTGCCAGCGGCTTCGTCCGCATGAAAGTAGAAAATACCTGTAAAGGTAATTATGCCTGTGTCACTCAGTGACAAAGAAGCATTCTACTAGTGAAAGAAATTTTTTACACCATCTGCTCGATAATGCTCTTATAGATGTCATACAACCAGTCATTCTGTCCCTAGGGAGATAATGTAGTATGGGCGATCCCTAAGGAATAATGAGATTTGAATTTGGAACGTCAAAAAAAAAACTCAAAAAAACTTTGAAAAAAAATTCATTAAATTGTACGTGTTTCAAAGAAGTTAATTCAAAAATCGAACTGGCCACTAACAAAAAAAAAAGAACAAAAGGTGGATACTGTTTACTGACGAGTCTCTAAAAAAAGTATTTAATGAAAGAGCGGAGCAATAAGGAAAATTAAGACTATAGAATCCTACAGTGGTGAATTTTGTTTCTTTCAAATCTCAAAACATGTCGAGTGATAGTTAAAATTAACATGTAAATAATATTTATATTTCTCTAATATATAATTTGTTTTAGTAAATTGTCTTTTAATTATCTCGCAGATGGTGTAAAAAGTAGAGTATCCAACACGGGGATAAAGCTGTCTTTATCTTGGGCAGCTTGAATTCCTCACTTCACTCAGGTTTCTATATTAACTCCTACTCACAGGTAATCGTTAATTATATAAATCTCTCACTAACGTTCGAGAATAAGACTTAGCAGCCTTCGTTTCGTTCGGAATTAAACATGCCGCCGCGACTTAAAGACACTGCTTTATTAGTAGTCACATAATCTACTATTAAAATCGGTTCAGTAGCTTTTGAGTTTACTCATTACAAACATAAATACAAATAAGTATTTCTAATTATAATATTAATAGTACCTATAGTAAATATAGAAGAAGGAAGGCACGTAGATAAATATTATAGGGAAATGTAGGGACCATTTTTCCTACATGGTAGCTATAAACAACTGTCATCCAAAACCGTACCTAAGTGTGTATATGTATAATGTAGGTATGTATCCTATTGTGTATTATAATAATATCATAATGCTTCTATGTTCTGATATACCTATATTATATCGTATCGGTTTTACGTTAGGTCGTGAGTAGAAATAATTATCTCTGTCTCTATGTAATCCATGCCTCAAATATTATCGCCAAACCTATTTTTTATACAAAAAATACATGCTCATTTCTTATCGATGACGAGCACAGTAAGAATAGACTACGTCATCGATCTTATTACCTTGCACTAGCAGACAGGTTGCTACTGACATTGACCGTACCGATATCACACATATTACATCAGATTAATTATGTCACACGTTCAATGTCAGTGAGAAATGCTGCCGGTTGTCAGGTAAATAATGCGTATAGATAGACTTGAATTGGTGGTCCTTGTTCAATGCCGAGAGAGCGGCGCGAGCGCATGCGCTTGCGCAAGGCGTCGAGCGTGCGCCGGCGAGCAAGTGGTGCGAGGTTAAGCATGGACCTCGTTACTTCCACTAGCCACTGTGTTTACTATAACTTAACAATTTTTAACTCAAACATTACCGAGTCACTTTGTATAGGCGATTTATTAAAGGAGTTACTATCTTACTGTCTATCTACTATGTTTTATATCAAGGGGGCTTTTCAATTGAAAACTATATTCAGAATTTATACATCATCATCATCATTTCAGCCGATAGACGTCCACTGCTGGACATAAGCTTCCCCCAAATGTCGCCACAACGAACGGTCCTGTGCGTCTTGCATGCATCGGATTCCCGCAACTTATACATAGACACTTAATATTTGCTCAAAGCCATTAGAGTGAACTCGGTGACGCTGAGTCCCCGAGTGAATGCAGGCAATGCAACTTGATTTTGATAGAGTTGGCTGTTGGTAATGTACTATTTACCATTCGTACCTAAGTTTGTTTAATCTAATATTCCAATTGGATTTGGTAGTTAGCTTAGGTTATAATTAATTTTACGCAAACGATTTGTTTTTTATTTATTTATTCCCATCGTAGGTACCAGCATATTATTATTCTCATCGAAAAATTTTGTATTTTATTCCATCCACTTTAAAAAGATGAACGGTTATCATTGAATCCAAGTATTAAAGTATGGTAATAGAAAGACGCTAACAAGGATTAAACCTATCAATCAAAATGTTTCTAGATTTACAAAACATATTGAAATTTATTAAAACAAAAAAAAAAACAATTTCAAAACTGTCGCCTTTCCGCAATGTCACTGGAGAACGAACGGATGCCCTGACGGTAAGTCCTTTTACGTCTTTATAAAATAAATGCCCATTACTAAGGTAAGTCGATTCACAAAATAAAAGTTACATAAAAGAACGGTCAATAGGAGTACCTATTTGCAAAGCAAAGCGTGCGAAAAACCAACGCTAGAATATATTAAGCTAGTCAATGAGATTGTTGCCATAATTCACCATACTCCACTAGTTTTATCTCTGAGGGCTCCCACAACAGCATGTTTAATTCATCGAAACGTATAAGATTCAGCTCATCGATCGGTTTAGGGCCAAGGCAAGCCAACGCTCACGCGATCGCTGAAAAAGTTAGAGAAGCGGGCGCTTCGCTCGATACCACTGATTCCGTTAAGGTCATTTATTTTGTGCGATAGCTCTATCAGGTTGCGTCCATTCATTATGTTTCATATCTACCTGAGCAGAAAAGGGTAGGGAATGAAAACATCATATTCCGCAAAAATAAACGTAGCTGCTAAAGTAGGTAAATACCCGCAGCTTGAAAACTGCGTTCAAAGTAAATGCCACCCTGTATACTCAAGTCTCTTTTCTAAGAGAGGGAAAGGGCTGTAATCCACCACACGGACCCGATGCGTCTTGGTGGATGTCACATGTCTTCGAATCTTTAGTTCTTAGACATGCCAGCCTAGTTTCCTCAGAATGTTTTCCTTCACTGTTTTGAGAGCAGCAATGATGAAATAAATTACACAAAGTAAGTTGGGGCACCGGGCCACCACTGCCCCCCTAGCCAAGTTACGATCGTTTCGTTTGCGTCGAACGCCTCGAGTAGGTCACGCCTCCGATTCCTTTGTTCTGACGTCATCTCAACGCTCAGTCACGTGGTCAGAACAAAGGAATCGGAGGCGTGGCCTACTCGAGTATGTTTTCAGCAGGTGCCCTGAAAACTTACCGGGCACGTCTTCGAAGTCAATCTACTTATCCTACGGTTTTATCCCTATCAATAAAGCTCCAAGACACAGTTTACTAGCCCAGCGTCGAAGACTTTTTGCGAAACACTTCATTCTGGGGAACCCTAAAATAAAATCAATGCAATACTAGTACAATTCCAAGATCTCGATGTCTATGATTTAATTATTCGTAATCACAACAATATTGACGTGGCAAACGAGTTTAAGTCGAGGTCAAACCTGTCACGTATTTATAAGAAATTAATATTTTATAAAACCTGCGAGCGGAAGTATTGTGTAGAAACAGGATGTTACGGTTACGGTTCTAAACCTCATACCAACGTTTAAGAAGCTAAAACCATTTAAATCAGCCTAGTCTTTGCCTAAGTTGGGGTCTGTTCCAGTCAAACTGGATGCTGCTGGATACCAGTATTTTGGATGGATCGACTTCTCAGTTACCTATTGGGTAACACAATTATCGCTTGGCAAGACATATTTTCATGTCATATTTTCTGGCTTCTGACTAACCGATACGACTGATAAAGATCTACAAATGACACCCGGTACTAAGGGCATAGCGTGTTTTCAGAGGCATGGAGGAATCTCTCTAGGTTCTTAACCTGGTCACCCATCCACGTGCCGACCTCGTCATGCGTTGCTTAACCTCGTGGATCGACCCGTGCGGCTGTTATTAATAAACAGTCTTCATAATTTTGGCCAGAACGGCACTTCACATTGCCTTCCAGGGACTTTACTTTGAGACACAGATCACTGTACTCCCCACAATCACAATAGCCAGACAACCACAGCGTATATTGCTCCAAGTAAGGTAAGTAGTAACTTAGTACAGTTCCATCCCAAGCCACTGTCTCACTGGGTAGATACGGACTCCCATCACTTATTACTTTGACGAATCCTTAATTGAGACTTAATTACAAGAATTGCGAGTCGCTAATGAGTAGTGTACTTAACAAATAGCTTAGTAATAGTTTAATTATAACTTTTTATGAAAACTTGACATTATTTTATAGCTGTTACCGTACCTTATCGTAATTTATTACATTGTTTAGGCCCTATGCAATGTAGCTTGTTAATTATTAGTAAATTTCTTACTTAGGTGATAAGACAGATAGTTGATTATTTTTCAGAAGCAATCTCAAAGTCTGTGTTGTATCCGGTTAGCAGCAAAAAGCCTAAGTGTCTTAACATGGTCTTAACAGTGGGACTACTTTTTTTATTGAGAAAAGAAGATAATAGTGAATTTAGGGATGATAGAGACTTTAAGTAGTCACCATCATCAGTTTACATAAGTAGGTGTGCTTGTACCTTCTTGAAACCTTTATCCTCCTCCTTGTTTTTGTTCTCCTTTAGGGGTATACAAATATGCTGTGAGAATGATTACCTCCTTCTTATCTTATTTTATATTACACTTTCAATATCTATTTTCTTCCCACGCTAAGAATCTGCGTTCTTTTAACAATCTTCTACTGCTTTTCCTTCTCATACTTCTGATTTTGTTCGTTCTACCTTTTTTATTTCTTTTACTTTATATGAATATATGTATGTAGATATTATACCAAATATATTTATGTTTGTTTATATTATCTGTATATACACTTTTGTAGAGCAGTGGTGGCCGAGTGGTAACGGCCCCGACTTACGAGTTGTAGGTCGCGGGTTCAAACCCAGCCAGGCGCATTACTTTGTGTAATTCATTTCATCACCACTGCTCTCAAAACGGTAAAGGAAAACATCGTGAGGAAACCGGCATGTCCTAGAACCAAAAATTCGAAGACATGTGACATCCACCAACCCGCACTGGGCCCGCGTGGTGGATTACTACCCATTCCCTCTCCTAGAGAGGAGGCCTGAGTCCCAACAGTGGGGACATTATAAGGCCGACTATGCTATGCTATGCTACACTTTTGTACCTTTGTTTTCTTAATAACCGGTTTTTTTTTCTCTTCACCACCCTTGGTTGACTGGTAGAGAATGCCTGAGACATTAATAATAATAATTAAGTCCGCTTATGTTCCTACCTTTGTGTTGCATGAAGTTTTAATAAATATATTAATAATAAGAACTTTATTTGAGACTTTTCGATCTAAACGATACAGGTCCATATTAATGTTAGTAAGTACTTAAGAACTATGTTAGTAAACACACACAGGAAATAAAAATTACAAACAACTTTTTGACACGTGAAGCGCAATCCAGTGTCTCACAAACGGACCATGTAGTCGGTCCGCTATTATTTTTAGGATGCTGTTGGAGCTTGCTCGTACACGATCAAACAATGAAGCCGCCCTCTTTCTCATGATGGCATGAAAGCCATCAATCCGAGCTTCCAAAATGATGATTTGATTTTTGATTGTTCGAAACAATCACCAAACGCAAAGGGTGACTATAGGAACATGGGTTTTTGTCAGTAAAAGTCTGGCACTTTTGAAAAGTTATTAAACTAAAAAGGAGGGGGTCACGGTTGTATAACACTAGAAAGACGGAAGCAGTCATTTGACTGCAATTTGAATTTAAATTTGGAATAACTCAAAATCTATTTGACTTAATGTACTGAGACTTTGTGACTTTTATTAATATTACTAGTTAAATGAAAATAGGTATGAAAATAACTCTCGTCTCTTTTGTTTATTGTTTAAAATCTTGATATACCGACAAAGACGGCGGCAGTCATTTGACGGTTGATATCGGATAAGTATTTATTTGTAATATGAGAAGGTAGAATACGAAATAATGTGCGCTTTGTCCATTGTTTGGAGTATGCAAGTCAAATGAGTCAGTATAGTTACGACTGCCTATCAATTTTGTCAGAATTATTGTAAGTGATTCGTGAAAAATGTCTCGAAGCCTTCAAAATGAAGAAATACTTTCAATGTTGCAAAATATTTGTGAAGATGAATCGGATTGTGGCTCTGAAAGTGAAGAGCACGGTAGTGAGGATGAAAATGTACCATTTATCAGTTCGAGTTCCTCTACGGATGAAAGTGACCTGGAAGATCAGATACCTCTAGCAACTTTACGAACCGTTGACAGCTTGAGTTCTCGTGGCCGCGGTCGTAGCCGTGCTCGTGGTCGAGGCCGTGGTAGGAGTCATTGTTTGGAAGATTCTGAGCTTCAAGGTCTTATCACTTCTATCGACGGTACCTCATGGACACCTCAAATGGAATCTACTCAAAGTGGTCGCCGGGCACGACACAATATCATAACTGAGCAAGCA
Source organism: Mythimna impura (assembly GCA_905147345.3). NCBI lineage: Eukaryota > Metazoa > Arthropoda > Insecta > Lepidoptera > Noctuidae > Mythimna > Mythimna impura. The sequence continues at coordinate 12,169,386 of LR990348.1, read as the reverse complement.
GGGCCTACCTCATATGCAAAAAGAAATTTCAAGGGACATTTGTCAGACTCGTGGAGGCTTTTGATTGATGAATCTATATTGAGACATATTCAGAAATGTACTATAGAAGAAGCTAATAGACAACTAGGACACAATAACTGGATACTAACTTTGGAACAACTGGAAAGTTTTATCGCTATATGTTATGCTCGAGGTGCATACGGTGCAAAAAATATTCAAGTAAATGAGTTGTGGAGTAAAACTTGGGGAATAATTTTTTTTTTCAAAAGTTATGTCACGTGACAGATTCAAAGAAATAATGAAGTTTTTGCGATTTGATCACAGATCTGAGAGAAGTTCACGACTTCAACAAGACAAATTCGCACTAATATCAGACGTTTGGAAGAAATTCATTGAGAACTGCTTATCGTGCTACAAGCCGGGAGAAAACGTTACAGTAGACGAACAACTGTTTTCTACTAAGGTTAGATGCAGGTTTCTTCAATACATTGCTAACAAGCCTGATAAGTTTGGAATTAAATTTTGGCTTTGTGTTGATGTAGATTCAAAGTTTGTACTCAACGGCTTTCCTTACTTAGGAAAAGATGAAAGCAGGCCACAAAACCAAAGCCTCAGTGAATCCGTTGTTATGCGTCTCGTGGAACCTTTTGCAAATACTGGTCGGAATGTAACCACTGACAACTTCTTTACATCGTTGAGCTTGGCAAATAACTTGCTCGCAAAACGCACTACAATTGTAGGAACTTTGAACAGGGCACGACGAGAGGTTCCACCTTACGTCAAATCACTTCAGATGACTTTGTTTGAAACAAAAATTCTGAAATCTGATAGATGTACTCTTACAATTTATCAAGGAAAACGAAACAAGAACGTTTTATTGCTCAGCACGTTACATTACAATGTTGAAATAGATTCTAATCATCCTAAGAAAAAGCCAGAAACTGTGACTTTTTACAATGCTACCAAGTACGGCGTGGATGTAGCTGACCAGATGGCAAAAAAATATAGTGTCAAAGCGGCATCTCGAAGGTGGCCTGTACAGGTATTTTTCAATATTTTGGACCTAGCAGGGATAAATTCCTTCATTTTGTATAAGAAAATGTCAGGCACCAACATAAAACGAAGGAATTTCATACTAAGTTTAGCAAGTGAACTTAGCGGCAAAGTAGAAATTGAACCGAGACCCTCTGAAACCGAACTGTCGCCCGAAGAACCCACGCCTTCTACTTCTCGATCTTCTCTTCAAAATCCGGAAATTCGGAAAAGGCGAGAATGCTATATACAGAAGTGCAAAAATAAAACTAATAAAGTATGCGACTCTTGCAAAAAGCCACTTTGCGGCTCTTGTAACGTAAATAAAATGTTAAAATGTAAAAATTGTATGTAAATTAAATAAATAATTATATATTATACCCTGTTTTATTACTATAGTTACCAATTTTAGCACATAAATAAAAAAATATATTAAATAAATTGGGGCAGTCATTTGACCGGTCGCCGTCTTTGTAGGTAGATAGATTTTCCCGTCTTTCTAGTGATAAACCGTGATATTATGTGGCGTTATGAAAAACAAAACCTTCTAATACAGAGTCTACGTTGTAAGCGCTAATTATGAGACAACCCGAGAAGGTCATACCTTTAATATTACGGCGATCGCTAACAAAAGCCCATTATTTGCTGTATGGTGCGATGACATACCGATACAAAAACGAAAAACGTATAATCAGTGGCAAATAACAACAAGAAAAATACTGGGTTATAATCAATGGAAATTAAAGTCGTACGTACCGCTGTGAAGTGTCGGAAGGATTGAGGTCCTCGATCAAAATCAATAGCAATTTACAACCAATAAACCTCGTACCTAACTCTACGTCACAATTTTGATGGTGACGTCAATTACGCTTCCACTGACCTCTCGATTAAGTGCAAAAAGGCATATTTATACAGATTACACAGTACTAAATATTATTATGGCGGTAAGTCCCTTCTTTGAGGCGTGGTTGGAAAGACCTCACGGCGTCCTCACCTTCCGCATGACGCAGGTTCTCACCGAACACGGGAAGTTCGGGAAGTTCCTGCACCGGATTCGTGCGGAAGCGACGCCTGGGTGTCGCCACTGTGTGGACCGCCCGGAGGACACGGTGGAGCACACGGTGGAGGTGTGCCCCGCTTGGGAAGAGCAACGCCGTGTCCTCGTGGGGGCGATCGGCGGCGGCGATCTCTCGCGCCGGGCCTTGGTACAGGCCATGGTCCGGAGCGAGGAGGAGTGGCAGGCGGTCGCCTCCTTCTGCGAAGCAGTAATGCTGGCAAAGGAGGCGGCCGATCGCGTGAGGCAACGGCAACGGTCCTCACGCCCCAGCCGCCGCCGGGATTCCGATCCTGATTTCCGGCCACCGTAGGCGCGGGCTTGCGGACGGCGGGCAATGGGTGGCCCGCCGTCCGACCGTCCGGTAACCATCCGGACCGAGCCCAAGTCGTCGACGGCGCGTATTGTTCCGCGCGCGCCTCAGGGAGATGTCAGCAAATCGTAGGGGCCCAGCAGGGTCGAAGCCTACTGGGGCCATGGGTAGTGTGAGAACGAAACCGGGGCCCTGGGACGAAGGCAACGAAGGAACAGGAGTGGGTTTTTAGTCAGTAAAAGTCTGACACTATCTCTCGCCCCGCCCAAGAGCGAGATTTGTCATAAGATGATTTTCCCACCTATAAAAAAAAAAAGTACTAAATATTAATTAATAAGTGAGACATGTCTATTTGACTGGCCTGTATTGGTCTAGTGGTTAGTGGCCCCGACTGCTATGCCGGAGGTCGTGGGTTCGATTCCCACCCAGGATAAATGTATGTGTGATGAGCACAATTATTTGTTCTGCGTCTAGGTGTAATTTATCTATAATATGAATGTATTTAGAAATATATAAGTATGTTTATCAGTTGTCTAGTACTCACACAAGCTTGCTTAGCATGCTTAGCTTGAGACTAGACGGCGTTGTGCGATATTTGTGGAATATTATTATTATTATATTATTCAACTTTCCTCTTCAAATTTTATGTTAAATACTGCGGAGGCTGCATAAGGAAAAACCCTCTCTGTGACGCTGCTTGCCGGTTAGTTATCAAACGGGTAATCCCTCATTTTGTGGCCAGGTTACCGGTAAGGTAAAACTTCATAGAATAAATGAATCAGCTGATCATGCTGACGGTTTTTCCTTTGTTTGGAAAGTTAAATGACGTGACAACAAAACAAGTTTTCAAACGAAAATTATGTTATTTTAATTTTTTTTTAAACCTGTTTTCGATTAGGTATGTAAATATGGTATCAATAAAGATAGAAGAGGTGACATTATAGTATTCATGACCTTCCTCAATCGCAATTGTCTCATGAATATCGTAGGTCATATTTAAAACAGTTAGAGTTGAAGAAAAGACTTGTTTAAATACCACATACGCTGTCATACGTTCAATTTCATTGGTATTGACATACAAATCGAAATGCGAAAATGTAAAGTGTTGTTCGAACGCAGGTCGGCATCAAATTGGAGTGTAGATATATGTAGAGCTCTCCAATTGCACCCGACAATGCCCCAGCAGTTCGTCGAATTTCCGAACCGACTGAACTCGAAGTAATAACAAGTGATATTTGCTCGCTATAACCCTGATATTGATTTAACGTTTTAACAGAGTTCGAAGAGATAACGAACCCGTAATGGACACAGCCTTTAATATTTATGTAGGTACCTATGTTTCAGGACTTGCTCGTTGCTCCAGTTACCGAGCTCTTTGAAGGCCGGAGTCGACACTCGAAGCAAGGGTTCGTTAACGACCAGACCACACAGAATTATGATGAAACGCTAAATAATTATCCTAATTAACAACATTCTACTAAGTAATTGAATAGGTAATTAACAAAATTACAATAGAAATGTACTTATCTGACAAACCAGAAAAATATCGCTGCAAAAATTATGAAATATCATTAGAGACATTATTCTTTACAACTGTCAATATTTCTAAGCGTAGCAACAACTTAATTTTGGTTATCAGTTATTATATTAGTAACTCATTAGATACAAATCCGAATTATCAATTATTTTAGAAATGAGCTGATAAGTAATTTGCATTCGAAAAAAATCATGCAGCCTAAAAAGATTTGAATTACGGCGGTTCTGTTATCCCTATTGTCTAAGGGAACAGGAAGGTAACTAACTTCAGAACTCTTGCACACAGGGAAAATGCAGTATGAGGAAATTGTAGAAGATAATTACATCAAGTCGTCAGGCAGGGAAGCGCTTGGTAGAATGTATTCAAACCATAACTCATTATTTCCTTGTTTCAACACCTAATGGTTAACAATCTTTAAGTCGATTTTGACAGCAAAAAATTATTTCGTCTTACTATAATAATTATAGTCCTTGCTATCATAGCGGGAGAGCTGTAACCATCTTAAAGCGGTATAATATCGATAAAACTGGATTTCTTTAAATAACCAACTGTTGAGTTCTTTGCTTCCTTGGCTCTCCCACCGAATTTAATAAAATAAGTTGTTAAGTTGCTTCACAATAAATAGTTAAATTTTAACAAGTAATTAGACTTATTAAGTCCTCAAACACGTTTTGAAATAGGTAACCAGTAACTGAGATTACTGAATGAAATGCTTTATGCATTTTTTTTTTCACTGGGAAATTATCAAATCCCGCTCTAGGTGTAGCGAAACGGAGTGTCAGACTTTTACTGACTAAAACCAACTTGTTCCTTCAGTTGCCCTTGACATTCCAAGCTCGTAGTAATTCTTTCGAACAATTCAGCGAATTTTGGACAGACAATAATGTTCGAAAACATAGCATAGATCCGAGGCGAGTTGCTACAATTTTTGAGCTCGCTTTTGCTCTCTTTGCGCATCCTCCTTTTGATTATCAAGTTTTCTGCTTAAGTCCTTGAAGTTAGTTCTATCTCTGAATGAATGGGCAAAAGTAAACCTATCCTACATGAGGCGGGGTGCAGAAGATGCATCCCCTGATAATAGTCCTGCTGACGTAGTAGATATGCATTGTGAACAACTTTTATATTTGCACTATTGACATAACCTTGATACCTTTAATACGAATGTCATGGCGGGGTTAGGAAAGTTCGAAAGGTACTTATATTAAACCAAGGCCAATTACAAAGAACAATTAATTATTATCTTATGTATTTGATAAAGATATTACAAATTACCTACCCATGTCTAGAGCGATAATTATCAAAATGACACGCTGTGTATACGATATTATCAAATTTTGTTGTTGATGATATAATATTGCGTATTTAATTCTTCGAGATAAAACATATTTGATGTTTCCCGATATCATACATTGTTTGGAGCAAGTATCTACTTACTTACGCGAAGCGGTTTGTTATCTTAGTTAAAGAGCTGGTTAATTTTTTGGTGCATTCAGAAGATTTAATAAGAATGGTGCTGTACTTAACCAAAATAATTTAAAACCAAGTGCACCTGTGTTAGTAGCTAGCAATTGAACAGCGTACCAATTAGGTACTTTCATTAATCCAGTACAGATAATAATTAACCCTGCCACCAATAAAACATTGTAAGTAATCGAAAAAGTTAAGAATAATTTCATCTCTTAGAGTTTTAAACACTTACCAAATGTGTCAGGATAAAAAAATTAAAACACAAAAACAGTAGACGTTCAACAAAAACACAGTGTCACCTACTTAATTGTTACTAATTTTCTTTCGGACAATGTCCGTGAATTTACGCGGTACTGTGTGGTCACGAATACACGGTGTGCCTAAATCACTGCCTGGCTCGGACTACGCCCGCCGCCGCCACTCTCGCAACCTTTATACTATACGCGTAGCGACGTTACGAGGGACTGTTCACTATGTAGCTGACTCCATTTAGAAGATTAGCCGCGGCGCATGAGCCGTCACTCGAATGCTAATAGAAGAATTGAATTTGTGAAGTACTCTTAAGAGTTTTCATTACCTACAAAGGCTTTCCAATAAGAGAGATATCGGTTATTAAAACTTTCTGTATTGACAGAGTAACTCTTAGGGCCTACGCGTAGCAATTCTGCTCCATTCAATTGATCTGAGTTGTCTTGCTTGATTTATTTAATCGAGTCGTATTTACAGAACATTCGTTCATGACGCGTCTTTATCAATACGTGATGACCCACATGTACAAATAATCTTTAGTTTAAATTTTATAGTAAGTATATCTATACATCTATAGATACTCTATACATATAAATACAATTGAAGTGTCTGTTTGTAAGATCAAAATAATGTTTTTTTTTTTACTAAATGCATAAGAAAGTAATTTCGATACCTACCCGTAACAAAAATGCAATTTTTAAAACTTTTGTATTGTCTGTTTGTTCCGGCTAATCTTCGAAACGGCTAGACCGGTTTTGACAGGAAAATAAGTTTTTTTGTAAAATCAACAAACTAAACAAAAAATTTTCACACAATCGTGGAAAACAATGCGCTGTACCCCAAAAATGGACACTATAATGTTCTAAAACTCTACGCGAATGAATTCGCGGGTAACAGGTAATTTTTATATAACATTTTTTATTCCACAGCTATCACACAACGCCGTCTAGTCTCAAGCTAAACAGAGCTGGTGTTATGAGCACTAGACAATTGATAAACATACTTATATATTTCTAAATACACACATATTACAGATAAATTACACCCAGACACAGCTCATCACAAAAACATTTGTCCTGGGTGGGAATCGAACCCACGACCTCCGGCATGGGCCACTAACCATTAGACCAACAGACCAGTCAAAATTCAGCCGCAGTTTATCATAAACTAGTTAAACTTAGTTTTATTTATTGCAATAGGTATGTAGGTATTGCAAAACGGTAACAATAAATTATTGTAGACCCTGATTAAATCAGATTAGACGCGAAACGTCACTCCTTGACCTAGGTACGAGTTAAGGACCAGTTCCGTTTTTTTCTACCGTGTTGATTAATCAATTCGATATTATTAAATGCATGGTGGCAAACTTACGTGGACTAATTATAATAATCTGATTAACATTATGTTATATGCGTAATTCTATCGTTACGCGTAACAGAATAGGATCACGGATAGGACATCATTTTCCTGCCAAATTTAGCACACTAGCAAATCATCATCATCATCATCTTCCTGCCCTTGTCCCGTGTTATTTGGGGTCGGCGCAACATGTTTTTTTCTTCCATTCTGCCCTGTCACTCGTCATACTATCACTAACTTCCTTTTCTTTCATATCACTCTTCACACAATCCATCCATCTTTTCTTTGGTCTCCCTCTCCCTCTCCATCCATCCACATGTAAACTCATAACTCTTTTAGTAACATGCGTTTCATCCCTAGCAAATAAGTAACTCATATTAAGTATCATCCTCATCGCATTACCGTATTTAGGTATCTACGTTTAATAAATACATTTTATATGATGCCGTTCACAGAATGTTGGGCTGTGAAAAAGACACATGAAAAAAGATTGCATTTAGCGGAAATAAGAATGTTCAGATGGATTTGTGGTGTAACAAGAATAGATAAAGTAAGAAATGAGTCTCGTATATTAGAGGAAGTTTGGAAGTGGCGCCAGTGACTGAAAAGAGGAAGGGGAATCGTTATGGTTATGTAAAGAGGAGGGATGAAATGCATGTTACTAAAAGAGTTATGAGTATACGTGTGGATGAGTGGAGAGGGAGAGGGAGGCCAAAGAAAATATGGATAGATTGGGTGAAGAGTAATATAAAAGATAACAGTGATATAGATATGTGAAAAGAAAAGGAAGTTAGTGATACCATAACGGGTGACAGAACAGAATGAAAGAAAAAAACGTGTTGTGCTGACCCCAAATAACACGGGACAAAGCAGGAAGATGATGACGATGAATAATGATGATACCGTTTACAATTACTTAAAAACAGAAAGAGCCAGAGATAAATTCATGTAAGGAAATAGATAGAAACAGAAAGAGCCAGAGATAAATTCATGTAAGGAAATAGATAGAAACAGAAAGAGTCAGATAGAAATGCATGTAAGGAAATAGATAGAAATAGAAAGAGCCAGAGATAAATTCATGTAAGGAAATAGATAGAAACAGAAAGAGTCAGATAGAAATGCATGTAAGGAAATAGATAGAAACAGAAAGAGCCAGAGATAAATTCATGTAAGGAAATAGATAGAAACAGAAAGAGCCAGAGATAAATTCATGTAAGGAAATAGATAGAAACAGATAGAGCCAGAGATAAATTCATGTAAGGAAATAGATAGAAACAGATAGAGCCAGAGATAAATTCATGTAAGGAAATAGATAGAAACAGATAGAGCCAGAGATAAATTCATGTAAGGAAATAGATAGAAACAGATAGAGCCAGAGAGAAATTCATGAAAACTTACCCGTCTAAGAAGTTCGTTCATGAATTAGGGCGCAGACTAAACGAAGTGAGTGGCGACTCCCGCTCAGGGTCGTTCCTGATGCAGAGATTGGCCATTGCCTTTCAACGTGGGAACACCGCAAGTGTTATGGACACTATAGCACCGGGAGTAATCAGGAGTGGGTTATTTAAATAGTTTCTTTTTTTGGTTTTTGTAGTACTACACTATAATTACTTATTTTTATTTTTAAACATTATTTTTGTTTTAAAGAATAAGTTAATGAAGTATTCTCTTTTAAATAAATAAATGCCTACCAAGTAATCTGCAATATAAAAACCCATTAGCGATAAGGTTTCAGAAATTTTAGATGGATATAATTCATGGCGTGTTTATTTAAGAAATAACTGGGTTGCTGACATTGAATTTGAGACCAAATTAGTAACCGGAACTGGTAGTACGTAATTAGGTAGTACTTACGTAAGCAGGTGTTGTCGAGCATGAACCCAAGGAGGCTCATGCTCTAATCTAGATTGAGGTGACAACGTAAGGTTCTGGGTGATCCCCAGCGCGAGGAAAGTACTATTGGTTTTTTCCATCAAGAATTTCTACGCAATCTGAATTTGGTAATAGTCTGGTCTATTTGTAACTGATGAATTTATAATTTTATGTTTTATTACAAATGACTAACCAACATAATTTTGTTGGTAGCTCCGGGGTTAACTGGCTCGGGACTTACCCTTTAATGAATGCATCTTAACTGGTTTTAATAAATTAAATAAATTTTAAATCTTAAGATAAAAAATATATATGATATTTTGATACCTAGGGCCTATAATGCACCAATTGTGCATTGACGACGACATTTATTTTCCACATTGCAAAAAAAAAAAATGTGTTTTTAAATATTTTAATAAATATTTTTTACTCTAAAAGTAGTATTCCAATATTTATTTTGTTTTTGAATTATTACTTTTTTTTTCATTTCTACATCATAGTTAAGTAAGATAAAGAATGCTGTGTCATTTGAACATTCCATAATTGTCAATACGCTTAGGCGCACCTTGTGTTGCTCCACATCGGTGCCACTGTGGCGAAGCTGTCGACAGCCTCGGACACCATGGCCTGTCCTGCTGCAGGAGCGCAGGCCGCATAGCACGGCACGCTAGCATCAACGACTTTATTCGTCGAGCTCTCGTCACCGCTGGCGTACCTGCCGTATTAGAACCTAGTGGCTTGGTACGTGACGATGGGAAGAGACCAGATGGTATGACGTTGGTGCCGTGGAAGGTGGGTAGGCCTCTGGTGTGGGACGCAACCTGTGTCGACACCCTTGCGCCATCCCATGTTCTTAGTTCGGCGGGCTGTGCCGGCGCTGCCGCTGCGGCTGCTGAGACCCTCAAACGGCGCAAATAATGTAATCTTATTGGTAATTACAGTTTTGATCCGTTTGGGGTCGAAACGCTTGGGTCATGGGGTCCGAGTGCGCGTCTCCTTTTTAAGGAAATTTCACGCCGTCTGATCGACACTTTGCGTGACCAGAGGGCTGGCTCGTTCTTCGCCCAAAGAATTAGCATTGCCATTCAACGTGGCAATGCTGCCAGCCTTCTGGGCACATTTCCGGATGACAGCGATGTGGAGGAGTACTTCGACGCCTGAGTGTAATAGGTGTTTTTGTATTATATGTACATAGTTAGGTTTAGTATAATAGTTTTTATAGTTTGTATGTACATATTTCGGTTTTAGCATAAATAGTTTAGTTATTATTTAAGTTTCATATAAATTGTTTCACATGTTTATAAATAAATTACAGTCAATAACCAGAAAAGTGTCACAGATACTCAAGGTTTAGAAGCTAGAAATAATAGCCATCGAAAAAAAAAATGTTTGGTAAATGGGAATTTATATGCCAATTATGTATTTGCAGTACTAATGATTGAGTTAATTGCTCAAGTTTACAAAATATTATTTTATAATATTGACGTGGGCTAAACCGTATTCTCGTAATTTTTGATGATGTTGTTGTGTTTGGTTTTACATATCTACTGATACAATAAAAGTTTTGTTTAACCCTAATTGTGAAAAAATATTTTGGGAAAGGAAAAAGCACGTACGTATAAACTCATTCTTATGCAAAATTAAATAAAGAAAATATTTATTCAACAAGTATGCGTTTAGGTAAATACTAAGAAATAAATTGTGGAGATTAATTCATATTCACAAACTTTATCAAAAAGGATTGCGTTTAAGATGACTAGATGTGAATAAATAATCATTTCAGTCAGTTCAATGGTTCCAAACCATAATGTAACATAGATTGTTATTTATTTTTAACCGACTTCAAAAAGAAGGAGGTTCTCTGTTCGAATGAATTTTTTTGTTAATGTATGTTTACCGATTTCTCGGCCAATTGTGGACCGATTTTTTTTTTTGAGTGATAGTTTACGAGTATGCTTCCGAGTTGGTCCCATAGAAATCTTGTTATGATTTGATGAGGATTTTCGAAGATATGGAACGGAACTTCTCATAGGATCATAGCAGAACTGTCGTAACAAGTAATGGCTTTTATACGTGTAGTCGATGACTGACTGAAAGAAGGGGGGGAGGGGATATATCAAACTGATCTGATAATGAAGCTGGAAGGTAGACACCGGAACTCTATAATAAATCATCTATAACAAATCACATATAATGTAATCTAATCGTGTTTGGAATTATTACAATTGTCATGAGACGCACTCTGGCTATAAGGTACCATCGAGCTAATCTGATGATGATTAGCTGAGGGGTACCACAACTAAAAAGTGTAAAAAAAAATTACACAAAAAAATACAACCGACTTCAATTTAAAAAAAAAACCACTAAAAAGTACAAAATAACTTTAATTTCGGAACAAAACTATTGTAAAAACAAAAGAGTTTTTTTTATCCCTTACTTAAGAGGATGTTCCAAAACACCGCTTCTACGGCGTTTTAAACGAACGTCTACTCTGGTACTTATGCTCCAAACCGCTCACGCAGCTTAGCTTAATTATCTGCTACATAATTATCATCAACAACGCGCCTACGCAGCGTAGCTTATCTGCTACGCATCGTCTACAACGGTGACGCGACTACGCAGCGTAGTGCAGCGGTCACACGTCCTCTACGCGAGCTACGCGGCGTAGCGCATCCTCTACGCGCGCTACGCGGCGTAGCGCATCTTCTACGACGCGCCTACGCAGCGTAGCGCATCCTCTATGACGCGCTTACGCAGTTTATCTGCTACGCATCTGTTATGGTGTGACTAGGGATGAAACGATACTAGTAAATACAAGTAAATACTCGATATTTTTCTCCGATACCAAGTAGTTTTTGAACGCATCCTAGTCTTAGTTTTGTGTAGTTGGCAAGCTTGTTTATCTATGCACGAAAAAAAAACCAGCCAATTAATCTCTGCCATATTTTGTCTGGCAAACATTTGGAAACAATAATATTTTTAGGAAGCACAATAAAAACAGATTTTCTTCATAAATTCTTATAATTTTGTACGTACTCATCAAGAATATCAATAATTATTACGGTTTACTCTAAATTTTCCAAAAACGTTTTGATACGAGTAAGTATCGATACTTGACGACCGATACTGTATCGAGTAAAAGTCTCGATCGTTTCATTAGGTAGGGCATTTCGTTCGACTAGGTATTGATTATTTTTGAGATTATAGGTACGTGGAGAAAGAGTACTTAAGTATCTATTTAGTTGTATTACCTTGAACGTTTAAACCAATTCTATTATGGCACCTTTTGGACCTTCTTGGTTACTAGTGCCATCAATGTAACCCGGACGGGAACTGGGATCACAAGTGACCCAAGATTTTTTATTGTTTGTGAACAAATGTGTCAACTTTTTCTAACTTTCTGACCAACTTTCGAAATAATAAAAGATTATAAAATAAGAAATTACATTTATTTATGAACCACGTGATCAAACTTCTCACTTTATAACTAAGCAATGAAAAATGAAACTTTATAGATAGCCTCTAATAAACTAATTCGTCTTTTTTACAACTCCAACTAAATGTCCTTAGTGCAAGAGCGAGCGAAGCTAGCTCGGAAATATAAAATTTTTTGTACATTAATATATCTATAGCTAAGATAGTACCATTGAGACGCTCATTATAATGAGCGTCTCCAACGTTACTAAGTCAGTCACAAATAATTATTTGTGACTGACTTAGTAACGTTGAGGGTAATGTAGGCAGATCATAAAATAAAAAAAATTAGATTACATTGCCATATTGTCAGATCTTTATTTTAAATATGTTAAAATAATCAGTAGAAGAATGAATATTTTCTCTTATTTTTTCGTCCAGAGCTTACACAGTGCCGGTTCTTGAATTGAATATTTGGAATTAAGAACATGTCAAGCTCTACTTTAATGCCAACGTTTGATAGGTTTTCAAGCTAAAACAGAGTTTAACAAATACTCAATTTCAAACACTTTTAGTCAAGATTCACTGTATTAAAAAAGAAGTAGGTAGTTCTCTATTAAATACAATGGTAGGGGCTTCTCGCAAGCCACCCACTCCATTCTCGCTCGTTGGGAGCGAGCACTGAATTGATTCAATTCCTTTTAACCCCGACGCGAGGACTTGACAAAATCTGCTCTGCTGGAAAAGTGACCCATTTATTGAAAATACGTTACAGCGAAGATAAAAGTCATGGTCGTAGGGTTTCTTTATTCCACTTATAAAACGTTTAACAATTTGATGGATTTGTTGACACAAGTTCATTTTTACTTTATCAATTCATTTACATTTAATTAATTCAGTACCGCCTCGAAAACGTCTGACCAGGAAAATCAGTACAACATTCAAAAGTTGTATTCATCATTTCAACCGAAAGACTAGACGTCTTTCGGTTGGACATAATTTCCTTATTTTCCAACAAATAAACAAACTGTATTTCTTATTTTTAGCGTAGTAGCACACGTTGAGTGCTATCTGCTAGTTACATGTCATCATCATAATTTCAGCCGAATGATGTCCACAGTTGAACATGTGCCTCCCCCAAGTCCCCAAGCCACAATGACCAATCCAGTGGGTTTCGCATCCATCGGATTCCCCGCGACCATCACCAGGTCATCAAACCGCCTTGTGGAAAACCTTCCAACACTGCATCTTCGGGTACGCGGTCTCCACTTCAGAATCTTTCAACCCCATCGACCATCTGTTCTGCGAGCAATATGTGCCCTGCCCACTACCACTTAAGTTTGGCGATTCTTCGGGCTATGTCGTTAACTTTGGTTCTTCTGTGGATATTATCTATCATTACTGATTTGACCACGTAAGGAAACTCCGAGAATAGCCCTTTTCGATTACCCTTTGGATGACTACTAGCTTTCCGATGAGGTGCATTGTGAGCGACCACGTTTCAGAGCCATATGTCATCACTGGCAACATTTTGGTCTTGAACCATGTTGGACGAGTAAATACCACGCACAGCGGATTTGACGATTGACCTCCTTTTACCTAACTAGACTGTCTGTCCCAGCTAAATGTCCATAACTTCAAATGTAGAGTCGGGGGATCTTGATAGGAGTGGGTGCTACATGGTTGTTTATCCTAAACATATTTTACAACAAAAATATCAAAATACTCGTTTCTACTAAATGTCAAACACAAGTGTAAACAATACAATTTAATTGGAATTACTATTATCGTAATGGAAATAATTATCAATACAACAGTACAACTTGTTTCTTATAATCGTTAAATTAATCAAATTTTATTATGTACATAAATGTACATGTACATGATGTATCTCTAACACGAAGCCAATAAAATGATTTGCCGTACTTTTCTCAAAAGTACCTAACATGGCATAGCGAGCATCGGTGACCTGACAACCCTGGTGGGCTTTCTTCCTGCGACAGTTAAAATGGTTACTGGGTAGTGTAGGTGTGGTCAGCAGAGAGCTAGTGATGCTGATAACCTTCCTAACTATTTAGATACGTAACAGAAATTAAAAATGTGCCAGCCTGAGCCTGACTGTTTGTGCAAAACTACAATTTAATCGTGATAACCCATAACCATATCCGCCGATGCTTCCACGCCGTTGTACCTACATAGAGATTTTCTAAAAACGGCTTTTAAGCTATGAAAAATATCTACCCACCTAAACATTACTAATTTCAAAGATATATGGTAACTTTGAAATTGATGCACATAAACTTAATACTAAAGCAATTTCCTAGTCACGAGAAATCGGAAACCGTAACGGAAATGAATTATTGCTTTAGCGTCTGACCCTACAAAGCTCTGTTCCATCAAAAGCTTTAGATGTGTAATTACCCGCGATGACGCAAGCTCTCGACTTCACAAGAGGCTGAGAGGTCCCAAGGGTGAGAGAGGAGGGAGGAGGGTGGTCGGTCGCACCGTATCCATGGTTACCGAGCAAGGAGGCTGACTATTGCAACAAGTGGGACTTATCGCGACATTTATTCTCAGCTTTTCCGCTTAGGGACTTGTTCTGCAAGTTTTATGTTATAAGTAGAGCTTTTTCGTAGAACTTATAACTACGAGTTATTTAATTTATCTAGTGATGAGGATAGACGTCAATACTTATAGGTACCTAGTACCTACTTATAGGTATATCATTATCTCCCAAGCCTTTACCCAACTAGCTTTGGGTCGGCTTCCAGTTTATCCGGATGCGGCTGAGTACCCATGTTTTACATGGAGCGACTGCCTATCAGACCACAACCCAGTCACTGGGCAACAGGATATACTTCTTACATAAACTGATGGTCACATTTTCTGGCGTCTGACTACCTGTAACGACTGCTGGTTTTTCGTAGCACTTCTGAGGAGCGTAGGAGTTGGGTAACACACAACGCCCCGGGTCCAAGAACGACTTATAATGACCGTCAAAATGAAGGGACCAAGTGTAGGATATCTGTCAGACAAATATATTATTATCTACTATTTGCTACCTTTGATAAAAATTGAACTACCCCTTCATTTACATAATTACCTTATTAAAATATTGGTCCCGTCAATATGATGTCAAGATGAAGGGACCAAACTGATAAACTGCTCCCTGGACTGATCTACGTAATTGGTGTTTTAATACCTTAGCGTAGTAGCGGATTTTGACTAACCGAAACATTTGATGTTTTAAAAATATCGACAAATTTTTTTGATCCCTCCAAATTGACGATTCAATTATTTAGTGTAGCATAAAGATGTGCAGTTTATTTTTAATTTTCGAAGGATTATTATTTAATATCTATTTACTACCTTTATATGATGTAAAACTTACAATTTCTTTTTTCTGTATTTTTTTGTTGCAATTAACAGGTTAGGGTACCTAATTTTTGTACAAAATCCTTAATGTTGTATGCATTGGCATTATACATCCCTATTTTTTGATTAGTACAAAAAAATGGGGCTCTATCCGAACTCGTTACTGATCATATTTGTGTAGACAAAAGTAAAAAAATCGAAATCCCAAAATCGACCTTGAAAATTTGTCATAACTGGCAAGTTCATAATTGAATCATTCGTTTACAACAATTGCTACTAGAAAATACTACGCGCAGTGTCTTTCCATTTTCATCGCCCTTTATTAATTCATAATTCAATATTTCCATGAAATTAGTGACATTTTGGAATATAAACAAACGCTACAAAACTAAACTAAACTTTTCTGTTTACGAATATTATTTTTTGAGACTTTACTTAAATAATAACAAGACCTTTTCTAAATATTTAAAGGGCTTATTAGCCCTTTAAATATTTGTACTAATTAAAAATTAGTAGTGTATATCGATGGTTATTTAGTACTAGTGGCCTGCCCCGGTTTCGCCCGATAGCAATTGTTTTTTTTATCCTCGTTTCGTTCCAACAAGCCTGTCCTGACAGTTACGAACACCACAAAAAAATAGTTAGCCAAATAGATGCAGCCGTTTTGTAGTTATTAATTGATATTTAATTTGCCACTTATGGGATAAATATATTATGTTTAGAAAATTTATGTTAATTTATTATAAAATGTTGCCAATAGTTCGCCAATACTTATCAGCTCCCCCAGAAGTGTAGCCAGTAACCAATTATTTAGCGGAGCTTGTTTTATATATGAAGAACACTGAAACCGACTCAAAGGTGTAAAAGCGGCAAAATTACTTTTTATTAAATAGAATTTTCCTCTGTTTAATTTCGAGTACAAAATACAAATTAAATAAAACAAATCTTAAAAAATAAATTTGTGTTTTTTCTTCATAATCACTTAGAACACTTCCGGTTCCGGTTCCGCTTCCGCTCCCGCTAAGATTTACTTTTGTCATCTGTTTCCGTTTCTGCTTCCGTTAAGACACTTCCGTTGCATCACTAATCGAAGGTAATGTAATGTATACCTATTGCCTATATACCAACACTTCCAATCCGCAAAATAGAAGTGATTTCGGGAAACACGCCTTCCCCCTTCTAAGCGTGGGTGAAATGGCGACTAAGAGATTAAGTCAAGAGAACGGACAGTATGGATTGAACTAAAATTCCAAGAACCTACATAATGTATTATTCAGTAAAGATTTTCGAAAACCGTTAATTGCTTTGAAAAACTTCCACAATACCTTATACCACATTACCGTGCTTATACCAACGAGCACAATGGTTAAGGACGCTTTTACTTTTTCCAAGCGCTCAAATTTAGGTATCTTAGCCGCAACACATCGACATTAGGCGCACGCACCCATAGAGCCCATTGTTCGCTCAATTTTATACTTTGACTGAACATATCTTGATACTTAAGGTATTAAAAAGCGAGAATGTTAATGTTTCAGCTAGTTAAAGACCACTATGAAGATAAAGTGGCGACGAGAGGACATGGGAAGCAGTCTTCCAGTCTGCGAAGCAACAGGTAATGCAAGCAAAGGAGGTTGCGGAAATCTCATGACCCAGCCACCGCGAGGAACGTCCTGGGCGTCAAGAGTCGCAGGGCGATTCCCGGCCGCCTGATACGACGGCGCGTAGTATTCTGATAGGGAAAAGCGCAACTGATGGAACATGAGTAGGTGCTGGTCAGTAAAGTCTGACACGCCCTCTCGCTCTACCCCAGAATCTCGAAGTAAGGAAGCCTCTGTAGCAATCAGAATCTAAATCAATACCATGACATATTAAAATGTCAGGCGTGCGAGCGAGAAAGAGGGATGGAGCTATACTTAAACCCCTTTAACAGTTCACTTTAGGTCATAAAATGGATTGCGTTTAGAGCTCGTGGTAGGGCCGCAGGTTCGGATAGGTTAAGTAATGATGGAAGAGAGAACTCGAAAACGGTAACAAGCTGACTGGGATAGCGTAAGTTTTCGTTGAATGTGAACCCGTTTACTAGTGCATTTTTTTGTTGCTTATATAATAGTTTTGTCTTCGTTATCTAACACCGACTTCCAAAATTAACGTTATTTTGAACTTTTTAGTGTTTTTTATTTACATTGAAGGCGGTTGTATTTTTTTTTGTAAAAAGTTTTTTAATTTACACTTTTTAGTACGCCTTTGCCCAGCAGTGGGACAGTATAGGCTATTTAAAAAAAAAAACTTTTTAGTTACAGTACCACAACTAAAAAGTACCCCTCAGTTAAACATAAAGTCATCGCGTATACATATAAACAAAGCAATTTTACATGTTACGACAGTTCTGCTGTGATTCTATGAGGAGTTCCGTTCCATATATATTCGAGTTTAATCATCAGATCATAACAATATTTCTATGGGATCAACTCGGAAGTATAACCTTTCAATCAAAAAAAATAATTTTCAAAATCGGTCCACAACTGACCAAGAAATCGGTGAAAATACATTTAAAAAAAATACGTTCAGCCGAACATAGAACCTTCTTCTTTTTGAAGTCGGGTTAATCATAGGTAGGTAGAGACCGGATTATATGCATTTGAATATTTGCTGCATTTGCATATTTAAGCTATCCTCAGCGGTAATATCCTATTTTACCTAAGATTTAGTTAAGATGCATATTATCGATACATTTACAATAATTATCCACTTATAAAAATATTTTAAATGAGCGAAGACACATCTTAGAACTGAACATTTGGATCAATACTTGATTGTTTACGTTTACAAAAATAATTCTAATTCAAAAATATTAGATAATTTTAATTTCATGTAATAATAATAATAATAACTCTTTATTATCAGGCAACTAAGGACCATAGACAAAATTCACAAATAATAATGTTACAAAATAATATACTAATACAAAACTAATCTTTAATGAACTATTATTAAACTATTGCACACGAAGTGACGACATCGTGTTCCGCTGCGAGGTCTGTATCCTTCCACGGAATCGTAGGAAAAAAAAAAAAACCATCCATTAGCCAAAACTCTCCTTTGACGAAGGTGTCCAAATGATGAGACGTACCCGCACCACAAACGACTTGAAATTAGTGTTATGGCGCGGCTCCAACTGCTCGACTCTCAAAGTTCAGTTCGTCTTGACTCGTACATACTTCAAGATCTCCACGTAATGTTAGGTAATTGTACTGTACCGGTTATCGCCTATCTGTCAAAGGTTAATTTAGATGCTATGGTATGATGGTATGGTGATTTTTATGTAAAAAAAATTAATACATACTGTTCTTATTTTTTTGGGTTCCTTTTTACCCGACTACGGAGGGATTTTGACAGGCTATGTATGTATGTGAGTATGTTCATCTGTTCCCTCATAGCTCCTAATCTACTTATCGGAACTCGACGTATGAGGTATCGTTAGAACCGTTTTAATTGTCCGCTAAACATAGGCTACGTGACGTGTCACAAAAATCGATATGGCGCCCTCTAGCGGGCAAAAAATAATGCGTTTAAAATAAAAAAGGAGATAAATACGCCGTGTTTGGTATTATTTGAAAGGACTTCACTTGTAAATTTCCAAAATATTGCTCAAATTTAAAGTGACGCCCTCTAGCGGACAAAAAGTCATGTTTAAAAAAAATGATAAATACACCGTGTTTCATATCATTTGAAAGGGCTTCACTGGTACTTATAAAAAAATATCATCAAAATTCAATGTGGCGCCCTCTAGTGGACAAAAAGTATTGTGTTAAAAAAAAAATAAGATAGAAAATGAAAGGACTTCACTTGTTCATACCAAAATAAATAGTATAGAAGCACAGTGATTTAACACCAAAATCTTTCAAATAAAAAAAAGTAAAAAACTAAAACCCGACTACGACAAAAAAAGTCGCTGAAAAAGTATGAAACAAGATTTTCAAGATGCTGAAATAAACAAAGTAACTGGAAAAACAAGAATAGAACAAAAAGAAAAGCCGTAGTCACACTTTAATAGCGTGTGACTACGGCTTTTCTTTTTGTTCTATTCTTGTTTTTCCAGTTACTTTGTTTATTTCAGCATCTTGAAAATCTTGTTTCATACTTTTTCAGCGTCTTTTTTTTTTGTCGTAGTCGGGTTTTAGTTTTTTACTTTTTTTTATCATTTGATTTGACTGGCCTGTTGGTCTAGTGGTTAGTGGCCCTAACTGCTATGCCGGAGGTCGTGGGTTCGATTCCCACCCAGGACAAATGTTTGTGTGATGAGCACGATCATTTGTTCTGTGTCTGGGTGTAATTTATCTATATATGTATGTATTTAGAAATATATTAACTATATATGTATATCAGTTGTCTAGTACTCATAACACAAGCTCTGCTTAGCTTGGGACTAGACGGCGTTGTGTGATAGCTGTGGAATATTATTATTATTATTTAATTTTGCATATTCTGCCAATTTCCGTGCATATTTCAAGCATTTTTTATGTATATAACAAGCTTTTTATGTTACATATAATCCGGTCTCTAATCACAAGTGAACAACATACTTACCTAGTGTTTAGTTATTTCACGTCAGCGTGTCCTTGTGTAGTCGCGAGAATATTCAGGGATTGGTAAATATAAACGGAGTGATTTTATAAGGGTTATTTTTAATCCTGGCTACCTCCAAATTTAATGTAGACTTTGTTATACTCTTTCATACCAGTTGATCCTCACAATTATTCCTCTTGTACTTTTATTCTTCATACACAATAGGTATATTTTTTAAATAAAAAAAAGACGTCGCACTAGAGGAATTAATCATGCAGGAGTTGGTAATTCCTAGTGTGGGACCACATGGGTGCGTTTACAAACATGTGAACCCAACCAATATACCCAGACCCAGAACAAAGCTATCTGCAGGCCATGCAAATATTTGTTCCGAGCGGGGATAGAACTCACGACACGCAGCCAATTGCTCATCCATTGCGCCAACCGTGTCGTCAGCCCGGATTCCTATTACTAAACCTCCGCTGTCAATCCGGCACAAGGTAGCGGAAGATGAATCTTTGAAACTGTAGATACACTTAATTTCACAGAATAATTACGTATTACCTACTTGACCGCTATAACACATTTTGACACAGGAATCTGATACAGCTTCGGATTGCGTGGAAATTCGGAAACTGAATTTGTTGGTCAGCAAGATATTACGCGACGTTATAAACGTGGATTTGATGAATCTATGCTGAACGAATTGAAAGATAATTATGCTGGCCGATATGTTGTACAGCTTCAACAAAAAAGTCAGGCGTTGAAGGTTGACGAAGAAATGCAGAAACTGATATAGCAAAATAATCATACCTGTCGAACAATTAAGATAAAGTCTTATGTCAACTTCATCAAACTAAATCTGAAAACTCTGCCTTCAAGACTCAAATTAAAACGCTGGAACAAAAACTTGAGATTTTTGAACGTCACTCAAAGACGTCGACACTTAATAATAATAATAATGCTCTATTGAGACTCAGAAATATCAGATAAGAGATTACAAAATATCTTAGGTGTATTTAAAATTGCTTTCGACACAGAATATAGCGCAACTGGCATCTTAGCTAAGTTACATAGTAACCTGTGTTAAAGATACCAGTTCCATTTCCCACAGGGTTATATTATAGTAGATTATTTCTTATATCAGATTTAATAGATTTTATAATTTAAAATATCAATATACAGAACATAATTATAATTAATTTGATTTACGTAGGTAATACAAATAATTTTGAATTTAATAAATTAATAAAGCATATGCAACATATTTAATTAATTGATAATAATTAAATATGTTGCATATTTGAACTAGTAATACAAATAAACCAGAATCAAATTCGAAAGACAAATCTGCGTTAATCAACTTAGTCAGATATGTTTGTGACGTATTGAATGTCAAAGAACTGGACACGGATATAAGAAATATATGCAAAGCCAAAAAATCTCTAAACAAATCAGCGCCCTTAGTAGTGGAATTTTCTTCTACCTCACTAAAAGAAAATCTAATAACGTTTTCAAAAAGATACAAGGACAAGACAAATGAAAAACTCAACTCGACCCTTTAAAACTAACTGGCGAAAAGAAACCTGTCTATATAGCAGAGTCCCTCAACACCTGCTGTCGGAAATAGTACTATATGGCCCGTCAATACGTCAAAAATCATAGGGGGCGCAAGTTGCTGGATCGCACATGGAAGGGTTTATATAAGTAGGCCAGAAAGAAGGTGGCCCGTCTGTACTGATTTCACGGGAGGAAGATTTTTCTGAACTAAAAACACAATGACTATAAATCTTCATTATATCCTGCATGTTCTTTTCATTATATTTTTTATAATTACTTTTATTATTGTGGAAAAACTATTTCTAAACAGTACAGTTTATTGTATTTCAACTTAGCATGAAAATGTTTACTATGTCTCTGTAAAAACTTACCTTATAATCACTCTGAATTTCGAAGAACTTTACACACCAGTACCTTTAAAATTTTATTATTTAAATAGCTACACTTCCATATTATTTACTACCATATTCAGTTACTATACTAAATTATATAATCAAATGTATATTTATACTATAAATAAATACAATACCTTATACATACTAATAAAATAAAATTATTTACCAACATACAAATCTATGTTTTTTTTTGTAAAACAAGTACTTACGTTTCTCAACAATGCATTGAAATACATAATTATACAATAGATGAATATAATATTGTATACATACTCATAAAATACACAACGACAATCTAAAACTGATGCTACCAAACACATAGACTACCTACTCCTACCTTATATAACGTCATCACGCCAAAAAAAAATCACAAATACCCTACGAACAGTCACATTCGATGCCACAAGTAACCTAATGAAGGACATTGACCAATTTGATATTTCAGTCGATGTCACATGTGACCCTGAGCAATGCAACTCATATCTTAAAAATCGGCCAAGAGCGTGTCGGGCCACGCTCAGTGTAGGGTTCCGTAGTTTCCCGTCCGTCACAAATCAATACGACAGACAACGAGCAAGAACACAAATACCACCATTGCCAACGAGAGACCAACCGAACAATTCTACAATATAATAGCTCATACCCGTCCCGACCCCATCAACTCAGGAAAAATCTTAACAAATCTTAATTGGGTTACTAATTTATACAAACTAGACGGGTTATGTAGGTAATTTTGGATTGCGTGAACCGATTTTAATAATTCTTTTTTTATTTGAAAGAAGATACGTTTAGGATAATAAAATATGTAAACTAAGTTAAAAAATGCTTGCTTATACGGTTAAATTAGTTCAGAAATTATTTTGTACAACTTTTCAAAAACTGTTCAACCCATCAAGTTCAAAATAATTTTCCTAAAAAAGTCTTTATAAAGTTCTACTTTTCAGATTTTTTTCATATTTTCTAAACTTATGGTTCAAAAGTTAGAGGGGAGGGGGGACATATTTATTTTTACTCTTAGAGCGATTATTTCCGAAAATATTAACATTATCAAAAAATTATTTCAGTAAACCCGTATTCATTTTCAAATATCTATCCCACAATATATCACACGTTATGGTTGAAATGAAAAAAAAAATCACTTCCCGCTTTACGTGTAGGGGGTGTACCCTAATAAAACATTTCTTTTTACTTTTTATTTTACCACTTTGTCGGCGTGATTAATATACATATTGGTACCAAATTTCAGGTTTCTAGTGCTAACGGTCACTGAGATTATCCGTGTACGGACGGACAGACAGACAGACTTGGCAAAACTATAAGGGTTCCTAGTAGGGAATGCAAAACCCGTCAAAATTAAAAACCGGTTTTTTTTTGTTTGAAATAAGCTTTTTTTATTGTTTGTGTAAATGATATTTTTAAACTGCTTGTGAAATTCAGGCCACCTACATCTTGCATCTCTTTAATATTTAAATTGAGACTTATCTATTTAATTTAAAAAAATGTATACTTATTCAAAATTTAAATGAAAATGCAAAAAAATATTTAGGTAAAAGGTATATTTGCGTTTTGTGTTTAAACTCAGTAGGTATAATATAAATCAACCTGATCAACAAAATCAACTAAGCGTAATTTAGTCATTTTAAATAGGTATCACGCATGAATATATAAATTACCACAAATAATCATCATCATTTCAGAAGAAAGACGTCCACTGTTGGACATAGGCCTCCCCCAAATGTCGCCACAATGACCGGTCCTGTGCGTCGGATTCCCGCGACCCTCACCAGGTCATCGGTCCACCTTGTGGGAGGCCTTCCAACGCAGCGTCTTCCGGTACGTGGTCGCCATTCCAGAACCTTTCGTCCCCATCGACTATCTGTTTTGCGAGCAATGTGCCCTGCCCACTGCCACTTACCTAAGTTTGGCGATTCTTCGGGCTATGTCTGTAACTTGGTTCTCCTGCGGATATCTTCATTTCTGACGCGATCACACAAGCAAAACTCCGAGTATAGCCCTTTTCATTGCCCTTTGAGTGACTTTAAAGCCTTCTGATGAGGCCCATTGTAAACGACCACGTTTCGGAGCCATATGTCATCACTGGCAACACGCACTGGTCATAGACTTTCGTCTTGAGACGAAACTGTGGTATATTGGGCGAGAAGACACCGCGCTGCTTCCCGAACGCTGCCCAGCCGAGTCGGATTCGACGATTGACCTCTTTCTCGAAGTTAGACCTACCCAACTGGACCGTCTGTCCCAGGTAAACGTAGTCGTCCACAACTTCGAGTGTAGAGTCTCCGATCTTGATAGGAGTGGGTGTGGGTGCTGCATGGATGTTTATGACTTTGGTTTTGTCCATGTTCATTTTAAGTCCCACTCTTTCGGAAGCTTTACTGAGGTCATCGAGCATTGTACTGAGCTCCTCCGTAGTCTCAGCCATGACTACTATGTCGTCGGCAAATCGAAGGTGAGTGATGTGCTCGCCATTGATATTTATGCCTAGCCCTCTCCACTCCAGAACCTTGAAGACATCCTCCATTGCGGCCGTGAACAGTTTCGGAGAAATGACGTCTCCTTGCATCACACCCCGCTGCAAGAGGATAGGTTTCGAGGTCTGGTCCTGAAGTCGAACTGACATGGTGGCGTTTTTGTATAAACACTTCAGCACTTGGATGTACCGATAGTCAATCTGGCACCGTTGAAGAGACTGCAGTACAGCCCAAGTCTCGATCGAATCAAAGGTTTTCTCGTAGTCCACAAACGCTAAGCAGAGAGGCTGATTATACTCAGTCTTCTGTATAACCTGCCGCAGCGTATGTATGTGGTCCATGGTGCTGAAGCTTTTTCGAAATCCGGCTTGTTCGGGAGGCTGGAAGTCGTCGAACCTGCGCGCGAGATGGTTCGTGATGACTCTGGAAAACAGCTTGTAGACATGGCTCAGAAGTGAGATGGGCCTGTAATTCTTAAGCTCGCCGTCCGCAAGCCCGCGCCTACGGTGGCCGGAAATCGGGATCGGAATCCCGGCGGCGGTTGGGGCGTGAGGACCGTTGCCTCACGCGATCGGCCGCCTCCTTTGCTAGCATTACTGCTTCGTAGAAGGAGGCGACCGCCTGCCACTCCTCCTCGCTCCGGACCATGGCCTGTACCAAGGCCCGGCGCGAGAGATCGCCGCCGCCGCCGATCGCCCCCACGAGGACACGGCGTTGCTCTGCCCAAGCGGGGCACACCTCCACCGTGTCCTCCGGGCGGTCCACACAGTGGCGACACCCGGGCACATCACTAATACCTAAGACTCAGTATTACAAAGCAAAAAAAAACCGTTATTGATACGCAAATAAGTTTTCTTTGCAAACCGTACTTTTTACTCAACATTTGACAGATTTAGATTATTGACTCCCTCCGGGGTCAGTGCTCTCGGCAACATTGTTCTTGCTGCACATAAATGATCTGCTTAAGCCCGGTACCTTTGGGTATGCAGACGACAGCACTGTTGCTGAGAGTTACATATCCAGCGCGCAGGGGTCACAGATCCAGTCTCTCCGAGAGGCTATGGTCGAGCGCTTGAACTTGTCTTTGGAGGCAGTCTCTGAATGGGGCGATGCCAATTTGGTCAAGTTCAATGCTGCTAAAACCCAGGCGTGTCTATTTTCCGCTAAAAGGAGCCAATTCAGCCCTGCTCCAACTTTCCGGGGCGTAACCGTGCCAATAACCGACCATCTTGATCTCCTTGGTGTTACGCTGACGTCAACACTCAACTTTGGGCCATACATCGAAGCAAAGGCTCAACTGGCAGCAAAAAAGCTGGGAATCCTCGCGAAGGTCAGACAGTACTTCACGCCGGAACAGCTGCTCAAACTTTATCAAGCGCAAGTTCGATCGTGTATGGAGTACTGCTCTCATCTTTGGGACGGATCTGCCCGATACCAGCTTGATGCACTTGAGGCAATTGAGAGGCGAGCCAAGAGGATCATTGGCAATGATGCACTCGTTGAGTCGAGGCTTCAAAGTCTTGAGCATCGACGCAGAGTTGCTAGCCTGTCGGTTTTCTACCGGTTGCATTTCGGGGAGTGTGCGTCGGAATTGCATAACCTAATTCCGCCTAGCCCGTTCCATCATCGGACCACCAGGCGTACGGCAATGCGCCACCGGTACATGGTGGACATCCCACCTATACGCACAAAACGTTTTGCGAACACATTCATAGTGCGTACAGCTAAGGAGTGGAATTCCTTGCCGGAATCTGTTTTTCCTGATGGCTACAACCCGGGAATCTTTAAGTCAAGAGTGAATAGGTTACTTCTAGGTAAGCGCGTTCCATCGTCGACCGCATCGTCGCTTTCCATCAGGTGAGTTAGCGGTCAAGCGCGAACCTATCAAGAATAAAAAAAAATAAAAATAAAAAATTGACTTTCCTATTCTTATTGGAACGCATAGTAGGTATTATTATATGCCAAGACTACGAACTGAACAACCGAGTCGACAGCCAATTATCACGTACTTTGAATCTAGATAGACACGATATAGAAGTAATATCGCGGGCTTGGATTATATACCTCTAGATGTAGCCATGAGACTGTAGGGAAGTGCGGAAGTGAGAAGCATATATATGAAATAAGAAAGAAAATTGAGACAAAACATAACATGCTCTGTCTCATTCGACGTGCCGGTTTTTTGCTTAGCGAACTTTAAAAAGTTAGCCAAACAAAGGCCTGACACTGTCACTGAGAGGTCGACTCGAGTAAATTTTTATGTATGAGAAATAGACTCCAATAGCTGAATAGCTAAGTTTTTAGTGTATTACAGTGGTGATATTTAAGGAAAAGTTTACGTAATAACCTCATTGAAGTTGTATAGTTCTGTCTCATGTGCGGCCACGAGGTGGCTACATCTATAGGTATTTAATCTAAGATCGCGGGCCTTGATAGAGATGTTACCTTTGATTTTTTAGGTCACATTGCTAACTTACGTTATAGTTCGGGTGCTGTGGTGTACCACTGCAAAAGACAAACGTGATTACAAAGTGTTGTAGTCAATTACTGGAATAAATAAAGCAGAAAAATCATTCAAATAAAAAATCATAAATCTTACTAGTTTCGGAAATAAAATAAAACACATAGTGATAAAAAATAATTTATTAAGTTAACATCCTTCTATGTGTACATACATAATATCAAGGCAGTTTTAGTCATTTTCAAACAATCTCTATGTGGATTTCAACATTCATTAAAATATTTATATTATACACTGATAAAACTCTCATGTATCAAAATGATTAATTTTGATTTTCCTATTATCTATGTACTTACTAATAATATTTACTTAAACTTAAGAATGAAAATGATTTTATAAATACACACCAAACAAAAAATGATAAATATCAATAGCATAATTGCACAAGATGATGGTGACGAAACTCTTACATACATCAATAATTCCTCTTACAAATACATAATTATATAACAATGCCAATTTGCAGTGCCTATTAGATAAATAGTCAGCCAAACAGATAGAGCCACGAATTTTTGATGAAGTTAAAAATATTCAACAATTAACAATGTACAAATTTATTTTTTGTAAAATTTCTTGCCATCTCTTGCCATGTCGACGAGGGTCTGAGCGGGCTTGAAAGGTGCTCCGTACAGACCATGGAACTCCTCCATCTTCTTGACCAGTTTATCAGCACCGAATTGATCCACCCATCTGGAAAATGACCGAAAGTCAAGGTATAAAAGGTTGTTAGTTTAAAAGTTTTTGTTACTATTTTGGTGCACAATAAAGTTTTATTCTATTCTATTCTATTATTATCTACCTGAATAACATCCAATAAAAATGCATAGTTTGTTTCGAAATATGTACCTGAATGGTCCACCGGTGAACGGCGGGAAACCAAGTCCAAAGACAGCTCCAACATCACCTTCCAGAGGGCTATGCAGAATTTTCTCTTCCAAAGAGAGGACAGCCTCGTTTACAAATCTACAATTACAAATTACGATACATGAGTTTTGAAAAAAAATAAAAATGATAATAAGTAATTCTTTTTTACGGATTCAATTTTACCTAGACACCATTCGCAGCTGTTGGTCCTCTGCGGTGTTGGCACCGCGGGGTTCCAACGGGTACCGCTCTTTCAGGATGTTGACGGCTTCCTGGTTCACCTCCTTGCTCTTCGATCCCTTTTCGTAGATGTAGAATCCTTTGCCAGATTTCCTGCCAAGGAATCCAGCTTTGACAAAGTCGGGCATAACTTGCAAATTACCTCCACTGAAACGATCACCAAAGGCCTGAAAGAATTTAGAATACATTGTTGTTATTTTTAAGTTTTGTTACTAATTTGGTGTACAATAAAGTTTATTCTATTCTATTCTATTCTATTGTATGTTCCAAGTTTTTTAGATAAAAAAATATAGTTAATAATAAATTTTCGGGCATTACCTTTGCTAAATCAACGGCAATATGTGAGCCGACATCAATGCCAACTTCGTCAGCCAAAGTGACGGCACCGACTGGGAAACCGAAGTTCTTAGTCAGGCTGTCCAAAGTCTTGGGGTCTACGCCTTCTTGTAACAATCTGGAATTAATAACGCAAGATGACATTAGTAAGATTTCCTAAGCACACTAAAAATAAATTAAAGCATTTGGAGCAAACATTTTAATTTGAAAAATTGTACAGTAAAAGCATTTCTATAAAGTTTCTTTTAAGTCAATCAAAACAATCATAGAAAGATTCCTCGTGATCCATGAGTTAGCCGCCATGAAGGTAAAATGTAAATGCTGCGGCTGTACCTGACGGCTTCGCTGAGCATGGTGGAGAGGATGCGCGTGGTGTAGAAGCCGGGCCCGTCGCCCACGGTGATGACGACCTTGCCCTGGCGCAGCCCCACGCCCACGGCCGCGGCCGCCGTGTCGTCGCTGGTGCCGGGGTGGCGGATGATCTCCAGCAGCTGCATCTTGTCCACGGGGGAGAAGTAGTGCATGCCTAAACAGGGGACAGACAACATTCATCTTGGATAGAAAAGCAATGTCTAGTTGTTATTTATTTTATCATTAATATTTCTTAACTTTGTCAAAGGTTAAATTATACTGACAGTAACAGTAGTGACTGATAGAATTTGCAGCCGAAACCGAAACTAACGTAACGAAAAAAACTGTCAAAATAATATTTCAATACAGATGTTTCTATAGATAGTTATGCTTAAATACATATGTATGTAGTTATAACTTTCATAAAATACTATACAACTCAATAAATCACGATTTCATAAAAATTATAACACTCGCTCGTCTTGGGAGACGAGCGAGTCAGTCAGTTTTTAGATATCTATCACAACATGATCACAACATTCACAACCATCAGTTAAAAGACAATAGTTTCGGTCGAGTCGAATATTCAGCTTTTTTTTTGGTCGAAACCGAATCTTCGGTCTCTAGTGAACAGTATACCATGGAATATACATATAAAGCTTTTTAATTAAATGGGTATTACAGCCATCTTTTTGAATATTGAACTTTCAATTTGACGCTGTCTTAAAGTCGGAGCTTCATCTTTCCACCAACAGCTAACAATCAAAGTTCAAAAACTAACTGAAAAGAAACATCACAACAAGAAAATCAAATAAAAACCTGATCCTTACCAATAACCTTGTCGGGGCGGCTGCTTCCAGCTGCGATCTTCGTGATCGGGATAGCACTAGTGTTGGTAGCGAGGATCGCGTGTTTAGGGATCACAGCTTCGAGTTCCTTGATGACCTTGTGCTTGACGCTCAAGTCCTCAAACACAGCCTCAATGACACAATCGCAATTCTTCATCTTATCGTAGTCCAGAGTAGGCAGAAGATTTGACAAGTACTTGTCTCTTTGCAGGCTGTAAATAAAAAGTAGCAGATTAATAATAATTTTACAATACTAACATTTACAGACTAAACATAGTTTAACAAATTATCATATTTCTATTGGTAGATAAAGTTCATGAATCTTATAAAAAAAGTGTTATTTATTTTTCCAGAAATATGTTTCATGTAAAGCTTGTTCTGATTATTATGAACACAACACAAAAAAACAGCCAAATTGGTCAAGCCATTCTCATCTTTCACATATGCGTAAATTGATTTTTATTTATATGAATTATTTACCCAGACATCCTCTTCCGTTTAACGGCAGTGGCAAGTCCATTTGATATCTGTCCCACACCTCTGAAGAGACCAGGGTTGGTAGCGTCCTTCATGACTACCTGATACCCTTTGTTGATAGACACTTGAACGATGCCGGCTCCCATCAGACCAGCACCAAGCACTCCAATCTAAGGCAATGTAATAGCCATTATTGTTATTAAGTTAAAGAATATTTTAGTATAAATAATAAAAATGTGATTGAATACTACTTTTTTTTAGATTATATAAATATTTCGTACCTATAGTATTCCTTGATGAAGTATTGAAAAAAGAAAGCAAAATGATAAAAGTAAAGCTATATAACGTACGTATTTTGTCATAATTAAAAAACTTAAACTCACCGTTTTGACATCTACTTTGGACTTTCCAAACCTGTTTTTCTTGCACTCAGTTTGTCCTCTGAATAGCCCTATGAGACCTTTGCTCTGGGGTGTGACGGCGAGTTCGCCGAAACCTTGAGCTTCTGCTTCATAACCAGCAGTGGGGCCCTTGTCCACACCAGTTCTTACCACTTCAAGGATCTGGAAGAAAGATTTTTTTTCATGTCAAAGACCAAGTTAGATTTCACAATATGAGCTCGAGATATTATGTGAGCACTCGCTCGATCGTGCCCTGCAATATAATTTAACTTGTATGCGAGTTTCTCGCAGCTTAAAACGCAGTTTAACAATCCCATTACTATTAACTATGACATTCCACAATATTCTTTATTTACATAGTTACTGGGCCCGCGTGGTGGATTACGGCCCTTTCCCTCTCCTAGAGAGGAGGCCCGAGTCCCAACAGTGGGAACATTATAAGGCTGACTATGCTATGCTATACATAATTGAGCAGACATTTTTTTTAAACTTCTTCCATCTCCTGCCTGTTTGCCTAACCTTATCGTTTGCACATAATATGAAGCAAGTCGGACTTTATCAATTATTATATTTTTATGACTTTAGTTTATAAAAAGAAGAGGCGTTTTAGACCTATAGCTGTATCAAGTTCTGGCGTGTGTTATTTGAACTCATAGTATTAAATAGTACCTTGATTTTATTATATGGTACAAACAATCGTACAAAGACTTATGTCTCATTTTATTTTGGTATGATATATGTTCCTTTTTTTTACGGAACCCTACACCGACTGCCTGACAGTCCTGCCGACTGGTTGTCGGCAGGACTGTCTGTCAGCGGGCTTATGAATACATGAAGTAAGACTTTCCGTCCGATTATAATTTAGGTGTCTTCATAGCCATCATCACCATCAATGATTGCATCACTGTGGACTGGTTACCATCAGGTGGGATTGCTGCCGCAGTCAAGCACTATTACGGCGATAACAACAAATTAATACTAAAAACAAAACACATTTTTTTTTCCTTTTTGTGTTTTGTTTAGATGCGCCCTTTTTGCGGTAGCGTACTTAAAATATTCAAAAAAAAATCAATAGAAGGTCAGAATTATAAACATATTTTTAAAATTTCTAGAAAATAAGCTCCTAAAAAGGGTAAATTTCTTAATTTAGCTAGTTTAAAATTATAATGATTTTTGGAAAAAGAAGAACTGAACATTTTTCATAGCATGTTTTTTTTTTCAGTATTATTAGATCTTCCATGTTTTATTACCATTTCTTTTACTAGTGTATGCAGACTTTGTGCGGAGCTGTAACACTGCTGGAGATGCATTAAAAAAAAAAAATTATTGTGAAACTAAGTTACGTACCTATTCTCTTCTAGTGAGATTATATGAGAAGAACACAACAAAGCTAACAACCATTTTGAAAAATACTGTGGTGAGTTTGAAATATCCAATTAACTTATAAACTGTAAAGCTAGGAACAGACTGCTGTAACGTAACATGAAATGTAACACGCTATGAAAGGTGTGCGTACGCGCAGCGGAATGTTGTTGAATTTAAAGATTTTAATTATGCAGATATTTAGTGTATGACGTCGTATAATTGTGTATGGTAAAAAAAAATTTGTGCACGCAACCATTGTGGAGAAATTCACCAAAAACTGATTCCGCTGGGCGAACGTTGTCCTGGCGGAACTTTTTTTAATCCATAGACTTTAGAAGAAAAGAGATGTGTCCAAAAATTAGTGTGTATTTGTGTGTAATTGTGTATGTATGAATAAAACTAGTGCATGCATAAACTTCGGAGAAATTCAAGTTTCCGCTACGCGAACGTTTGGCCATTAGCTAGTTTTCATATAAAGCGCTTACATAGAGAGCTGTAGATTTTTACATACGTTGTTTTGAATTTGTTTATATTTGTTTAAAAAACAGATTTAGAAAAAATCGTAGGGCTTAAAAGATAAAAATATAAACGTAAAATACGCTTATTAGGTCTTAGTTCTTAAAGTATGCACTTTGGGGTCTAGATTTTCACGTTTATACAAACCTTGTAAGTGTCTGCAACATGTTGCCAAGTATCAATGATGTTCCGTTAGTAACTAAAGAGTTATAGGACAAATTTACCATGAACAGATCACTGTTTACAAAGCAGTCAAATATCACGACGTTCTGATGGAATTGCATGGTAATATGTATGTCAATAATTAGTGTATTCATTCAACTATTCATAAGCAAAATTTCATGTCATTAAATTCAGTAATTAAAGAAAAACAATTATAATACTGACGAAGCATCGAAAACCTACATAACCCGACCAAGTTCGGATGGCTACCAAAAAGCGGCCGTGCCATATATCTAAGAAACGTTCTTAACCTTCCAATATAGTATTTATTAATATGGTACAGTTGCGTACACAAGCGTTAGGAAAAAATAAAACAATTGCATTTCTTGAATGAAAAATATTTTTTTAATAATAACGCCACTATCTAGGTACGATAAAAACAAATCTTCAATTAACAAGTACTTCTCTATTTAAATATCCGCGTACAAAAATATTTTTAATTACATATAACACTTAATTATGTAATTATAATAACGTTAACAAACGCTTGCAATGACAGCAATAGACTTAAATGTGTTTTAACTAAAATTGATTATGAACTAGCTTTTGCCCGTGACTTCGTTCGCGTGGATGACGAAACTTAGGGTAAGTATAATATTTCGAGCTTCAATAAAAATTAAAATCACATCACATAACTAACCTATTCAGTTGTTTAGATTTGATCAACATTAAAAAAGTGCTTATAAACTAAAACATTGGTATAATAAAGGTATTTTCAAGAAAATATTAAATATTAAGCGCATACTTAAATAAAGTACCTACGTAAATAGTACCTACTTTCTGTCATAGTCAAATACATTTAAAAAAGTAGGTGTACAAAAATAAATGACCTGTAAATTATATCGAAACAACAATTGTGTTATCACCTATACCAATTCAATAACGGTATTATACTGTAAATTTTGGGATGTTACCTAAATATATTGCACGGCCGCTTTTTTGTAGCCATCCGAACTTGGTCGGGTTATGTAGGTTTTCGATGCTTCGTCAGTATTATAATTGTTTTTCTTTAATTACTGAATTTAATGACATGAAATTTTGCTTATGAATAGTTGAATGAATACACTAATTATTGACATACATATTACCATGCAATTCCTTCAGAACGTCGTGATATTTGACCGCTTTGTAAACAGTGATCTGTTCATGGTAAATTTGTCCTATAACTCTTTAGTTACTAACGGAACATCATTGATACTTAGCAACATGTTGCAGACACTTACAAGGTTTGTATAAACGTGAAAATCTAGACCCCAAAGTGCATACTTTAAGAACTAAGACCTAATAAGCGTATTTTACGTTTATATTTTTATCTTTTAAGCCCTACGATTTTTTCTAAATCTGTTTTTTAAACAAATATAAACAAATTCAAAACAACGTATGTAAAAATCTACAGCTCTCTATGTAAGCGCTTTATATGAAAACTAGCTAATGGCCAAACGTTCGCGTAGCGGAAACTTGAATTTCTCCGAAGTTTATGCATGCACTAGTTTTATTCATACATACACAATTACACACAAATACACACTAATTTTTGGACACATCTCTTTTCTTCTAAAGTCTATGGATTAAAAAAAGTTCCGCCAGGACAACGTTCGCCCAGCGGAATCAGTTTTTGGTGAATTTCTCCACAATGGTTGCGTGCACAAATTTTTTTTTACCATACACAATTATACGACGTCATACACTAAATATCTGCATAATTAAAATCTTTAAATTCAACAACATTCCGCTGCGCGTACGCACACCTATGAAAGAATTTACCATCCACATTGTGGCAATGTATCATGCAATGTAACAGAATTCCCAGTGTTGACGCCTTGCGCGAGCGAAACATGCACACTACGCGCGCGAACAGAGCATTTCAACATGCACGGTTTGTGCGCGCGCTGCGTCCACACTTATTAAATGCTTTTCATGTTATCTTGTATGTTACATGACAACAGTCTACCCGGATTTTAGATTTTCTTATGCGAATTTAATATAGGAATAATTCGCGTAGAATATGGTTGTATTACAGTATTAATTATGTATTTTTTATTTTATTTAGTAAATTAAAAACACTTTGTTAATGGACATTAACAATGTGTTATTAAGAACTTACTTTCAATGGTGCTGGGTAGAGACCACGAGAAGCTTTCATAACCTGCTCCTTAGCTTTTTTGAAGATCATATTCTTCACTGTTTCCATTTGCATAATACTGGCAGTGATTTTTGCTATTAATCCCTTTTTCGATCTATCTACTTTCATTGTGCCATTTGCAATGTCTCTTGCAATTTGAATTGCTACAACTTCTAAGTATTTCATTGTGCTATCTTCTGGTAAACTCAAGCCTGTGTGAAAAAATTGAAAATAGTTTGAATAATGACCTATTATCAAAAAACTCATTTTGCGTTAACTTTTTTAAACCAATCATACATTAAACCACAAAATGTTTTGGCTAGTTTTCTTGTTAACCTTTTAAATAACAGATTCCAATTTACCTGGACCAAGTGGGGAAACTAATAAATCTACTATTCCCAATTTCTTTGCTTTATCTGCTTTAACTGTTTTGCCGGTGAGAGCTAGGTCCAAAGTCGTAGGTATGGATGTTAGCACTGGCATTCTGAAAATAAACATAATTTTATGCATTAAGAGGGATGCTGCTGGACCGTGATATTCAAATATTCTATCTATTATTTTAAGTTTTTTTGCATTTTGCAGGTCATGGTTAGTGTCAAGTTGCATTTTGATTAAAGTATGATTTGCGA
Organism: Mythimna impura; assembly: GCA_905147345.3. Classification (NCBI taxonomy): domain Eukaryota; kingdom Metazoa; phylum Arthropoda; class Insecta; order Lepidoptera; family Noctuidae; genus Mythimna; species Mythimna impura. Next base: position 12,133,812 of record LR990348.1, on the reverse strand, counting down.
CTGTACACGTATTTATTTAAGGAATTAAAATCATCAATACAACCCTTTGAGTTCGTATAACCCTATTGTGTCTATATCATGAAAAAGTAATTCAATAGGGTTAGCTTGAATTTCGCGGGCTACCCTGGAATACTTTTGCATTGTACATACATAACATGGAATTATAAAACAGATCCTATACATAGACATGTATGTGCACCTATATAGTTAGTCTGTAAGTTTATTCATGTGACATAATATAATTTAAAATAGCTGCTTATGAACTGATTGTTAAGTATATTTATGTCTAGATATAAAATCACGTCGGGGTCTCCAGTTTGGAAGGTAGGCAGAACAGAGTGTAAAATCCCGCAAACCTCCGTTGAAAAGAGAGGATCCTCCGGCCAGACGGGTGTTATGTCTGGTGGGCTACTGCTCGATAGATGATATTGGGCTGTTCTATATGTTCTAATCACGCGGAGAACTTTGATTGCGCGATGCAGGATTAGTTCTTATGTAACGCCATAGATGTCGCTACAAACTCTGTAATCAATATCAGCATAGTTACATACATGAGTTGATTATGTCTCTTTGGCAACCTTGCACAGAATATTATTTCATTGCCAAGTATTATACAGAGTGGATACGACAATACGACAATAAATGAAAACACGCATAATACTAGTTCATAGGAATAATTCTACACTATCAAAAAAACCCCAAAATCAAAATAGAAAAAAAAAAATTTTCAAACAAACTAAATGGCTTAAAACTGAATAAAAAATAGAACACCATTTATGAATATTGGTTCACTAACCTGTGGTAAGAGCGGCAACAACGCAGTCGTGTAGCGACTTGATCTTTTGCCTAATGTTTAGTAAAAACAATTACACTAAATCACAGACTATTCACCAAACAATCAGGCACATCTCATCCGCTGGTTATTTTTTAATTAAATTATTAATCACTATCTGGATCACTGTTCAATCACTTAGCGGTACCTACGTGACCTACGTCACTAAATATTTCGTTTTTCGATATGGCCGCCATTAATTCTAATGCACAAACTGCAACGTCGCAGAAGATTATTTCTGACGTTTGACAAGAGGTCCCCATTCGCAGCCATGTGTTTTAATTTATTAACTTCTTGAGTAGCGTAATTAGAGACACAATAGTAAGACAATAGCGCACGACCGCCGGCGTTCGTGCGGGGATCAACAGCTTAAAAGATAAGATTATCCTGTCTTTTAAATCATCCACAGATTCAACAGCTGTTGCGTACACGTCATTTTTGATGTGACCCCACAAGAAAAAATCCAATGGCGTAAGGTCAGGGGACCTGGCGGGCCATCGCGTTGGTCCATAACGGCCAATCCACTGCTGTCCGAACATTTCAGACAAACGTTCTCTTGCACTCACCACTGAATGAGCTGGTGCTCCGTCTAACTGGTACCACATCTGCCTGTAAACATCTAGCGAAAGCTCTTCCGTGTACTCGGAAACGGGTCCGTTGAGGAGTTCCAAAAACTTTACGGCATTTAAATTTCCTTCAATAAAAACCGGACCAATTATGGTGTTTCTGTGAATGGCAGCCCAAACATTGACAGCAAATCTGTACTGGTGCGAAGTCTCCCGTCCTAGACGCGGATTCACCCGGCTCCAGTAACGAAGATTCTGTCTGTTCCATAAACCATTCCTAGTAAAAGTACTTTCATCAGTCCACATCACATTGTACAGAAAATCAGGATTCTCGATATGTTTTGTTTCTATCCAGCGACAGAAGTGTACCCTTACTGGCTTGTCTCTAGGTAACAACGCATGTAATTTTTTGTACTTATACGGCTTCCGTTTGTCGCGTTTTAAAATTTTTAAAATAGTTTTATGGTTAACACGAAAATGTCGACCTGCCCTACGCAAACTAGACGTTGGGTTGCGTTCAAAATAATTTAAAATTCGTTCCTCAAGGGTCACTCTTACACGTGGAGGAGCACTATCCACATGCGGGATTAAGGATCGATTTTCACGCATCCTCTGGACAGCTTGAACAATCGTGCGCCCGTTGGTCGGACAAACTCGAGTGTTCCCATACCTCTCTCGGTATGTCCGTATAGCCAAAGCAGCATTTCTGTCACACTCCCCGTAAATTAAAACCATGTCGGTGTATTCCGAAGCTGTGTAGGAGTAACGAGGCATGATTATTACCTACAAACAAAACACGAAAACACAATAAAAACTAAGCGTCTAATCTCGCACAATTCACTTAACACTTAACTTGATACCTATTAAAATGTTACGTGTCCTGTCACTAAAATAATAAAGCGTCCAATTTCGCACTTATGTTAAATAACTAACAAATCACAAACACAAACACACGAACGCGGGCGCCGGGTACTTCAAAGGAGGCGCGGCGAGGCGGGCAAAGAAAGTACGTCCTGCGGTAGGTTGTGCGCTTGCGAAGCGATGACGCGTGGATCGTCACAGGATTGTAGCGACACACTGACCTAAATTTGTAGTTTCAAGTTTCGACAAAAAATGAAGTACAAAGCAAATTACATTTATCTCTTTCGCACTTACTAAATTTTCTATTAAGTAATACAGTGCATAGTTCAACTTCCGCATGCGTTATTTTCTTATCTAACTCTAAGGATACTCTTTATGACTCTTATTGGCCTGGTTTAAAGTATAATTTGCAGTAAATCAAATTTAAAAACTAATTTGGCGAAAGTTTTTAAATGGCGAGTTGGCAACGTGTCTTTAATGTTTTGATGTTTTACCGATGCGGGGGTCGTTAACCTGTTAGTGCTTCCTTAAAATCAGATACATCATGTCGCAAATGTTGAAGATGAAAAATAATTTCCAGTGACTAAACTACTTGATATATTCAATTTTTTTTTTGTATGTATATTGGGAACGTCTTAAGGTATGCGAAGTTTAATTTAATGTCGTATAGTCATCTCCACTCTGTATATAAAGTGATTTTAAAGGTCATGGTTGCTCCCTAATAATTTCTACTGCTTTCATTTCCACCTGAAGAAATGATATCCATTGGATTCTAGGCTAATGGCAAATCTAAGCGGTATTTGTAATGTTACTCATTATCACCCCAACTATTGTAGTCGTGAGTCGGATGCGTTTTTCGCTCAGAATTGACAATTTCGTAACATTTTAACTTTACGATGAAGTGGAAGTATGCGAATTGAAATTGTTGAAAATCTCCACGGGTATTATAAGGTTGAAGTGGCGAAGTCCGTCTACGGGGCAACACCGTCTAGCGGTTCTATAGGCTTTTTCTGAATAGCTATGACGTCAACTCACTTTTTCGTCCTACCTTTAAATTATAGATGGTTGAGTATAATAGCAAAAAACGGTCTCATAATTGTTTGTAGTTGACAAAGTTGAAACACGAGCAACTTGTGTCGAGGTATTATTTAAAGTGTTGAGTGAATATCAACGGATTTTTACGTATTATAGTGGTAAGTGTTTTGCTTGTATTACATTTTATTGTTTTATTCTATTCAAATCGAGTTTACATCTATATTTACAGAAATATTACTTGTGATAAAACCTTAACCTATAAATTCAATATTGGGGGAAGAGTGTCTAGTATTTTAGGGAAAATCCGTCCCCAAGTAAGCCAATCTTTCCCCAAGGCAGATGTTTTAAACCTTATTCGCTTGAAGCGTTTGGCTTAAACAATAATTTATTCGCAAGTTTTCTTCTTTTGTTAACTATGATTTACTATGTGATTATTACCAACCACTTCTATTCTATCTCCTGCACTACAGTTGCTGTGCCGTTATAGTGTGCCGTGACCACTTACATCTCAAAACACAAATAAAGCGCATGTCGCTTCGTGAGATAAAAAAACTGCAAGATTTAATATTTTTTTAATATTACCTATTACAGCATTATTTACGGTATTGTTATTTTTTTCATTGTATAATGAATAAAAATTAAGTTTATAGAAAGAGGGTTTTTATTAATTCCTTTCATTTATATGCTATCTTTTCAAACAGTACAAATATAACCAACAGTGTATGTTTTTTACCATTTAGTTTTTCTATACTTTAAAAACCCTCTGGATTTGGTTTGTATTATCTTAAATACCAAAACTTATCAATATTCACATTGCATTTTAGATGAAACCAACAAACATACTTACTTACTGTTCCCTACAGTCAGAATATTCAAAATTTCAAATTATAATTGTACTGATCATCAATGATTGCATCACTGCTTACCATCAGGTGGGATCGCAGTCAAGCGCTGGTTTATATCAATTAAAAAAAAAAAAAAAAAAAAAAACTGATTTAAATGCTGACAATCCCTTTCCTTGCAAATACACCGGACTTACCCCACTTCATGATTTACCGTCATAGATTGTGATTGATCGTACTATTTAACTCCTTGAGTAGCGTAATTAGAGACACAATAGTAAGACAATAGCGCACGACCGCCGGCGCTCGTGCGGGGATCAACAGCTTAAAGCATATATTTCATTAACTTTTATTTTCGAATAATAATAATAATTTATTTAAAGACTACATGGGTCCAATGGTTAGTAAAAAACTTATCAACTAAAAGGGTTAGTAAAAAACTTAAAACTAATGCCGCACTAACAATTGCAACCAGTGCTTGATCACTGGCGCATCATGTTTATCGGCTAAGGTTCGAAGAATGCCATTGGAGCTGGTCCTAGATCTGCTTAGCAACGAGGCAGCCTTCTTCCTTAATATAGCGTGGAAATCATCCACACGCGCTAAAGCGAACATACCCGATGCACTGCAGTATCTAGGCAGCCCCAACAGCACCCTGAAACCATTATTATATTGGATCCGCAGGGCATCTAGAGCCTTCCGCGTATAATTGACCCACAGGCCGCCCGTGTAAAATGATTGGCAAAAAGCTTTAAATAAAGTAATTTTGACTTCATTACTACAACGAGCAAACCTGTGAGCCAACATATTACATCTAACTGCTAGCGCCCTGCGTTCCTGTTCAATATCAACCTGATCCCTGAGGTCCCCGGTGAGATAGTGGCCTAAGTACTTAAACTGGCTAACCCTTTTAAGTGCCCTCCCATTGAGACAAACAACAGGCTCGTAATGTACATATCTACCGGGGGCCTCAAAGATCAGATACTCACTCTTGCTAACATTATATTGCAGGCCGTGCTTCGCCGCATACCTCTCACAAACAAGCAGCATCACTAAGAATATTCACTAATCTATCAAATTACAAACAATTTATGCCTGTGACTGAGTTGCCCTAATTACTCGGAAAAGTCCGTCTACTGACTACCTTTTAAAAAAACGCGTATTTTTATGTTGACGACAGTTACATTGATGTTTGTAAAAATAACTGTTAAACAACGAATCTTTAGTCATCAGTAATATTCAAAACATACAAATAAGTTAAAAAATCAGCCATAGGGTATTTATCAAATCAAGCTTGTAATAAACCATCTTCTTCGCCACCTCGACCTTACTTAGAAAAAATATTATAAAATACAGACACTTCCGGTCAAGTACCTAGTAATTACATAATTACACAGGTCTTGCTCCGATAAATGTTATGTCAACTGTTATTTTACCTTTGTGTGCCGCCTCCTCCAGGTAGCAGTCCTAACATGACCTCAGGAAGACCGAATCCAGTCTTAGGGTCCTTAACAGCGATACGATAATGACAAGCGAGGGCTGTCTCCAAACCACCACCGAGACAGCTGCCCTGGATAGCGGCGATGATGGGTTTGCGTGACTTTTCAATCCTATGGAAAATTCCATGACCTGTATGACAGTAAGATGGTAAATTTTATTAAACAATTTAAAATTTTATAGAGCATAAAGTTATTAGTGGAGTGCCGTAAGAACTAAAATGTACAATGCGTTCCAAATAAGAATAGGATCGATTGCCATGTTGTGACGTCACGTCATACTGTCAAATCGCTAGAAATTGGGCAAAATTGAAGAATTCTGAGATGACCAAAATTGAAGAACTGGATTTGGATAAACTTTTTTTCGTTCACAGTTCGTAAATAAATAGAATTTTAAAAATTTCTTGTTTTGCTCACCATAATAATTCTTCGATTTGACAGTCTGACGTGACGTCACAACATGGAAATCGATCATAGTTTTATTAACCGACTTCAAAAAGGAGGAGGTTATATGTTCGGTTGAATGTATGTTTTTTTTTTTTTTTTTATGTATGTTCACCGATTTCTCGGTCAATTGTGGACCGATTTTGAAAATTTTTTTTTTGATTGAAAGGTTATGCTTCCAAGTTGGTCCCATAGAAATATTGTTATGATCTGATCATGAACTTCGTAGATATGGAACAGAACTCCTCATGGGATCACAGCAGAACTGTCGTAACAAGTAAAATTGCTTTGTTTATACGTGTAGTCGATGACTGACTGAAAGAAGAGGGGTAATATATCGAACTGATCTGATGATGAAGCCTGAAATTAGGCACCGGAACTCTGTAATAAATTAATTTAATCTAACCGTGTTTGGTATTATTAGAATTGTCATAAGATGCACTCTGGCTATAAGGTATTTAAGTATGGCTGAGGGGCGTACTTTTTAGTGGTGGTACCATAACTAAAAAGTGAAAAATAAAAAGCTTTTTACAAAAAAGAAATACAACCGACTTCAATGTAAAAAAACACTGAAAAGTGCAAAATAACTTTAATTTCGGAAGTCGGTGTTAAATAACGAAGAGACAAAACTATTATAGAAACACCGACTTCCGAAATTAAAGTTATTTTGCACTTTTCAGTGTTTTTATACATTGAAGTCGGTTGTATTTTTTTTGTAAAAAGCTTTTTATTTGGAACGCATTGTATAGAATGTATAGTTACCTACGTAGGGTAGGTTTGTTAAAAACTTAAATAGAAAATCAGCCAAGTGCGAGTCGGACTCGCGCGCGAAGGTTTCGTACCATTATTTAGACAACATTAGACACCATATTATAACTATTATTATTTATTATGACTGGCCTGTTGGTCTAGTGGTTAGTGGCCCTGACTGCTATGCCAGAGGTTGTGGGTTCGATTCCAACCCAGGACAAATGTTTGTGTGATGAGCACGATCATTTGTCCTGTGTCTGGGTGTAATTTATCTATATATGTATGTATTTAGAAATATATAAGTATGTTTATCAGTTGTCTAGTACCCATAACACAAGCTCTGCTTAGCTTGGGACTAGACGGCGTTGTGTGATAGTTGTGCAATATTATATTATTATATTATATTATATTATTAATATCGAGCAAAAAAATGGCAAAAATATCACTTTTGTTTTATGGGAGCCTTACTTAAATATTTCTTTTATTCCGTTTGTAGTATTCGTTGTTACAACGGCAACAGAAATACATAATCTGTGAAATTTTCAATATATACTATATTCGCGATAGCATTAGACAGAAGTTAAAATGGTTGTTATAGGGTACACTTTGTAATAAAGTACAATATATGTATATTGTGCTTTTTAGGGTTCCGTAGCCTAATGGCAAAAAACGAAACCCTTATAGATTCATCATGTCTGTCTCTCTGTTCGTCCGTATGTCGCAGCCACTTTTTTCCGAAACTATAAGAACTATACTGTTGAAACTTGGTAAGTACATGTATTCTGTGAACCGCATTAAGATTTTTACGCAAAAATAGAAAAAAAAACAATGAATTTTGGGGGTTCTCCATACTTAGAACTGAAACTCTAAATTTTTTTTTGATCAAACCCGTACTTGTGGGGTATCTATGGATAGGTCTTCAAAAATTATATTGAGGTTTCTAATATCATTTTTTTCTAAACTGAATAGTTTGCGCGACACACTTCCAAAGTGGTAAAATGTGTCCCCCCCTGTAACTTCTAAAATAAGAGAATGATAGAACTAAAAAAAATATATGATGTACATTACCATACAAACTTCCACCGAGAATTGGTTTGAACGAGATTTAGTAAGTAGTTTCTTTTTAATACGTCATAAATCGTAAACCGCAATTTACCTTTCAAGTTTGTACGGAACCTTCAATGCGCGAGTCCGACTCGCACTTGCCCAGTTTTATTATAATCAACTTATATACCAACTGTTATAGTGTTTATGTTAAAAACCTAAAAGAAATAGGGGTTGTCAGTAACTGGAACGTTTTTCATTATACTATATAATATTGGTTATTTTATTTGAATGAATGTTAAATAATTATCTTGTTGCCTTGTATTGTGTACAATTCATATGTTTTGTAAGGAGGAAACTTGTTGATAAGCCATTTAAAAAAAAAAAAAAAAAAATTGATTGAAATAACGTTATATTTATTTTAAAAATTTCCATTTCATTTACCTATCTAAATGTTTAGTACTTACCTTCAATAATATTTATCAAATTAAGTAATATCAAAATTTTATATTGAAACCATTGTTTATTAATATTGTTTTAATTTATCTCGAAAAATAATTTTGAGCACACCTGCTTCTCTTTTGTCTAATGCTTTAATAAATGGACTATAGCTATCACGGTTCATGAGATACAGGCTGGTGACAGACAAACTGACAGTGGAGAAACCCACGACGGACGGGACCCTCTTACTAAGAAGTAAGAGGGTCCCGTTTAACCCTAAGAATCTAACCCATCAAAATTTTCTAAAAATATGACTAACTAAAAATAGTATCTAAATTTTTTTTAAAATTGGTTATTATATGAAACAGCAACGCGTACGTGCGTATCCTGAATACCTACTTTTTTAAAATTGCTTCCATATTCCATGTTGTATTAAAATTATTTCCATTCCATTTTTGTGGGTAGCAATTCAAAAAACGAATGAACAAAATCGGGGGATTCAGTTTGGTGTTGCAGCTATATATAATAACTATCATTTCCATTCAAATTACAAAACTAACTAAAGGTTCAAAGAATTTGGTATGCTAAGTGTGTATGTTTGTTATCACTTCAGGCTCGAATGGGTGAACGGATTTAGATACCTACCTACTTCTTATCCAGGGAGTATGTTCCCTAGGGATAATTTTCTAATATTACGCGGGTACGCCGCTGGTAGCTAGTGTCAGTCTAATACACATAAAGGCCCACGTACAATGGTCCACATAGGACTAAGTGCGGAAACCATACCTAAATAGAATAGAATAGAATACACATAAAAATTATCTTTTTTATTTTATTTAAACTGATACATAATATATGGTATCATGTCTGTAAGAATTCATGAATAAGATAACTAAATAAGATTAGACAGTTTGCGTATTGCTTTTAATACTGATATTATTTTACGTAATCTAGAACAGTTACATTCTAAGGGTTAGTTCACACCAGGACGCGACGCGACGCTGCGCGAAGAGTGACTCGAAAATATACCTTTACACTGTAGGTGTAAATGTATATTTTCGAGTCACTCCAACAACAACCCACAGAATAAGAAATAGACTACACGAAAAGATATACATTTCAGATTGAGATGCGAAAAATGAATATCCAAGCCTTCTCAACAACAGCAATCAACAATAACGTTTTTTTTTTTAAAGTTGTAAGTTTCCGGGTATGTATATTTGCTACTTCTTCATTATTGAACAGCAACAGAAGCTAGTACTATACTTGCTTGAGCCAGCGGCTTTACCCGCGTGAACCTAGAAAATTATCTTAACGGATCACAGTTTCGGGACAAAAGTATCCTTGAGTATCCTTAAGTAGGACATGTTCTATCCATGTGACAAATTTTATCCAAATCTATATTTTATTTACGTGACATGCTTTCATACAGGGCTAGATTATGATGAAATAGATCAGTATAGTTTTGATATTACACTGTCAAACAGTGAAGTAATCGCCATACTAGGTTTTCATGGAAGAATGACCAATTAGGACACCTTTAAGGAAAAGGACTATAGCTCATATTGGATGACACATGACATACATCATCATCATCATCATCATCATTTCAGCCGATAGACGTCCACTGCTGGACATAGGCCTCCCCCAAACGTCGCCACAGCGAACGATCCTGTGCGTCTCGCATCCATCGGATTCCCGCAACCTTCACCAGGTCATCGGTCCACCTTGTAGGGGGCCTTCCGACACTGCGTCTTCCGGTACGCGGTCGCCACTCCAGAACCTTTCGGCCCCAACGGCCATCCGTTCTGCGAGCAATGTGCCCTGCCCATTGCCACTTTAGTTTGGCGATTCTTCGCGCTATGTCGGCAACCTTGGTTCTCCTGCGGATATCTTCATTTCTGATTCGATCACGCAAGGAAACTCCGAGCATAGCCCTTTCCATTGCCCTTTGGGTGACTTTGAGCCTTCTGATGAGGCCCATTGTGAGCGTCCACGTTTCGGAACCATATGTCATCACTGGCAACACGCACTGGTCATAGATTTTCGTCTTGAGACACTGTGGTATATTGGATGAGAAGATACCGCGCAGCTTCCCGAACGCTGCCCAGCCGAGTTGGATTCGACGGTTGACCTCTTTCTCGAAATTAGTAGTTCGACATACATACTGACATGTAAATGGAACTGTTTTAAAACTAAATCTATATTATACATTTAAAAGCGAAATACCACTCACTGATTAATCACGAAATTTCAGAAACTATAACAACACCTACAAACTTAAAATTTGGCAGGTAGGTTCCTTAAAGGGTGCAGACATCCGCTATGAACGGATTTTACGAAACTCCACCCCTAAGGGGGTAAAAACGGGGGTTGGAAGTTTGTATGGAGAAACCAACTTTCGCACGGGCAAAGCCGCTGACAGAAGCAAGTAATGTTCTACATCAGATGTCTGATATTATCTTTAACTTAATATTGCAATTATTTTTTGTGTAGAGCCATAATTTTGGTAGTGCATACTAACCTCTCTTAGATAAGTCAACAAATTCTTCTTTGGTGTTGCAGGCTTCCAGCATGGTAATGTCGGCTCCAGCAATGAAACATCCTGGCTTGCCTGATATTATTACTGCTGCTTGGATTGAGGGGTTGGATTCAATCTCATTCAGTACCTGACTGACCTCTTCCATAACAGCAGTGTTTAATGAATTCACCTAAAACATACATTTATTTCAAATAATAATAATAATAATAATAATAATATTCCACAACTATCACACAACGCCGTCTAGTCCCAAGCTAAGCAGAGCTTGTGTTATGAGTACTAGACAACTGATAAACATACTTATATATTTATAAATACATACATATTATAGATAAATTACACCCAGACACAGAACAAATGATCGTGCTCATCACACAAACATTTGTCCTGGGTGGGAATCGAACCCACGACCTCCGGCATAGCAGTCAGGGCCACTAACCACTAGACCAACAGGCCAGTCAAATAAACTCAGGATTTGGATTTAATTCTGATGTTGCTATTTAGCTCCATGCACTTCAATGCTTCGGCACCTCCAGAACTCTGGCACCTGTTCCCTATATATTCTTAATATTACAATCTAAAATGTTATTTTTATTCTTTTCTAGATTTTTTTAAATTTATCTGAAAATTCTAATAATGGGCATTCCCCAAATATAAATAGTGCCAGATGTGAAGCCCTTCTCTAGATTCATTTAGATCAAGTTGAGTGTAAAAAAGAGTTTGCCTTCTAATAGGACAATAAATTCAGGTAGCAACTTAGCAAAATGGGGTTTCACAGACCCGTTGAATACTCAATGTGAGTTTGGTGCCCCTGTTCAAACCATGAGCCACATGTTAGAGTGTCCCGATTTATGAGTGCCACCAATGCCGCAGTTAACGTAACCACCTAAGTACCAACCTGTAAGTACTAACAAACAATGTTTTGTCCAGATTCACATACAAGAAAAGCCATAGAAAATGCATTTTCAGTTCTACCAAATTTTTCTTTCCCTGAGTATTTTGCTCAAATTATTATGATTTTTAAATTATACACTAATGAAAAATTAAAATTGATAGATTAAAGCATTTAATTTATATTTACATTTAAGCACCAACATTATTTTATTATATTTTATTTGTATTTAATAAAAAAATATTTTATCAGCCATATTTGGAACAACAAAGCTAAACTTAGTCATTAGCCAGCTTTTTTGCATTATTTTTGTCTTTAACAATGTTTAAGTTATAAATAAAATTTTATTTGTAAACTGTAGAATATGCTATAGAAACAATAGGCAAGTTTAGTGTGTAAAACAGTTGGGTATGTTGTGAAAAAAAAACTAACTTTTTATGTTGTCTAAATAAAAAAATAAGCGTTTTTATCCTTTTACTTACCTTAGTATTAGGTGAATCAAGAGTAACCACATAAACGCCATTGACATTTTTACATTTAGTATGAACTTGACTACCTGCAGCAGCATAGGTTCTGATGTGTGAACCTAAAATTGTGACAATGAGAAAGTTATTAAGACCCTTATACTTGTACTACAGGTTAGGTAAACAAAGATTTTTACAAAAATAAAATTACTGATATAGTTTTATCGACAAAATTAATTTGCCGAGAAAGTCACTGAGGTAGTTCTTACCAGTCAAATATTTCAGATCCTTGCGGGTTCGTAAGATCTTAAGTGCGTTAAATATCTTACTATTCGACATGTTTGAAAGTTTAAAATATTAACAAAAACTAAATAAACGAAGAAAAGAATTAATTAATTAAATAATTTTGGACCCAGACTTTGAACCTAAACTTTCGTCGTGATGTGGGGAGTTAGAGGGGGTGAAGGAGGGAAGAGAGAGGGCGAAGCGGCGGTAAAGACGTCAAATGTCCAATGAAGACCATAAAGTGGTGTCATTTTTTTAGGAGGTTTCTTGTTTAGATATTTGTCTTATGAGCTTTAAAACAAAAAGTATTAAAAAAAATAAAGACTTTCTAAATTAAAGTCTGTGCGGAAAGAGAGAGATTTGAGGGCGCTGCTGTATTTAAATAAATTAATTTCGTTTTTGATTGGTTGACAACATTGTTACGTCATTATAGTGCGACTGTTACATCTTCATATTTTGACTATAATTACGTTAGACTAGCTTCTGCAAGCGGGTCCACCCTCTAATAAAACTTATCCTACTTGGTGAACTTGTTCACATGATGAAACTGCAAAAATATAGCTTGTAAGCTACATTATTGCAACGCTAAGTTCATCCGTCTAGTAGTTTTAGCGCGGATGAGTAACAAACATCCATACATACCTACATCCATCCAGCCTAATAAACTTTCGCATTTATAATATTAATAAGATACCACGTAAGCGAAGCTACGGGTAAAAGCTAGTTAAATATATTTCTGAATAGATGTAATGTACTCTTTAAATTAAAGTTAGGTTTAAAGAATAATACTAAAAATTTATTTCCAAATAACAGTACATTATGATAAAAATAAAAGTGTATAAAGTTGGTGATCATCGCTGAGGCGGTATTTAGACCCGACTAGATATTTTTTTTTCTTGTCGCTGCTATTTGGGGGTTTATTTTAGCGTGCACTATGATAGGATGCATTTTCTAGCACAATAAGACAGTCGGTTGAGACAGGTTCGATAAAAGTTTTTCTTTTATCCTCTTGGAAAATTCTCTCGATTCATGCCATGATGGTCATCCGCTGAAATACTTTTAGTTTTTTAAGCAAGTAAACAATTTTCCACAAATCCGTCCCTGCTGCCTGCATGAATTTAAAATCTTTCACTAAGAGATTTCGAAACTCTAGGTTCATCCGGACTTTGCCAACATTTATTAACTTCGTGTGCAGTACAAATGTATGTTTCATTACACATTATTTTTAGTATAAGCGAAACCTGAATATAGTTTTTTCAGAATCAGTAACTGAATGGATCCCAATAATTTTTACACCATGTTATATTATTTCCAAAAAGTATTTTAAAAAGGTCACAAGTTGGACACCAACGACACTAAGTACAACACAGGTCACGGCAGGTCATAGCGGGCGTTAGGCGCCAGCACACAACTGGGCACGGGAAGAAAACCACGGGTACACTACATAAATACGAAAAACTTTATTCCGACAATCACAAATACGAATTTCAAAATACCGATTTTCATAATTCCGAATGGTTCAAAATTCCGAATAATTATAACAACTCTGACTTATCATTAATCCTATTCTTATAATTCCTAAATTTCAATATTCCTAACGTTTATAATCACTATTCTCAAAATACCGAGTTACAATAGATCGAATAACAAAAAGTCCGACTTAATGATAATTCGAAACATCAAAAATACGAATTCCGATTATTAAAATACCGAATAATACCATTCCGAAATAAAAACGCTTTGTAAAACTGTATAGCAAGACAAATAAACCAACAATAGAGGAAAACTGGCACTCGGCCGCCGCTGCTGCGGTACGCTCACACGACTAATAAAGCGCGAAGGCGAGCAAGCTGATGCTCGCCTTCGCGCTTTATTAGTCACAGTTCTAACCTAACCTTACCTAACCTAAGTGATTCATCAATAATACAGGGGATTTGCAGCATGCAAGCAGGCATGCAGGCATGCAGCGTGCAAGCAGACATGCAGCATGCAAGCAAGCATGCAACATGCAGCATGCAAGCAAGCATGCAACATGCAGCAAGCATTGTTTCTGTCACGGCTCTGGCGCTGTGGGGTTTGGGCGGCCCCACGCGAGCTTATCGTCGCACATGGTTTGAAGGCCTACCGCCGCGGCTGAGGCTGGCCGGCCTAGCCGGCCAGCAAGCCGAAGCTGCGGTGGTGAGCGTTAAAACCATCTGCTCCTCAGCTCGCCGGCCGCCCTACCCCTCCGCGCCTACGTGGGTTTAAATTACACTCTAGGGGTAGGGCAGACAAGACTGCGTGAAGTCGGTTTTGCAGCGATTCGTTTCTGTCACTTTTTGTAGCACAACATGTTGACTTTTAGTTTATTCGATGTATTGAAAATCGAAATATCGTTTTTCGGACCTAGAACCCTTCGAACATTTGATTCTTCGAACGTATGAAAATCGGAAAACTAACAAATCGCATTAACGACTTTCGGTAAAATAAATTTCGTGATTTTTAATGATAGACATTATAATTCTTAGGTATTATGAAATTCGGACTTTTGAAAATCGGAACATCGAAATTCCCGTCCAGTTCCCGAAAACCACCCCTCAGTCGCTCGGATAGTCCGGTGACCATGTATTTGTGCGGACAACCAGGTAAATTAACAAGCTTATAACTTTGTGATTTGGCAGGTAGGTTCCTTATAGGGTGTAGAAATCGCTAAGAACGGATTTTATGAAACTCCACGGGGAATAACGGGAAAAAAGAATAACCACTCTCATAAGGGGGTTTAACGGGGGTTGGATGTTTGTATGGAGAAACCTACTTTTACGCGGGTGAAACCGCTGGCAGAAGCTAGTGCATTATAAATTAAAAATATCAACTCTCTTTAAACATGCCATCGAAAACATTGGTCGCGCAGCAGCGGCAGCACACACACACACATTTCATTTATTGTACATTTCACTACAAGTTAAAATAATAGAAAAGGGATAGCATGACAAATCCAACAAGTAAAAAACTGGGCAAGTGCGAGTCGGACTCGCGCACTGAGGGTTCCGTACAAACTTGAAAGGTATATTGCGGTTTACGATTTATGACGTATTTAAAAAAACTACTTACTAGATCTCGTTCAAACCAATTTTCGGTGGAAGTTTATAAGGTAATGTACATCATATATTTTTTTTAGTTTTATCATTCTCTTATTTTAGAAGTTACGGGGGGGGGACATTTTACCACTTTGGAAGTGTCTCTCGCGCAAACTATTCAGTAATTATAAAAAAAATATATTAGAATTTTTGAAGACCTATCCATAGATACCCCACACGTACGGGTTTGATAAAAAAAAAGTGTTGAGTTTCATTTCTAAGTATGGGGAACCACCAAAATTTTTTTTTTTTGGATCGAATCTATAAGGGTTCCGTTTTTTGCCATTTGGCTACGGAACCCTAAAAAGAAACAACTATTGTTATCAATTACGCGTGAATGTAAACAAACATTATTCTGTCCACCAATCACAGGATGTTGACATCATAGACTAACAAATTTAACGAGACAGAAGTTACACCACGTGTACAAAATTCGTAGACGTGGTTTGTACCTATAAAAACTAATAAACTCTTTATATAAAATATATTTATATTTTCTTATCTCACACATGATATAGGTATGTTTAATTTCTAATTAAGTATATCATCATGTCTTACATAAAACAAAATGATAAAATAATACAAGGTGAACACAGACCAATAAAAAAGTATAGACGGAGCATGACGGAGCCGTCGTAAACAAAAGCGACGAAATGTGACCTGAGAACTAGTTTTGGCTTTGTGTTCGTAAGTTGGTGTATGTATGACAGAGTGGCGTGCCAGATACCTTTAAAGGGGGCAAGCCAAGGAACCTTGACTTATCTACTACCTACCCAAGTACCCATTTACCTAATATTTCGAATAAAAAAAACTCGCGCTATAATCCGCCGTCACGTATCATCAGTGCAAAATCTCTTGCTGTAATGCTGATTAATTGCTACATTTTCATTTGTTATTAATAAGATAGAAATTAAGTATACATCATACCTGTATCATAAATGATTTAAAATATGTAAGAGCCATCTATTGATATTTTTTGGCAACTCTTGCTCGCTCACAACAAAATTCTAGCTGGCTACTTCTGAATAATCCACTAGATGGCGCACAAAGTAGTAATCAATGAAATCAATCATTTGTTTACGATATTGATATGTAATATAATTAGCATAGCAAATACTCACAATTTAAATAGCCATAGAGTATACAACAGCATAGCCGTTCTTCGTTTCTTTATCACACACTTAGAAATTTCATCACATAACTGTCGAGAACACGGATATCGGTCGAGAAATAGAACCAAGTTTTTGTTCGCGGTTTACCAAAACTACAGAATGAAATAACAGCATTTGAGAATTCTGATGTCTTTTCATAGCACCAGCGAAGTTATTTAAGTCATTATAACCTGATGTATTCCAAGCATTCTTATCGTTTAAGAAAAATATGCAACACGAATGAAACTGCCTATTATGTGATTTAGTTTTCTGAGAAATATTCAAATCAGGGGTAGGTTTAGGCGAAGTTACGAGATCATATTTATCTCTAAAAGTCAAAGTCTTTACCTGGCCAAGTATTTTTTCCACACATTTTAATCCGTCACAAGGAACAATTGCATGTATTTCCGAATTCATTTCAAAGACAATAAACTTTAATCACTTCAAAACCAAGTAAGTTACAGTAATAACTAATCATAAAACTTTAAATGACAGAAATCAAAAATCTTTGTTAACAAAACACACGTAGAAGTAAACACGATTTAACCACTCAAAGCAAATTTGAACTAATTTGTTTGCGGAACTGTTTTACGCTTCATAGATAGAGGGCGCCTCGTAATTTGCGTAGTAAAAGTGCGCCTTGTAGTAAAATCCATTCATCAAAAAATTTCAAGCCCGGACTATTTTAAAGAAAAAATGTTCGATGAGTACTTGCACACAGTATCAAATTTTACTCACACAGACTCACATTTTTATGTTTTTATAGGGAAAAGTGAGATGGCAGATCAAGCCTCATAACAAGCCTTTGCGCCAGACAGAGGCAGCAACACACTAGTGTTCATCTCTTTTTTTTGTTAAGTGTTAGAGTGAGATCAGAGAGATGGCGCTCAGAGCGGCAACATTGCATAATGTGCATACGTCCTCGGTATCGTGCGTGAATGAACACGAAATGGCAACAGCGCGTAAACGCATAAGCGCGCGAAGTTTAAAAGTTTAGAGTTTTATTTAATTTAATTCATTTGTTGTGTTCTATGATATAGATGACTGTGGTGTGGTGAGGTATTATTTTCACATCAAGCCAGGCTTTTTAACTTGTATTGCTCGCACGTCGCTGGTATGACATCGTAGATTTGCACATGTGTGCTAGAGAAAAAATGTTGCAAGCGTTGCGCTGCGACTCCCAAGTGCGAGAGATATACTTTGGTTAAATTTTATTATTTTGTAAGTAGTATAGTGTTTATCTTGGTTGTATGAAATGAAAGATAATTTCATTTCATGAAAATCATTTATTTTCATATTAAGTGAAATTATTAATTTAAAAAACACAAAACTTACATATAATAATAATAATATATATCCAACGACTATCGGATTAGGTGCGGGTCATCCAGGGTAACCGTATGTTGGATGACGCCGTACTTTTAAATAAAAAAACACTTTGTTGTAGTGTTCGTAAAAAATTACGACTACCCTTATTTTTGGGAAAAAAAATGTTCTTAACTTGCAACACCGACACAAAGGCGTGTTCCGAGAAATTATTTCAGATATTTTTACGATTTTATTTAATTTATACAGCAAAAACGTTATTTACTTGTGAAAAGTAATCCCAGAAGCCTTTTTTTGGAAAAAGGAATTGTTCTTGCAGCAGTTTATGACACAGGACGGCATAATTTCGTAATTACAAAACAACGTCACGCGCACTCGCTTTCTAGCGGCAGACTACCGACCGGTCGGCTTCATATTGCCGATCGTCTTCATATTACGTGCCTCACTTTTAGGAGCGCAATGTTCTGTCTTTTTTATTGGTCTGAGGGTTAGAAAGAAAGAAAACAGAACTAGGGTAACGATGACTTCACTGCCTAATAATATTCGCATCTGTAACTACTTTTATTCTTTGTCCGGAGCGCACGCATCGTTGTCGCTCTCACGACAAAAAATGTATTTGCTATTTTTCTTTTTTCTTACCTTTATTTAGCAGAATAATGGGAAAATAATTGAAATATATTAAAAAATCGAAGTATATTGCGAACTTATTTGTGGTATGAGATCCCTTGTGTTTTATTAACTTTGGTATCTTAAGTGGTACACTATCTAAACACACACGAAGACATTTTTTTTTTAATTTCGTAGCAACGTATAACTCGATGCGATGCGTAACGGAGACTACTATACATAAAAAGGTACTCTGTGACAGAGACTAAAGGCAATGGGTCCCAATTGGGATCCTTTCGAGTCTTCACGATTGCGCGCTCATAACACATCTGTTTAATATAATATCATTCAGACTTCAGACTTCCTAGTAATATAATATCATTGCTAGGAAGTCTATAAACACTAAAATACCGATCATAAGATCGATAATGGTGTAATTTGCCACTTTTTCTGTTTGGCAAAACTGTATTATATTAAATATTATTTCCCTTTGATTATATACTTGTCTAGATGCCACATTGACCGTACTAAACGGCCCAAATAAACTCTACTAAAATTGGTAGACTCGCTTCTCCCTTACGTCAGTGTCATTTGAAATAACTAAGGATAATTTGCTCACGAAAAATAATTAATTATGCCGGTTTGTGCTGTCAGACTGTGCCGTAATTATGTGGGAAAACAATATAATAACACTAAGATCACTTTTCATCGGTAAGTTTTGTTATTTAACTACTATTATTATAGAAAACACGATTTTTTATTTCGTGTTTTTGTATGTCATTCCGATTAGCCAGTGTTGTCAGTTTATTACTAGGGAGATTTGGCGAAACTATGGGAGACAAAATACAAATATCATTACATCATCTTTCGATCAGGAGAACATTTATTATTTTAAAAATTACATTATTTATTTGATCAGTAAATAATAACTTATCTATACCTACAAAAAAAAATGAAACCTATGACGTCATGCACTAAATATTTTTTTTTTTAGTTTTTTTCTAATATTTTGGGTTTCAGATTTTTGCTGAATTGGACCTGTTTGGTGCAGCCGTGAGGCACACATTCCTACTATATCCTTACATCGGAAGTTATACTTTTTATATGTTGGTTTTATGTAATTACAGCAATTAATATTTAATTAGATCAGTGGTGGCCGAGTGGTGACGGCCCCGACTTACGAGTTGTAGGTCGCGGGTTCAAACCCAGCCAGGAGCATTACTTTGTGTAATTTATTTCATCACCACTGCTCTCAAAACGGTGAAGGAAAACATCGTGAGGAAACCGGCATGTCCTAGAACCAAACATTCAAAGACATATGATATTCACCAATCCGCACTGGGCCCGCGTGGTGGATTACGGCCCATTTCCTCTCCTAGAGAGAGGAGGCCTGAGTCCCAGCAATGCGCACATTAAAAGGCTGATTATGCTATTATGCTATGTAATTACATGTAACTGGAGTATTGTGTGTCTTTAAGTCTGTGCTAAATAAATGTATTTTCTTTCTTTCTAAAACTATTTTGTTAACGGGGCACCGAGCTTTTTATACACAAAAACACGTTTTTATAACGGTTGTTTGAAGTAGTAAACAATTTAATAAAAATCTAATTAAATAAATTGGTATTATTGGGCATATATACTAGCCAGTATACACGATTGAAACACGATTTGATAAAGTTGGCTCGATAGAATAAATTCACAAAGTTATCTCTAAAAAACACAACAAACGCTTAGTACGGCGTGAATACTTCGCGGAAGTTCATCAGTTTTTGAATAATAACAAAACTACATGTTTTATATGACGTATATACTTTACATTTTCAAAATGTGTATTTGTTTAAAATTAAGAAGGAAATACCTAAAGTCGCGCGAGTTTCCAGAGAGCTACCGCGCCGCCCCCCTGTCCGCTTTAGTCCTGCGTCGGCCATCGGACGGAGAGCTTGTGTCGCTTGCGCTTACGCACGGATTTAATTACGTAACCAAGAAAATTGTATGAAAATTCACTGTAGCGTATTCGAAATGGGGAACAATATAAAGAAATCAAGGGATAGAAGGGGTTGGCGAAAAACCAATGCTAAACGCTTGCATGAAAAAATGAAGTAAGTAAAACTCGTATATTTACCTACTTATTTACTAGTTGCCTTACTAGGTGGTGTTATTTATTTTTAATGGGGTATTTTAAAAACAATTTAATATATCTTTTTAGAGCAAGAAACCTACAGGCTGAAAATGTTGAAGACACAGAGAATACTCCGGTTGCTTCGTTTTTTTTTTTTTTTTTTTTCGGTGGGAAAATCATCTAATGACAAATCCCGCTCTTGGGCGAGGCGGGAGATAGTGTCAGACTTTTACTGACTAAAAACCCACTCCTGTTCCTTCGTTGCCTTCGTCCCAGGGCCCCGGGTTTCGTTTTCACACTACCCATGGCCCCAGTAGGCTTCGACCCTGCTGGGCCCCTACGATTTGCTGACATCTCCCTGAAGCGCGCGTGGAACAATACGCGCCGTCGACGACTTGGCTCGGTCCGGACGGTTACCAGACGGTCCGACGGCGAGCCACCCATTGCTCGCCGTCCGCAAGCCCGCGCCTACGGTGGCCGGAAATCGGGATCGGAATCCCGGCGGCGGTAAGGGCGTGAGGACCGTTGCCTCACGCGATCGGCCGCCTCCTTTGCTAGCATTACTGCTTCACAGAAGGAGGCGACCGCCTGCCACTCTTCCTCGCTCCGGACCATGGCCTGCACCAAAGCCCGGCGCGAGAGATCGCCGCCGCCGATCGCCCCCACAAGGACACGGCGTTGCTCTGCCCAAGCGGGGCACACCTCAACCGTGTGCTCCACCGTGTCCTCCGGACGGTCCACACAGTGGCGACACCCGGGCGTCGCTTCCGCACGAATCCGGTGCAGGAACTTCCCGAACTTACCGTGTTCGGTGAGAACCTGCGTCATGCGAAAGGTGAGGACACCGTGAGGTCTTTCCAACCACGCCTCAAAGAGGGGACTTACCGCCCGGTTGCTTCGTAAGTATACTCAGTACAGTACCTATCTACTTTCTACTTCTAGTAATTCATACTGATGACTCGGTAAGTGCTGAGTATCAAGGTTCGATGACCGTCTTTGTGAATTTCGTAATTTTTTTTTCGTGTGGTACCTATTATACCTAGTTATTAAAAGTACCTAGTTGTCACTTATCTACCTACTTACGATATTTTAAAAAATAGGTACACTGGAAAACTCTTTATCGTTTTCTGTTTTATAGGGTAAATGTACCAGTTGTTGGCACTTCACTACAAAACCAGATCTGTCTAAGAAAACATTATTTATTTAACACAACATTTCTATAATTACTGGATATCCCAAAGCGATAGGGTGGTGCTTTGCTTATACTTATTTTACAATAATTATAATAAATTAAATATTTATAAATTAAGTACCACCTTATCTTTATAACTTTCAATTTCCAGGGTAAATTTATTCTACCAGAAATAATCGATTCAAGACTGGACAGAAAAATGGAAATTCGTGAGCCACAATATATTTTAGATGCAATAGACAAGAAAGAGTCAGCAAAACGAAAAAAAGCTATGCCTTCCGCGACTATTATGCCAGAAGAGAAGCGGAAAAAGTTATAAAATAGTGCACACGTGTTAAAATAAACTTTTAACAAAAAACGTGTAACCGACTTCAAATGTAACAGCAGATTCACTAAAAACTACCTATGAATATGAACAACTTTCACTATGGGACCAACTCAGAAATACCAAAAAAAAATAAGCTGTTTCATACATTTTGGAAGGGGCGACTAGAATCAATCCTATTTTTAATGTAATTTTTGACGTTCAAAACTGCCTTATATATGCCTATTTGAAATAATAATAATAATAACGCCCTGCATAGGAAGGTCCGCACACTGCTGACTGCATATCGAATGCATCACCCACGATCGTCGGTGATGAGATTGTATATCCCGCGGAAGTGTGGGGGTCGAGGTTTTTTAAATGCTAAGACTCTACACAACCGCGAGGTATGCAGTCTCAGGGAATATTTCCTAGCTGCCGACGTGAGTATGCATCGAGATGTAGTGACAGTGGACAAGGGACTCACCCCGCTCTCCCTGGCTAATGGGAACTGGCGCAAACCGGTAGTGCTTGACACCAACGATCGCAGGGAAGTATGGCAGAGCAAAGAACTTCACGGACGCTTCTTCCGGGCCCTTCACGGGCCCGATGTAGACCAATTGGCGTCCGTAGCCTGGCTGCGTTCCGGTGACCTCTTTGGGGAAACCGAAGGTTTTGTCTGTGCAATTATGGACGAAGTTATCATGACGAATAACTACCGGAGATTTATTGTGAAGGACGGCACGGTTGACATATGTCGGGCATGTCACCGTCCGGGAGAATCAATTCGTCACATTATCTCTGGTTGTTCTCGTCTAGCTAACGGAGAGTACTTGCATAGACACAACCTTGTAGCCAGGATTATCCATCAGCAACTTGCTCTGAAATACTCTCTTGTGGAATCGGAAGTGCCGTACTATAGGTACGAGCCCGATCCAGTTCTTGATAATGGCCATATCACTTTGTACTGAGATCGGTCCATCATCACTGACAGGACTATTGTAGCCAATAAGCCTGATATAGTGGTGGTGGACCGAAGCGAGAGGCGTGCAATGATTGTTGACATATCCGTTCCGCATGACGAGAACCTCGTGAAAGCCGAGAAAGATAAACAAATCAAGTATATTGACTTGGCTCGCGAGGTTGTCGACATGTGGGATGTGGACTCGGCGATCATTGTACTGATAGTCGTGTCGGGCAATGGCTTAATAGCCAAGAGCCTCGACCAACACCTTAGGAGGCTCGCGTTAGGCAACTGGATCAAGGGCTTGATTCAGAAAGAGGTACTCCTGGACACGGCTCGCATTGTTAGGAGGTTCCTTTCTCTGGAGCCCTGACCGCGTAGCTTGGACCCTGTTCCCGATACCGGTGATACAATTTTTTTATATTTTTAAATGTTTTATTTTTTATTTTTGAAATATTTAAAAATGTAACTAATATGAATGTGAATGAAATAAAGATAATAATAATAATATTCCACAACTATCACACAAGGCCGTCTAGTCCCAAGCTAAGCAGAGCTTGTGTTATGGGTACTAAACAACTGATAAACATAAATAAATGCTTTAACTTTGACTTTGGTCAAGTAGGTATTGAACTTTTGTATTAATCTGATGTTTTTTTTTCGTGATTTCAGAGATCCTATAGTGAAAGTTGTTCATAGTCATGGGTAGAACACCTGTATAAATTTGTAACCGGTAAAAAATCATCCGGTATACTAACCGATGGTATCGTAAATAACAATTTTGCTGGCTTCTTTCTTCCTGTACTAACAAAAGTATTTTACTGAATCTACTTTGAAGAATAAAAAAATAATTTGAAATTGAAAATAAAGGGTCGACTACTGGGACTTTTACCCTACTTTTTTAGCGGATATGTTATTTTACGTTATTGAGATCACTTTTAAGTTTCTATTGTACTTAGAATATTGTCATAAATGGTAATTAATTGAGTATTATTCGACTAAGTAAATTATACCTAATATTCATTTTTCATTGATCATAGATACCTGCCTAACAACGGTAAATTATAAATTTTAAAAATTGTGTAAAATCTGTAAAAGGTTTCAATATCGTGAATATTTCCAATAAAAGTATTTCAAATCTTTTTTTATTTTTATTTTGTAAATATTGGTAGCACCTCGCTAGTCGATCGGCGCACGGCTCGACGCGCGCGGCGCGCGTTTGGCGCAGTGGTCTTATCTGTCTAGCCGTTCGCTCTCTTGCCGGTGTGTCTCACGCACACATACACGTAGCGCATAGAATACCTAAAATCGATGAGCGCTAGAAACTCGGTGTGCCCTTAAACTTTCGTCATAATAAATAATGGAGAAAAGGAAAGTTAATAACTTGGAGCAGGCATCCCTCAACACGCAAACCTTGACAGTTTGACGACAATAAGTACACGTGCGGTATTCACACATGTCACGCAATTGGAGACACTTTTAGCGCGTCGTATGTTTGCATTGCTCTATCTAGACAAGTATATAATCAAAGATTATTTCCCTTGTGGAACTGTCTAAAATTTTATCAGTGTTTTTCAAATCACATTTCGAATAAAAATCACAACAAAATAACATGATAAACAAAATAACATGATAAACAAAACTGTGTCAACACGAAATGACGTTAGGCATTTAGGCATTTGTGTCAGTATGTACACAGACTAGAGAGGGTTAAGTATATTACAACAAAGTACAAATTCTGTATTGTGTGACGCTGTCTGTGACGGATAGCTGGGTTGGGTTACCATATGAAAACTTTAATGTTATTTTCACTTTATGCTACGTAGAAAGAGAAATCTATAGACCAAGTGATATCTTTTGTGATATCTTATGACCAAGTGATATCTTATGGAATGAAACAGAACGATGAGATTTTTTGTTTCACTATGCGGGCCACTTTTTTCAAGGTCAGCACACTACTTTGCTAAGTGACAGCTAACGTGTAGTTACCGATTTTCTTCATAAAAAATACAGTTTTTACGAGAGTAAAGTAATTCGTGTCATGCTGCTCAAATCTAAATATTTACAATAAGATTATTGTAAATACTTAGATTTGAGCAGCAAACATTGTTTAAGAAATCATGGTGCGGTGTTGCGTTAAAAGGTGCAAAAGTGATAGTGGAACGGGGAACACCCAAATACTCCAAAATATTTTATTCCGAATTTCGATGTTCCGATTTTCAAAAGTCCGAATTTCATAATACCTAAGAATTATAAGGTCTATTATTAAAAATCACGAAATTTATTATACCGAAAGTCGTAAATGCGATTTGTTTAGTTTTCCGATTTTCATACGTTCGAAGAATCAAATGCACGAAGGGTTCTCGGGCCGAAAAACGATATTCCGATTTTCAATACTTCGAATAAACTAAAAGTCAACATGTTGTGCTACAAAATTTAGTGACAGAAACGAATCGCTGCAAAACCGACTTCACGCAGTCTTGTCTGCCCTACCCCGAGAGTGTAATTTAAAGCCGCGTAGGCGCGGAGGGATAGGGCAGCAAGCCGAAGCTGCGGTGGTGAGCGTTAAAACCATCTGTGACGATAAGCTCGCGTGGGGTCGCCCAAACCCCGCAGCACCGGAGCCGTGACAAAAACAATGCTTGTTACATGTTGCATGCCTGCTTGCATGCAGCATGCCTGCTTGCATGCAGCATGCCTGCTTGCATGCTGCATGCTTGCTTGCATATTGCATGCCTGCTTGCATGTCGCATGCTTGCTCGCACGCTGCATGCCTGCTTGCATGCTGCAAATCCCATGTATTATTGATGAATCACTTAGGTTCGGTTAGGTTAGAACACATATGTTAGAAATTTATAGGATATATATACACAAGGATAATAACTGTAAACAATCTATACAATTATGAGTAGGAAAACGCAT
Organism: Mythimna impura; assembly: GCA_905147345.3. NCBI lineage: Eukaryota > Metazoa > Arthropoda > Insecta > Lepidoptera > Noctuidae > Mythimna > Mythimna impura. The sequence goes on along the minus strand of LR990348.1, from coordinate 12,107,618 downwards.
CTGTCATTAGTTTTTTAATACTACCCCTCATACTATACATAATATTACACTTCTCTCTGACGAGCAATTATATGTTTATTTGTCTTGCTATACAGTTTTACAAGGCGTTTTTATTTCGGAATTGTATTAATCAGTATTTTAATACTCGGAATTCGTATTTTTGATGTTTCGAATTATCATTAAGTCGGACTTTTATATTCTCAAAATACCGAGTTTCAATAGATCGAATAACAATTCGATCTATTGAAACTCGGTATTTTGAAATTTAGGAATTATAAAAATAGGAGTACTGTTAAGTCGGAGTTGTTACATTCGGAATTTTGAACCATTCGGAATTATGAAAATCGGTATTTTGAAATTCGTATTTGTGACTGTCGGAATAAGTTTTTCGTAATTATGTAGTGTACCCAGTGGAACGAAAACACCAGGATTGTCTTTTCATTCGTAAGTACCTATATCACTTTATATCAGTTACTAGGCATTACCGAGATCGCGCCAGATTTTTTGGCACGTTAAATAATATATGATGGAATATATTGCGAGTATTCTTTTTGTGAATAAAAAAAAATTAGCTGAGTTTGAATTTTATTGTAGTTTTGGCTACCTCAGCGAAGTTTGCGAAGAAGGTTGATAAGATACCTATATTTGCCACCAAATATTACAAAAACATAGAATGCACACATCCATATTCTAATGGTAAACTGCCTCTCCTACCTGATAGCGACCTCTCGCACCGGGCCTTGATTCAGGCTATGGTCCGGAGTGAGGAGGAATGGCAGGCGGTGGCCTCCTTCTGCGAAGCAGTAATGCTAGCGAAGGAGGAGGCGGCACGCGTGAGGGAACGAATGTCCTCACGCCCCAGCCGCCGAGATTCTGACCCTAGCTGACTACTAGCCACGGTAGACGCGGGCTTGCGGACGTCGAGCAATGGGTAGCTTGCCGTCCGGCCGTCCGGTAATTGATCGGACCGAGCCCAGTCGTCAATAGCGCGTAGTGATCCACGCGCTCCTCAAGGAGATGTCAGCAAACCATAGGGGCCCAGCAGGGCCGCTAGCTAGGACCGCGGAGAATTTCTGAAAGGGAAACCCGTAGTCCTAGAACGCAAAGGGTATTTGAAGGATATAGGTGTGGTTTTAGTCAGTAAAAGTCTGACACGCCCTCCCGCTCCACCCAGAGCGCGAGAAGTCATTTTGATGATTTCCCACCTTAAAAAAAGGTAAACTAATGAACTATTCATACAAATACATGGCTTACAGGACTTAGTATCCAATCCAAAAATATTATCAAAAAATGGTATTAATTTTGCTTCGCATGTTTGTGCATTTAGCCAGTGTCAAGTTTAGAAAGTATTAAGTTTCCAGTCACTTTAAGCTACTTTGAGTTCCATTATAATTAGAACGCGGCTGTAACACGTCATTTTAATATTTTTGTAGTATTTGGCAGCAAATGTATAGGTTAACCTTCTCGACAAGCTTCGCTGTGGTAGTCAATACTATAATCATTCTCAGCTGATCAGCTCCATTTTACCGAAATCGTGCCTGGTTTCAATGGTTCCACATATTGTTCAGCAGAATCAGTTAGCAACTTTTTATATTGAGTCCAGCGACTTGTAATAGTGATGGACCCACTCGCATTTTCGACAACTCGACTTAATTGAATTGGAATGGGGGCTGCTTCGAATCAATTCGTTCTGGTTCTGTCGAATCAATTCGGTCCGCTGACTTAACTCGTTCCGCCGTTCCGCCGACTCAACTCGATCCGTCGAGTCAACTCTGTCCTTAAATCATTTGGCGTTGTGATTCGCGTCGCCGATTGAACTCGCTTTCTATTGAGTTGATTCGCGCGGTCTGTAGCGACTTGCATCGCGTCGGCGTCGTCTTTCGAATCAATTCGTATTGAAGGAAAAAGACTCGAATTGATTCGTTTGATGATTGACTCGAATAACTCGATTAATATAAGTCGACTCACCCATAGCTAACTTGGAACCTTGGAGTTGGCAGCACTGACTGTCACGTCACTGTCATTCTGTCAATCAAATCAATGCTTATTGCCGTTTTGTGTGAGTTTTGTTTATTGTATGTTACTGACATTTGACAACAAAAATGTAAAAATATTGTGGATTTTCTGATTTTAAGAAAGTAAATACAGAAGGTAAATTTAATTGTATATCTTAGATAATACTGTATGTATATTAATAAAATTAATAAGTAGACTTTTCTCATGACTGATGAGATCCTATTCCTAAAGACATTAAGGGCCGATTCATACTTTCAGTATGTAATTATTTTTAATCTTATATACATGCTAAAAAGGCCAGTATCGCTTGAAAAGTTCAAAAAGTGCTACTAGGCCGCTGCGCAGCTGGCGGCTCCTCGAACGGTCACGTGGCCATGCGCGTCTTGTCTGCGATCCTGCCCACAGCTGCCTGCGGGTCGACGCAAAGCCGCTCACAGCACTTTGTCTGTTTCTTTCTTCTTCAGAAATAAGTGGAAATAAACAATTCCATTATCTTCAATTCAAACACACAAGTATCCTTGCTGAAAGTAAAAATTAAATTGGCAAGAGGAGACTAGGCGCGTGGTGTCGGGAAGCCGTGTGCGACTACCAGCAGCCATGCGTGGGCGTCGATGTGAGTCTGCCGCAGCCGGCTCTGCCAAGTACATCACATTGCTACCTGCTGCTGCCATTCTGCTGTGAATCGACCCTTAAAATTCCATGAAGAATCCAACTCTATCTAATATTAAAAAAAAAAAAAAAACTAAGTACATTTAATATTACTCCATTTCAGACAAGTCCATCCATCAAATTAATAGGCTGTTATGGTGATTCATCAAAATGCTTATGACTCTGAAGTTTATAAAAAATAATCTGTTGAGATGGTTTTTAGACCATGGCCATTATATTTCACTTACCTTGCTAGTTATGCCTATATCCTATTTTGAAATATTTATTGTATTACCTACAGTAATAGAGCAATGGAGCTTAGCCTTCATCTGTCATTTATGTTGTGCAAACTTTATAATATTTAATATTATAGGCAATATCATTTATGGAACTTTGACAAATACTACAATAAAATGCATAAACCTTGAAGGTTTCAATAAAGAAGAATGGACTTTATGCAGTGTGTGTGAATGTTTGAGACCACCTCGTGCCTGGCATTGTGACACATGTGAAATTTGTGTTCTTAGAAGAGATCATCACTGTAGATTTCTTGCATGTTGTATTGGGTACTATAATCATAGATATTTCATGTTCCTCATGTTTTATAGCTGCATGGGTATGACATATGCTCTGTACTTTAATATTAGATATGTATCTCTGTTTGTCACTTGGAACCATATGCTTATAATGAAGTTTATTTGTCCTTTTGGTGGTTTAGTTCTTGACTATGGTACTGAAAGCTGCTGTGCTTTTTTATTAGTGATGAATGTGTTAGTTGGACTTACTACTGGAGGTTTATTCATTTACCATTTCAATAATTTGCAAAACGGCAGATTAACTCCTGAAACAAAATCATACTCTATAAATTACATTTATGATTTTGGCTGGAAGCATAATCTGATAGAAGTATTTGGTTCAAGATGGTATTTAACTTGGATTTCACCTTTGATTCACAGTAAATTACCAGGAAATGGTGTTGAATGGCCTGTAGAAAATAAGTTCAAAATATGTTAGCATAATAGAGAATGATTAAATAGCACTAATTAGCTGCCAATTTGTTAATATCATACTGGGCAAGTGGTCATTTTTTAATACTAGGTATCCAAATTGGTTGAAGAAAGGAAATTAATCAAAATAAACCACTAGCATTTTATGGGTTACAATATTAAAAGGCAACTCCATGATTCATTGATGTTAAACCACCTATATGGTTAATGAACATAATTATAATGTGATTTAATGATGTCCACAACATGTTTGGATTAGATATATTTGTGATTCAGTCTTGAGACTGCAGTATTTCAAGATGAGAAATTATTGCGCAGATTCTCTACCCAGCCAGAATCCAAAGATTAATTATGTCTTCTTCGAAATCAGACATCTTTTTCGAAGTTGGACCTACACTTTTATTGACGTGACTCATCAAATGACTTCTGCTCAAGAGAAGGCGAGAAAGCGTGTCAGACTTTTACTGACTAAAACCCGCCTGTGTCCTTTAGTAACTCCTTCAAACGTCCCCGCAGCCCTCACGGGCATCGGCTCCTATGATTTTGCTGACATCTCTGGCTCCTTTTAGCGGGAAAAAGGTACTCCGGTGTTTTAGCAGCAATGAACTTGATAAAATTGGCTTCGCCCCTATCAGAGACCACCTGCCAAGACAAGTTCAAGCACCCAATCATAGCATCTCAGAGAGACTGGATCCATGATCCACTAGCACGTGATTCTCAGCCACAGTGCTGTCGTCTTACCCAAAGGTAGAGAGGGTTTAAGAAGATCATTTATGTGCAGCAAACCCATACTGACGGTCACTTAGGATGTTTTTAGCTTATAGATGTGCTGGAGCGTGGGCACGGTAGGCACTCTCAAACGAAAGTCGCAATAGGCGTGTCAAGATCGGAGACAGTTCAAGCGCACAAGTTCTTAAAACAATTGCCGGTATCATGTCGGGACCGCTAGCCTTGTTCACGTCAATGTTACGCAGCACCCTACGCACGTCTCTCTGATGGATGCGAATATCCGACATACTTACTCTTCTCGCTTCCATCAGAAGAAGCAGGGGGCCGCACAACACCAGGATCCAGCCGCGAAGATTCCACGAAAATAGAGGCAAACAAATATGCTTTGCTTTCTCCTCAGCAGTGATAGTAGTGAGTGTGAGAGACTGCAGAAGCTCGATTCAACTAACTTAGCCAGGGACCAAAACGCTTTACTACCTGCTGGATATGAAGCAAGTCAGTTCCCGATTCGACTAAATGTGGTCAAACTGAGACTTCCTCACCACTTCCTTGCAGGACTTAGCAGCCATGTTGAAGGCTCTCTTCTTCTGACTTAGATCAATTGCATCGTGCATACGAGCGTCGTCTCATGCCTATTATGCCGCGTGTTTAAGCGTGTTAGCGAGATTACACGCTAACACGCGATATCAGAAGTCGGGTGTTACATAACGAAGAGGAAAAAACTATAAACACCGACTTCCGAAATTAAAGTTATTTTGCACTTTTTGGTGTTTGTTGTACATTGAAATCGGTGTTTTTTTTTAAGTTTTGTAGTGTCAATTAGGTATAACTTAACTACCCTGTAATGCCCCAGATTATGCTTCTGTGTCTCAGTCTGAGTCATTGCGTTCGGTCTAGGTCAGTCTTCTCCCAGTGGGCCTTATCTAGTCATTAACAGCCTTGCTAGGCTTTTTTGGGTCGGTACTTCCGTAGTTTTTGTATATCTGTCTGTTTAATTACTTCATAAACTACATTATTTGGGTGGGATTCCATGGTGTGGAATTCAGCTTGGCGGACACTAAAACACGAATACTGAAGTCTTATAAAAAATTTGGGCACGCCACAATTATGGCGGTAAGTCCCCTCTTTGATTGAGGGGTGGTTGGAAAGACGGATTAGGCGAAAAATGCCACATTCGCAAAATGACACATTGGATTTTCGCAAAATGTCATATTCTCAAAATGTCACATTCTCAAAACGCCATATCGCAAAACGTCACATTAGCAAAATTCCATCTTCGCAAAATGCCATTTTCGCAAAATGCCACTTTCGCATAATGCCAAAATGTCACTTCAAACTCAGTATTTTTTTTAATATTTGGACGTTAGTATGTTTTTATGAAAAGCCATCTGGCTATAACTTAATAACTGCTAGATTACAAGTATAGCATGTAAGATACATTGATTGAATTATACACTGATTAAATTTATTATAGGTACATTGATACATTTTTTGTATTATATATCATTGAATACTTTAATTAGTTTAAAAAAACTTATTAAAAGTGTATGAAGGTGTGTCAGTGTATTCACAAGTTAAATATCTAAAAACTGGGCAAGTGCGAGTCGGACTCGCGCACTGAGGGACTTCCTTACTTTGAAAGGTAAATTGATCTCGTTCAAACCAATTTTCGGTGGAAGTTTGCATGGTAATGTACATCATATATTTTTTTTTTAGTTTTATCATTCTCTTATTTTAGAAGTTACAGGGGGGGGGACACATTTTACCACTTTGGAAGTGTCTCTCGCGCAAATTATTCAGTTTAGAAAAAAAAATATATTAGAAACCTCAATATCATTTTTGAAGACCTATCCTTATAGATACCCCACACGTATGGGTTTGATGAAAAAAAAAAAATTTGAGTTTCAGTTCTAAGTATGAACCCTCATTTATTGTTTTTTTTTTCTATTTTTGTGTGAAAATCTTAATGCGGGTCACAAAATACATCTACTTGCCATGTTCCAACGGTATAGTTCTTATAGTTTCGGAAAAAAGTGGCTGTGACATACGGACGGACAGATAGACAGACATGACGAATCCATAAGGGTTCCGTTTTTTTGCCATTTGGCTACGGAACCCTAAAAATCAGTGTAATGACAGTATTTATCCTAGCGAAAACTTTGATAACTACTTGATTACAAGCAAATTGTAGAATCGATGCTATTCAATAGATATTTAGAATGTGTCATTTTGATAATGTGGCATTTTGCTAATGTGGCATTTTGATAATGTGGCATTTTGAGAAAAGACATTTTGCGAATGTGTCATTTTGCTAATGTGGCATTTTGCTAGTGTGGCATATTACGAAATGTCATTTTGCGAATGTGGCATTTTGCGTCAATATGTCATTTTGCGAATGTGGCATTGTGCGCCTAATCCGGAAAGACCTCACGGCGTCCTCACCTTTCGCATGACGCAGGTTCTCACCGAACACTGACAGCTAGCAATGGGTAGCTCGCCGTCCGAACGCCGTCCGGACCGAGACTAAGTCATCGACAGCGCGTAGGGACTGTACCACGCGCGCCTCAGGGAGATGTCAGCAAATCGTAGGGGCCCAGCAGGATCGAAGCCTACTGGGGCCACGAGTAGTGTGAAAGTGTAACCCGGGGCCCTGGGACGAAGGCAAAGAAGGAACAGACGTGGTTTTTTAGTCAGTAAAAGTCTGACACTATCTCCCGCCCCGCCCAAGAGCGGTATTTATCATTAGATGATTTACCACCTAAAAAAAAGTCTTATAAAATTACCTACCTCAGAAAGTGATAATATGCAATGCCTTAATTAAATAATAGGATAAGAATAAGATAGGTAACAATAATATAGGTACACCTTTGAAATATTAAGTAGTAAAGAATAACACAATATGAGGAGTTTTCAACCTATTATTATTATTTTGTACTTACTTGTAATTTACTGTGGACATTATTTAATGTAATTAATTTTTAACAAGGTTTAGCAGCATTTAAGTATTTTACAAAATTAGATTTGTGTTCATAATTTTTAATTTAGCATTGTAAAATGTGGGTTCATACGAAATTGGTTTTTTCATTTGATTTTTTTAAACCCTAAGTAGGTATGTATGGTTGCAAGTTTGTGATTGACGCTCACGGGATGGCGCGACTTTGTTTAATTATGTATATTCTCCGTGACACCACTGACTAGCTATTAGTGATATCGTATAGATATATAGTATCTCTGTACTGATACGAATAGAATTAGCACCAAAATAACTAAACTCTATGTATTCCTAAACCTGAAATAAAAGGTACATAGTATTTTTCTTTGTTTTATTTTTACACTAGCTGTTGCCCGCGACTTCGTCTGCGTTAAGTTCGTAAAACTGTACAATCATTCTGTGCTTGCAATTCATTCTGAAAGCATCGTAATTATTTATTGTACTTTTACATAAAACGGTTAAAGGTAAAAACGCAAATTACATCCAGGATACATGTTATGTACTCGTCCAGATCCAGATGTATGAACGTCAATGAATAGAAAGAGTATGTAAGAGTCGTAGCAGTTGGCATTTCTGCCTACCCCAAGGAAAAAGGCACTAGTTTATGTATATACGTTTCTGGTTAATGTTCTGGTAAAACAACATTGTCACAGTGAGCACGTCACAATCGCAGCGGTAATGCCTGTCTTTGAGGAGTGGCTCTCTTTGTGCAGGACTCACCAGATGTGGGTGTTTCGGGAGGTATCTGTATCGAATTCAGCGAAAAGAAACACTCGGGTCTCACCATTTTGCGGATCGCCCGGAGAATACGATGGAGCTTACGGTGGAAGTCAGTTCCGCTTGGTAGGAGCGCCGGCGCCGCCGTGTCCTTATGGAGGCGATTGGTGGAAAAAATGTCAACCAGTACCCTCCTTCAGTGAAGCATTCCGCAAAAAAAGTGAAGCAAATCCGATCAAAGAAGGTGGCTGAAACTATTATATATTATATCGCATGCTCATCGCTGCATCGCTCAGGAAAGGCAGGGGGCCGCGCGTTAACAGAGTCAAGACGTGAAGATTCCGCAAAAAGAAAGGCAAATAGATTAGCCTTCTCCTCAGCGGTGTGGGCCAGCGCCCCATCGAGTTTCAGCAGTGGCGGTAGTGAGGGACGGCAGAAATTCGATTCAACAGATTTAGCCAGGGACCAAAACGCTTTACTACCTGCTGGGTATGAAGCAAGTTTGTTCCCAATTCGGCTAATGTGGTCAAACCGAGACCTCCGCATCACCTTCTTGCAGGATTTGGCAGCCCTATTATAAGCTCTCTTCTTTTAACTCGAGTCACTTGCCTTGCGCATACGAGTAAGTACGACACGTCTGACGGACTACTGATATGCGTCTCCGAAAGAAAAAAAATGAGCTGGTTTCTCAGTCTGCAGATGGTGGTGGACTGCGACGAGATTGGAGTGCAATCCTCGGATATTACTGAGGTGCACTTTAAGAGAGAGGGAGTGCTGTCGCTGTTTGACTGTTCTCTTTTTAATCCTTGTCATTTTGTGTGATAAGAGTGAATGAAGGAGAGGAGAAGGAAGTGAGATGGGGTTTCGCACTGCTATTCTTCAGGCAAGCACTGATAGGACGGCATCATTGAGGTACTAGTCTGGAGACTGCGGGGACGCCAGAGCCTCCCCGGAAGTATCCATCAGGCCCTCCCTTCTGGTCGCCAACCAGTACGATGGCGCATCCCGGGATTTTTCCACAATTGGCGGGGCAGCCTTTCATGTGTGGCTGGCACATTACTTGGGCCCCCAACTGCCTGCGGTCGGCCAGCGGCGCACCGTGCCTCGGATCCCGCTACCCTCCACGACTAGTCTCCCGATACCTCCACATCAATGTAAGCCTGGTCGGTCTGCCTGCAAGGGAACCACCACTTCGACCCAAATCCTGTAAATTGGCTACACTGAGCATCGTACCGGAACACGGCTAGGCCGCTTGGCGGTACGTCTTTACCCAATGGGTGGTCGCAAGCCATCGGTCAAAACCTACCACCAGTGTCAATTGATTAGCACCACCCGGGGACCACGTGAAGGGACTTACAATGAGTATTCTCCTACGGACGCGGGTGTTTCAGCCCTCGATTACGTATAAAGTGAATCAAAATATTTATTTTTCAAACACGCGGTGGGGCTCTTACGTTGCGATAGATCTATAGCCCGGATACTACATTGTCTTTACGGGGTCCATCCTAAAGCGCGGGGCTCGTAGCATTTGCTACTATATTGCTACGTGCCTGCGCGCGCTGGAGATAGGTAACAATTTTTAAAACCACACGACACAATAAAAAATCACAAATTGATATTTTCTTTTATTATTGATTATTAAATTAATATACGTATTCTAAATCTAAATGTAGTACCTCCAAACGGGGTGTATCAGAATACAGGTGTTGAATAACAACAAAACTGATTAGGTTTTTTGCTTTGATCATCAAACGTGTTCTTGCGCTCTAGGGTGAAGCGTAAGGGCGTGCAGACTTTTACTGACTACAAACCACCTATGTTCCTTCATTTGCCCTTTGCAACAATATTTAAATAACATAAAAGTACCCTTCAAAGTTACATTTCTATACATCCTGAATCCTTATTCACCCCATTTGACGGTACATACTATAAGAATAGGACAATAATTATTTACAGGTGCATATGATAGTAAAATTATATCAGGTTGTCTATTGTCTTTCAGAAACATTACTGTTTGGCAATATTTGTGCTAAGTATCTACTGCGTATTCTATCAGACTGTTCTTGGGCGACGTCTCGTGTGTTGATTGACTGATCTAGCGACTCCGACGGTCTCCTCGAGTCAGTTTCCTCTTGGTCCGTATAGTCCTCGTGGTCTAATAGATTTGCAGTTTCGTCAGTTTCTTTAACCCTGGAATGATAGAATAATCGCATTAAATACTAACTTCTGCCATTGGCTTCGCTAGTGTTTATATTTATTATATTTATTTGAATTGTACCTAGTACAAAAAAAAGTGTTCCATACAAAGTTTGGACCCCTGTTTTATCTTTTTAGCGGGTGAGTTTTAGAAAGTCATTTCTTATTCTTTGTATACATCAGGAAAATAACCGTTGTGCAAAATTTCAGCGTTCTAGATACAAAAAGAAAAAAAAAAGGAAAGAAAAAGTTGGAAAGGATGAAAGGGTGAAAGGTTTGGGCTGGGCATTGTTGAGTTAGTGAGTCAGGATTTTGCCTTTTATATTTACAGAAAACAACCTGTTACAAAAAGTGAATACAATCTGTAGATATATTACAAGACATCGGTAAGGTGGAAAAACTTACGTCATCATGGCATCTCTCATACTTGGTGACATATTAAGCACACCATTGTTTGCTGAATCAATTATGTATATGAGCACAGCCGCAATTAGAGATACTAAAACAAAAACTTTAATTAAATTCAAATTCATTATTAATTAACCTAAACCTAAATTGAATCGTTTCGGATCATACCAAAGAGACATCCCAGGAAAAACATTTCTAACATCAAATATCCATATTTATCAACAATGATTCCTGCAAAGATAATAACAGTAGCTAGGCCCATGTTCTGCACTGCTTGACATCTGAAACAATAAAAACGTGCTGCAATCAGGAGGTCAACGTTTCGCGAACACTTTGGAGAAGCACATAACAGTCAAAAATAAAAAATAAAAATTAATATTAGCTCATCCAGGTAGGTCTCACACTAGGACGGACTGGGTGCATTCAAAATCATGGTAACTCATATACAAGACACCCAGACCAGGAACAACTATCTGTAGGCTATACAAATATTTGTTTCGTGCAGGAATCGAACCCGTGACAAGCAGCTTAGCCGCCAATCGCTCTATCACTGCACTGTTGTAACCATACCATCACATTATTATAATAAGATCGTATTAATGTTAAAATCCTGTTAATAGGGGCGATTATATATATATACTAGCTGAGCCGGCAAACGTTGTTCTGCCATATAAATAAAAAAAAAAAAAAAATAGATGTTGGCCGATTCTCAGACCTACTCAATATGCTCACAAAATTTCATGAGAATCGGTCGAGCCGTTTCGGAGGAGTTCAAGTTCGAACACCGTGACACGAGAATTTTATATATTAGATAGGACTTATTATGGCATCAAACTATGAAGAGATAAAAACATTTTCTAAATATTCACAACTAGCTTTTGCCCGCGGCTTCGCTCCCGTCAACTGACTACTATATCCTACTCTACCCAACTCTATCCTACTCTACCTTACTCTACCCTAATCAAAAAAAAAAGTATCCTATGTCCGTCTCCTGGTTATAAGCTACCTCCCCACCAACTTTCAGCCAAATCGGTTCAGCCGTCCTTGAGTTATAAATAGTGTAACTAACACGACTTTCTTTTATATTATTAGATCTTACTTAGACACGAACACATACATCCTTCAACATACGTATGAGAAACTGTCAACGCATTTTTATCATAGACACAAAAATGAAATAGCCTTACATTCCATAAGCTGTTCCCAATTGGTTTTCTGGAACTATTAAAGCCACAAGTGGCCATAAACCACTGGCTAGTAAGGAATAAGATATGCCCAGGGTAATCTGAAAAAATAATGCTTTGCTTTAGCAGGTGTTAAATTAATATTTAGGTCGGTACATATTATAATATACAATAATAATAATGCATGATAATAATGAGTATTGTTTTCTTACCACTCCAACATATGGATTGAAGAATGTGAAAGCCAACATGAAATGAGCACTTATCGTTGTCACAATGCTTATTATAACCCATAACATATTTCTTCCTGTCTTATCTATGAGAATACCAAAGAACGGGCTTAAAGCTGCTGATAGCAAATAAACCATAGAATTTACATTATTTGCATCTTGTGGCAAGAAATCGAATTTTCGTTCGAAGAATAATCTGTAAGATAGACACGATGCATTTAAGCAGTCTTATTTAGATTTGTGAAAAGGGTTTTATGTAGATCACAGAAAAAAAATTCCAAGCAGTTACTCACTTTCCTAATGCAATAAACGGAAAAATGGCTAGATAATATGCCACACAAATAACAGACAAAAGCCAGAATACTGATTTGAAATGTCTTATGTCTGTCAGATGGAAGGGTTCGCTATTGCTTTGCTCATCTTGCCGTCCAAGAATTTTTTCAGCTCTGTAATCCATCCAGCCAAGAATCACGCCACAAATAAGGGATACGAAGCAAGTTAGTGAGGCTGAAAATATAGATTACTTCAATAAAGAGATGACAAAGAGGTATGAAAACAAATAATATATAACAACAAGATACCAACCAAGGAACAGTGTTACTCCTAATCTTTCATATCCTCCATAATATGTAGATACCCAACTATACACAGGCTCCATGACCCAAAAGTTAACAGTACTTCCAAACCTTGAGAATGATAACTGTAACCCGAATACCATGTTGAGTTCCTTTCCTTTAAACCACAGGACTACATAATTGTTCACAACAACTTGCAAGGACTCTCCTCCAATCCTGAAATAGATTTAATACAATATCTAATATTAAAGTTTGTATTCTGTCGGAACAACAAAGACCCTCGATTTTAAGTGTTTGTGTGTACATAAATAAATAAATAAAGACATATTTGTCACTAGCTGCTGCCAGCGGCTTCGCCCGCATGATAGTCGAAAATTATCCTAACATACAAGTACTCCTGGGATAAAAACCGTATGTATTGTAACCGTATGTGCTATTCCAAGACATGGTCTACTTGTGTAAGTTTCACCAAATTCCATTCAGTAGTTTTTGCGTGAAAGAGTAACAAACATCCATACATAAAATTTTTCGCGTTTATAATAAAAATCTGTGACAATGCTAACACAACCAAATGTATAAACTGTTTCTTTTTTTGGTGTTATATTTCTGGGCACCATAAGTCGGAAGATATGCAAGAGTAAAATAATAGTAATGTGATCTGTAGTTTATAGAGTGTGATACCATACACTAGTGATGTAAAAGGAGTATGTATGTAATGATCCCAGCACACAATATGTTGGGCACGCCACAATTATGGAGACAAGTCCCCTCTTTGAGGAGTGGCTGGAAAGACCACATGGCGTCCTTACCTACCGTATGACGCAGGTCCTCACCGGCCATGGTAAGTTCGGGAGGTTCCTGCACCGAATTCGTGCGGAAGAAACGCCTGGGTGCCGCTATTGTGTAGACCACCCGGAGGACACGGTGGAGCATACGGTAGAGGTGTGCCCCGCCTGGGCAGAGCACCGCCATGTCCTCGTGGGGCCGATCGGCGGCAGTGATCTCTCGCGCCGGGCATTGGTACAGGCCATGGTCCGGAGCGAGGAAGAGTGGCAGGCGGTCGCCTCCTTCTGCGAAGCAGTAATGCTAGCAAAGGAGGCGGCCGATCGCGTGAGGCAACGATCCTCACGCCCCAATCGCCGCCGGGATTCCGATCCCGATTACTGGCCACCGTAGGCGCGGGCTTGCGGACGGCGAGTAATGGGTGGCTCGTCGTCCGACCGTCCGGTAACCGTCCGGACTGAGCCCAAGTCGTCGACGGCGCGTACTGTTCCACGCGCGCCTCAGGGAGATGTCAGCAAATCGTAGGGGCCCAGCAGGGCCGAAGCCTACTGGGGCCACGGGTAGTGTGAAAGCGAAACCCGAGGTCCTGGGATGAAGGCAAAGAAGGAATAGGAGTGGGTTTTTAGTCAGTAAAAGTGACACTATCTCCCGCCCCGCCCAAGAGCGCGATTTGTCATTAGACGATTTACCCACTTAAAAAATAAAAAAAAACAATATGTGGGCTCTGCCTACAGTCTTGAAGAAAAGGCATGATTGTTTTATTTCACCTTTCCTGTTTCTATATTTTCCAGGGCAAGTTGCAGTGGCGGATTTACAAATTTTCAAGACATAGGCTATACAGTTTTTGCCGCCCTTGTCTCTACAATTATTGTCATCTCCTGCATTATTTTTACAATCCAAAAATTTTAGTTTCATGCCATATTGAAGTTATACTTCTTTTGGCGCGATAGAGAAAAATGATGAAAGTGAATTTTTACGATGCGCGCGCACACCGACACCTAAATTCTACATCGTGAAGTTAGTTCTAGGTGGCATGCATGAAAATTGATAACTATGTTCAAGTTGTATATTATAGTATTTTTTGACATGGGTGTGTCGTATTCATGGTTTTCGAGGGTGCTTAAACCGATAGTGAGGTCAAAATGTAAATCCAAGATGGCGGCAATGAAAGTTTTAAAATTTTTTGACATGGGTGTCGTTTTCGTGGTTTTCGAGGGTGTTAAAGCCGATAATGAGATCAAAATGTAAATACAAGATGGCGGCTATGAAAGTTTTTAAATTTTTTGACATGGGTGTCGTTTCCATGGTTTTCGAGGGTGCTTAAACCGATAGTGAGGTCAAAATGTAAATCCAAGATGGCGGCTATGAAAGTTTTCAAATTTTTTGACATGGGTGTCGTTTCCATGGTTTTCGAGGGTGCTTAAACCGATAGTGAGGTCAAAATGTAAATCCAAGATGGCGGCAATGAAAGTTTTCAAATTTTTTGACATGAGTGTCGTTTTCGTGGTTTTCGAGGGTGTTAAAGCCAATAATGAGATCAAAATATAAATACAAGATGGCGGCTATGATGAACGGTTTAAAAATTTTTGACATGGGTGTCGTATTCATGGTTTTCGAGGGTGCTAAAACCGATAGTGAGGTCAAAATGTAATTCCAAGATGGCGGCTATGAAAGTTTTTAAATTTTTTGACATGGGTGTCGTTTCCATGGTTTTCGAGGGTGCTTAAACCGATAGTGAGGTCAAAATGTAAATCCAAGATGGCGGCAATGAAAGTTTTCAAATTTTTTGACATGGGTGTCGTTTCCATGGTTTTCGAGGGTGCTTAAACCGATAGTGAGGTCAAAATGTAAATCCAAGATGGCGGCAATGAAAGTTTTCAAATTTTTTGACATGGGTGTCGTTTTCATGGTTTTCGAGGGTGCTAAAACCGATAGCGAGGTCAAAATGTAAATCCAAGATGGCGGTTATGAAAGTTTTCAAATTTTTTGACATGGGTATCGTATTCATGGTTTTCGAGGGTGCTAAAACCGATAGTGAGGTCAAAATGTAAATGCAAGATGGCGGCTATGAAAGTTTTCAAATTTTTTGACATGGGTATCGTATTCATGGTTTTCGAGGGTGTTAAAGCCGATAATGAGATCAAAATGTAAATCCAAGATGGCGGCTATGAACGTTTTCAAATTTTTGAAGTTATACTTCTTTTGGCGCGATAGAGAAAAATGATGAGAGTGAATTTTTACGATGCGCGCGCACACCGACACCTAAATTCTACATCGTGAAGTTAGTTCTAGGTGGCATGCATGAAAATTGATAACTATGTTCAAGTTGTATATTCTAGTATTTTTAAGTTAATAAAACCTTTTTTATTTAAATAAAATCTTTTTGATTAATTTTAATATTTATCGTTAATCACTACTGCATTTTAGTTATTTTTTTTCCATACGCCAAAGAAGTATAACTTCTAACGCGTGTACATAAGTACACACACTCTCTTTTTTTCTTTTGTTTAGTTGTTGTTTTCGTTTTTCGTTATTGGATATTGAAATATGGAGAATGGGCCTCGCTACGTGCACGTGCAATATTGACGTCATAGATTGTAGCGTTAAAGAAATACCGCATTCGGGGAAAAAATATTTTTTTGACTTAAGACTATCCTGACTACCACACTATCACTGATCAAGGTTTTTTAAGTTTTTTTTAGAATTCCAATTGAACTTTTCTACTCTCGGAATGTGCAATGACAAGTGAGAGAGCAGTCATCAGCAAAATTTGTTGCAGACTTCTATCAGTGAGACATCAGGAAACCGTCATGCAAAAAACTTTTTGATTTTTATGAGGTAGCAAAAAAATAAAAAATTCGGTCCCCAAATTTGCCGCCCCAAAAATCTGCCGCCCTAGGCTCAAGCCTACTCAGCCTGCTGGTAAATCCGCCACTGGCCAGTTGTCAAATACTTACCCAAATACAAATCTGCCGAGTATCATCAGCCAGAATGCATTAATGTAGACTCCAAATGCAAATATTACAGCTCCAATAAATACAATTGTCATATAAATTACTGTGCCCAATCTTACACCAAAGTACCTGAAATTATAAAAAGTATGTAACTTAGTTTGGGTATATTGAAGATTAACTGGTTGAGTAGTGTAATTAGAGACACAATAGTAAGACAATTGCGCACGAACGCGGGCGTTCGTGCGGGGATCAACAGCTTAATACATATCCCAACAATTGATGGCAAGTATGTTACAGTTCAATAACATTGCAAACATAACATGTCTAATATTTTAGGTATTAATATAATTGGAGTAAATAGGGTCACAGATATTCTAAACATCATATCATTTGCAGTTGATTACATAAATTTATATTGAATATAATGAAATGTTTGCATAGTGATCTAATTACTTATTGATAAAATGCAATTTGTTTTGTCAGAATAAGATAGGATAACAAACAACACTGTATCATGTTTAGATTATTCTGCTTATAGTTCAATATTGCTTTATGAATTAGTAAATCCATAGAGCATTATTTAATATTTTACATAAGTTCCATACTGGAATTTTCAGTATATTCTAAGAAATTATAGCACTTAACACATTTTATGCAAGATTACAGAAAAGAAATGAATGGCATCCCTAGTCAATACTCTTCTGAAATTGTAATTTTCTATAAAATTTAAAGAGGTTCCTCACTGTAGTTTTACAAAAAAGTTTAGTTGTTTTAATTTTTTAATTAACTTATTGTTATGTTAATAGAGCTAAATAAAGTACTATAACATTGTCACAAACATATTATGGAAAACAGAGTTATGTTTCATAATGAACTGATAAACAGCAAACTAATTACTGGAACATACCTATCAACAAGATAACCGCCAATGAAACACAACACCACATTTGGCCATGAGTATATAGAATAAAGCAATGCAAACTGGGATGTGTTCAAGTGTGCGTCATTCTTGAAGTTGTCAGCCAATGCTCCAGGAGTGTCATAACAGAAATATGATCCTGAAAAAGGAAATTAATAATATATTGATATTATGCTATTCTCAAGATATATTACTTAACTTATAGTATAGTGTTTTATTCAAAAATAAATAAAGGTACATAGTACTCTGGCAAAGTTTGTTAATATGACTATAATTTTTTTTGTTATATTTTTAACATGTGGGTCTATTGTATTCCTTACACACATTTAAAATGTGGGCCTGTTGCCCACATTTTAAATAGTTTACTTCACATCATAATCATCACTATGCCACACCTAATATAATTTAAAACTATAGGTTTGTTTGTAGCTTACCAAAACAAAGAAAACACATGAGTAATAGTGCAAAGAACCGATGCACTCTGTTTGCAGGATGGCACCATGATGTCGGCTGCACCATGTTGGATCGGCTACTCCCACTGGATTCTGGGGCTTCCATATTGTCCACTTACTTCACTTTTCGAAAACTTTATAATACCTCTATACTCACAAATAAAATCAGTGAATTTTAGCAATATTAATCCACTGCGTAATACCTTACTAGTTGGTTTTTCTTGAGACAATGATTGGGCTGATAGCCGTTGTTCGGACAATTGTTTGGAAATAAAAACATTGAACAATTTCCAGGCACAAAGATTGTCGGATTACGCGGAAATAAATGTATAAAAGTCACATTATTATTTTTTAATGTCTAACGTTGGTATTTGTTAATTATCAAGATACCACGAAACACAATACGACCTCTGACTGTGCAAATGCAGTGGTGTTTTTGATGAATGAGAATTATTATTTATTAACAAAAAATCACGTCTTCTGAGTCAGACGTCAACATTCAACAAATCAACGAGTCAATTTTAATCTGTCAATGTCAATTCTGTCCTGTCAAAATCAAATCTGATTTATTTTTATATTTGGTCACACCAAAAAGAAAAAGGTAAAAACTAATATACCGGCTTTTGAAAGAGAATTTTTGGCGGGGTTTCTTCGAGTGAAATTCAGTGGCTGTTTCAATTATTCATAAATGGATTCCAGAGTGGATATTGTGGTATAAAATTGGTGTAGTTTTGTATCTCAAGTATCTCTGTGCACTGGACTCAGTAAAATGGAGCTGAGAATTTTATTGTAGTATTATTAACTACGTCAGCGAAAATTGCCGAGATGGTTGACATTTGCTGCCAAATACTACAAAAACATTAGAATGTGTACATCCTTATTCTAATGATAAACAAATTAACTATATAATATATGTAGAAACTTGTAATCTTTCTGTTTGTTTGTATTTAATTTCATTAATCTTTATCACAAAAATTGATCCTAGAAGTACCACCACATTTTACGACCTGCGGGGCTATTGCGTAACTCTGTTGACAGTTCAAGTGATGATCACATGTTAACAATGTGCATCATTGAACTGTCAAACAGCTAGTTTCGTATTGCCTATCTTCAGTGACCAACTGCAGTGACTTCATTAGCCACTGGTGCCTTTGATAGCCACCGTAACAAGTTTTGACAGATGTTATTGTATCGATACTTTTAAAATTACGATTGTGTAAGCTTTTGAAGCTGTATAATAGTCGATAAAATTTTAGAGTGGCAAAATAGGCACCGTCAATTTTTATAATTCACCACATTTCCACCGTAGTTTGTTAGTCACTTGTGTGATACGTAATACCAATTTTATGGAATTGTCAGTTGACAACTAAGTTTAGTGTGCAACGAATGCTAGTTGTCAACTGTTATTGAAAAAGTTAGCCAATAGCCCCCCTGGACAGCTTCTAATCTTATACACACAGGTGCGATCGTGTGTGTGAAGTTGATATCAATACTCCTTAGTAGATACTTTTTTTTTAGGTGGGAAAATCATCTAATGACAAATCTCGCTCTTGGGCGGAGCGAGAGATAGTGTCAGACTTTTACTGACTAAAAACCCACTCCTGTTCCTTCTTTGCCTTCATCACGGGGCCGGGGGGTTTTGCTTTCAAACTACATTTTATTTTGACACATGTTTGAAAACTCAATCTGATTTTATTCAAAAAAGGTTGAATGCAAAAACTCTTAAAAAGTAGAATGTCTCGAAAGTTCGAAATTTGAAATGGTAAGGACTAGAACATTTTGATTATAAAATAAACGAAGCAATCCATATTAAAAAAAAACTGTGTGTGTTGTCCACCGCACGTCACCTCTACCACGCATGCGCATCACCTGCACTGAGTTATGGCCCTAGCTCCCGAGCAGTGCATAAAACAGTGATTTTCTGAAGCCTACTCCTCGGTATCTGCTGGGTTAATAGATTTGAAATATATATATATTATAGTACCTTTAACACATTATCAACACGTATGACTAATACTTTAGCCAAAAAAAAATTAACAACATATTTTTTCGCTTGTTTTCCCTACTCCTTTCAAACGGCTTTGATCTTTAGAAATATTGATCTTTGATCTTTACAAAAAAAATGCTGGTTACTTGTTCTTCAGAATGTACATAGCATAATTATATAGATCAATCAATATTTCGCAAAGAAAATGAATTTAATGGTCAGCGGGACTCTGTTGACAAAAAATAAAAGGCCCGTTTTGACATTTGATGTTTTTATTATTTACGTTATGTAACCGTCTATATTACATTATGTAACCATTATGTAATTATATTAAAACACTTTATGTAATTAAGTAAGTATTATTTTATTGCTTTTTTCAGTTTCGTTCCAAGTTACATTCTATGATCTTTCTCAAATGTCAAAACGGGCCTTTAATTTTTTAACAAGTATATGCGGGCGCATGCCGAAGTACAAGTATGTGTACATGTAACTCCGGCCAGATGTTCAAGGGATTATACGCCTTAACAAGATAAACCCGCACGGTTAGCTGAAAATAGCTAAAGTAAGTTTCCTTTTCAGAAAATACCCGCGGCACCAGCAGACTTTTTTCGGCCTTGCTGGGCACCTAAGGTTTGCTGTCATCTCTTTGAGGACCTACGTGCTGTCGACGACTTGGGCTCGGTTTGGACGGTTACCGTTCGGCCGTATGGCGAGCTACCCATTGCTGGTCGACCGCAAACCCGCGCCTACCGTGGCTAGTAATTGAGTTCGGCCGTCTCCTTCGCTAGCATTACTGCTTCGCAGAAGGAGGCGACCGCCTGCCATTACTCCTCGCTCCGAACGCACGCGAGAGGTTGCTGCCACCGATCGCCTCCACGAGGACAAGGCGGTGCTCCGCCCAAGTGGGGCACACTTCTACCGTATGCTCCATCGTGTCCTCCGGGTGGTTCACACAATGGTGACACCCTGCCGTTTCTTCCGCCTGAATCCGATGCAGGAACCTCCTGAACTTTCCACATCCGGCGAGGACCAGCATGATGCAGAATGTGAGGACGGCGTGACGCCTGTTCAGCCACTCTTCAAAGAGGGTCCCCTCTCTTACCGCCATGATTATGGCGTGCCCAATCTCTAAGACACGTGAATCTTCGACACATTTTTTAACAACGCGACACAAAATCGGAACTGCTGGGCCTAGAGTAACGTGTAATTTAGCATAAGGGTTCTTTTTATGATGTAGGTGAGCACTAAGAAGGGGTTTTTGAAAGTTCATATTTTAAGGGAGTGGAAAGAGGGAAATTCGTCTGTATGCATAACATGCTTCAAACTTGCATAAATATAAAAAAGAAAAATTAATAAAAAAAATAATAATAAATAAAAAAGATATGAATTCATTAAGTAAGTACTTCTTATTCAAAACTACCTCTTTAAAACATTTTGATATGGGAGAATCTTATTCCTTGAGTTAATTAACGCGAAACAACATTTATTTATTTATCTAAATGAAAAAAATGGACTAGTTCAAAGTCAGTTTAAAGGAATATTCCTTGGGTTAAGAATAAAACGTTAAGATAATTGGCTCTGATTTTTTTAATCGCCGTAACCTATGTAGACGACGCGAACGAAGTCGCGGGAAAAGTGCTAGAATTATCCACAGTTACTATACAATTTTCATAGTGAAAATTAGATGAATTGTTCTTCTTAGACAAAATCACTATCAGCTGCGAATTTTCATTTACGCACGCTACATATGAACGGTTTCCATGGTTGATTTTCGTTATCACTAGATGTCCACCAAAAAAAGTGCGTGTACGGTTGTTAAAACCGTTGTAAGTTATTTTACCACTAATTTTGCTTTTCAATGATCTTTCATCACAGTGGTCAACGCCAAAATCATTTGAACCAAATAGATATAAATCCATGGATGGTTGCTTTGCCTTCGTATCCTAGTTTTTTAATAGTCTAGGAAAAAGGTTTTTCAAAACCGAGTTTTCGGTGTGCCTTATTCGAATGCACGCTTCTGCAACACACTGAAGCTCGACATCACTCTAGTGTGACAAAAGATTGAGCGACAGTAGTTCGACATTACAGTAGTGCGACAAACAATTGTGTGAGTACAGTTACTGTAATTCGACAGTACGTCGGTACAGTAATACCTCCGGCTAAGATAGCTCGACGGAGCCCCGCTCTGCAGGACTTGTACTTCTGGGTGATTAAAAAAATAACTACGAAGGTACGTAGTACACTTATTCCAGGACATGGTCTACCCGTGTACCAAATTTCATCCAAATCCGTCCAGCCGTTTCAGCGTGTAAGAGTCAGTGTTGGCATGATTAAAACCAGATGTTTTAAAACACATGTTTATAAGAGTGGGAATTTAAACCGTGTTTTTATCACATGTTTAAAAACACAGATTAATTTTATAAAACAATAAGAAAAAAAAACAAGCTTTACTTCTCATGGTGAATGAATGGATATAAAATGAAAATTGATATAAAACCAGTTTATGTTATTGCTATTTTATATTTTTGAAGTTTTAATTAAATAATTTTTTGTGATTTTTGTGAGAAGTAATTTATTCAATCAAACAAAGATCTAAGTACCTATGCGGATTTATGTGGGACAAGATAACACCTATTTTTGAATATTCTTTTTCAAAGCAATCAAAAAGCTGCTCGGAAAGTCCTAATGTCGCCCAATTTAAAAATCAGCATTAGCTAGGTCAAATTAATTTGAAATAATGCCCTAAAATAAAAAGAACACTTGTTTGAATAAATTTGAACTGTTTGTTTCATAAAATTAAAAAAAAAAACTGTTTTTTTTTTCAACCCTAGTAAGAGTAACAAAGATACGCACACACACATACAAACATTTGGCTTTTTTTGTACACCATGATAAAAATACGCAGATGCAAAGAAAACCTTAAACTAAAAAAAAATCACAACTGCCGACCATAGACATACACATTTACAGACAATCTCAAGCCTGAAGGGAGATGTCAGCAAAACCGTAGGAGTAGGTTTTAGTCAGTAAAAGTCTGACACGCCCTCCCGGTCCGCCCAAGTGCGGGGGATGTCATTGGATAATTTTCCCTCCGAAAAAAAAGTACCTCTTGGTCGGGTTTTATTTCTTACAAACGGTAAAGTTACTAAATAATTATTATGTGGAAGTTGATAAATAGCATAACATGTAACAAAACCAAAAGTAATTTTGCTCCAACAAAACTTGATTGTACTGACTGATATAAAACTTATAATAATATGTGAAAGTTTTAATAATTACTTTTCGACAATAAGCACAGTTCTAGCAAATGAAATCTCAAAAAAATACCAAAACTAATGTAACAGACACGCTTGAAATATACATGCAAGTGTAGAGGTTTAAAAGATTATAGACATTTTGTCAACCAACTCAAGCACAGGCGTTGATGGCGAGGAATGACAGGCGTTCGCCTCTTTCTGCGAAGCAGTAAAGCGAGCAAAGAGGGAACGACCCTCACGTCCCAGCCCCCGATTTCGACCCCGACTACCAGCCACAGTAGACGCGGGCTTGCGCACGACGAGCAATGGGTAGTTCACCGTCCAGCCATCCGGTAAATCGTCCGGACCGAGCCCGAGTCATCGACGGCGCGTAGTGTTCTATGCTCACCTCAAAGAGATGTCAGCAAAACCGTAAGGCCCAGGAGGGCCAATATCTACTAGAGCCATAGGTTGACTTCTGAAAAGGTTACCTGTAGTCCTATAACGCAAAGGGCAACTGAAGGAACATAGAGGTGATTTTAGTCAATAAAAGTTTGACACGCCCTCTCGCTCCGACCAGATGTCATTAGAAGAATTTTCACCTCAAAAAAAAAGGTCTAGGCACCTGTCAAAGCGCTTGTGTTTTTCAACATTAGCTAAATTGGCCTCAACTTCATTTTGACATCATAAGACACATTTTCAAAATGGAAGACCTCCTGCTGAAGCCGCGCTCAAAAGTGTCGTGAATTTTCCTAAAAACTCTCAAGATACAAGGTAACTTGAATTGTAGTAGGAAGGAGTCGGTGTTTTTCACACAGTTTATCAACATAAGTCTAACATGCCCACTAACCTCTTTAAAGGGTGGTTTTGGAAAATTCGACGTTATTGATCAAAAAAATAAAACATAAAGAAAAAAAAAAGAAAAAAAAAAAAAAAAAAAAAAAAAAAGATAAAGATATAAAAAAAAAAAGATAAAGAGAGAAATGAGTATATTAGAGGAAGTTTGAAAGTGGCGCCAGTGACTGAAAAGTTGAAAGGGAATCGTTTGTCTTGGTATGGTCATGTAAAGAGGAGAGATGAAACGCATGTTACTAAAAGAGTTATGAGTATACATGTGGATGGGTGGAGAGGGAGGGGGAGGCCAAAGAAAAGATGGATGGATTGTGTGAACAGTGATATGAAAGAAAAGGAAGTTAGTGATAGCATGACGGTTGACAGGATAGAATGGAAGGAAAAAACATGTTGTGCCGACCCCAAATAAGATGGGACAAGGGCAGGAAGATGATGATTGATCAAAAAAATATAAGTAGGTGAACAGATGTAATAAAAGTCTTTATCGTGTATATACCTAAGTATCAGTGTATAAAATAATTAGAACCTCGACTAGACTCTTACGAGTCAGTTTCACTAACATTCACTTATCGTCTTACTAGTTTATTGTTATATACTAGCAAGTTGATAGCCGTAAATCAATCAACTTCTACGTATTATCTTTCTTTCTCCGGAATTGCATCGGAGATGAAATTTTGAAGATGATGTGCTACTAGTGCTAAGGATATACTTTTATGCCTTTAATATTCTCTCAACGCTGGTCGCTTATGTTACTTTTTATTTTATTGTTGTTTGTCCTGTGCGAGTCTCAAAGAAATGTTTTCTTTCTTTCTTTTCTTTCTTATGCAGCACGTTGTGTTATTTACACAAAGTCGACATCACATTTTGGTTCTGGATAATTACTTAATAAATTCTGGATAATTAATTACTTAATTCATACACAGTTTCGGGAAAATACACATTTGCAATCATTTGACGAACCTAAAACCAACAATACACAATTAGAATCACTTATTACCTACTTTATGTGAATTAAACTCGCAAAATTAAATTATCTACTTACCTTACTGTGTACAAATTTTCTCCGTTTACTCCAAATTGACACAACAATAAGCATTAAAAACTATCACTAATACTAACTAACTTGTATTATTTGAATTGGCGCTTAACAGTAAGCATTAGTAACCCGACCGGCAACGAGCGGGGCTATTGCGTAACTCTGTTGACAGTTCAAGTGATGATCACTAATTGTTAACAATGTGCATCATTGAACTGTCAAACAGCTAGTTTCGTATTGCCTATCTTCAGTGACCAACTGCAGTGACGTCATTAGGCACTGGTGCCTTTGATAGCCACCGTAACACGTTTTGACAGATGTTATTGTATCGATACTTTTAAAATTGCGATTGTGTAAGCTTTTGAAGCTGTATAATAGTCGATAAAATTTTAGAGTGGTCACAATAAGCACCGTAAATTTTTATAATTCACCACATTTCCACCGTAGTTTGTTAGTCACTTGTGTGATACGTAGTTAATACCAATTTTATGAAATTGTCAGTTGACAACTAAGTTTAGTGTGTAACGAATGCTAGTTGTCAACTGTTATTGAAAAAGTTAGCCAATAGCCCTCCTGGACATGCAAATAATAATAATAATAAATCATTTATTTTCAGGCATCTTGGCCCATAGATAAATACCTTACAGACTAACATATATATGAAGTAAATTAAATACAATTTATTGTTAATAAATACGACTTATGACTATGCACGTGCATCTACACACACAACTAAGACCACCGCGACGTTGTGCCCACTCATTTATTTATTTATTTTATTTCTTTATAAAAACTTCATGCAACACAAAGGTACAAAGGCGGACTTAATGCCTCAGGCATTCTTTACCAGTCAACCAAGGTGATGAAGAGAAAACATGGCAGGTGCATAAAAAAAAATAGCTTATTTCATCATCCTGTATCGGAAATTCAACTACACTAGCTATACAAATGTATATTTATAAGAACACGCTGTTCCTGCTGAAAACTTGATCAGCTACAACATACCTGAGTGTCATAGATGACCAACGGCTCATTCGAAGAAAACGTAAATCCCTCCCGTACCACACCGTTACGCAGCAGGAGGAATTGAGTGATAACTAGTTGCTGCCAGCGGTTTTACCCGCCGATAGTAGAAAATTATTCGAAAGGAAACATATTCCCGGGATAAGAGTATTCTAGTGTTATTCATGGACATGATGTGCCAAATTTCATCCAAATCACTGGACTTTTGAGCAGTTTTTGTCTGAAGGAGTAACAAATATATGCACTCACAAACTTTCGCCCTTCATCATCATCATCATTTCAGCCGAAAGACGGCCACTGTTGAACATAGGCCTCTCCCAAGTGTCGCCACAATGAACGGTCCTGTGTGAGGTCCTGTGTGTGTTTCTGTGTGAAGGAGTAACATACATATACATTCACAAACTTTCGCCTTTAGCATAGCATAGTCGGCCTTATAATGTTCCCACTGTTGGGACTCAGGCCTCCTCTAGGAGAGGGAATGGGCCGTAATCCACCACGCGGGCCCAGTGCGGGTTGGTGGATGTCACGATGTTTTCCTTCACCGTTTTGAGAGCAGTGGTGATGAATTAAATTACACAAAGTAATGTGCCTGGCTGGGTTTGAACCCGCGACCTACAAACTTTCGCCTTTACCTATAAATAAATAGTAGTGTGAAACTGTGAATCCAACTGTCGCAGTTTGATCTGCATTTCCTTTTTTTACGTGGGAAATCATCAAATGACTTCTTCTGCTCTAGGTGGAGCGAGAGGTAGTGTCAAACTTTTACTGACTAAAAACCACAGTGTTCCTTCAGTTGCACATTGCTAGGGCCACGGTAAGTCTTTCGAACAATCCGCAGCACTAGATCTGCATTTACTCAGAGGAGAGAAGAAGAAGAGAAGAGAGCAAGGACATCGTCTTGCTTATAAAATCTTAGGTACCAACCATAAGCTTCGTTCCCTTTGAAGCTCCATGACTAAAATTTGTATGGATGAAGAGTAAAAAAGCTACGATATGGTCCCGGGGCCGCAAAACGAAATGGGGCCGCCCAAAAGGATAATTTCCGTGTTTTCAAGAAACGTTCGAATTGGCATAGCCGTTGCAATCTTTCAAACGTATAATTTCTGTACACTTTGACCAGTTTTGACATTGATTGAAACTGAGACGATGATTAAGGTGCATTCTCACACACCAGTCACCGTCAAGTCACGTCACCGGCCAGGTTTTAAAAAAAAAATGTTTCTGTACTCCTAGTATGACTTTGTTCCCATATCAGTGACGTCACCGGTCAGGCACGTCAAATAATATTTCCATACAAGTATCATACTTTTATCCCCACACACCCGGGATCGTCACGTCTCAGTTCAGTCAGCGTCGTGCTACCGTCATTGCGTGGCATACGTCAGGGCAGTATCTGTTCTGTAGCGTGACACACACCTAATCACTGACCAACCCGTAACTTGACTGATGTATGTGTTTAATGATTCAGTCAAACCGGCGACGTGACTGACGAACGACGTGACAGTGACTGGTGTTTGTGGATACGTACACAAACCGTCACCGATCCGTCGTCGGTGACTTGACGGTGACTGATGTGTGAGAATGCACCTTTATTATGGAGCGATTTTAGTTTTAAAATCGCTCCATAGTCTTAAAATCGCTCTATGATTATGAAGCGATTTTAATTTTAATGTTCACTAAGTATAAAAATTAGTTTTTAGGGTTCTGTACCTCAAAAGGAAAAAACGAAACCCTTTAGGATTTATAGGATCACTTTGTTGTCCGTCTGTCTGTCTCACTGACTTTCTAACTGTTTATCTGTCTGTCAAGGTCCTTTATCTCGGGAACGCGTGGAGGTATTGAGCAGAAATTAAAACCATATAGTCAGGTCTTTTTTTTTTTTTTCCCGGTGAGAAAATCATCTTATGACATCCCCCGCTCTTGGGCGAGGCGGGAGATAGTGTCAGACTTTTACTGACTAAAAACCCACTCCTCTTCCTTCGTTGCCTTTCGTACCAGGGCTGAGTCTTCCTTTCAGAATCAGACCCTTGGCCCCGGTAGGCTTCGACCCTGCTGGGCCCCTACAGTTGCTGACAACTCCTTGAGGCGCGCGTGGGACAACACGCGCCGTCGACGACTTGGGCTCGGTCCAGACGGTTACCGGACGGTCGGACGGCGAGCCACCCATTGCTCGCCGTCCGCAAGCCCGCGCCTACGGTGGCCGGAAATCGGGATCGGAATCCCGGCGGCGGTTGGGGCGTAAGGACCGTTGCCTCACGCGATCGGCTGCCTCCTTTGCTAGCATTACTGCTTCGCAGAAGGAGGCGACCGCCTGCCACTCCTCCTCGCTCCGGACCATGGCCTGTACCAAGGCCGGGCGCGAGAGATCGCCACCGCCGATCGCCCCCACGAGGACACGGCGTTGCTCTGCCCAAGCGGGGCACACCTCCACCGTGTGCTCCACCGTGTCCTCCGGGCGGTCCACACAGTGGCGACATCTGGGCGTCGCTTCCGCACGAATCCGGTGCAGGAACTTCCCGAACTTACCGTGTCCGGTGAGGACCTGCGTCATGCGGAAGGTAATGACGCCGTGTTGCCTTTCCAGCCACTCCTCAAAGAGGGGACTTACCGCCATAATTACGGCGTGCCCAATATAGTCAGGTCTACGGTTCCTTGATGTTATGAAAAAATCAAACTTACCGAAAAAAAAAATACAGTCGTTTATGTCGCAAAAAACTTGTGTTACGACACTCTCAAGGGAAACAAAATTCATAGGGTACTTCCCATTGACCCAGAACCCTGAAATTAGGAGACTCCATTCGGGAATTGAACTGTTTACATAGATAAGTTTGTACGGAACCCTCAGTGCGCGAGTCCGACTCGCACTTGTCCAATTTTTTGGTACGCAAGATACTTGAGAGAAAGTCAAATGGAAGTGAATTCTCTGTTGAATTGCATTGATGGATTGAATTAGAGTTAATCCATTACAGTGTATTAAATTTATTATTTTAACTTGCTCCTGCCAGCAGCTTCATCCGCGTGAAAGTAGCTTGGTCCACCGTTTCATCCCCTTAGGGGGTTTTTTTTTTCGGTGGGAAAATCATCTTATGACATCCCCCACCCCTGAGCGGGACGGGAGATAGTGTCAGACTTTTACTGACTAAAAACCCACTCCTGTTCCTTCGTTGCCTTCGTCACAGAGCCCCGGGTTTCGTTTTCACACTACATGGGTCCCCTAAGGGGATCCATGGGGATCCCCTTAGAGGGTGAATTTTGGAAAATACTCTCTTAGTGCTTGCCTATGGCGTAACAGGAACTTTGTGTAAAATTTCACGCTCCTAGTCCCAGTCGTTTCGGCTGTACGTTGATATGTCAGTCAGTTAGTTTCTCCTTTTATAATAGACAAACTTTGGACCCCCGTTTCATCCCATAATACAAGTTGACACCCATAATACAAGTTTAATCTTAGCTTGGGTGTCGAGAGGTGATTAACTGTGTGTTAATTTTATAATTTTTATACATGTATGTATTGCAAACCACGTATGACTATCTCTACTGTATAATTGTAAACCTGGTAATAAAGATTTATTATTATTATTATTATTATCCCATTAAGAGGTGAATTTTGGGGAACCCTCTCTTAGTGCTCGCCTACGTCACAAAAGGAAGCTTTGTGCAAAATTTCACGCTCCTAGTCCCAGTAGTTTCGGCTGTGCGTTGATATGTCAGTCAGTCAGTTTCTCCCTTTATATATATAGATCTCAGACGAATAAAAAAGTATAGACGGAGTCGTCGTAAACAAAAGCGACGAAATAAGTGAGGACTAGTTTTGGTTTTGTGTGCGTAACTTGGTGTATGACATCGTAGATTTGCACATGTGACTCCCAAGTGCGAGAGATATACTTTGGTTAAGTTTTATTATTGTGTAGGTAGTATAGTGTTTATCTTGGTTGTATGAAATGAAAGATAATTTCATTTCATGAAAATCATTTGTTTTCATATTAAGTGAAATTATTAATTTTAAAAACACACAAAACTTACATATAATAATAATAATAATATATATCCAACGACAATCGGATTAGGTGCGGGTCATCCAGCGTAACCGTATGTTGGATGACGCCGTACTTGTAAATAAAAAAACACTGTTGTAGTGTCCGTAAAAAATTACGACTTCCCTTATTTTTGGGAATAAATAATGTTCTTAACTTGCAACACCGACACAATGGCGTGTTCAGAGAAATTATATCAGATATTTTTATGATTTTATTTAATTTGTACAGCAAAAACGTTATTTACTTGTGAAAAGTAATCCCAGAAGCCTTTTTTTGGAAAAAGGAATTGTTCTTGCAGCAGTTTATGACACAGGACGTCATAATTTCGTAATTATTATCTCAACAAAACAACGTCACGTGCACTCGCTTGCTAGCGGCAGACTACCGAACGGCTGGCTTCATATTGCCAATTGGCTTCATATTACGTGCCACACTTTTAGGAGCGCAATGTTCTGTCTATACTTTTTTATTGGTCTGAGATATAGATAAAAGATTTGTTAACGTAATTCTAAATGGAGTACCTACTTATGTACGTCACACACACTATCAAAGTTTCGTACTTAGGTTTGTAATACATTCAAAATAAAGTGCGTTGCAATAGCAAACTATTGGGCAAGCCACAATAATGGTGGTCCCTCTTTGAGGCGTGGCTGGAAAGACCTCACGGCGTCCTCACTTTCCGCATGACGCAGGTTCTCATCGAATATGGTCGATTCGGGAAGTTCCTGCACCGGGTTCGTGCGGAAGTAATGCCCGGGTGCCACCACTGTGGATCGCCCGGAGGACACGGTGGAGCATACGGTAGAGGTGTGCCCCACTTCGGCAGAGCACCGCCGTGTCCTCGTGCAGCGGCGGCAGCGATCTCTCGCGCCGGGCCTTGGTACAGGCCATGATCCGAAGCGGCGGTCGCCTCAAGGAGGAGGCCGCACGTGCATGCGTGAGGGAGCGACCCTCACGCCCCAACCACCGGGATCCCGATCCCAATTTCTGCCCACCGTAGGCGCGGCCTTACCGTCCGTCCGGTAACCGTCCGAACCGAGCCCAAGTCGTAGAAATTACGCACGACGAACCATACTGTAAGTAATAATAATAATAATAACCGTTGCGCGGTTGGATCAAGGGCCTGATACAGAAGGCAGTACTCCTCAATACGGCCCGCATTGTGAGGAGGTTCCTGTCTCTGCAGCCCTAACCACCGGTAGCTTGGACCCTGTCCCGACACCGGCGGACTGCTATTTTTTATATTTTTAAATGTTTTTTTTTATATGTGTTTTAGAAAATATTTAAAAATGTACAAAATATGTATAAAAAATAAATAAAGAAAATAATAATAATAATAATATTTATTTATTTCACAAACAAAGTACTTATTGTATTTTAACAAAATAAATGCTCTAAACAGTAATAGACATGTACACAAAAGTTTTAGCAGCTGGAGCCGAACTAGAACTAGTCTAGTATTAGTACTAGTATTTCGGCTTCAGCGCCAACCCCCCCGCGTTACATTTCATACTTATAAATCTTAAATGCTCGCATTATACAACACATGAATATAAGGTGCACTCCGATATAGTTCTGCTCTGTTCCTCTCTTTGTGTGTTATGATAGGTGAATGAGTGAGTGTGAGAGGGTGTATATATAGTTGAGTATGAGTGTGGTATGTGGAAGTTAATGAGAGGACATGTTATTGACTGAGATACTGTTTTATGTGTATATAATATAATATGTTTATAATTGCTATCTATCTCGATACGGTTAGAAGCTGTTCAGTCTCATCATAAGTGAGACTTTGCAGGTATTCCATTACCTTTCTCCTGCAACGATCTTTGTTAAGAGGATATATATTAAGAATTTTAAGTAAAGCATGCATCGATATTTAGAACGTCTAAGTTCCGTAATATTTTATCACGGAACTTATACGCTGTAACCATCCTCTCTTTTTAAAAATATGTAGGTTCTCCTGTGCTATGACTATGCTAGCTAGCCTACACCTGTGCTACGTAGCCTTGCTACGCCTGTGTTACACTACCTTGCTACGCAACCTTGCTACACCTGTGCTACGCAGCCTTGCTACGCCTGTGTTACACTACCTTGCTACGCAACCTTGCTACGTCGTTGCTACGCCTGTGCTACGTGACCTTGCTACGTGGTTTACGATCTGAAGAAAATACCTAGAAGAAAACCATTTCACAGAAGCCATGCCATACGCCGATGCGTCGCTCACTACGTGCACATACGTATATTTGTCTCTGTTTAGCGCTCGCAACCCTAATAACTGTTTTAACTACGAGGCAAAGATATGCTGATTTTCAATGGTGCTATCAAATAGTTAACAGATCGCCTTACGAAAACGGACATAATGGTCTAGGTACAGATTTGAAACTAGGTCTGACTTGGAAAAATAAACATGAACGTAGATAAAGTGGTTAATTAAGTGTGCGGGCGGGCTAATGGATTTATTATACACCCAAATATTTTCTTGGTTTTCATGAGAAAACAAAAATTATTCTCGTAGTATAGGTACCAACTATCTAAGTAATATTGTCAATTGGATCGCAGTCAAGCACTGGTTTATATCAATTAAAAAAAAAAAAGGTTGATACCCGACAAGAGTGACGCTCTTATGAATTCTTCGTGTAACCATTGTTCAGTCCTCTGCATCGCGAGCCTAATCTAAGAGTTAGCCGATTTTTTTTTAATGGAACGCGTTATTGTCTTCAGATGTCTGTACTAATACTATACTTATATCGTGTACGCATAAATGATTTTCAGATAATGTTTTGTTCTTTTTAGGGTTCCTTACCTCAAAAGGAAAAAACGGAACCCGTATAGGGTCACTTTGTTGTCCGTCTGTCTGTCTGTCTGTCTTTATGTCTGTCAAGACCCTTTATCTCGGGAAAGCGTGGTTGAAATTAAAACCATATAGGTACTCAGGTCTGCGGCCTTTGAAGCTGTGAAAAAATCAAACTTCTAAATTTTTCATGCAGATGAGAGAATACAACGTAACAATTTAATATCTACTAGCTTTTCCAGCGGTTTCACCCTCACGAAAGCCGAGTATTAAGTAGGTCTTAACGATATTAAAATAATTGTTTGTTTTATTTTAAGGCATGGTCTAAAATATTAGGCTGGTTGGGCCCAAAAATGCAAAACAACGCACAAAAATTTTAATTTTCCTGCTACCGCGAGCCTTTTCTTACAAATGTTTGTTTAATTTATTATTTGTTCGCTTATATGAATAACGTTGTTTAATACATATGGACATTTGTATTGGTAGCCGAGGCAGAATGGCCGCCATCCCAATTGACTAATACAGTACGCGTACATAATAGGTGAACTAACGCGCTTTTCCTATTGGTGTAGGTAGAAATTACATCCAGCTGCTACGATCTTTGTATGCTTCTTTTGCTTCTTTAACATTCATACGGTCTTCATAGTCATTATAACATCTAATGTGTATGGTCCTTCCCTCTAGTTTGTCCCCTTTCGGATTTTCAACTCTCACCTTTCATTAATACTCTCAACATGACCAAACTCATTAGACAATTTGTTTTTATGAAAAAGAGCAACAATGGGTTTCACAGTATTCCCGTATATATTAGGATTCTCCCTAACTGACCTCTTAAAAATACTTGTATAGTTCTAACATAATACTAAGTATGAATGCTTACGTTTTGCATTGCATTGATTTTGATTTATTTAATCTGTTTTCCTCTTAGTCTGCAACATGCTGTGACCTCCTATAATTAAAGGAGCACATATAACATACCTAACCTTATTCATTGTTCCCAAATAAAAAAGGCAGATCCCAAAAAAAAAGTCATAAAGAAGTAGAAACACAAGTTAGTAAGTGCTTATGGAAAGAATGAACTCTTGGCACGGAGCTGTAACACATCACCAACTGACCTACTAACGGAGGTAGTCTCAGCACCCCTGGCGAGCAATGTCTGAGGGCTAAAATCTACAAAATTTCTGTAAAGTAAAGGTTTGTTTGTGTAACATAACAATATTTTAATGCAAGCCTCGAGTCAACGCCCCGCGTTCGCAGAAAACGTCAAAATTTTCATCAGTAGCATGTATTTACAATAAAATTCCACATTGTAGTGTCTGCTGTGACTATTTTATTTAGAACAAGTAATCTAAAAAAGCAGTATAGTAAGTTGTTGTGGCGACGATGTGGCGGTAGCAGTGAGTTCGGCGACGGCGGGCTGCGCTGCGTTGCGTACGCAGTGCGCAGGGTGCGCTGGGTGCGCAGGGTGCGCAGCGCGGCGGGGCGCGCGGGCGGGGGCGCGCGGCCGCGGGCGCGCAGTGCTCCTCGCGCAGGACCGGAGTGGTGTTCACTCGGCGGCGCGCCACGGCGCGACATGCCCAGCTGATGTTTATTTATACCGCGAGCTCGGTGGAGGGTGCGCGCGGGAGGCCCTCCCCTCCGCGGCACCACGGTTCCGCGTGATGCAGCCGAGCGAGCTAGCCGACACCGCGCACGCCGCTAGCGGAAACCCCCCGCAGCGTGGCCTCAACGGTGGCCGCTTCGACTTTGACGATGGTGGTACTTATTGTGGTGGATGGGAAGACGGCAAGGCCCACGGCCATGGTGTGTGTACTGGACCCAAAGCACAGGGAGCTTACGCCGGCTCCTGGCACTTCGGCTTTGAAGTTTCCGGTGTCTACACCTGGCCCAGGTGAGATAGTGACTTCGCCCGGGCCTCGCACACGCCCGAGCGCAAATCCGCGTCCGAAGCCGCTCCAAAAATAGGCTGCTATTAATAATTGAGTTCGGTGTTTCGCTAGAAAACGCGTGTAACGGCGGTGAAAGTGCCTCATGGCCCAATCTCAGCGAAAATATTCATATCGATCGGTAGACGCTGATAACAACACGTGATAACAGTATCATAATTATCATAGTCAAGTCCTGGTGTCGATTGACTTGTCATTGTTGGAGACAGATCCATTAGACAATCTATGAATTGAAGCCTAGGAAACGCCATTTCATAAATTTTATTTCTTTGATTGGAACCATTTAGCACCATTGAACCATTTAGACCTGTGTTTCAAAGCAACTGATACAATTATACCTTGTCTCTAAAGAATTTGTTATGAAAATACATAAAATGCAAACCCCAGAAGTCAATATGAAGGATCCATTATAAACAATGTACCTTAAGTACTGTTCATAGGAGTTCATGGTGTCACGACATTCACGTGTTCGTACTTCCACTTCATCCGTCACTTTTACAAATTATTGTAACGACTTAATTGTTTCATGTAAGTAATGGGAATAGGTGTGTTCCTACAATCCATTAGAGACTAATAAGGTGGTGGTGGCCCCAGAAGTGTTACTATGCGTATCAATAGTCAATGGCCAGTGTCTGCGAATTAACCCGTCGGTCGACCTAATTCTCATCTTAACCTTACAGTTAGCCGTTTTATGACTTCTTGTACCTACTCTTATTTTAGATAGGATACCAGACTGAAGATTCGTCATTTTTAACGCCTAATTTCATAATGCGTTGAGACATCTTCCTTCAGTTTTTAACTAAATTAATAAACGCTTTGATACATACGTGGGCAATTTGTCATTACACTCAAGACTCATGATTGACGCCACAGCCGAAAGTGATCGGCGTTATGGATACGATTGTACAAATGCTTATGCGTATCAAACAACGCTTTTCAACACACTTGAAAAGAAACAATGAGTCATAAACATTACTTTGCAACAAATATTTGGGAAAAATAGCTGTATGACTTTTTCGGCCTTCGTGATTTGAAGGAGAAGCACTGACTGCAGCAGCCGCCAAACAACAACGCCTTACCTATGTAACAAAAATATGAAAACTGATTATTGTTGTTTACTTAACACGGATAAAAGTAATTATTTGGAGAAATGAATGTTCCTATCAATACATATAATATGATATTCAGTTTATTAAAACATTTTAAATAGTCACATATTTTGATAGACCTAAAATTAAAGAAGAAGAGTTTTTTTCTGGGATTAAAAAAGTGCAGAGTCTTTGTACTCTATTTAAGATTGGTCTATGGCTTCCATTTCGCACTAGTGCAAGATATGAATAAAATGAACGCTTGTGAAATAAACTGCATTGTAAACGGTGCGTAAGCAGTGCAATAAAAACTAATATTCGAATGTGTTAAATTAAATCGATAATAATAATAATATTGGTAATAATTAATTGGTTTTGACACCTTCCATTATTGTCTTAACCTAATTCAATAGTAGGTAGATGTCCAACTACATTTCAATCTAATAATACTGATCATGTTTCAAGATCATCAAGCGGTCTCGGTAACTAGAACACTGATATAGTGTTCACACAATATGAATGTATAAGCCAGTTTAATAAAAGGATGAAACAATACCAATCCAAACGTACCAGATATGAAGCACAGAAAATAAGAATAGGACAGAGGTATCTTTTCTCGTAGGTGCAATGACCTCAATGAAAGTTCGCATGTGTATAAAAGTTTGCTCTGATATAACCAGAAGGTCTGGCAACGGCTATGCATTTTATGCCGCTTTGTGAAGTTGTGATATACATCATACATCATTCTAGTTAGACATATATTCTGGATATGGTGTCGGATTTTCTAAATTAAGTAATATTCTCAGTTACTTAATTTATCTTAGAGATTTATACACTTATTATCATAAATCGCCAATTCGGCTTGAGCAAACATAGTGATTAATACTCATGCAGCCTTCTTCGTTCAAGAGGCATTTGCCCTGCAGTAGGACAGACTTAACAGGCTGGTTTTAATATTAATTTGAAAATATTTTTGATACATTTGGATAACCTACGGTCTAAAAGGCGTTGGAAGGACCGAATCAATTTGCAGAGGCCCACTAGACACTTTAAATTGGATGAGGTACCAACCGATGATTAGGTACCTGAATGCAACACGCAAGTGCACTCAAGGGTAACCCTGGTTGATGCAGGGCTATTGCAAAACTTGGGGTATCTTTAGAGGACTTATATCTAGAACTATTGCAAGGAAATATGACCAATGTTATAATAGTATTCAGATACAATTGCATGCGGTGACTTACACACTTAATAATGGGTGTCCAAAAACGCTCACTATAACATAATAAAGTGACGTAACGAAAAGGGGGGCGAAAATAAGTGCTTGAGGAGTAAAGAGGTATTCCACTAGTCAATCTCTGAAGTACGTTTAAGATACCAGCTACCAGCACCTTGCTAGAATACTTCCTTCCTCCGAGTCATTTGCTCTCGCATACACTCAAGGAAGAAAATGGATGGAACTGTATTCGTTGCTAGGATCCACTTAGTTTGGTCAACAAAACCCAACCAAGAGATGAGGAACAAAACAAATCTCGTAGGTTCTTATTTCTTACTGCCCAACAGCTTGCCGATCATTATTATTTTTTTACTTTTTACACAAATAATTTTAATCTGCCTAAGATCAATATGACATAATTTCTAATATAAACTACATACCCCAGTAACCTGGGATACAGGTAAAAAAGTTCACAGTAAACTGGAGACCGTGGAAATTGAACATTACAAATGAATTTTTACATTGCAATTTCTATATCCAGATTACAGATATCTCTAGTCTTTATTTGATTTTGAAGCTGGGTACCTATTCATCTACATTGTTATTTTATGGTAATAAATTTATTTTCTTACAATGTAGAATGTATGAGTCCTATTTTCTGAAAGCACTAGGTACACTTATCCTGCATATTATTTGACATGTTTAACAATACATTATATTGTATTTACGTAGTGTTCAAAAGATATATATATTTTCACATAAAGATTTACCAAAGCTGTCATTTAAAAAAAAATATTAAAAAAGAACTCCAGAGAGTTAATTGGAAAACTGGCTTCAATTTATTTTACAACATAACTTATGCGAAAACTGGCTCTTATTGCACGACTTTTTCTTGTGTTAAACTTTTCACACCCTTATAAAAGGAAAGCGATCATCATCATCTTCCTGCCCCTGTCCCGTCTTATTTGGGGTCGGCGCAACACGTTTTTTTCTTCCATTCTATCCTGTCAACCGTCATGTTATCACTAACTTCCTTTTCTTTCATATCACTGTTCACACAATCCATTCATCATTTCTTTGGCCTCCCTCTCCCTCTCCAGCCATCCACATGTATACTCATAACTCTTTTAGTAACATGCGTTTCATCTCTCCTCTTTACATGACCATACCAAGACAAACGATTCCCCTTCACGTTTTCAGTCACTGGCGCCACTTTCAAACTTCCTCTAATATACTAATTTCTCATTTATAAAAGGAAAGTGATAAATAATTAATATTATATTGCTAGTGCAGGAAAGTGATAAATAATTAATATTATATTGCTAGCGCTTTTCAATGTGTGTATTTTTGTTAGTTCTGTATGTTTTGTTGTTAGCACCACTCTTCCAAAAACTAAACTCTGAAGAGATTTACAAGAAACAATTATTTTTGAATTACTATAGTAAAATATTTAACAAAAATCCGGCCATTCGCATTTTGACGGTGAAGTCATTGTTGATGCGTAATATTCAGAAATAGCGTGAGATTATCTTGAATAATTAAATCGCGAAATATCGCGTCTCTTATAAATCCTACGAGTTCGTGACCTAAATATCCGATCAAATTGGCATAAACTACCTACGTGGAAATGAAAAAAAAAAACTTTATATTTGAAATAAATTGTAAACCTTATTCTTATGGAAAGTAACAAGAATAAAGGTTTAGGGCAAGGCTGTTACAGTACTTGTATTTGCTTACTAGGTATGCCAAATTTCATGGTGACCCATTTTCATATAATTCCATAAACTAGAACGCAAACCCGTGCACAAGGTTTCTTCCCCTAATTCTACATAAGATATAGATCCACCATCACCACCATTTCAGCCGAAAGACGTCCACTGCTGGACATAGGCCTCCCCCAAGCGTCGCCACAACGAACGGTCCTGTGCGTCTCGCATCCATCGGACTCCCGCAATCGTTACCAAGTCATCGGTCCACCTTGTAGGAGGCCTTCCAACGCTACGTCTTCCGGTACGTGGTCGCCATTCCAGAACCTTTCGGCCCCAACGGCCATCTGTTCTGCGAGCAATGTGCCCTGCCCATTGCCACTTTAGTTTGGCGATTCTTCGTGCTATGTCGGCAACCTTGGTTCTCCTGCGGATATCCTCATTCCTGATTCGATCACGCAAGGAAACTCCGAGCATAGCCCTCTCCATTGCCCTTTGGGTGACTTTAAGCCTTCTAATGAGGCCCATTGTAAGCGACCACGTTTCGGAGCCATATGTCATCACTGGCAACACGCACTGGTCATAGACTTTCGTCTTGAGACACTGTGGTATATTGGACGAGAAGACACCGCGCAGCTTCCCGAACGCTGCCCAGCCGAGTCGGATTCGACGATTGATCTCTTTCTCGAAGTTAGACCTTCCCAACTGGACCGTCTGTCCCAGGTAAACGTATTCGTCTACAACTTCGAGTGTAGAGTCCCCG
Source organism: Mythimna impura (assembly GCA_905147345.3). NCBI lineage: Eukaryota > Metazoa > Arthropoda > Insecta > Lepidoptera > Noctuidae > Mythimna > Mythimna impura. The sequence goes on along the minus strand of LR990348.1, from coordinate 12,068,130 downwards.
ACCTTGATAGGAGTGGGTGCTACATGGCTGTTTACCATGACTTTGGTTTTGTCCATGTTCATTTTAAGTCCCACTCTTTCGGAAGCTCTACTGAGGTCACCAAGCATTATACTGAGCTCTTCCGTAGTCTCAGCCATGACTACTATGTCGTCGGCAAACCGAAGGTGAGTGATGTACTCGCCATTGACATTAATGCCTAGCCCTCTCCATTCCAAAACCTTGAAGACATCCTCCATTGCTGCCGTGAACAGTTTCGGAGAAATAACGTCTCCCTGCCTCACACCCCGCTGCAAGAGGATAGGTTTCGAGGTCTGGTCTTGTAGTCGGACTGACATAGTGGCGTTTTTGTACAAACAATTCAGCACTTCGATATACCGATAGTCAATTTGGCACCGTTGGAGAGACTGCAGTACAGCCCAAGATATAGATACTCATATAATAAATAATTAAATATTGGTACATCGCTTTATAACTAAAATAAAATGTTTCGCTTCTGTTTTTACTTTGTGAGCATCTATATCTTTTATCTATCTTTAGGTTGTTAGCAACCGAAAGATTGTTAGCAAAGAAAGAAATCAATGGCTATATAGCTATTGATTTGATTGATTGATTTGACAAAACTCGAGAATGACTAATCGGACCAATTTGGATGAACTTTTTTTTAAAACAATTTGTTGAAGTCTCATGGAAGTTTTTATAAAGAAAACGTTTGGAAAAATTGCAACACAAAAAACCTTATTTTTATAACATTATCTGCTCGTAGCTGTCAGTATTAGAGTTAGCTGACAACAAAAGCTTTTGACTGAACGACGTCTGCCACGTCAGCTCGTACAGAATAAATACTGCATGCTTTTTTGAAAGATAATAATTCACTGCGCAGATTTTATAATAAGCACATGTAGGCACAACATTGTTATATATTAACGGGGCATGAATGAGCACTAACGAATGTACATCCTAAAGCAGTTATGATGACTAATGCGTTTACACTCAAATTACATTTTATTCGGAATTTGACTGAGGAGTTACACATGCCCATGCAAGTATCCATCCCCTTCGTTACTCATAGTTATGTATGTCTTATAGGTATCTGACTAATTCCTCGCGTTCCACTTTAAATACATTTGATTCATAAAATTGTATCGAGATGCTGAATTTAAAGCACTCTTAAGAACCGTAAAAGAGCAGGTGCGTTTCTTTTAGGTGGGAAATTATCCAATTACTTTTCTCGCTCTAGGTCGGAGCGGGAGGGCGTGACCGACTTTTACTGACAAAAGCCCACTCTATGTACCTTCTTTGCCTTGCGGCCCAGGACCCCGGGTTTCCCTTTGTGAAGCGAGGTGCTAAGTAATCTGTTTTTACTTTTGCTTGATTATATTTACATTCCTTAACTTAGAAAACTGTTTCATCAATTTTATCAGTACGAAGATTTTTGACAAAAATACTACTCTACTATGTCACAACTCTTGTTGGTCAAGTCCACGTCTTCACAACGCTGATGCAACCCGCTGAAAAAGCATAATAGAAACGCGAGCTCGCAAAATTAGGCTTCCAAATTACAATTCAATAAGTAACTATAATAAACGGACACTGGTCTGTCAAAATAGTAAGTAGTCTTGTCAGTTATGTCACCTGTTATTTTGAGTATTTTTGTCAAAAATCTTCTTATACTACTCTTGTTGTATAAGTCCACGTCTTCACAACGCTGATGCATCAAAAATATTCTCTAAAGTAATTATTAAAAGAATTTGTACCTACCCAACATGGATGTAGACCCTACTATAACCAGGTTGAGAAGGGTAAAAACAGCGTACCTACCTGACTCTTTGCTATAACAAAAAGAAGGTACAGTACATTAGAGACAATAACCATTCGTTATAACAATGAAATGCATTAAAACGATACCTACTTGGTTCATTCCATATAACCTATAGACTCTTGACCGTAGGTATCTGTAAAATGCTGAAAACAAAAGCTTCAATGTTAATAAACCAATGCCAACGACGGACGAAGTTTTTCTATAGGTATTTGAAAACAGTAAAGTCATCAAGACAGACCTCTTATGAAGTGAAGAGCTGACAATGTTAGGTTTGAAGAAATGAGAGTTGATGTTAAATTAAGATAGGGCACACCGATTACAAGGACAGCTAAGTTACTCTCGAGTATGTGGAAATGGCAAGGTCCTCTGACACACTGCCCTTGTGTTTAATAACCTAATCTTATTCGTGCTATTTTGTAAGGGAACTCTGCAATTTAGCACATTGCCATGCTTGTTGGTAGTGTTGAGATTTTAGCTGGAAAATATGCTATATATTATCTTTTTCATCACATACCTAGATAATTTTATCCTATTCATATAAGTACCTACGTGTTTTCCGATGTAAATGTACAGTTTACCCATGTTGATTAAATTAATTGATTTGATCTCAAATGCCCGGCTTTACGATCAATAATTAAAGTTTTCTGTTAGTATATCTTTAGTTTTAACCCGGATTTGGAACTCTGCCCAATAAATGGTCTAATGAGCCGTTGTTTTTTATAACTTGTGACTCAGTATATAGGTACCTATCTACTATTGTACAAATACAGGATAGAGTATAGTACCTAAACCCATATCCATTCCGAGATTAGGTACATAAAATACATACTGGCTGATTTGCCTTAGAGTTTTCTTTCATCTCTGTGTATAACAAACACGGAATGGCGTCATGCAAATCAAACCATAAACTATGTTTTATTGGCCCAATCGCTGGTTCATTGTTCAATTCAGTCGTTTACAACGTAAAATATGTATCTATAGCACACTCTAAACATACATCAATCGTGCGTAATTCAGTAAATATTTTTACGTCAATGAAACATCAAAGTTTTCTGCTTGAGATATTATATGAAACACCACTCATCTCTCAAGTATAAGTACAATTAGTCTTAAATACTACGTCTAAGATTATTATACTAATATTTAAAACGTGCTCGAGAAAAATATGTATAGTTCAGTAAGATGCTGGTATTGATCTTGGCCGTACTTCCGAGATTATGATGATAACCGTGGCGTGGTTCCTTATGCACCTCAGGATATTTTGCCCCCTTTGTTGCTACGTCACTTCTTGCTAGCGGCCGTTTTTGGGAACCCAGTTATTGAGTGCGCAAGTTACTCCCTGCAAACTGTAAGAAGGGTTATTATCGATGTATATTAATAACATTGTTCAGGCATTGGCCATAGTTTTAACATAGTTCTTGGTGACCACTTATGCCTCCATATGTCACATTGTTTCCCACCAATCGAGGATTGTCCTTGAGTGCACTTGCACAGCGCTTATAGGAAAATCTTCGGTTATTACCACATTCCATGAAAAGTATCAAAGGGTCCTCTGCGAGTTGACTTCGACCCTTAGTACTTCTTCTAAAGGTCCAGGACCCCAGGGTCCTGAGTTATATAATGACATAATATTTATTACTACTTTATAGTTTTGTTGTGCTTTATATTCTTTGTTCATGACGTTTGAATTTTGAATATAGGTCATGGCGAAATAACTGACCATAAATGAAAGTTGAATCGCTGAGTCATGATTAGGCGATTCTCTGAACTAAATAGCATAATTTCTTTCCGTAGTACTTAGGTACGATGAACAGTTTTTAGTTTAACTGTTAGGTATACCTTTGCTATTTGATTGATTTATTTTCGTATTTAATCATCAGAAATTGGTCATTCTGTTAATTAAATACGAAAATACTTTAATATTTAGGTACAAAAAAAAATTAAATCGTTGGACCTTAACGCAGATCCTATTTTGCAACAGGACCTTTTATTTGCTATAATAATATATACTTACGTTATTGTACAAAAGATACATTCATACAAAACAAGTGTGCAATGGGTGGTTTTATCGTACAATGATTGTAGACTTTGCAGACTTGACATCAAAACCTTAGCGGTAGAATAGGAATTTTAGGTAACTTTAAACAATTAACGTAATGGGATATCGTGCAGTTAAACACTATGTACGAGCAGACCGCGTGTACCGTAAATACCCACTGGGCACTGTACCTTCATCACCTGTAGTGGATAATACTGTAAGAACCGTCGACTATACATACAAGTACAGCTACATACATATTAAGCTAAAAGCACCAAAAAAAAGTCCGTGAAATTCAAATTTTCTTAAGTGTTTTGCGTTTTTGTAGGTCAGTATCAAGTTGTATAGTGTTTAAAATATGATTTGTGACTGTAACACGTATTTATTAACGAAATTATAATCATTAAAATTATTAACACAACCCTCCGAGTTCGTCTGACCTTATGGAATGGCTATTTCATGAAAAAGTCATTCAATAGTGTCATTTATATTTCAATCAACATAGAACTTCATCCTGACCTGCAAAATGCAAAAAACATGAGAAATAGTACATTTTGATACAAGTGCGGAAATTTTGTCATTGCGACCGAGGCGGAATTCGCACGAGCCGTAGGCGAGTGTGTTATGGAGCCGAGGGCTGCAGTGACAAATCTGCACGTGTATCAAACGACTTTTTTCAATACACTTACGAAGAAATGAATAAACGGGGGTTGACCCGCGGCGACTTGTGGGGGTCGATGCGTGCCCAGCTTGATACGATAATAACATTGTGGCGGGGAAGAACACGCGCACTTTTCTGCACTAGTGCGGAAAACAGTCTATTGCGTGCCTAAAACCCGTGGAATAAGAGCGGGTTTTCGAGTAAGTGTATTGAAAAAATATTTTCGTGAGTAACCTATACAGGGTGTCTTTGACATCGACGCACAAACGAATACCATGGATCCAGTACATGATTCTGGACGCTCCAGTGGTGGAATTATTCGTCGGTTGCTTCCTAATTAAAAAAAAAGAATTCTTACGTTTTTTTAAACTGTATAAAATCGTTATTCTAACATTTTTTGTGAAAAAAAATGAATGAATTACTTTTAAAATTAAAAATGTCATCGGGATTGATTACAATAACGATTTTACCTACCCTGATGACTTTTATTATTATTATTTTTTTAACTAAAAATATCATCGGGGTTTGTTAGAATAACGATTTTACACAATTTAAATTTAAAAAAAGCTCAGATTTTTTTTTATAAATTAGGAATAAGCCGACGTAAATTTCACCACGGGGTGGTCCAGAATAATGTACTGGATCCATGGTATTCGTTTGTGCGTCGATGTCAAAGACACCCTGTATAATCAACTGAGCTTTAAAATCTTGACAGAAAGTCTTTGTCAGACTTTTGGTGACTACATCCCACAGTGTTCTTTCAATTGTCCTTTGCTAGAACCACGGTAACTCTTCCGAACCATCCGCGACCCTGGCGTCCTGCCAGGGTCGCGGATGGTAAATTTCAGGGTTCTAGTTCAACGGGAAGTACCCTATGAATTTCGATTTCCTTAGGAGTGTCAAATATACGATTTTTGCGACATAAACGATCTAATTTTTTTTTGTTAACTTAGAAGATTAATTATTTCACAGCTTCAAGGGACCGCAGACCTGAGTATATGGTTATAATTTCAACTCGATACTCCACGCTTTCTTGAGATAAAGGGACTTGACAGACAGACAGACAGACAGACGGACGGACAACAAAGTGATCCTATAAGATTTCCGTTTTTTCCTTTTGAGGTACGGAACCCTAAAAATACTTTTTTCCAATTCGGAAAATCTTCGAGACTCCATTTGGGAATTATAGTTTGTACGGAACCCTCAGTGCGCGAGTCCGACTCGCATTTGCCCAATTTTTTTTGTATTTAGACTGGATTAAATACTAAAAGCTGTACGAAGGCGCCAATGTCTGTCACACAGTTCATACTAACACAGACAACGTGGTTTACTGTATAGTTTTAAAGAAAACTTAACTTATTTTTAGAATAATCCGTAGCTATGGCAGGCCCGAAAACGAAACCCGGGGCCCTGGGACGAAGGCAACGAAGGAACAGGAGTGCGTTTTAGTCAGTAAAAGTCTGACACTATCTCCCGCTCCGCCCAAGAGCGGGATTTGTCATTAGATGATTATCCCACCTAAAAAAAAAAGCTATGGCAGGCCCATACCGAGTACTAGCGTGGTGTTCTATACCTTCCTATTACGATATGCCTGCCTAGCCTTTCCTTAACTATGTTGTGATCAGCGTCCAGCCTAAACGGATGTAGCTAAACATTCGTATTTTAGATGAAGCGACTGCCTAACTAACCTCCACACCACAGCCCAGGAGCGAGGAGGAGTGGCAGGCGGTCGCCTCCTTCTGCGAAGCAGTAATGCTAGCGAAGGAGGCGGCCGATCGCGTGAGGCAACGGTCCTCACGCCCCAACCGCCGCCGGGATTCCGATCCCGATTTCCGGCCACCGTAGGCGCGGGCTTGCGGACGGCGAGCAATGGGTGGCTCGCCGTCCGACCGTCCGGTAACCTTCTGGACCGAGCCCAACTCGTCGACGGCGCGTGTAGTTCCACGCGCGCCTCAAGGAGTTGTCAGCAACTGTAGGGGCCCAGCAGGGTCGAAGCCTACCGGGGCCAAGGGTCTGATTCTGAAAGGAAGACTCGGCCCTGGTACGAAAGGCAACGAAGGAACAGGAGTGGGTTTTTGGTCAGTAAAAGTCTGACACTATCTCCCGCCTCGCCCAAGAGCGGGGGATGTCATAAGATGATTTTCCCACCGGGAAAAAAAAAAAAAAAAAAAACACCACAGCCCAAAAGCTAATACACGGTACCCCTTGGGAAGACTGGTGTCAAATCTGGCGTCTGACTATCCGTAACGAGTGTAATCTTCTAATGACAGCCGGTTCCAACGACTTAACGTGTTTTCCGAGGCAGGAGTCTCGGTTTCTAGGTACCTAACGGATGGTCACCCATCCATGAACCGACCTTACTAAGGGTTACTTAACCTTGTAGATTAACACGTGTGATTGTTGTTAATAGTTAAAAGTTACTTTCACAGCTCTTGTTAACTCTCAGTGAAACCGTGCAAACAAAAGATCATGAAACAAAAACTTTGGTCCTATTCAAATTACCCCTTCACCAAACAATTTTCTTTGCTTAGAATAATACCTACATTCGGGTTAATAAAGCATGTACTCCTTTGAAGAACTCAAAGTTTCTTAAAGAATAATGATATATACGAAAACAAGCTTTTAGACTCATCGGAGTTTCTCGTTCAAGTTTCTAAGGCTTCACGTTGTTATGAAAGCTAGCAAACCAAAACAAAACCTTTTACGATGGTGACTTTCAAATTCTCAAAAGCAAATATAATAAATTAAATCTACCGCTAATATGCTGTACATAAGAAATATTGTTGATTTTTTTATTATTTCTTTGAAGTGGAAAATCATCCAACGAGTTCTTTCGCTCTTGGGTGTGTCCTTCATTTGCCCCTTACGTTCTACGGCTACGGTCCCTCTTTCAAACGTTCCTGCAGCCTCAGCAGGCATCGGCTCCTTCAGCTTTGCTGAGATACCCTTGAGGCGTGCGTAGAACACTACACGCCGTCGACTCGGGCCTGGTATTTACCGGACTAGCTGGCGACGAGACCCCGTCGTCCGCAAGCCGACGCCTCCTTCGGCGGTGGCTGGGGCATGAGGATGTCCATTTCCTTACGGTTCTGGCCGTATGTATAGATGGAAAACCAAACCGTACTTTCGCAAAAAATATATGTCATCTTGATCTACATTCATTACCCTAAGGTGTTCTGTGATCTCGTTTTTTTGTCTTAGGGTACGATGGGACTGATATACGCTGTGCGTTATAAAAGTTCCTAAATTAAAAAAAAAAATGGTATTCTGAGCTTTAAGCCTCAAGCGAATATGGCAGCAATCAAGCAGCAGCAAGTAGGTAAGTAATCTATCCTGAAATTAACATATATGGTGTAAAACCACACTTTTCTAAGAAATCCCGATGTGAAAATTAAGTAAAATATTAAAACGAAGTACCTACGAGTACCTATGTAAAATAAGTAATACATTTTCTTAGAAAATTTCTTTGTGGATTCAACAAGTAGGTACCTACGCAACCTATAATGTTATGCTGATATTATATTCACGAGTATGAAGACTCAAGGGATCACAAGCCATTTTAATAAATGTTTAACGATTATCTATTGATTTGGATGAAACAAAATGTTCGTTTTCATACTCATTGATAAAAAAAGAGTTTACTCATGATAAACTGGCGACACACACCGGGATCGCTCGTGCAATGTATTTCCTACTAAAAATAAAAAAAAACCACTCCTGTTCCTTCATTGCCTTTCGTACCAGGGCCGAGTCTTCCTTTCAGAATCAGACCCTTGGCCCCAGTAGGCTTCGATTCGACCCTGCTAGGCCCCTATAGTTGCTGACATCTCCTTGAGGCGCGCGTGGAACAGCACGCGCCGTCGACGACTTGGGCTCGGTCCGGACGGTTACCAGACGGTCGGAAGGCGAGCCACCCATTGCTCGCCGTCCGCAAGCCCGCGCCTACGATGGCCGGAAATCGGGATCGGAATCCCGGCGGCGATTGGGGCGTGAGGACCGTTGCCTCACGCGATCGGCCGCCTCCTTTGCTAGCATTACTGCTTCGCAGAAGGAGGCGCCCGCCTGCCACTCCTCCTCGCTCCGGACCATGGCCTGTACCAAGGCCCGGCGCGAGAGATCGCCGCCGCCGATAGCCCCCACGAGGACACGGCGTTGCTCTGCCCAAGCGGGACACACCTCCACCGTGTGCTCCACCGTGTCCTCCGGGTGGTCCACACAATGGTTACACCCGGGCGTTTCTTCCGCACTAATCCGGTGCAGGAACCTCCCGAACTTACCATGTCCGGTGAGGACCTGCGTCATGCGGAAGGTAAGGACGCCGTGTTGCCTTTCCAGCCACTCCTCAAAGAGGGGACTTACCGCCATAATTATGGCGTGCCCAGCACTGGGTTGCGATAGTCGCTGTCGCCATTCCGCCATGAATAATAAACCTACTTGACAATAACGAAAAACAAAAAAAGAATGTTAAATAGAATAGAATAGGATAGAATTTATTTTATATCGGACACAAAAAGATCCATACAGTGTTAGTAACTTAATGAAAAACTTATTATCTAGTGTTAGTACCCATTACCCTTTGAACAAGAAATTTTACAATCGGAGAGTTATAACTCTCCGCTATAGTTATCAGGATGCTGTTGCGACTATCTCTCACTCTCCTGAGCAGCGAATAGGTCGAGCCGTTCTCATTTGATGCTCTGGCATACAAGTGGCAATTAATTTGTTTCATATAGATTTAGATACATACATATATAGGTATAAACTCAAGCCCTTTTCCCATACAATTAGATAATAAAATATTATCTAGGCTAGGATATTAACTTCGTTTTAGACACAAAGACTAGTTTGTTACCTTGCTGACTGACAACCGAATGTAGGTACATAATTAAATCCTAAGTACCTATTTAATAACTTTGTTTTCACTAACGAAAGTCATAATAATATATTAAATATGGAAGGGTTTCTGAATAGAGCATAATACATATTTTGAATCATAATAAATTTTTGAATTAAGAATGTATCAAGCCTCGCACTTTTTTTTTGTATCGCACTGTTTGTGCAGTTAGCCAGTGTCAAGTTTAGAAAGTATTCAGTTTTCAGTCACTTTAAGTTACTTTGAGTTCCATCAGAAGGTGGATGTAACAACACATTCTAATGTTTTTGCAGTATTTGGCAGCACCTGTATCGGGTCGGCCTTCTCAGTAAGCTTCGCTGTGGTAGTCAATACAACAATAATTCTCAGCTCCATTTTACTGAAATCGCGCCTGTTTCAATGATTCCACATATTGCCCAGCTGCGTAGACACTTGAGATACAAAACTACACTAATTTTACATCACAATATCCACTAGGAATAAATTTGCGAATAATTAAAACAGCTACTGAACTTCATTCGAAAAAATTCCGCCCAAATATTTTTTTGATAGAATTTCAGGTTAAAGCAGATGCTGTGAAATACTCAATTTCAAATACTTATTTTTAACCGACTTCGTTTAAAAGAACGGTTCCCAATATATTTACATAGGTATATTACTATGTTTAGGCATATCTCTTGTTTATGAATGGAAGCGTTGGGTTCAGTATTGGCTCCAAGGTGATTCCATTTTAATTTTATTGGTATTGGACCTTGGACTTCGGCGATTTAAGAATAGCATAGTGATTGAGGTATTGTTAGGTTAAACATTATCCCAAAAGAGGGTAGTACCGAAGACTCCACCAGAAAAACGATGAAAGTATTATATTTCGTGAAAAAGATATTTTTGTGCCATTTGTTGACTTTTTACCCGACTACGGAGGGTTATGATTTCGACAGGCTATGTATGTATGTGAGTATGTTCATCTGTTCCCTCATAGCTCCTAATCTACCAATCGGAACTCGACATATGCGGTACCGTTAGAACCGTCTTCATTGTCCGCTGAACATAGGCTACGTGACGTGTCACAAAACTCGACATGGCGCCCTCTAGCGGACAAAAAGTATGTGTTAAAAAATAAAAATGGAGATAAATACGCCGCGTTTGGTATCATTTGAAAGGGCTACATTTGTAAATTTTGAAAATATTGCTCAAATTTAAAGTGACGCCCTCTAGCGGACAAAAAGTCATGTGTTAAGTTTAACACCAAAATTGTTTAAATAAAAATAAAGTAAAAAAACTAAAACCCGACTACAACAAAAAAAAAAACGACGCTGAAAAAGTATGAAACAAGATTTTCATACTTCGAACAGAACAAAAAGAAAAACCGTAGTCACACGTTATTAAAGTGTTTCGGTTGGTACCTATAACGTGTGACTGCGGCTTTTCTTTTTTGTTCTGTTCGAAGTATGAAAATCTTGTTTCATACTTTTTCAGCGTCGTTTTTTTTTTGTCGTAGTCGGGTTTTAGTTCTTTTACTTTATTTTTTTAGAATTACCTATCTCTATTCGCGATAGCATTAGACAGGACTTAAAAAAAAGTTGTTTTAGGGTACACTTTGTAATAATAGTACAATATATGTATATTATGCTTTATTACAGTTAAGATTCATGCTGAATTTATTATAATCAACTTATTTTGAACTATCCATCTTCTGAATTTATGAGGCTTTTAATTAAATAAATTATTTAGTTCTTACTTATACTACTAGTGCCCATGTAAAAAACCTAAAAGAAGCAGGGGTTGTCAGTACCTGAAACGTTTTTCATTATACTATATCAATTATTTCTATTTATATGAATATTAAATAACTTGTTGCCTTGTATTGTGTTCAATTCCTACATTTTGTAAGGAAGAAATTTGTTGAGACGCCAGTTAAAAAATAAATAAAAAGAAATTGAAATAAAGCTATTTATTAAAAAAAAAACATTCACCTATCTAATGTTTAGTACTTACCTTACAATAACAAAATTTATCTAAGTAGGTAATGTTAAAATTTTATATTGAAACCATTATTTATTAAAATTCACACCTGCTTCTATGAACCTCTTTTGTCTAATGCTATCGTGAACGGAGTATATGTGTTTTATTGAGTTATCAGAATTGGGTAAAACCACTGACCTCTATCTACTATTTACCACTGGACAGGCTGTTCCATATGTTTGACAGCTAATTTTTTGAGCCTATTTGAAGCGCCACTCGCGAGCGTCCAGTGAACTAATTTTGACATATAATGCAAAAGGCTGCAGAGAAGTGTACAGTACTATGAACTATTTTTGCATTTTGAATTAATTTCGTTTGAGTTTCGTGTTATTCCTACTTCAGGAATTATATAAAACCTATGAAAAATTAAATAATGTGTATATTGTAAGCGGCGCGATATTACTATTTTTAGTACCGTAGACACACGCTAAGGCCGATAGCGCCAAAATGGCGAATATCAAACGGGCACAAAAGCACTTTGACGGCCGCCAGTCCAGTGTGCTAAATAGTAGAGGTCAGTGGGTAAAACTATCAATTCTATAGTGAAGTTGGTTCATCCAACGCAGGAAACGTGAATGTCACTGTCAATTTAGAAATTGACATGCAAGTGCGCCAACATCAGAATTTACATAAAGTTTAAAATTTAAACACTACAAAAAGACTACAAATTATCGTTTTTGACATTAACTTTTTGAGTAGCGTAATTAGAGACACAATAGAAAGACAATGGCGCGTTAACGCCGGCGTTATTGCGGGGATCAACAGCTTAATTGTATTTTTCCGAGGAATCTTCCTATGGTCGACGATGTGCTGAATTTGATCCACGACGGCATACAATAGAACTTACGAGTATATAGATTGAGTTATTCGGGACATCATGTCGAACGTCAAGGATGTTCTATAGAACTTGCTCACTATGAAACAGATAAAACTAAAAAAAAAAACAGCAGACTTGAAAAAATCAACAACTGAATGCCTTGTTTCTTAGGGTTCCGTACATAAAGGGTAAAAACGGGACCCTAAATTATTGCTATCAGTCCGCTGTCCGTCTGTCTGTTACCAGGCTGTATCTCATGAACAGTGATAGCTAGACAGTTGAAATTTTCACAGCCGATATGTAACAACAAATACTAAAAACAGAATAAAATAAATATTCAAGTGGGGCTCCCGGAGCCAACAAAAAATATTTTTTTTGCCGTTTTTTGCTACGGATAGTACAGAACTCTTTGTGCGCAATTTCGACTCACACTTGACCGGTTTTATTGTCTTCAAGAAGTAAAATTATCGGTATAATTTATTTCTAAACAGGGGCGGAAGCTGGGGCGGGTTGCCCCAGCTTCGCACGGGTTTAGAAATCTTTGATGCTCTCGGCTTTTCGTTTCTGTAATATGCATGTATTATTCTTCTAAACCTTCCTTGTTAATCACTCTATTTATTCGTGAAAATTGCATGAAAATCCGTTCAATAGTTTTTGAGTTTATCGCGTTCGTATAGACAGACGCGGTGGAACATTGTTTTATAATGTGTAAGGATAAAAGTAGCTTCAAGCGATAATTTATACAGTACTTTTGTAGTGTAATCATCATAATATATACAGCTTATAGACAACATTAGTTCTGAGTAAGTGCTCGCTATTACTTATAATGAAGGTTATGTCGGATATTATGTAACGCATTTAACAGTAAAGTTATCCAGTTACTACCTACACTTTTGTACATTCTACGTAGGTCCATTTTTTTTAGTTGGAAATTATAAAATCACCCCTTGCGCTCTGGGTGAAGTAAGAGGGAGTGTTAGAGTTTTACTAGCTAAAACCCACCTACGTTCCTTTTTAGGGTTCCATACCTTCACTTCACTTTATTGTCCGTCTGTATGTCTGTCAAGACCCTTTATCTTGGAAACGCGTGAAGGTATCGTGTTGAAATTAAAATCATATACTCAAGTCTGCAGTCTATTTTTTCATAGCTTCAAGCTATGAAAAAATCAGACTTCTGAGTTAATGAAAAACAAAGATACGGCTGTTTATGTCGCAAAAATTGTATATTTCCACTCTCTCAAGGGAATCAAAATTCATAGAGTACTTCCAGTTGTCCTAGAATCCTGAAATTTGGCATGAAGTAAGGTCTCATAGCACAAGTATAGGAAAAAATCCGAAAACTGTAAATTTGTAGTTAAGTTAAAAAAATCATTTTTGCGATTCGGAAAAATCTTCACAACTCAATTCGGGAATAACTGTTTTCATAGGTAAGTTGGTACGGAACCCTCAGTGCGCGAGTCCGACTCGCACTTGCCCAGTTTTGTTAAGGTGAGAAATTATCCAATTACTTCTATCGCTCTAGGGCGTAGAGGGAGGGCGTCTCAGTATTTTACCGACTAAAACCACAACTTTGTTCCTTCTTTGCCTTGCATTCCAAGAAAAAGGGAACCCTGGGCATTCCCTTTGAGATCTCAACCCATGGTCCCTGTAGATTTCGGCCCTGCTGGGCCCCTACAGTTGCTGCTGTTGCAGTTGCAGTTGCTGCTGACATCTCGTTGAGGAGCGTGTGGAACACTGCGCGCCGTCGACGACTTGGGCTCGGTCCGAACGGTTACCGGACGGCTGGATGGCGAGCTACCCATTGCTCGTCGTCCGACCCCTATCCCTTCAGTTACTTTATAAGATCTAGGACTTCGGTAACACTCTACGTAGGTCCTAAGTTTACATATTGATTGCAGGTAAATTGTTTGCCTCTCTCTTTGCCTAAAATTATCCCATTGGTTCTGCTTGACTCTTGATTCTTCGCTGGACGTGTCTATGCTGGTTAGTCGATATAACTTAGATAAGTTTTCTGCACTAGAGACTAGGTACTAAGACTCCACTTCATTGTTTCTGACGGACATTCATGTCACCCCAGTCTTACGTTTTTTGAGACCGGTATAGGGTGATGTCAATTGGTATATTTGTTGGTAAAACACAGCTAATATAAACGGAGTATGGCTTGAAGGCCGACAGAGACCGAACACCTATTTTAGAAAAGTCGTTAACGACCTGTGTGGCGCATTGGTACAGCGTTTTACCTATGTTATCATCGTGCCTCGAGTTCAAATCTCGGTCAAACAAAATAGTCTTTTTGTATTATAATAGATTATAGTAATGTTCTATGATAACAACTGAACATACTTGTAGCAATTTATGAAGTAAACAAGAAAGAAAAAAAATTGTTTTCTTATTGGTCACCACGCTCAAAAAGTGTAACTTGAATTAATATCAAAGAAAAAGAAATACTGCATAAATAAAATAAATAAATAATTATAATTGCATAAGTTGATACAAAATGCTATGCAATAGCTTTACCGCGGCAGTCCCCGAGTGCAACACTTATTTTTTTTTATATGATAGATGAGTTAAACCTGCCAGTATTTTCAACCGTTTCCAGAATCGGCGTATAAGTAAGTTAGAGCTACCTATTATTTTTTATTAATCAATGATTGGGAAATAATGGCACTTGATATACGCGTTATTTGTATTTCGGCCTTATTATTGTAATGAGCTTTTTATCACCTACATTCACAAAAGCGAGTGAGCCACGAAACTCTCTCCAGAAGTGCTAAAAGTTAGTGACGCATAAATTGTGGGTAATTTAACAATTCTGAATAGAGGTCAAGGTTTGACTAGTGAGCCGATTCAACATACAGTCGCATGTAGTTAGGTTTGTTATGCGAAAAATTATGGTTTTATTCGATATGAAACTTCGTCAAAAGCAACCACTTGCTAATAGAAATTACTCGAGCGGACCCGATTACTCAGAATTTAATTAAGTACCTGCCTACGTGTTCGTAGTACCACGTGCTGCGTTCTCTGTAGAATACTGGCTAATCTTACTTTATTACCGCTTATAACTAATGATTGCCAATAAAGAAAACGTTAATTTGTAATCTATACAACTATACATGCAAGTATTGTATGTCATGTGTCTTGTTTGCATTTTTAGGGTTCCGTACCTCAAAAGGAAAAACGGAACCCTTATGGGATCACTTTGTTGTCCGTCTGTCTCGAGAACGCTTGGAGGTATCGTGTAGAAATTAAAAACAATACTCAAGTCTGCAGTCCCTTGAAGCTGTGAAAAAATCAAACATCTTAGTTAACGGGAAAAAAGATACGGCCGTTTACGTCGCAAAAAACGTATATTTCGACACTCTCGAGGGAATTAAAATTCATAGGGTATTTCCCGTTTACCTAGAATCCTAAAATTTGGCATGAAGAAAAAAAAAACATTTTTTGCGATTCGGATCAATCTTCGTTCAATTCGGGAATTGAACTATTTTCTAAGTAAGTTTTACGGAACCCTCAGTGCGCGAGTCCGTCTCACACTTACCCAGTTTTTTTTATTCCTGAGAAACTCGTTTTCCTTACGTTGAGTAAATAATGCAGTATTTCACCTTCTAACACAACCTTACGGTAATCTTTGATGAAAAAATAACCCTACCTACATCGGAATACAATTTAACGACAATGACACATTGAAATTCCAACGAAATATTAAATCGAATTACTGAAATATAAATTCTGTCAGTGGAAAATGGACACAGGTTTAGCGACCGGCCCTCATTTGTGTGCTCAAGGTCGATTCTCTTTACAGTGAAGTCTGTTGGTTTTACTTGTAATATTCAGTTACGTTACCGCAGAACGTACGTGTAGCGTGCGATATAAATAGAGGTTAGGCTCGAGTTGTTCCGACCGTACTCCACTCATGTGCATAACAGACCAATTCATTATCTTACCGCAACTAATAAAAACTGAAAGGAATTTCAGTACCGATGGCACGTGTAGATTGTTGCAATCGTGTACTCGACTATGTTTAGCGAGCAACGAAACTCACGATCCAATCAATGCTAGTCTCTAGTCAAATAATTGCTACCAACTTTTGATTCTATAAAAAAATTGCTTTGGCAGCCGGATCGGTTTGTCTTTCACCGGGAACAGATTTGTTCTATTGTTAGTATTTGACAAGTGTGAGGACGACTCATTGGACGATACGAGGTAAATACGTTCTCTCACGGCTGACCTCACGGAGCGCTATTCGCCGACCCAACGTGGGTTTGTTGTTTATCCTTGAAAGTATACTACCACCCCCACTTACCCTATTTCCGTTAAAAAACAGGTCCATGATTCATTTCACTATGGCAATGCATACCTACCGTACCCAAGTGATAACAAAGATGACCTAACATACATATGTTAACCTTAACCTACCCCTTTTGTTTAAATATTGCCCCACTAAGGATTTTTTCGTACCTACGTAACGTCATACTAATATTATTAAAGGATAACAAAGATGACCTGATTTTGGTTCGGGGTATGCTAAGTAGATACCTACCTAAGTAGATAGATTTTTTCGTACCTACGTGACATCATACTAATTATTATAAAGGCGAGATTTTGTATGTATCCGTATGTTTGTTACTCCTACACACTCAAACGGCTGAACGGATCTTGAAGAAATTTGGGACATGGGTTGACTGTTTTATAGAATAGCACAGGTTACTACTAATAACTCATAGCTTTCTACTTCCACGCTTATATGCAATAATTTTGCTAAGCTTGTATTTTGCTCCATACTACGATCTTTTGTGATGTTTACAAGGAATTTAGTGGGCTAGGTTTAGTATGGCATATTCCTATACTGCATCTTTCTTGTCAATATGTGTGTGTGTATGTTAGTTACATGTTTGTGAACTCACGATACAGGAGTATTTTTTAGTGTGGGACAATGCATTTAAAAAGGAAAAAGGAGAAATAAAATACCTATGTGACCAACTCTTGTATAAGCAACATAGATACAAAGATATACAACGCTACGTGGCATTTTGTTGCAGTAGGTAATGCCTACACTACAGCCCTACATTCAGTACTTGTATTACACAGTATCGAGTAAAGTTTATATAACCAGCCGGTCTAATCTGGAAAATCTCATAGTGCTTAGTAAAAATTGAAGTGAAGTGAACTGCCGTTCCATCGTGTCGTAAAGGCGGCTCACTTCAAGCTCACTACACACAACTTTTCACGGTGAGAATTTAACAAAACAGCACTAGGGTACAAACAGTAAACAAGGTCGGTGCTACGCATTGTCTTCGAGTTTTTTGTAGCGATATACGCTACACGTGGGTAAGCTACGCATAACCTTTGTCTGAGCCTCGCGTAGCATCAGTATTTATTGATGCTACGCGAGGTCTACGTTTTTGATTACATTCCTACGCAGCTGTCGTGCAATAGTAGGTAATGACAAACGCTACGGGTAGTTTTAAGGTCACTTATACTACATACCTACATATATGGTGAGGATACCTACACAATTATTATTATGTATGTTACAGGTAGTTATTTATTAGATAGACATTTGTGGGCGACAGAAGTTGTTAGTAATTAATATACATTATCTCCCTAAATTTTTTTCCAACCAGCTTAGGGTTGGTTTCCGGTCTAACCGGATGCGGTTGAATACCCGTATTTTACATGGAGCCACTGCCTAACAGACACTTTCCTTGGATAGACTGATGGTCAGATTTTCTGGCGTCTGACTACAGTAACGACTGTCAAAGACCTGCGAATGACAACTGGGACCAACGATGTCAATATGTCCTAGATAAATTTAGAAAAGTAAATATGAATTGAAAAATTCACATTGATACTTGCCCGATTTAAACCCGTAACCTCATGCATGAGACGCGCCTGCCTTAACTGGGCTATCATGACACTTAGTAAATTAATAACATGTTAGACTTTATAGCTTGTCATTTTAAATGTAGATTAATGCCGCCAGTCTTTTGGGTACATTACCAGTCGACAGCGATGCGGAGGAGTTTTTCGACGCCGTACTTTAGATTGCTTTTTTTTTAGTACTTTAAGGCTTTTGAAAACGTACAACGTTAACTAATAAAATACGTGATCTAAACATGGCTACTATTTTGCGCTACATTTTTTTGTGCGTGCGAATAGATAATAAATGCTAAATGTTAGGATCGTTTTGGTGAGTAATTAGGTAAATATCCAAGGTCTTGTATATCTTTTAATTAATCAGAGAAAAAGCGTCAGCGTCTATTTACCTAAAAAACTGGGCAAGTGCGAGTCGGACTCGCGCACTGAGGGTTCCGTACAACTTACCTATAAAAACAGTTCTATTCCCGAATTGAGTTACGAAGATTTTTCCGAATCGCAAAAATATTTTGATTTGTGACATAACTACAAATTTACAGTTTTAATTTTTTTTCCTATACTTGTGATAAAAGACCTTAACTTCATGCCAAATTTCAGGATACGGGGTCAACGGGAAGTACCCTATGAATTTTGATTCCCTTGAGAGTATCGAAATACACGTTTTTTACGATATTGATTTTTTCACAGCTTCAAGGGGCCGCAGACCTAATTAGGTGGTTTTAATTTCAATTCGATACCTCCACGCGTTTCCAAGATAAAGGGTTTTGACAGACAGACAGATGGACAACAAAGTGATCCTATAAGGACTCTGTTTTTTCCTAAAAAAATTATTACTTGTGGATGATTCACCCACCGAGCGTATTTTAACGACTCTTTAATTTGAGTTACCTATTTTTGGACGTAAGCAATAGACTGCCAACAGCTTGTGGGTTACTTAAAAGATTCAGCTGTAGTAAGACATACATGATTTTGATTGATTCTTGCTATTAATATATTAGTCTGATGGTAATCAGTAGCATAAGTCCGCACGACGGTTTGTGCCGGGGCGGCTGCTAGTAGGTAGAAAATCGCTGGAGACATAAATTATGATTAAGCCATTTAGGGTTCAAACACTATATGGCCATAAAGTTCTAGTGTCCACCTTAATTTTCAAGCGATAAATCGACTCTTCACGTGTACAGAAGGTGGGTTTTGTTTTGGTCTAAGAATCAGCATTGCCATTTAACAGGGCAATTAGTTTAGCCTTTTGGGCACTATTCCCATTCCCCATGAGGAGTACATTTTTTCTTTCTTTTACTTGTGCATACTTATTTGTCGTTATTATTTTACGTTTCACTCAAGAAAATGTACAAGAGATGTAGCAATACAATCTGAAAGTAGTCTAAAATATGTAAGCCTGTTGCATATTGTAACACCACTTGCAAGTACCTAAGCACAGATGTACTTGGAAGTTATGAACATACGTAAGTAGGGTAAATGTGTAATTTCAAGAACATGGGTCATACTAAGAGGTCATATTATAAGTACGCCAAACCATGTCATACAAATATAGACGTCTCAATATGGAAAGTTTATATAGGTCAACGTGAAATTCATGTTAAGATAATAGTGCTGGTGTATTATCTTCATCCTCAGGTACCTATTATCAAAGTAACCTATTATTTTATCATCAAAGGTACATCTGGTCCGCCCCATCCTTAAAAACATTTTGATATGGAGTCAATGGAGCTTCTCTAGCACCATACCTCATATGTTATGTCGACACACCTTTCAGTTAAGAGTATTTCCACAAATTAATTGTGTAATTTGTGGAAATACTCTTAACGTTGAAGTTGTTGTGAATGTTTTAGTTATTAACGCTGACATAATTACTTTACAGTGGCAGCTCATTCGAAGGTCAATGGCAGAATGGCAAGCGGCACGGGCTGGGCGTGGAGACGCGCGACCGCTGGCTGTACCGTGGCGAGTGGACGCAGGGCTACAAGGGCCGCTACGGCGTGCGCCAGAGCACCATCAGCAACGCCAAGTACGAGGGCACCTGGGCCAATGGACTGCAAGACGGATACGGCTCCGAAACATACGCTGATGGCGGTTAGTATTATCTCATTTCTTTCATTGCCAAACTATTGGAATTCAGACGAAAATACATTACATTTACATGGCCATGGCATTCTTAGCTAGGTAGATCCGTTCGTTACGAGAAAATACATTATTGTTAATCTGGTGATAACACAGA
The DNA here is from genome assembly GCA_905147345.3 of Mythimna impura. Lineage (NCBI taxonomy): Eukaryota > Metazoa > Arthropoda > Insecta > Lepidoptera > Noctuidae > Mythimna > Mythimna impura. Next base: position 12,047,787 of record LR990348.1, on the reverse strand, counting down.
AAACTATTGTTTTAATCTGAAAATAAACTCTTGAAATCCGGGTTAGCCCAAGATGCTACTTGCACAGTTATTTGTAATAAATTAATTTCATAACTATTCGTTGTACCTACACGGTGTTCGCCTCATGACCCAGATTGTGATGGCGAGAATAAGGAAGGAAACCCTTTTACTTGCGCAATGTTCGCTGCTGGAAAATAATATCTGTAAACAACACACCGGCAGGATTATAAATTCTTGCTGAGCATACTTAGGAATGTACTAGGTAGTAGTTTGCAGTTACGTTTTATTACGGAGCTTACAAAACACGTGATAAAAGAAACGGAACGTGTACCTACATGGACTTATATGGTTTGGTTTCTCATTTAGAAATTTCAATTACGCATGCACCAATCAACGTCTCCATCACATGTATGTGTTACACGTTTATGCGTCGTTGGTTCATATTGTGCCAAGTGGCAGAACACAATTATCAATGGAGGGATAATCGTCTCAGTAACATTCCCAAGTCCAAAGTTGGTTTTTCTAGTTAGGCAATAGCTTACGAGTGTTGTATGTGAACTAACATCATGACGTCACAACGTTGACTCATACCCTCAACATAGATTTGTCATTCATAAAATTAAAATTATGAATTCAGTGATTTGTAACAGTTCACCTTTAACAATATAACGACTCTTTTTTATTATCTCACGTCGAAGCTTTCAGTGAAGTTTTTTTTATGTAGATACTGATGGTACTCATAAATATTTCCGGAAATAACTGACGAGAATAGGTCCAACTTCGTTTTAGTACCATTAACATATATTCATTGTCCTTTTAATTCATTAACGCTCAGGCGGTAGCCGGCGTCCGCAAGCCATTGTCTTACTATTGTGTCTCTAATTACGCACGTCAAAAGGCTAATTTACCAACTCTAAGTTCTGATACAAAGCGATTTAGTTCAACTGATCATAACTTTAATATTTACTCATAGAGGCATCTTATGGAGCCCATGTCATAAATTATAAACATGTTTATTTGAATTTACCAACGACTCTATCAAGTCAGTGTAGCCCAGTTACTCGTATGTATTGCAATGAAAGTTTTCAGTAGTTTTCTCGATGAATGATCGGAGTGAGGCGGCCCTGTGCTCTGCCGCCCGCCACGCACCGGCCCGCGGCCCTCGCCGGTTAAATATAGCACAGGCACGCCTGCCGCGCCGCCTCGACACACAATCATGTCGACCACTCATTTAATACCAGGCACTACAAAAATTAACTCTACAATCACACCCTAATTACACAGACATCGTCATCAGTCCATCTGTAGTCATCTCTACAGCCCCCAGTCCCAGACGGACCTAACTATCGCCTCTACTGGCTTTGCAACTCGATAATTTTCAGAAAACTTTATAGCGTGTCCGATTTAAATCGATAAAATCTTATACAATCCGATTTAAAGTGACATCTGGAAACGGTGTGATGTTTGATTGCTTTTCCTAAAAGTAAATGTATAGGTATAGCTGATGAACTTATGGGAATGTTCGAAACACAGGAAATATGATTCGTCACAGTTTTACACCTTTTAGCACGGAATACATGCTAGACATTACATTCATGAATGCCATTGACGTCATACGGTGCTTGAAGATTGACGATAGCGAGATTGACTATGAGAAATAAGTCGTGCTATAGTGAAATACTTAATTTGGATTCTCAAGTGATTGGTGCAGAACATTAGTAAAAACCAATTTTACACTACATAACATTTATAATTTGATTTTAAAGGTATTTTTATTGAAATTATATTTCGGCATCTGTACCCATATTTATTCTTTTTAGTTTTCGTATTTTCATAGAACCTACGTTTTCATTTGTCTGTTTTTTTTTTTTTTGTTTATACTGTCCTTACTCATAACTACCTACTACTGCAGCATTTTTCTCTTAAAATACAAAGACTGATAGGTACACACATCTATCAGGTAGATGATTTACTATAGACATAATTATATGTGTTTTGGAACAGGGAAGCGTTGAATCACGTCATTTAAAAGCATTTCTCTTGACGTGTTCTGGCGATAGATTAGCGCAGTTTGGTCGTAATATTTAAAGACCTATCGGACTCAAACTTATGACGTCTTTACATCGCATTTGCTATTCCAAGTTGATGCCATTATTGTGCGATTACAGATTAGCGAGCGATGAGTATTTTCTTTATCTCTTTTTAACAGCATAGGAGCTAATGGTATTATGATAAAACTCTTGTCATGACAGGCTTCTGTCGCACATAAGTGGTTTATCTCTACAAAATTAAAAGCAGTAGTTACCTTGTGTGTTTATCTACATAGTTGCTGTTTTGTGTAACATTATGATGTGCTATTCTATCTATCAATAACTACCACGTTTTTCTCTATTACAATCGTTATATAATCTAATAGTGATAATAAGCCTACTCCATGTGTTTCAAAACTTTGTAATACCACTATACAGGGTGTCTTTGACATCAACACACAAACGAATACCATGGATCCAGTACATGATTCTGGACCCCAATGGTGGAATTCTTCGTCGGACTTTTCCTATTTTTTTTTTACGTTTTTTAATTTAAACAGTATAAAATCGTTATTCTATCATTTTTAGTGAAAAAAATGAATGAATTACTATTGAAATTAAAAATGTTAAAGAGTTGATTAGAATAACTATTGAATCTACCCCGATGACTTTTTAATTAAAATAATGTTTTTCTTGATACTAAAATTCCACCACTGGAGGGTCCAGAATCATGTACTGGATCCATGGCATTCGTTTATGCGTCGATGTCAAAAATACCCTGTATTATACCCTTTTTTTATGTCATCCACTCTCCCACTCTCTTTGGAGCGAAAGGGCGTGTCAGACTTTTACTGATAAAAATCCACCTGTGTTCCATCAGTTGCCATATGCTTTCCAGGGTCACGTTAACTCTTTCGAACAATCCCCCCGACCTACTATATGGTACCTTGACCTTCTATTAAAAAATGTCCATGAAAGACGTTTATTGGCATTCTTATTTACTTCATAAGTGATTTACAATAATTTTCATCGATGAACCTTCAAGTCGATTACATTACCTACACCTGGTGTGTTTCCTGATAGCTTTGGTCTTTAAGTCAAGAGTGAATAGGTTACTTCTAGGCAAGCGTGCTCTATTGTCGGCCACATCATCGCTTGCCATCAGGTGAGATAGTGGTCAGACGCGAGCCTATCGTTAATAAAAAAAAACTCTAGTATGTTGTTGTTTGTTTGTCTAACCAAACAATGTAATATTGTGATGAAAGGCTTCTTTAGCAAATTATGACTGTATATGACCATTCATACTCATAAAACCATCAAATATGATTCCAGGCACGTACCAAGGACAATGGATGCGCGGGCTGCGGCACGGCTACGGCGTGCGGACGTCGGCGCCTTTCGGGCTGGCGTCGCACTATCGCGGCGGCACGCGCGGCCACCGCGGCTCCATGTCCTCGCTCAACGAGGGCGGCGCCGACCCCTCGGAGCAGCGCACCACGCGCATGGATGACGCGCGCGGGGGCTTCGTACTCACCGTGCGCTCCGACCAGCCCACAGGACGCCGCGGGTCGCTTGTCGGAAAACCTAAGGGACTGCTCCATGTAAGTTAACCCAGCAATCAAACACTCCTACTCCAATGAAATGTTTTCAATATTCACAATCATCTCGCTGAGTTTGCGGACATAGCCTCTTAACTAAGACGTGCCAATGTTATCATAATTCCGTAGTGAGAGAGACGAAACTATAAAGAACAAATGGCACTATTCCTTTTTCAAGAAAGAATCGTGATGGCCGATGGTCGCGAAAATTGTATTTTATTTAAGGTGATGATAATTCTTGTCACCTAATGTAGTGGGATATCTAAGTAACTTGAAATATACTATAGAGAGACACGTTTTACGTACATTATTCGTAACTTCGTAAAAGAAACTCAATTTTACGGGGCCTATCATATGGGACAAGGTATTTTAGAATTAGTTTTAAATTCCATCGTACTTTAATTTAAATTAAACTGCACTAACAATATTTAAGTGTAAAAATACAAATACGGACAATGGGGGTATTTCATCGTGAGTATTTTAGGGTAAAAAAACTAATTTGTACCTAATCCTCGCAAAACAAAACCAAAATACAAAAGGAATGTTTGAGTAGATATCGTAAAGTTGCCTAAGCTATTGAACTCCACTTACTAAGACGACGTATAATGTTTTCAGAAATGGCGCAAACAGCGCAGCGTCGGCGAGCTGGACGGCACCGGCACGGGCTCGGTCCACTCCGGGGGCTCGGGGGGCTCGGGGTCGTCCTGGGTCTCTTCGGTAGACAGCACCCACTCCGCTATGACCCATGCCTCTTTGCACACAAACTCAAACGCAAGTTTCGTTGTCGAGGTGGGACATTACTTATTTGGTTTAAATCACAAATTTATCACCCACATAATCGTTCGCATGTTGATGCAATGCCATCTTGATGCCCTCCACCCCCGGGCCGATCCCTCGCTAGCATGGCTCCACACGAACCAAATAGTCTATAGCAACCCATTAATAATTATATTGCTCACACATTATATGTACGTGTAGATCCAGTCCTAACTAAAATAAACATGTTGTCATCTTTGTGACACACCATCTCTAACTCTATATGTATTTATTAACAATGACACACTCCACATCCTAAATGGAAAATCCTTCACATATGTTAATAATTTTGAGTAAAATATATATTCACAGACTGTCTATGCTATGAAAGTAAAATGTGTGGAATGCCATAACATGATTAGTTTGAGGAGACAGACAATCTACTCACTTTAAGGGCTCAGTTCGATGTTATTTCAACGTCTGAATCAATTTACTCGACAAGCATGTTTGTTATGTGGGGATTGATTGTTTTGCGTTTTGGTTTTGTTTAGTAACCAATAAGTCACGGATGAATAAAACCAGCTTTCCTTTATAGAGAGTCAAACCCTAATCAAAAATGCAAAGAGGTGTTCAAAAATATTTTTTCCTTGCCAGGATGAACATTTGGATGCGAGTGTCACAGAAACTTATATGGGGGAATGGAAAAACGATAAACGCACTGGGTTCGGTATCAGCGAGCGCAGTGATGGCCTTCGGTATGAGGGAGAGTGGTCGGCGAACAAAAAGTATGGATACGGCGTTACCACGTTCCGAGACGGTACGAGGGAAGAAGGCAAATACAAGAACAACGTACTTATAACGAGCCAGAAACGAAAACATTTGTTCCTCATGCGGTCCGCTAAATTTCGGGAACGAGTTGACTCAGCAGTGAACGCGGCGCAACGTGCGTCCAAAATAGCATTACAAAAGGCTGATATAGCTATCTCCAGGTCAGTATGATAAAGGCCGCAATATCAATATTAAATCTGTTCTAAGTATGTAGTTCATTGAGAAAACATTTACCATAATTGTTACAGAACCGCCACGGCTCGAGGGAAAGCTGAACAAGCCGACGAAGCGGCAGACCAAGCAAAAGAAGACTGTGATATAGCGCAAGCTACTGCGAAGCAGTTCGCTCCAGATTTTAAGCACCCAGGCTTTGACAGAATAGGATTAAGAGAAAAATATAGACAAAAGGTTTATGATGCACAAGTTGCAGCAAACCTATCACAAGAATCTGAAAAGATCTTGGATGGAAAGAGCATTCCAAATCATATCCCTCCGATGCATTCACAGATTCCTTCAAATAATAGAGCCCCAAATGCAGTATCTTCCAGGAGACCTTCGACACAATATCCAAAATCCGTAGATCCACGGCTCGCAAACAGTTCAAACTACAATACAGACAATAGAAATCTTGGGCCTCCGCACGATCCGTACTATTCGTCAAATCAAGATAACTGGAAATCAGCAAATACAACACCACAAATATCGCCCGACAGCCAAAAATCGTATTTACCAAATGACCAAACCAATCCATATGGACCTATCTCACAAGGCAGCCAACAACAACAGCAGGCTTCGTCGTACAGATTCAATCAACCAAGTATGGACCAAAGTGGCCAACAATACGTCACCCAAGATCGACGAATGTCTGCGACTAATAGACAACAACCAAACCAAAGGCCCCAACAGCAAGAATGGAATCCTCCTCAAGCTCCTCCCCGACGACAAAGCGTGCTCGGTCAGCCATCTTATGATGCCCAGGGTAACGCGTACGTCGACAGTGGACCCGCTGCGTATGGACGAAATGAGCTTCGAACCGGAACCGTACACACTGAGGGCTCTCTCGACCGACAAGCAATGTCGACGAATCAGCAACCCTATCGTCCAACGACCGATTCCCAAGGCTATAGACAAACGCAAGACCAACACGGGTACGGCCAACCACAAGATCATATGTATCGACAGTTGCCAAATGACAATCAGGCATATCGACAAACAGGCCCTGCTGATCAGGGATATAGACCCAGTGCTCCTACCGAACAAGATATTGTCAACGGAGCTCGGCCGGCAGGACCGCGTCCATCCATTGACTATTTCGATCACTACAAAAGACCCCCCAGTCGAGATTCAAGTGTCGATCGATACGGACGGCGGTCGCGACAGCCGTCTGTTGAAGCAGCTCCAAGCGGGGGCTCCCGGGCAGGTTCCGTGGCTCCGCAGCCCGCAATGCCATCTCGGCCGGCGTCCCGAGCCGCAACACCAGCAGGCAACGGGCATCTAGCGTCTGGCCGTGGCTCCATTTCATCTCGTGCGGGCTCGCGGGAACCCCAGGCATTTGAAGACTCACTTTTGAGAAAACGGACGCTCGGACAGGAGATATCACCATCACCCTATCAGCCCAAACGTACTGAAAGTTTGTATGTGGCTCCAGTACCAGATCCCCCGCCACCTGCGCCGATGAGAGGGGGAGGTGGTGGTGGAGGCGGAGGAGGACGTAAGGTACGTTACAAAATAAGTTATACAAGACCAAGACTAAATATAACCAAATGAAGAGTAAGTAACTAACACTACACACACTTGTGTATAGCTATTAACATAAAAACACTGATATACATTAAATTTCTTTACAACACTCACATTTAAATTAGTATGATTCTTTAATTCAATTATTACGAGTAAAATCAATTTCAAATTCACACTTCTTCCTAACGTTTTAAAATGCACCCGAAAAGAAATGTAATTAGTACCCAAAGATGAATTGTATAGTTGGTCAAAGGTTATTAAGCCTGCAGTCAATTTTGGTATTATGTGAATAACGAAGATATACTATAAGAAGTAGATAAAATGGATAAACGATACACGGCTAATTTTTAGGGTTTCGATCATAAAAGGTAACGGGATATTTGTAAATTCCCTTGTGTGCTGTCACAGAAGAATTAGTTTTATCTATAATTTACAGAAAATGTATAGCCGTTTGTGACAGTATACCTAATAACTAACTTTTTTAATCACGTCAACATCTAAAACTCATTCGTAGTGTAGACAACTAACCTTATCCCGACGTCGTTAAAGACAGCCCCCAGTCTAACAATAAGTAAATTACCAATATGCAATTTAATTGGTGTGACGGCACCCTCAGTATGACTGGTTGTAAATCTTTTGTACTTCTAACAAAATTACCTATAACGGTTGTCGAAGTCAATCTACAAAATTATGACAACCTATATTATCATTTCGACCACTCAAGAGGTCTCAGTATGAAACGTGGTCATCCATCAATTAACCGACCTCGAGGTATGTAGCTGTTACTTGGGCATGAGCACCACGACCACAAATTTTCTGAAACAAACAAATTTAAGGTTAGAAATCAAATTAATTTACAAAAGTTTTAAACTCATTTAAACGCAAATATACATCGTGGGGACGATTATACGACCATAAATAAAACACTGTAAGGCTTATATCATTATGATCAGCCTTTTGTATGGGACCAATTCTGAAATTGTGAAAAAAGAATCTGCTCCTTACATACACGGTAGCATAACGTGACCAAACATATAATGAACAGTATTTTTTTGTGATTGTGATTTCAATTCAGTCCTTTAGTAACAGTTGTTCATAATAATGAGTGTTGTCCCTGTTTTCATTTACTTTTCTATTCTCCTCTCCACATTATGCGAGTAAATTCTACATTTCGTTTCGTAATAATTATCGCGTCTGAATGTAAGGGGTGGGTTTTGCATGGAAGCATTTGTAATCGCAAAAGTAATCTATTTCTACATTTCAATGACAAAATACCTATCGTTTAACAATATTGATATTATAATTTGTCTTTAATAACTATAATAGCCATGATAATCTTCGATCCACGCTAATAGTATCAAATAAAGTTCACTTTCAGACACAGACAGATTATAAGCTTGTTTGTAGAATCGTAACAGTAAAAAAAGCACAAAACATGCTGTACACTAAAGCAATTTATTTAATGGTAAACTTCTACTGAATATTTATGGAACTTTAAGTGGCACTAATCGTGTAAGATAATAGACATACAATACATTAGTCTCCTCTCAACCAATCGTTCCGCGCAATTTATGAACAAGGTCACTCAGGTTATTGTACGTTACTTGCGCACCTAAATAACTAGCCACTGAAATACGGCATTGCTAAATGGGAGATCGAAAAATGTTGTATTTCATGCAAATCGTCTGTTAATAGATTCAACTATCGAAAATTTGAAAATTGAAAGCAAGTTCAGTTGTATTGACTCTTTAAGTAGTTAAACCAAATAAACATAATATATTTAACCTTTTGACGTGCGTAATTAGAGACACAATAGTAAGACAATGGCTTCCGGGCGCCGGCTACCGCCTGAGCGTTAATGAATTAAGGGTAAAAAATTAACCCTTAATCTAAGAACATCATTATAAATGTATAGCAAAACAGGGTGGACGTGCGAATGGCCATGCAATAAGTTTAGTAATGACACGGCATCACGGCAGCGGCCGGCGGGCGCGCGGGGCTCGGCTCAGCGCTCAGCCCGTTCTATTTCTAAATTAAGACAGTCACTCGCTGCTGCTTTCCGTGTATCACCTCTTCGCTATATATAACTAAAAAATACATTAAATATAAAAAAATACTTTGCTAGTTACAATACCAAATAACCCGCGTTTAATAGTAATATGTTAATCAATAAATAACGACAAAACGGTGCCACTTTACCTTTATATAAGCCAGAAAAACATGTTGAGAATTAGTGAGCCGTGAGTTGTATAAAATTGTGTAATTATTGAAAATGTGGTACCAAGGCGACGAAGATGATGAAGAGGATCTTATGTGCTCCCCGGCGATCCTCGCCAGGCGAGCGTCCGAGAGCTGGATTAACGTACCTCCCGTGGAGGTAAACTTACTCCCTTAACATTTCTAATGACGGATATTTTTAAGCGACTAATTCATAATAACCTTATCTGTGATAATGTTTAGACCATCCTAAATATAAAATGCAAACCGCTCAGCTCTTTAGTGTTATCAATTACAGTGACATAATGTTTTACAATTGATATAGTTTTACCTGCGATAGTTAAAGGTCAAACATCCACACTTGGACACATCGATGTCTAATTATGCCAAGTACACGCTTCTTCTTCGGTTAAAAGCTAAGTAGATATCTAGATTTGTAGCACCGTCAAATAAATCAACTTGTTTTTCCTTAACGTCCGTCATCCGGAGCCAGATCTCCGGCGCAAATCTAAACAAAAACAATCTACTCGGTACATCTGTTCTTCAAAAAAGAAATATTCCATCGTTTACTACTCTATAAATTCCGACGTAAGCCAACACCATGCAAGGATATTTTTTTAATTAAAATTAACACACAGCCCAACTCCAGCCCAACTCGTAACTTTACTTGAAATGTAGCGGCTCCGCTCGCGTGATGGTCGAAAATTATTCCATGGAAACGTACCACCGGGATAAAAAGTAAATCTTATGTCATAATTCAGACCATATATTCTACCTATGTTTCAAACCCGGTCAGCCGTTGAGGCGTGTTTTATTAAGAAACAGTAACAACAAAAAGTCCTGTGGTTTTTTTTTTGACTTATTAGTAGGGCTGGCTTCTGCCAACGACTTCGAACAACAATCAAAAATTATTCTACGGGAACGTGCTATCGGAACATAAAGTATCTTATGCCGTAATTCCCCTTTTGTCTACTAGCTACAAATCTTTTTTGCGTTTTATTGTGAGTACATACTGTAATTATTATTATGTTTGCACAGATGCTAAGCACGCCGCAGACCCTGCAGCGCAAGAAGTCGCTGCCGGACGTGGCGGGCATGCCGCGCATGCCGGACGGCGGCGGCATGTCGCGCGAGGAGGTGTCGGCGCTCGGCTCGGCGCGGCGCGAGGAGGTGCGCCGCATGCACGACGAGACCGAGAAACTGAGGGCCAACCCTCTGCTCTATCTAGTTAGTCCGCAAGTCAAGGTTAGAGACACTCGCTTCACCAATATCATAAATGCAGAACATTTGTCAACTGCTACGAAGTGCTACGAAAGTGCTACGAAATGCCTACGAAGGCTACGATTTGTTTATGTATCAAAAATTATTGACCTTTGTAGTGATAAGTTTATAAATGCATTGTACACTGCCTGCAGGACTGGTTCTCCCGGCAGCAACTGGTGATCCTGGTGCTGTTCATCAACATCTCGCTGGGCATCATGTTCTTCAAGCTGCTCACGTAGCATCGGCGTGTGGCGCACGCGCGCCTTCTCTTCCCGACGACATTAACTTTTTTGTAAATATTTGTAATTTTTGAACCAGAAATAGTCAAAATATTATTTGATGTGCGACAAATGTTTGAAGTAACATTTATTCTTTATTCCTTTTTAATACGAGAGTTACATTTACACATCCAATGAAAACGTATTTATTTGTCAATAAGGACTTCAATTTGCTAGTGTACTTTTCTTTGACGTTGTGAAAGTGTGCAAAGAATGACGATACAAGAGTGAAAACATTATCCAAATATTTCGTCGAGCTAATAATTTCGACTTGTTTTGTGCGGGAGTGAATTGAACCTGTTTTGTGTCCGGTAATCGGAAACTTCGAATGTAAGGAGCACGTTGTTCTATAAACCTGCATATTGTAGGTTTATTTATGCCTTCTATTATGAAGCTTAACGCCTTTAATGTAATTTTAACAGCTGAGGTGTTGTTGAAAGCTGAGAGTTTTCGAAGAATTCATGGTCGCTTGTACATGTGGGAGGAAAAAATATATAAATAATAACAACGGCAGCCCCGAGGAAGTCGTTTGTCTCACTACACTGACACTGTGCTCACGATGTTCGCAGCAGTCGCCAGCTGCCGACCACCTTGCAGTCATGTAGCAACCTACTTCATTCAGATTGTAGAGATTGACCGAATTAGGTATCTGAAAACTTTTCGCCACTAGTGAAGTCGGTTATGGGGACGTTATTATTATTACTAAATGTTATTGTTGCTAAGTCAAAGTTTAAATAATTAATAAATTATATTTGTCAATTTTTAATAGTTTGTGCTGGTTATTATGAGATTGAAATTTAACGTACCCCCGAGTGATAATAAAGGCACAAAATATGTTAGATATAGGTATCTACTTGTTTCAAAAGTGTATATAAGTAACAATGATATTAATTAAAATTTTACAAATATTACACAAAATACGCATACCTACCTATAAGTAGATACGTTGTTATGCTTGCAATATGTACAAGACAAAAAATAAAATGCATGTGCATTATTTTCCTATTCTATTAAAATTGTAAAAATCTAGCGATGAATACTGAAATTTTTATACAAGATTTAATCTTCATTTTATACCTATGAAGTCAATTCTCTCGTAATCGAATTGTTTATATGGTTAATACTATATAAATGGTATGTTAGATACTTTATTAATATTGGCATGGAAAGCGTGCGTTGAGACTGTTGATACGTATTATATACACCTACAACGAAACTTATTGAAAACGCACATTCGTTGTAAGGTTATATTATACAGTTGGTAAGACAAGTTTCACAGTTTCATTATTATGTAAAGAATATAAGTTATGTCTCTAAGAATTTTAATTACTTGTATCGATTTTATCTACGTTTCAGAAATAAAATATTTTAACAAAACAATTATGTCATTTATTTTTCCATGTATCTGGCTATCCTGTGTTTTTCCCAGAACTAAGTCACGCCTCAACACGAAACGAGAATGGCTATACACTTCGGACCACACCTTTGATCCGTAATTATCTCTACCAAATAGTAACTAATTAGTTATTAACTAGATATAAAATTACGTTGAAAATTCTAAATTTTTTTTTCTACTTTCTTGAATAATTTATTTGACTATTAGTCGTGCTTGATTGAACAAGACATTTTGCCGAAATTTATTAAATTATTTATTGGTAGTCAATTAACACTTTAAAATAGTTTTTGATGTATTGGTTAATTAAACTATGGATCAAAAAATTCACCTTTTGTCCCAATTTTCGATGTCATTGCTCTTGAACAGAATTAAGATACTTAGTTCATTCGACAGTAATATGAAAACAGCACAATACTGTTATATACTAGAGACGAAAATAGCCTTTATACTACATATTATACAGGTACCAATAAGTTGAACTCGAAGATAGGGTTAATCATTTATTATACACAAAACAAGTTATAAAATATTTCGATTATAGCGTTCATGTACATTGGGTAACTTAACTCTAAGTTGAGTTTTCTCCCAGCAGACCATTGAGTGATAGATAAAGATCCCAGAGGGTAGGATCCAGTGTACAACTTTTAATTTATTAATAATACGAATAAAATAATACATTAATATACCTAAATACAAACATACATTAATATTATATAAGTCAAACATTTATTATTTTGTAGTTCTATATTTTTTAAAGGAAATCCAAGTAAGATTGCCATCCAATCAATAATGATCCATAAACTAATAAATAATCATTCTGGAAATACATAAGAGGCCACCTAGCTACCTACCATCTTTATCATTGCCTAAGTGATCCTGAACCCAGACTCTTCCGGGTTGAATATGTTAGTAGAAGAATCGTTACAACATACCATTGTGGGTGAGTAACTATAACGTATCTACCGTACCATTGGTACGTACACAGGTACTCACCCTGTATTGACCTACAAATGGGTTTAATTCAGCAAGTAAGCGTCAGCTTTGGCTGACGCTAAAGCTGAACGATAGTACAATGCTATCGCATGCGTAGGTAAGTTCTTATTAATTTAATTAATACTTTATGGCTTCTTCCCGTTACACAAAAGACTGTCAAACTGTAACGTTGAGCGTGAATGGTGTACTCATTTATACACACGTTGTTTATACCGAAATACAGTTTATAGTGAGTGGTTGAGTGTTATGACGAAAAATGGAAGTAACAAAACTACATACGGCACAGAAGAGAAACTATCGGTATTTAATGTCGTAAATATTTGTATCAGTTTGTAAACATTGTACTTGACTTCGATGCGCGTATCAAGCGTGAGATGAATACAATCTGAATTAAATTTAGCACCATATTTGTAACCACTATATTCTTATTTTCAAGTCTACAGTTTGGCTACGGATGAATTATTTTTTTTTAGAATTTGTTTGAAGAATTAAGTTAGTTTTTTAGCAACCTCTGTCTACTGCAGCATAATACAACTAATTTCAGACCCGTATTTCAAAATAACTGCTAACATTCTATAAAAATTTCTTAAGGCTGACGAAACACACGAAGCCATTGATTTGGACGACTTGCTGCCTAAAATCGGGGAGTTTGGTCTGTACCAGAAGCTTCTGTTATGGCTTGTCTGCCTACCTGCCTGTCTACCCTGCGGATTTGGTGCGTTCAACCAGCTGTTCATGACTGACGTCCCCGACTACTGGTGCAGAGTTCCTGAACTAGAACTACTCAATCTTACACAACAACAACGTAAAATATTATCAATTCCACGAAAGGTATTTCAAGAGGAACTTGTCTTTATATATCAGCTATTTAATCACATCATTCAGCTATTAAAAATTGATACTATTAATAGCCAGAGGAGGAATGAGATGTTATAACCATTTATCATGCAATAGTTTTTGTCAGTGGCTTCATTCATGTGAAAGACAAAAATTATCCTAAGGAACATACCACCTACAGAGATAAAGTACCTTTACATGTCTGAAATCAAGTCACGTTCGCCCCGTGATTCTGTTCTGGCATCATTTTTTTTTTTCATTTATAAATTTATAAGGAACTAGAAAGTAGGATTCGTTCACCTCATTGTGAAAGTTTAATCGCATCTTGGGAAAGCGACCCTTATAATGTTGCCGAATGGTTCTAAAATGACACGATCCTTATTTCTTCTTTCTCTCTCGTTTTAATCTAAAACATTTTCAACTTTATTTATTGCCACTGACCGCTTAGTCAAAATAAATAACGAAATACCTTTATTTATTTAATATTTCTTCAACTTTAATCATTTGCTAATGCTTTTTTATATGGTTTCCAAATATAAACTTAGTATAGAACAGTTACTTACTCTATAAATTGTTGTGCATACGTCTTCTTCTTCTTCCTGCCCTTGTCACATATTACTTCAATGATTTTCAATCCGTCACTTTTTTTTTTTATATATATTTATTAGATATATAATTTTATGTTATACTGAACATGATATTCCGATGACGAACACTATAATAACATAGAATTTGACTGCCCGGTTGGCGCAGTGGTTAAACGATTGGCTGCAGCACTCTGTGTCGCGGGTTCGATTCCTAAACAGTTATTTGTATGGTCTACAGATAGATATTTCGGGACGAGAGTAGTGTCCTCCTGTCAGTGAACAAAACAAGTTGCAATCAACAATCACCAGCTGACTGCCAAGCGAAGTCATTAGAAGTCAATCAGCCAGTGTTTAATACGACGAAGTCTTCATCACACTTAGTTTTCTTTCAGGATAATACAACCTTTGAGAAATGTTTACGATATGCCATAAACTGGACAGAAATCATAGACATTGACGGAAATATAGAAGTCAATGAGAAATGGCCTACTGAACGCTGTGTTCAAGGCTATGAATACGACACCTCGGAAGTAATTTCGTCCGTTGTTATTGATGTAAGTGTAGTTTAGTACTTTTAATAATTAGACATCGTCTCGGTGTGATCTGGCTCCTGGCTCTTACGGAATACGATTAAAAGTTCAAAAGAAACGATCTGTTTAAAATATTATAGCACGCTGCGACCGACAGACCAACAGTGTAGGTAACCATAACATTATATTTTAGTCCGGTTAATTTAGACATCTGAGGTTACAAAAATTCGCACCCCGCTGAAAATTGATAGGATTGTTCAAAATACTATTATAAATGAAATCTAAAAAGTCCTCATCGATCCGACACCTGGAAAAAAATACTTGGGTCAAAGGTCACAAAAACGAGTTTTTCGCGATTTTCAGCATAACGGTAAGTTTTATCATAAAATTGTAGATCAGATAATTATTACAGATACGAGGCATGCCTTTTAAGTTTTGTCGTTTGAAGAAAAAAACACAACTAGAACCTTATAGTACTTTTTATTGTTTTTCAAAGTATTCACCACGTAGCTTAATACACTTTTCCATTCGCTCAAACCAGTTATTATAACATTTATTCCACTCTAAAGTCCCGTGTTCAAAATGGCTGACTTGAAAGCGTCGACTGCTTCTTCACCGGACTGGAACCTTTGACCACGAAGACTTTTCTTAATTTTAGGAAATGTAAAGAAGTCGTTAGGGCTTAGGTCAGGACTGTATGGAGGATGGTCAAGAATTTCTACTTTTTCCTGCTTCAAATACTTAATCGTTTGACGAGCGCTGTGTGAGCTTGTGTTGTCGTGGTACAGGATGATGCGTCTCTTTGAGTTAGATTTTTGAAGTTCGGCGATGACTTGTGGTAAACAAACTGTGATATACCACTCTGCGTTAATCGTTCTACGATCTTCAAGTACAATAGTCGCAACATGGCCGGTTTTTCCAACGAACGTGGCCACCATCTTCTTTGAAGTGCTTCGAGAACGAACAACTTTAGTCGGCTTTGGCTCGTCTTGAAAGACCCAGATTGTAGATTGTTGTTTGGAATCAGGATCGTAGGCATAGATCCAAGATTCGTCACCATTGATAATGTCGTAGACGTGATTTGACTCTCCTCGGTTGAACCTTTGCAGAGTTTTCTTACACCATCTGACGCGGACCGCCTTGTGATCGTCGGAAAGCAGATGCGGTATCCAACGGCAAACTACCTTTCTCACACCAAGCGCTTCATACAAGATCTTCTAAATGGTTGTCCCTGAGATGCCTAATAGAACCTCTATCTCTCGATACGTCACATGACGATTTTTGAGAATTAGCTGTCTCACAGCAATGATGTTATCTTCAGTGAAGGCGGATTTTGGGCGTCCTTCGCGAGATTTGTCACTAACACTAGTATGTCCACGCTGGAATTCTAAATACCAACGTTCGACAGTCCGCAGACATGGAGCTTCATAACTGAATACAGATGTTAGCTCTTCAAAACACTGAAGTCGTGTTAGGCCTCTTCTAAAGTTGTAGAAAATGATTGCACGAACATTTTCCTTAGAATGATTAATTTTCGTACGTAACCTGACAGATTCCAATCGACGCTGTGACTAAACAATAGCATTAATCCTAATACTTTCAACTGTTTTGAAATTCAAAATTTAAACACATTCGAATATAGAACAGTTCCAAATTGAAAATTGCCGGGAAATATGAAAACGACAGAACTTAAAAGGCATGCCTAGTAGACGGACAACATAAAAACTTTTTACAAAAAAAAAATACAACCGACTTCAAAGTAAAAAAAAACACTGAAAAGTGCAAAATAACTTTAATTTCGGAAGTCGGTGTTTCTATAACAGTTTTGTCTCTTCGTTATTTAACACCGACTTCCGAAATTAAAGTTATTTTGCACTTTTCAGTGTTTTTTTTTACTTTGAAGTCGGTTGTATTTTTTTTTGTAAAAAGTTTTTATTTTACACTTTTTAGTTATGTACCACCACTAAAAAGTACCCCTCAGCCAAACTTAAATACCTTATAGCCAGAGTGCATCTCATGACAATTCTAATAATCCCAAACACGGTTAGATTACATTAATTTATTACAGAGTTCCGGTGCCTAACTTCAGGCTTCATCATCAGATCAGTTCGATATATTCCCCCTCTACTTTCAGTCAGTCATCGACTACACGTATAAACAAAGCAATTTTACTTGTTACGATGGTTCTGCTGTGATTCTATGAGGAGTTCTGTTCCATATCTTCGAAGTTCATGATCAGATCATAACAATATTTCTATGGGACCAATTCGGAAGCATAACCATTCAATCAAAAAAAAAATTTTCAAAATTGGTCCACAATTGATCGAGAAATCGATGAACATACATAAAAAAAAAAAAGCATACATTCAACCGAACATATAACCTCCTCCTTTTTGAAGTCGGTTAAAAATGATCTTTTATGGGTTCCGTTCTTTCCTTTTGAGGTATGGAACCCTAGAAACGCGCTTAGTACACTACCTCAAAGGTGGCGTGAAAATACGACGACCCGAAATATTATGACGATTACCTCTTTCAACTGTTACCAATATAAGTCTGTGTCCAAAACGGTGGCTCTTAGGAAAGCAATTGAACATTTTTGTAGATCATTATCTGATCTACAATTTTTGTCTGAGATAATTTCAAAAATCGAGAAAAACTCGTTTTTGTGACCCTTGACCCGAGTTGTTTTTTTTTTCGATTAAGACTTTTTAGATTTCATTTATGATGGTGTTTTGAACAATCCTACCAATTTTCAGCTGGGTGCGAATTATTGTAACCTTACCCCTATTTTTT
Source organism: Mythimna impura (assembly GCA_905147345.3). Lineage (NCBI taxonomy): Eukaryota > Metazoa > Arthropoda > Insecta > Lepidoptera > Noctuidae > Mythimna > Mythimna impura. The sequence continues at coordinate 12,029,941 of LR990348.1, read as the reverse complement.
GGTCTAATTTGACTGGACTATAATTTGTATTGTTTATAATCTGTCAAGTAACTGAATAAGAATTTTGTCAACTTCATATTTAAGGAGTTTATAAAGATTTTGACTGGCCGGTTGGTCTAGTGGTCAGTAGCCCTGACTGCTATGCCGGAGGTCGTGGGTTCGATTCCCACTCAGAACAAATGTTTGTGTAATAAGCACGATCATTTGTTTTGTGTCTGGGTGTAATTTATCTATAATATTTATGTACCTATTTAGAAATATATATTAAGTATGTTTATCAGTGGTCTAGTACTCATAGCACAAGCTCTGCTTAGTTTAGGACTAGATGGCGTTGTATATTTGCAAGATTACATTGCTTTCAGTTTGATCTAGTCTGCGAGTACGACGTTTACCCTACTCTTGGGCTGGTGGCTTTGAATGTAGGAGGGCCAGTTGGAGTATACACGTTTGGCATTTTGAATGATCGAATAGGACGCAAAAAATCTTTCTTTCTCTGTCTAAGCACACTTCTACTTGGGAGCTTAATGACTGCATATGCTCATGAGTTCTGGTTCTGGACAATGGCACGAGTTATCGTAGGACTTACTATTCCAGCAGTTTATCAGATACCCTTCATTATTTGTAAGTAAATAATTATCTATAAAATTTGTAAGTGATAATTTGTTAACATATATACAAAGAGAAAACCACCTGAACATTTTAACTTTTCAGCTTTGGAGTTGGCAGGTCCAAACTACAGATCTTTTGTAACTGTGATGACATGTGTTTTTTACACTTTGGGTTTAATATTGTTGTCAATCGTCACATACTTGCTGAGAGACTGGAGAAGTTTGGCCTTAGCTACATCAGTACCTTTCTTTTTTTATTATTTATATTGGTTCGTACTACCAGAGTCACCAAGGTGGCTACTCATGCGTGAAAGACTGGAAGAAGCAAACAACATTTTAAAAACTATCGCAAGAGTCAATGGGAAGGAATTGCCGGAAGAGTTCACGAATAAGCTTCAAAAACAAGTAATAGAACAAAAAGAGAGAGGAGTAACAGAGGCTAAAACTGTGAGCGTGTTTGCTCTGTGTCGGACTCCAAACATGAGACTTAAAACATTCCTGATAACCCTCAACTGGTGCGCATCTGAGATGGTGTACGTGGGTCTCAGCTACTACGGGCCCGCTATAGGCGAGAACCAGTACATGAGCTTTTTCCTGTCGTCAGCAGTAGAGATACCAAGCTACCTTGTATGTTGGGTACTGATGGACCGTATTGGACGAAGATGGCCCCTCTGTTTGTCAATGGTCATAAGTGGAATTTTCTGTATCGTAACTGTATTACTTCCGAGTGGTGAGCACTATTGTAACATATTAGATGGTATACCTGCTTGGTGATGGTATGCCCTTGTAAATAGATACCTGTTAGGACTATGTATAGAATCGAAATAATTTTCCAGATGCTCGAACGGAAACCCTAATCCTCTATTTAATATCCAAGTGTTTTATATCTGCGTCCTTCTTAATAATATACCCTTATGCCGGAGAATTGTACCCAACGGAATTGAGAGGCGTGGGTATCGGGACATCGGCATACATTGGCGGCTTGGGCTTAATTATAATACCTTTTATAAACTACTTGGTAAGAATGATTTCCAGAACCTAGTCAAACATTTTAGGAGAGCTAGAATATGACATTACAAGACCTTAGCACTTAACTGCTTGCGATCACAGTAGAAATATCCATGTAGGTAGTTTTATGTAAATGTTACGCAATTTTTATACTTTCATTATTTTAGTATACCTAAGTAGTAGTCAAAAGAGTTTTTTTTTTGTTTTTTTTTTGTGGGTATTCAATAAATTACTCCTCTCGCTCCGGGTGGAGCGCGAGTAGTTTCGGACTTTTACTGGCTAAAACTCGCTTGTGTTTCTTCAGTTGCCTTTTGCGTTGCAGGGGCCGTATTATTTCTTTCGTTTAATCGCGCAGCCCTGGAATAGAGCAAATGCTGAGCTGGAAATTTCGTTCGATTTAGTTCGGCTCCCTTGGATGGTTAAAAAGTGATTTTCTTTTTTGGTTGATAGTGAGGCTTAACATGGATCTATCGAAATGTTGATGGACTAATCGCCTCTGGTCTGCCTTACCCTTCGCAGATTATGCTATATTTTGTTTTATGTCATACCTAATTTTTACAGCTACTAATATTATAAGATAGATATTTCTTTCTATCCCGTCATGTATGTTTAGACATGATCAACATTAACATTCTTTACTAACAACAACAAAGACTTGTTATCTGTAGACACAATTTTTAGTGAAGCTATGTAGACTGTAGATATAATATAACATAACTTTTACCATGCTAATTACAATACACACACTCACTAATATTTTCTTCATTTACACATAAGGCCCATTTTAGCAAGGATAACCTTGCAACTCTCACAAATCATTAGAGGAAGGATAACCTTGCAACTCTCACAAATCATTTGAGCAAGGAAAATCTTGCAACTCTCACAAATCATTCTAGCAAGGATACCCTTGCAACTCTCACAAATCATTAGAGGAAGGATAACCTTGCAACTCTCACAAATCATTTGAGCAAGGAAAATCTTGCAACTCTCACAAATCATTTTAGCAAGGATACCCTTGCAACAGCAGTGGTGGCCGAGTGGTAACGGCCTCGACTTACGAATTGTAGGTCGCGGGTTCGAACCCAGCCAGGCGCATTACTTTGTGTAATTTATTTCATCACCACTGCTCTCAAAACGGTGAAGGAAAACATCGTGAGGAAACCGGCATGTCAAAAATTCGAAGACATGTGACATTCACCAACCCGCACTGGGCCCGCGTGGTGGATTACGGCCCATTCCCTCTCCTGGAGAGAGGAGGCCTGAATCCCAGCAGTGGGAACATTAAAAGGCTGATTATGCTATGCTTATGCTTACCCTTGCAACTCTCACAAATCATTTGAGCAAGGAAAATCTTGCAACTCTCACAAATCATTTGAGCAAGGATAAGCTTGCAACTCTCACAAATCTACGAAGTTAATCATCATCATCTTCCTGCCCTGGCCCCATGTTATTTTGGTTTGGGCTTTGTTGACCTTGGGTTTTTTTTCCATTCTCATCTACGCTACAAGCAATCTTTTTAACCGACTTAAAAAACTAGGAGGTTATGTGTTCGGTTGAATGTATGATTTTTTTTCAACATTCTGATGAAAACAGTACTACAGGTCTTATCACAGACTTGTAGATTTTACCCTTCAACTTGAGCGGCATCCGTGGGTCACCAGTGACCTGCTGCTATTTCATCCATCCTGAATTGATTTATTTTGTTCTACCTCGTCACCCCTTTAGACCCGAGGTACTGAAAGTCGGAGCAGATCGGTATGGGCGCTCCAACAAGAGCTAAGGGCGGAGGACTGAAAAGACCACCGATATCACAGAACAAGTATTCTGTTTTGGTTCTGTTCAAGTTTAGGCCAACACTCTCCAGTCTGTGAAACCACACCTCCAATCTACTCTGAGCCTCTAGGCCCCTCTCGGCAGCCAACACAATGTCATCTGCAAATAGCATACACCAGGGAGCCTCTTTCTGGATGTCCGACGTCAGAGCGTCCATTATCACCAGCAAGAGGTAATGGAGAGCCGACCCTTGATGTAAGTTGACAACTACATTGAAGCTGCCAGTGGTACCCACTAGAACGGGCTTCGGTATTGCATAGACTGTACATCGCTCGGATTAACTGCACATACTTCCCAGGCACACCTTTCTCCTTAAGGTCCCACCACAAAACCTTACGAGTTACCGGCCGCAAGTCTGCTATTACAATAGTGTCAGAATGGTCTATCATTGATTTTATAATGGTTGATTTTGACAAGTTTGGTAACCTACTAATATAAAGGCGTCATTATGACTTTCCAATGGTCAACCACTGACACTTTATTGAAAGAAGTGGCATAGAATGGTAATCTCGTGTATATTGACAAATGAACGCCTGACGTAAGCGGTAATCTGCTAAAAGGAGACAATTTTTTTTGTTTGGGGAATAGGCCCACCACAAATTGTGGCGTATAGCAATGAAATGCACGTTAGTTTATTCCTTATAATCTCTAGATTACATTGGTAATATTGGCAAAACTTTATCTAACTGGAGTACCGTGAAATACGACAGTCAAAACATGACTCTCATAATAACCTAAAATCTCACAAGAGCGATTGTCTAATGAGTGGATAGGTCTCCTTGGTATTTTAAGTTAAAATAGTGCACTGTTCAATAATATACAGTATAAAACAAAGTCACGTCTGTACTACGTGACAGACTTTGATGTGATTTACACGATTTGATAGACTTATTCATGAAAATGCGTAGATGTATTCATTTCGAAATAGCGCGGCTTTTGTCGGCCATTGACTGTAGATCTAAAATAATAAGGTGAAGTGTTTTATGCTGGTTGTGTAAGGAGAAAAAAAAAACCACATTATAGCATCACAAGTATTTATTACTGTTCATCATTATCATTTTCAAAGTCATCTCTTAAAAGCAGTATTTCATCTAAAAAAGATGCAGGTGGCTCAACCTCACCTTGATGCCGCGCCCAAGATAAAAACCACACTATACACATCACATATGCACAGCAGCCAAAGAGATTTAAAGAGATACAAATATTTAATGTCTTTGACAGCAGCCAACAGTGCGTCTGCCCACTAAACAATTACAACAGTATCCAGCAAGAGCAGTATTCAACATTCCGTTGAAATCGTGCTGCACAATTGATACAACGGCTTTGTGGATTATGCATGTATCTACAGATGCCATTTTCATAAAATCTTTCGAATAAAAATACGAAAAGAACAGAAGAAACATGCAACTATCTAGTAATCGGAAACAATAATAATGTTGTCTGTAGCGGTGGGGGTTTCAACGACGAACAGTTTTCAAAGACCGTTTTTTTTTTCTGCAACGTAACAACCGTTTTCCATCCTGAGACCAAACAGTCTTCGTTGCATAAACCAGTCTTCGAATTACTGTATGCGAATTGTTATCTTACTGTTAAGAAAATAAGGTCGAAAATCCATTGCTTCAACTATCACACTCGTCGCGTCGTCGTTTTTAAAACCAGTTATTGCAATGAAAAATGAATTTTATGTTTATAGTCATAAAGTTCATTTTTCATTGTAATAACTGGTTTTGAAACGATGACGCGACGAGTACAGAATTTATTACCGTCCTCAAACTAGTTGCGACAACGAACGTTTTCTGCAACTAGGTACTTCACTCAACGATAGTTTCGTCTTCAAACCAGTTGCGACGACGACCGTTTTCTGCAACCGTTTTTGTCGTCGCCAAAACGGTTACGTCTCGTCCGTCTAAAATTCGACAACGACCCACCACTAGTTGTCTGTCAGTGTCAAACTGATTGAAACTGGACCACAGAGCATCTACAACGGGCTATTAATTACGTTTCGTTCCACGTTGATTTTTAAAGTACGTTACTTGATATTTGTGTTAACCGTTAATAACAGCATTAAAAACAAGTTCACTGGACCAATTAATTATTATCTCTTGAAACGCATTTAAATCCGATGTCACCGCTGCGCACTATAGTAACATTTTTTTTTTCACGTTAAAATAAACTTGTAAACGCTCCTAAACAAGCATTTTTTTGCCGTAACACTTTTTTACTATTATTTCATTATTCCGGTTAGATTTCTATATAATTTTTGGTCTGTTAATTATAATAAGATGATCGCTTTTTCCATGTGTAATATTATTAATAAACGTAACCGTTTAATAGTGGGCCCAAAAAAAATTGTCTCCTTTTGACAGTTCCTTTGATCAGTGACCTATCATCAGAACGTCATCGTCATTGTGCAGTCATTGCTTTGAGTAAGCTCGTTATTGTCATTCTACCATAACTCTATTACGAGACCATTAACCGATCATTGATCGCTCATTATGAATTAGCAGATTTTTTTTTTTTTTTATTAATTAGATTAGATTAGATTAGCGAACTTTTAGCAAAATGACAATGGGATCGTGTTGGAATGACGAATTTATAAAAATAGCTAACTTGGGCCCCTGCTCGTATGCCTTTTCGAGGAAAATGAATACCATGTACAAATATTTATGCTCACCTCGTTGTGTATTTTTTCCACAACTAGTGTATATCGGAAAGTGGCATCCGTTGTACCCTGACCAAGTGTAAAACGAAATTAGTTTGGTGAAATACTTCCCCTCGACTCTATCGCCATAACAACGGAAAAAAATTTTTGATTAATAACAAGAGTTTAAAAAGGGAGTCTAGTCAGAGGGAATGCAAGTTTGAAGCGGGGTTCACATTATTGTCTTGTGTCGTTTCGTTTTTTGACTTAAAAGTCGTTGTGATAATATGACGTAGAATTAAACAGTTTCGATTGATTGATCATCACTCACATGTGCCACGACACAACGCCACAGTTATGTGCCCGTGGCTGTAAATGGACGGTTTGGCTCCGTTACAGGGCTCAAGTAACCTCGTGCTGCCTCTAGTAGTGATGGGCGCAGTTTCCGTCGTGGGAGGACTGAGCGCGCTCCGCTTGCCTGAAACATTGCACACTTCACTGCCACAAACTGCTGAGGAGGGAGAACAGTTTGGCAAAGATTGGACCTACGCTGACTGTATGGCTTGTGGTGATCAAAGGTGAGCGTTAGGTACTTCCATAATCTAAAAGGTCAAAATATTTGATGTTTTTTCGATGGAGTCGATTTTGTTACGGTTGATACTGCTTAGGGCGCTATCAAATGAATTGGCATGGCAACGGCATTTCAAGTGGTTTTTGCTAGGTTCTAAAGAAGAATGTTCATTTCCCGTACCATATTGCGTCACAAGTATATTAATAACAAAAATAATGTTTTATTTTTTTGTACAATGTACTGATTTTTAACCGCTTTTTTTAACCACATTAAAAAATATCGTGAAAATGATATTAAATGATTAACAATTCCTACTTCCGAAAAAAATAACGTCATTTCAGAAATCTTTACGTTCCGATTACAGTTGCCAGTTATTTTCGTAATCTGACCAAAGAGTTTGTAAAGCTAACGCTTTTAATCTTACAATGATCATAAATAAATGGTTCGCCTAATTAATTTTATCTGCTATCTAAGTAAATAAGATTATATAGAAGAAAATAATTCAACTGCTAAAAATAAATTCTGTTATTTTATTTTATTTTAGCTCACCATTTTATAAAGTAAACATTGCGTATATTAGAAACTCAAAACTTGACACTGTCAATTTGATTAGGATATTTTGGTATTTTGTTGTTAAACTGACGTTTATATCGTTTGATGATTTTTTACTGTGTTTGAGTAGTTCTGGTAGTTTTATTGAATAATAATTAATTCAATAACAATTATTGACAATGTTGAGATAGTGACTCATAGTGTTGCAAGTGGCAAGGTTTGTAAAGTGAGCGCGCGCGGCGCACGTTCGGGGCGCGCAATTCGCGGGCATACATTTCCATTTGCTTTCTGCGGGCGTGAGAAGCAGCGCGCGGGCCGCTCGCGCACGGGTTGGCGCATGGCGCGAAGGGCACGGTGATGGCATGGAAACGGCGCGTTTACTTGAAATGCACGCACGCAGCTCGCTAGCGGCGTATTCGCCAGATGTGAACACACCCAAAGAGTTATATAAAGAATATAGCCAAAGAATAAACTTGTGAATATATGGAGAGGTGGATATAATGGAAGAGAAGAATGTTTTGGGCCTACCTCAAGCAACATGGGCCAAGGGCAGGAAGATGACGATGATTTGATACTAATGTACCCTAAAAGTAAATGTTTTAACTGACTAACAATTACAAATTCTTTATTTGTGTTACCTTCTTAAGTACCTATGTTCACGCGAGAAAGTGGCAGTGAAGCCGAATTGACGTCAATATTAATTATTAGTCACTGTAGTCACTAAAATAATTCGACTAGGTACATCAGTTGTTTCAAACAAATGCATTAATACCTAATGTAAATAGATTAATATAAATACTATGTAAATATGTCATAAAATCTCTTTCTACGCTACGAGCAACGCTGTTTCATTACGACGAAACCATCGACTCCTCTCACTGTTACTGCGCCTATAAATGGTTGCCGATAGCTCTGGCCTTATCCAGCCTTAGTTATTGGTCGGTCCGTGAGGTTGCGGATCGGCAGTGATAAAATCCCGTCCTATACACCCTTCATTCTTCCCACCTTCCGTCTGTTGCCTTAGGTCTCATGGCAACAGGCTTCCCGCACTATTATTCTTATACGTATATATTGTAGCTATATGGTTAGGGCTAGGTTGCTAGGTGAAGCTAAGGTTGTTGATAGGCTACAGTCAACCCCCTTATTTTACATTTCGGTGAACTGCTGCTGAATGTAAAACCCACAACCTGTAAGTGATGTAAGTATTGCGTTTTTTGATTCGAGAAATCGAACTAAAACACGTAGTAAGTTTGTTTAGGTCTTGATAACTTTATAAATAAATAAAAGACTAAACCATTACGATTTTAACAGTCTTAAGATCGTGTTCTTCAGTGTAGGCCTAGGTATAGCGTAAAAATATTATCCATGCGCGATAAAAGCCTGAGCGTAAGTAACGCCACAATATAGGGGCGAAGGAATCCGGGTCCTGACTTATCGCATATATCAATAATAATGCAATACACTACACAGCAATTTGGCCTAAAACGTTTACCTATAGTATAGAATGCAAATTATAATAATCACTACGGTTAAAAATTGCTATGAAATCATCAATCAATCAGGCGTTTTCGAACTTTTTTTAATATCTCAAAAATGTGGTTAAATATTAACAAAAAATTTTTAGATAGTGAAAATTTCAATAATAACTATACTCTTGAGAGTAAATTTGGTTTGACGCAAGTTGGTACGGATCCACATACAAATTTGGGCAATCTCTTTTACAACTGACATATATTTTATTATTTATTTATTTAGGTTCATCCATAGCACAAATATACACACTCATAAAAATAAATCATAGGTACTGTTCTAATATCCGTCACTGCGAAAGCGACCGGCGGCCCAGCTGACCGCATGCCAGAGGGTCATGGCCATACGGATGATACCCGGGGATACGGCAAGGTTTCCCGTGAAGCGGCGAGCGTCCTTGCTGGCCTACCACCATGGGATCTGGAGGCAACAGTCCTTGCACGCATGCACGATTTGCGCGTGGAGATGCAACACCGGGGCGAAATTCCGACGCCGCGACAAGTCGCGGCAGGATCTCGTGGTGAAATGACAACAGCGACTGTCGCAACCCAGTGCTGGGCACGCCATAATTATGACGGTAAATCCCCTCTTTGAGGAGTGGCTGGAAAGACCTCACGGCGTCTTCACCTTCGGGATGATGCAGGTTCTCACCGAACATGGTCAGTTCGGGAAGTTCCAGCCCCCCCAGCCAAGTTACAACCGTTTCGTTTCCTTCTGCAAAGCAGTAATGCTAGCAAAGGAGCAGGCCGCACGTGCACGCGCGAGGGAGCGGCCCTCACGCCCCAGCCGCCGGGATCCCGATACCGATTTCGGCCACCGTAGGCGCGGGTTTGCGGACGGCGAGCAATGGGTAGCACGCCGTCCGACCGTCCGGTAACCGTCTGAACCAAGTCCAACTCGTCGACGGCGCGTACTGTTCCACGCGCGCCTCAAGGAGATGCCAGCAAACTGTAGGGGCCCAGCAGGGTCGAAGCCTACTGGGGCCATGAGTTCTCTTCTGAAAGGAAAACCCGGCCCTGGTATGAAAAGCAAAGAAAGAACAGGAGTGAATTTATAGTCAGTAAAAGTCTGACACACCCTTGTGCTCCGCCCAAAAGCGTGAGATGTCATTAGATGATTTTCCCATATAAAAAAGTACTGTTCTAATATAGCATATATATTAGAATAGAAAACGAAAATGAAATTGCGGGTAAACACAACATTTACAGCACACATTTCAGTTTATCACTTGATTGGTAACTTAGATTTTTTACTTTTAAGTTTTACTTTACAATTGTGGCACAAAACGAAAAACAGAGGACAATAAAGAAAACAGGTTACGAGAAAAAAAACAAATAAAAACAAAACATACAGAGTAAGTAAATCCTTGTAAAAACACTTTTACCTAAATAGGTAACAAAAATATGTATATAGGTAGGTAATTGCAAACAGCAATAGTAGTATGTATCTGGCATTCGTAGCACTTCGTAGCACCCTCTACAAGAACAAAATGCTACGGGGCCTCTACGCTTTCGTAGGCATTCGATCGGCCTACGAAAGCGTAGAGGCCCCGGCTGTACTAGGTAATATGCCCAATGCCCATGCTATTAATCCTTTTATTTATTTATTTTTTTGGGGCTGGGTGAAAATTGATGATATTAATGTATAGAAAAATATGTACAATATACTTTATTGCACAAAAGATAAGAGAAGTAAATTAGATTTATGGATAACTCCAATGTAAGAGGATCTATAAATTGTTGCGCCCAAATAATGTTATTATTATAAGAAATATGCTAACAAAAAGTAGTTACATTCAATTCAATTGAATTCAATATCTTTATTTTCAGACTAGTGTCCATTTAGTATAATTACTAAAAATACATAAAAAAAGAAACTTAGGAATAAATGTTAGTATCTACTCTAATACATGAGGAAAATTATTTGAGATGGATATGAATCCACTGCTTCCATAGAGGACTATCTAATTTACTAGCAATCACCTTAAGGTAGCTCTTGGATCTGTCCCTCACCCTGCATAACAGCGATGCCACTCGCTTACAGATTATGGCATGGAACCCATCCACTTGTGCGTCGGCAAACATCGCTGACGCGCTGCAATAGCGAGGCAGTCTCATCAGCAATCAGAAAGCATTATTGTATTGGACACGCAGAGCGCTGACGACCAACTTTGTATAAGTCACGCACAGGCTACAAGTTTAGTAGGATTGGCAGCAGGCCCTAATAACATCTTTTTTACCTCCTTACGCGGTGTCCTGCGTGAGCGACGAACGCGACGCGACGCTACGCAACACGGCGCGACGTAATGCGACGCGATGCTATACGCGACAAAGGTCCTACGTGATTTTGGTCATTACTTCTCGAATCATGGAGAAGTACAGTACAATTTTGCTTGAAAGTTAAAAAAAAATGTTATAGTTCGTGTTGTCGCATCTGGTCGCCCTCAAAACAAGTGCGCGTTACGTCGCGTCTCGCCGCAGACTGTCATATCGCAGCGTCGCGTCGCGTCGAGTTCGTCGCTCACGCAGGACACCGCGTTACTACACCTTGAAAACTGTGGGCCAGCATTGCAACGTGTACCTTGCTGTTGTATGAGCATGGATAGAAATTGTGTAATTTCTTTGCCACGCACAGTACGGTGATGATTGATGCAGGTTTATGACCCAATTTTTATTTTTTAGTTCAACACAATTTCCTGAGTTCATCTTTATGATATGATGACTATATGAGTGACTAAGTGTCACTCACGACTACTCACGAGTCCACTATGTCATATTTTACCCTTACCTGCATTACGATGTGTAGCCGCATAATGTGTATAAAATAACCAACTCGGCGACTAAACAAAATCTTACTTATTTTCAGAAAAATATCAGATTCGGAGTCATATGAAAATTTAGACCAACTAGAACTCACACAGGCACCATTAGTTGAAGACGAAGTTCCTGACATCCCGGACATAAGGCGCAATTCCATGCGCAAGCTCGTGCGCCGCCAATCCAGCATCGTTGAAACGCAGCGCGACATCGACGGGAACATGAAAATGACATACTGGTTTTGAAAATAATATCTATATTTTTTTTTATTAAAAAATAAATAACTGTTAAGATATCGTTTTTTGAGTTCCTTTCCCCTAGGTTCAAGCAAGATTTGTAAAATCATAGGGCTGTAGGTATATTTTTAACCTTAGTACTAACAGGAACCTTTAAAGAGAGTATACGTCACACAATACGTACTAAAGTACCTACCTATTGTGTGAAGTGATAGCACGTAAAACAATCAACAATTCAATACCCTAAGGAAGTGTCTTAGGATGTCCCCTTTTTATTACTTACATAAATGATTTGCCAAAAAGATAAGTTCGTCATGTATTTTGTTCGTTGATGATGTTTCCTTATTATTTAAAACGCCAGCGAATATTGACTATTCAACTATTTTAAAAACATTCTCAGAAACCGAGCAATGGTTAAACGAACATAACTTAGAAATAAACTTATCTAAAACTAAAGTATGCCAATATAGAACTTACAAAGAACCCCAATAAATCTAAATATATTAACGTAACAAATAAAATTAGAAAAAGTCAACGAATTTACACTTTTAGGCCTAACATTAGACTCAAATCTAAATTGGAAGAAACATATTGAAAATACAAAAGCAAAATTGTCCCAATTTATCTATGCACTAAGCTTATTGAAACGCAACACAGACTACAACACCGCTTTATCTGCCTATTATGCGTACGCCTATTCCTGGTTAAATTATGGTATCATTCTGTGGGGAGAAAGCACCGACTTCATGGACCTTTTTATTCAGCAAAAGAAATCTATCAGAATACTTGTGAACATAGCTCAACAAGAAAGTTGTAGGCCACACTTTATTAAGCAGCAAATTCTTACACTACCAGCAATTTATATACTGCAAAGTTGTATATTCGTTAGATAAAAACTTTTTACAAAAAAAACCGACTTCACTAAAAAAAACACTAAAAGGATCAAAATAACTTTAATTTCGGAAGTCGGTGTTTCTCGGTATTGTTTGTTTCTTATTTAACACCGACTTCCGAAATTAAAGTTATTTTGATCCTTTTAGTGTTTTTTTTTAGTGAAGTCGGTTTTTTTTTTGTAAATAGTTTTTATTTTACACTTTTTAGTTGCGATACACTTATAAACAGAGTGCCTATTTCTCATGACGATTCCAATTAACCCAAACACTGCAAGGTTACATTGTTTTATTAGAAAGTTCCTGTGTCTACCTTCCACCTTCCGGCTCCAACACCAGATCAGCTTGATAGTAACTTATAGCCAAATAATAAAATAAATAAATAATAATAAAAATTTATTCAATTAACGTTTACAAAAAATTAACATTAAGCCAACAGTAACAAGGTTTCCCATACAATTATGGTGCCTAAAAATATACTAAAACTAAAATATTATTATAGGTGCAATTAATCGTAGTGCGGAATAGCAATGTTTGATAGTGGACCGCCCGATCTAGGTTAATTTAAACCTGTGTTTCAGGCCATCACTTTACAGTCCAGTTTTATTGCGACAGTAAAATTTAAAGTTACAGTAAAACTATTTTAATAAATTATATTCTATTATAATAAACAATTACGAAAATAAGCTTATAGTACATTAATACCTAAAATTATGTCTATGAATTTATATAAAAATAAACACAAACGAGGAGATCAGATAACATTATGCCAAAATTTCTAGAAGTTGTTCTGTGTCTGTGTAATTGAGTTTCACTAAATATTCTGACAAATTCTTACTACATTTTTTATACCTTACACTATAGAAACTTAGTACTTTGTTAAGCCTATTATATAGAAATGGTCCTAAGAATACGTAAAAACGCTTAGTAAAGGCATGTCTGGTTTGAGGCTTTATGCAAACCAAGTCCTTCCTTCTCTTGTCAGAAGGTATAGGGTCAAAAGGAAGTGCCGCATGCTGGTGTAGTACTATGTTTAAAATAAATAATTGCCGCACTGTTAGCACATTGCATGCTATGTAAAGCTGGTGCGTAGAAAATCTAAAAGGGCGAAAGGTAGCAACCTTGAGAATTGCTCTTTGAGCACGCTCTAACGGGAGTAAAATTGTTTTGGCCGCACCACCCCAAGAAGTTATGCAATATGTAAGAATGGATTGACACAAAGCTAAATAGACCTGTTTAATTAATTTGTAGTCAGCTATGTTACGTAAATTTTTAAAAACATATATTAATTTGCGCACTCTCGTACATAGTAACTCGATATGTTTACGGAAATTCAGATTTGAGTCAATCGTGACACCTAGATATTTTAAATGGTCAGCTTTGGCTAAAGTCGGGCAAGGGCATGCAGTGTCAGCATACGTGCAGTTAATATGTGCGTGAATGTTTAGGTTATTAAGCGGTATGTTAGCATTTCTCATTGTAAATAAAATGTAATTTGTTTTATCTGCGTTTAATGTTAGGAGATTTTTCTGGAGCCACTTAGTAACAATGTCAAAACCATTTTGAGCGTATTCATACACCTCAACTTTTGACTTACCTGAAAACAATAGAGCGGTGTCATCCGCATATGACATTATAACACCATTTTGGAGCGACAGGCTGCATAGTTCATTTATGTAGATTAAAAATAATGTGGGCCCCAAAATGCTACCTTGCGGAATGCCAAAACAGCTATTTCTAAGATCAGAACTGGTATATTCACCAATTTTTACACATTGCTGACGATCACTGAGATAGTCAGAAAATAGTAAAAGTTGTTTACCTCTTATCCCAAGTGATTCAAGCTTGTGCAAAAGTAAAGAACAAGAAATAGTGTCGAAAGCCTTGGCAAGGTCTAGAAAGATCCCAATTGTGTGCATACCATTATCTATGTTAGTAGTAATATAGTTAGTCAAATTGTGTACTGCTTGGCTAGTTGATCTCTTAGCCCTAAAACCAAATTGACTATCTGATAGTAGTCTGTTTTCTTCTAGATATTTTATCAATCTACTGTTAATAATTTTTTCTAAAACTTTAGAGAGGCCTGTTAACACTGAGATGGGTCTGTAGTTATTCACACTGGTTTTATCTCCAGATTTGAATACAGGTGTGACCACAGCCTTTTTAAGTAGTTTTGGAAATATACCTTTAGATAAGCAAAGTTGGAAGATGTGGGTTAGAGGAGGGGCAAGTAGATTTTTAAATGTTTTAAGAATATTATTAGGTATGTTATCCCACCCAGTGGCACAAACATCCTTAAGCCCACTTATAATTCTGACTACTTCGTCAACGTCTGTATCTAATAAAACAAAAGATTTTAATGTGGAGGATGTCGTGGTAGAGTAGTGTTGGGAAATGATACTAGAGTTGAGTGTTTTTTCAGCTAAGTTTTTACCAACGTTAACAAAAAAGTTGTTTGCTTTATTTATTGCTTCTGTTGGGTTTATACCTGACAATAATATATCAAACGGAGGTTCGGGTTTTTTTGATCGAAATGTATGAGATTTTACAAACTTCCAAACTAGTTTACTATTTTTCCCGGCCTTGTGTAATTCGTTTTTATCGTACTGATTTTTTAGTTTTTTCAAAAGATTATTACAGAAGTTCCGATACCTTTTATAAGTTATAGAAAGCACTTCGTTATCAGGAGCTAATTTTAATTTTAGGTGAAGTCTATCTCTATGCCTTATACAACGAACGAGACCAGGGGTGATCCAGGGTTTAATGCAACTATATTTTCTAGGCATTTTCATAGTACACGTGTTTTTCTGTATCGCAGATTGTAACGAATTTATGAAATAATGTAAAGAACTATTTGCATCGTCTGAATTATAAACAGGGTCAAGATCAATACCGCGTATGTCATTTTCAAGAATTGTCATATTGACTTTAGTGTAGCTACGCATGCAGTTTTTTCTAGGTGAACTTATTTGTAATGTTAGTAAAACAGCCTGATGATCAGTAAGCGTAGAATTAGTAACCAATGTTTTGGATGGATTTTTTGATTTTAGAATGATGTGGTCTAAGCATGAGCCGCTCCGATGCGTGGGGTGGTAGTGAGCTGGTAGAAGTCCATGAAATGAGCAAATATTCAGATAATTATGTACTTTACTATCTATTTTCCCGGAAGCAATGTTAATGTTAATATCGCCCAAAAGTATTATATTTTTAAAAGATGCTATGTTTTTTAAGTTTCTGTCGAGTGACTCTAAAAATCCATCTATGTTTTGAGAAGGAGGCCTATAAATAGCCATGACTACCGTATCGGGAATAACTTTAATTAACAAAGTGCATCTCATGAAAATTCTAATAAGCCCAAACACGGCTAGGATACATTGATTAATTATGGAGTTCCTATGCCTACCTTCCGGCTCCATCATCAGATCAGTTCGATAGTACCTTATAGCCAAAGTGCATCTCATGACAATTCTACTAAGTCCAAACACGGCTAGGTTACATTGATTAATTACCGAGTTCCAGTGCCTACCTTCCGGCTCCATCATCATCATCAGATCACTTCGATGATACCATTTTCAACGTAACTATTCAGAACCATTCGTTTATTTGTATTGTCATAGTTGCTTTACTATCTTCATTGTGATATCAATGTGAATATGAAGTTCCGTTGACCATTTCTGGTCTTCTTCATCAGTTCCACTTCATCAAATGTTACTTTTTGACTGTAAATTCTTAAGTTCTCGATGAAAATACCAAAATCACTATATAGTTGCCTATAATATTTGAGGAGTTCCCTCGATTCCTCATGGATCCCATCATCAGAACTGGATTTTGAAAAATTGAGACCAATTTGGAAGCATATCCTTTTTCCATAAAGGGAAAAAATTTTGCAAATCGGTCCATAAACGACGGAGTTCTGAGGTATCAAAAATAAAAAAAAAATATAAAAAAATACTACCTACCGAATTGAATAACCTCCTCCTTTTTTTGAAGTCGGTTAAAAAATAGGCACCTATTTAAATCCAATATCGAACTTAATGCAAACTATAACCGGCGGAATAAATCTAGACTGATACTACCCTTCACAAACTTGAAAGTTGTCGGGCAAAGGCCATATTCTAGACTAGCTAAAATATTTAACAAACTACTCGAGAGTTTAATAGTACATTTTGATACAAGTGCAGAAAGTTTGTCATTGCGACCGAAGCGGAATTCGCACGAGCCGTAGGCGAGTGTGTTATGAAGCCGAGGGCTGCAGTGATAAATTTGCACGAGTATCAAACGACTTTTTTCAATACACTTACGAAGAAATGAATAAACGGGGGTTGACCGGCGACTCGTGGGGGACGACGCGCGCCCATCCTGATACGATACATGTAATAAAATTGTGGCGGGGAGAGCACGCGCACTTTTCTGCACTAGTGCGGAAAACAGTATATTGCGTGCCTAAAAGCGATGGGATAAGAGCGGGTTTTCGAGTGTGTATTGAAAAATCCTTAAATTTGTTAAGGATTTTAGGAGGACTTAACGTTCTCGAAACAGTTGAAACTCTGTTAGTAAATAAAAAAAGGCTACTATACCGTTGAGGAATTTGAAACTGACAAATTGTAAATCGATCGACCTTGTATTAATATGACCCTAACGTAAATATGTAACAAACAAATAAATGACTAATACTATATTTCCTATATGATTAAAACGTATGGATGAATTGATAATTATTTTTCAATACTCTTACTCGAAAACTGGCTCTTATCGCACTACTATTAGGTTTAACATGCCATGTTTATCACCCTCGTGTTTTTTTTTAATTTATCACAACAAGGGCTTTTTTCATTCATTATGCCTTTGATTCTCCTTTAACCTGCGAAGGTTATGCGCGGAAAAAAAGTAAATCGGTGTTATTGTTGATTTGGTGAAAAAAAATGGCGAATTTAAGTTTTGAAGACAATTATTTAGATGTTACGCCTCCAGATATTGTGATTGAGGCACAAAATGCTTGCGATAGCTGCCATCTAAATCTAAACGGAAATATATGGCAACTTTGGATAATTTTCTTCAGTGAAAAATTAACAAAAACGCGTCATCATTTTCAGAAAAAGTATTTTCGTATTATTTTTCTTCGTAAGTGTATTGAAAAATGTCGTTTGATACACGTGCAAATTTGTCACTGCAGCCCTCAGCTCCATAACACACTCGCCTACGGCTCGTGCAAATCCCGCCTCGGTCGCAATGACAAACTTTCTGCACTTGTATCAAAATGTACTATAATTTAAAACAAAATGTAATTAATTATGGACTAATGTTTAGCATAATTGAATAAATAATAATATAATAATAAATTGTAATAATAATATAGTCTTAACATAGTTCCTGGTAACCAGTCCACATAAGACTCCAAAAACCATAGCCCTATTATCTTTGTTTTTCATATGTCACAATAGTTTCCCACCAACCGGGGGTTGTCCTTGAGTGCACTAGCACAGCGCGTACAGGGATAATCGTCGGTTGGTATCACGTCCCATTAAAATTATCTAAAGGGCCTCTGCGAGTTGGCTTCGGCCCACCCGTATGCCTTCCAAAGGGGCAGAACCTCAGGGTCCTGAGATATATAAATGCATAAAAATAATAATATTAAATAAATAATTAATAAATAATAATTAATTAATTTAATTTAATATTTTTTATGTAAAATTTGCAGTGCCCTTACAGGGTGCATGTTTTAATACTGTGTCATGAAATTTTAATGCATGCCTAATATCCAGTGTTTTACATGTCAGCAAATAAATGAATAAAAACCCGGTACTGTGCCTATGAGCCTGAAACCGTACCAAAAGGGACTGATGCGGAAGTTCCGGTATTTTAGAAGTATGCTGAAAAGGGTGTAAACTCCCACATACCTCCGTTGAAAAGAGAGGAACCTCCGACCAGACGGGTGTTATGTCGGGTGTGGGCAACTGCCCGATAGATAATTTCGACCTGTTATACTTATATGTTCAAATCGCGTGGAGAACTCTAATTGCGCGATACAGGATTACGTTGTTTAGTTCTTATGTGACGACATGTCTATACAACATTATTTTTAGTATATACGAAACCTGAATAAAGTTTGTTCAGAATCAGTACCTGAATCGATTTCAATCCTTTTTTCACCATGTTATATTTTTTCCCAAATATATTTAAAAAAGGACACAAGTTGGACACCGTGTGACACTAAGTATATTACAAGTCATTTCGGGGTGCTCCACAGTGGACGCCATCTCTACGCAGGCATCGTTCGGTCCATGGCCCTTTATGGAACGCCGGTGTGGGCGCCGTCGCTGCTAAAGCGACCGGCGGCCCAGGTGAACGCATGCGAGAGGGTCATGGCCATACGTACCTATGGTGCGGGGATACCGCACGTTTTCCCGAGAATCGGTGACCCTCCTTGCTGGCCTGCCACCATGGGATCTGGAGACAACAGTCCTTGCACGCATGCACGATTTGCTCGTGGAGATACAACGATGGCGGGCAGAGTTCCGGCGGGATCTTATGGTGGAATGACAACAGCGACTACCGCAACCCAGTGCTGAGCACACCATAATTATGGATAAGTACCCTCTTTGAGGAATGGCTGGAAAGAACTCACGGCGTCGTCACCTTCCGCATGACGCAGGTTCTCACCGAGGGTATGGATAGAGCCCCATTTTTTTTGAACTAATTTAAAAAATAGGAATGTAATAAAAATTAACCGCTATTTCTCCTGATCACGCTATATTATAAGAACGGCTGGACCAATTTTAAAAATTCTTTTTTGTTTTGTTCATCAGCACACAGGGAAGGTTGTAATTAGGGTAGGGTAGGGTAAGTGGGTAGAGAGATAAGTTCCGTAGGGTAGAGTAGGGCAGAGTAGGGTAGAGTAGGGTAAAATAGGGTAGAATAGGATTGAGTAGGGTAGAGTAAGGTGTGGACAGGAGTGGAGCCGCGAGCAAAAGCTAGTAAATAAATAAAATTTTGTTCATATCAAGTAGGTATCAGTGATTTTCAGTTTTATATATGACTTTGAACGTTTCTTTTTATTCAGCTGCCAACAATGACTTGGTCTCTATCTTCGAAACAGTTCAGTCAAAAGTAATTTTAACGAATAGGCATCACTTTTAATGAATTTTATTTTTACCTGTCACTAAATAGAGAAACAACAATATGTAATTTAACTGAGTTAGAATTTTCAAGATTTACCCTTGGTGTGTAGTATAGAAAGTGGGAGTTTTGCTTGATATTTTCGAGTAAAGTTCAACGGCTGTTTTAATTACTCGCAAATTGATTCTTAGTGGATTGTGGTGTAATATTGCATCTCAAGTTACTGCGCAAACTGGACAATATGTGAATTCATTGAAACAGGCGTGATTTCGTTAAAATGGAGCTGAGTAGTATTGACAACCTCACCGAAGTTTGCCAAGAAGGTTGACTTGGTATATTTGCTGCCAAATACTACACAAACATTAAAATATGTATCTCATCAACAAATGAACTATTCATTACGAAGATAAAGCTCAAAGGACTTAGTATCCAAACCAAAAACATTAACAACAATTGATTCTGCTATTGGTACCTCTGCCCTGCGTTCAAAAATAATCAGAGCAGAGTAGAGTCGCTACTCCAATCCAGCAACCCAGCTCTGCGTTCAAAAATGAGGTTAGAGTTAACTCTAATGACGTCATCAGGTTAGACACTCTACGCTCGTATTTTTGAACGCGAACGTACCTAGAGTTCAACTTTCAATGCCAAGCAACTGTCATTCCTGCCGCTTACACCAACCTACCCTGCCCTGCGTTCAAAAATGAGATTAGTGTTAACTTTAATGACGTCATCGGGTAGATAAACTAAGCTCGCATTTTTTAACGCGGACGTAGAGTTCAACTGTCAATGCCAAGCAACTGTCATTCCTGCCACTTACACCAACGTATCCTGCTCGGAGTTAGAATAGTTGGGTTAAGTCTAGGGTAGCTACTCGAGTTATAAAAGAACGACTCTGGGTTGCAACTCGAAGCTACTCTGGTTATTTTTGAACGCAGGGCTGCTCGGAGTTAGAGTTAATTGGGCTAACTCTAGGGTAGCTACTCGAGTTATAAAAGAACGACCCCGGGTTGCAACTCGAAGTATTTTTGAACGGTTAGAGTAACGACCCTACCCTACTCTGGTTATTTTTGAACGCAGGGCGGGGTCGTTCTTTTATAACTCGAGTAGCTACCCTAGAGTTAACCCAACTAACTCTAACTCCAAGCAGGCTAGGTTGGTGTAACTGGTGTAAGCCAGTTGGTGTATTCTACTGAAAATGATATTTAACTATAGATATCTACAAAAATGAGATTACAGTTAACTCTAATGACGTCATCAGGGTAGATTCTCTATTCTCGTATTTTTAAACGCGAACGTAGAGTTCAACTGTCAATGCTAAGAGCAACTGTCATTCCTGCCTCTTACACCAACCTAGACATGGGTCGTATTAGGTAAAAACGATACCTGTTCCACCTAATCCTAGTATTTAAAAATACCTAATCCATTTACCTAATCCGAATATTTTATTCAATATAGCCGCTGGCCTGTTACAAATATTGTACCGATATTACGTAGCGTATGTGGATTAGGTAAGAAATATTGGGCATGGAGTATGGACGTTCCGTTTCTGATATATTGTAGAACAATGGATTATATTAATTTTGTTTTTTTTATAGGCTAACGGTACTTAAAGCAATCGTGAATACTCTATAATGGTACAGCACAGAATCTTAAAATGTCGTCTCATTGATTATATAATCAAAGTATCGTCTATTAGACATTCTCACAGGCTTAGGACTGTCATCTTGTGTAGTTTCACACAAAAGGCGTAATACGTAAACAAGCTAAACCAATGGAATTTAATAAATAATGCAATTCTATCAATGGTCACGTAAGCATGATGCACTTGCACCCATATTATTACGTGAGTCTGATTTTTACACATTTATTTTCAAAAGACGTGAAAGTTTTGTTATTTTTTTCGAAAGTATTTACAATAGCGCCACCTATCAACGACGTATATTCGTGACGACTTATATCGCTAGAGCACTAACTAGTCCAGTGTAATCTCACATAGATGGCGCTAGCGACAGTGCTAATTAAACTTCAAACTTAACATCCACGTTTTAAGGTGCAGAATATCTTCTGTGTAGACTGCGTACGAATATTGTGTGCCATACCTAATCCCCGACGCTTTGGATTAGGTACGGACTCGCATCGAAAACTACCTAATCCACATACCTGTTCCAATATTTATGCCTCACGTCTACCAACCTACCCTGCTCGGAGTTAGAGTTAGTTGGGTTAACTCTAGGGTAGCTAATCGAGTTATAAAAGAATGTCTCTGGGTTGCAACTCGAAGCATTTTTGAACGGTTAGAGTAACGTCCCTACCCTACTCTGGTTATTTTTGAACGCAGGGCTGGACTGTATTGTGCTGTCATGTCATCACATTGCTGTCAATGTCAAATCAATTTTGTCAATCTGTCATTCACATTGTGTATTGTGTGCATAGTTGTCGGAGGGAATTCCAATATTCTGTAAGAATGTTTTACCCTAGTAAAGCGCTTTTACTACGTCTAATTCTAGCATGTACGATAATTGTGGTATTGGGACATACTCATAGTCATTCACACGATCATTCCCATGGAAATGAACCTCCCGCGTTCAAATACTCCAAAAGTGCAAACGAACAAAACAAAAACGAAGAAGCGATAACTGAACCAGATTACGACTTGTACGTCAGAGCATTGACTTCAACACTCTTTATAAGCATAGCGCCGTTTTTAATACTGTTCTTTATACCTATTGATGGAACTGTAGAAAAACAACCGTTACTCAAGATCTTGCTGTCGTTTGCTTCGGGCGGTCTTCTCGGCGATGCTTTTCTCCACTTGATCCCGCATGCGCTCATGTCCAGTGGCGGCGGCGGCGGCGAAGGTCACAGTCATAGTCACTCACATGACAGCGAGCAACACGAACCACATGACATCACTGTTGGTCTTGGTGTGTTAGGAGGAATCATTACGTTCTTAGTGGTCGAGAAAACTGTTCGGTTATTTGATGGAGGACATGGCCATTCTCATGGAGCAGACAAGAAAAAATCAGATGATAAACAAAAAAAGAAGATAAAGGACAAAAAAGAAGACATAAAGATAACTGGATATTTAAACCTTGCTGCTGATTTTACACACAACTTCACAGATGGATTAGCAATTGGGGCATCTTATATTGCAGGACAAAACATCGGTCTCATTACAACTATAACTATATTTTTACATGAAATCCCTCATGAAATTGGAGATTTTGCAATTCTTGTTCAATCAGGATGTTCACGAAGGAAAGCAATGATGTTACAGTTACTGACAGCATTTGGTGCAATATCAGGCACAGTTCTTTCTATATATCTGAGAGGTTCAGGAGAAGGTCTAGTTTCATCTCTCATTCTACCATTCACTGCTGGAGGCTTTATTTATATTGCCACTGTGTCTGTCATCCCTGAACTTCTAGAAAGTTCAACCAAATTTTCTCAGTCTGTAAAAGAGATAATTGCTCTTCTAGCTGGTGTTTATATGATGGTACTAATTGCACAGTATGAATAATATTGTATCCTTAGATGACATGTAAATATATTTACATTGTTCTATTTTTTCAATAAATCAGTAAACATCACATGTATAAATAATTTTCTTTTGTTAAACTATCAATAAATCTTAGTTTTATATTTGATTTTACTGTTAAAACTGTGAATCTATTTTATGGAAAATGATTGAAGTAATTCAAAGATCACCATCACTAGGTGACACCTAAATGAATGCCTGTCATTATTACAAAGGTCGTTATTATAAATTTAGCTTTTCAATATAGCAGTGCTTGAATATTGCACTGTGATATAGGCATTCATTTAGGCATTTCCTAGCTACAATGAATACCTAGGTACTGGCATTATTCAAATCAGCCAAAAATTACCATATTTATGTACTCAAGTATTTTTATGAATGGTCTTTCTATTAGATGGATTTGTGATTTTACAGATGTATATAATTGGTACCTCAAGTCTGTTCTTCTAGTTATAGAAATACCTAAAGTGATGCTTGAAAGCGACTTATAGTGAACAAATGGAGAATCAAATAAAAATTCTAAAATGCTTTAAATGTTTATTTATTTAGATTACTTCTTCTTAGATACACCAACAGTTCTTCCTCTCCTGCCAGTGGTCTTGGTGTGCTGACCACGCACACGCAGGCCCCAGTAATGACGCATGCCCCTGTGGGCACGGATTTTCTTAAGCCTTTCCAAATCTTCACGGAGCTTAGAATCCAAATTAGAAGATGTCAACTGGCTGTACTTGCCGTCAACAATATCCTTCTGCCTGTTGAGGAACCAGTCGGGGATTTTGTATTGTCTGGGGTTTGACATGATTGTAACAATCTTTTCAACCTGAAAAAAAGAATGAATTTAAGTCAAAAATATTGAAACTTTAATTCAGACAGTATTTATGGTGTTCAGTTAACGTCACATAACCATCGACATGGTATTAAAACTATATAGATAGATAGGTCAGTATTTGGTATATGAAAACTGGAGAATCCATCAGTGGTTATCATGTGTGAATATATTGATGACAACAAAACAACTGGTTAACATTAGTGGGATAGAAAATGTAAATATAGGTATTTATATTGATATCAAGTAAATAACCAATAGCACACATACCTCCTCTTCAGTGCATTCTCCAGCACGCTTGTCAAGATCTATGTCGGCCTTCTTCAGTACGATATTAGAATATCTGCGACCAACCCCCTTGATGGCGGTCATGGCAAACATAACTTTACGTTTGCCATCGATGTTCGTATTCATAATACGAAGAATATGTTGGAACTTGTCTGGAATTACCAGCGACTGAAACAAAGTTGACACTCATTTAATACCGCCGACTGAAGCAAAATATTGAATAAACTCGCACCATGTATATTTCAAAATCACATTTAACCACTATCTTTCAATTTTGATTCTATGATTACTTGAAAATCTTAGGATTATTACCATTTTCGCAAATTTTGGTTAAGCAACCACCACTAACAACAAAGGTTCATGGGGTAAAAGAATGACACTGACAGCATTCCTTAAGAGTTGCCATTTTAATTTATTTTGTTTCTGGTAATCCTACGGGTGTACGAAAATTCGGCCGATGACCTTTGTTTTTCCTTGAAAAATCCAGAAAAAGTTTTTTTATTTCTTTTTTATTTTATTTTTTTGGTGATTTTACTTAAAAACGCGCAATTACGTAATAATAATACCCATATACGTGCGAGGGGATAATAATTATAAGGGCGTAAAGTATTCTACAAAGGCTATGAGCGCACTACTAGATTTAAAACGTTGAGATTAATAAAAAATGTGCGATGAAATCCAACAGCGAAATCTTAATCGATTTCTTTTGGCATTGAGCGCACTTCATATATATTTTTCACAGATAGCCGATTAATAATCGGCAATCTCAATCAAAAATCCACATCGATTAAAATAATCAATCAGGATGTGTACCTCGGTTTTTCGTTGTATATTGGTTTAATCCAATTTCTTGTAAATATTCAACCAAGAATATTGAATGTAAATAGCCTTCACAATTTCTATTTTACTATTTAGATCATCAAATGATCGCTCCTACCAGAGCGAGAGGGAGTGTCAGTTTAACGGCGCGGTTGGCGCAGTGGTTGAGCGATGGGCTGCTGCACTGCGTGTCGCGAGTTCGATTCCCACACGGGACGAATATTTGTATGGCCTGGATAATAAAATTGTTCCGGGTCTGGGTCTCTTGTGTATGTTTGTGAACGCACCCACGATATAGGAGTTAGTAGGCGTTTCTTTCCGCTGAATCTGAATCAGGAACCTCCCGAAACAACTGTGTCCTGTGAGCACCTACATCAGCGGAAAATAAGGACGCCGTAGCTCCATTCTAATTTCTAGCCACTTCGCAAAGAGGGAAGTTATCTAAAGAGGTACTTTAGAGCAAACGTTAGCGAAATTTATTTAGAGCTGAGAATTTGTACGAGAACTTTATTTATCTTTACTTTATATCTCAGCAAGCTAAAAAAAAAAAATGCTAAGCTAAATTATATGGATATATAAGATACTTGGCTTAACTTTGTGGGATAATAAAATTTACTAGGCCAGCTTCCAATGCATGAAAAAAATCGAACTCTCTAACGTTTGAATTTCGCGTTTTTCTGTTAAGTACAATTCTGTACAATAGCTCTGACAACATTATCATAACATAATATTTTTCACATCTAGTAACATTTTATCAATGAGTGTTCTTCCGTCGGTGGTGTGCCGGTTTCTAATTTTTATTACGGATTCCAGTTATTATCTAGAGTTTTGAAGAAACACTGAATACAATGCATACAGAAACGACATTAACACTTATACAAATATTGGAAAAGACTGTATCACCAGGTAAGAAAACTCAATTTGTAAATTTACTCTTCGTGTATGGCGCTTCAGTTCGTCAACCGACTTATCACCAGCTAACGTAACTGTTTCAAATTGTATATTGTTGCAATAGACCTTTGAAAGCAATCCTGGTCTCGAATCTTTTATATTTTGGCACCGCTTACCTCTAGAAAACCGTTTAGAGAATATGGATGACAAAGATGCTTAACTGTCATGTTAGGAAAATTCTAGGTTCACCTACGATTCAAGTTTTACAATACGCGGCAATGATGTGCGTAAACAATTTGACATTTTGACACAAATCTATATTAATTCACATATTTTGCTATTACGGGTTTAATTCTAGATGTAGTCTTCTCAAAGTTTGAAGGTTATAAATCTGCAATCTTTTACAACTTTGACATTCCAATTTACATTCGTGTCCACAATACTGATACTAACATAGTAATACCTGGAGTATTATTCATCAGAGACTGATAATATTATTCTTTATATTATTTGTATGCACCTACATATTCTACCAGATTCTAAATTGTAATGCATTACTGCATAATAGTAAAAATCACTACAGCAGCTTGTTTTTTTGTACACAAAAAACTTGTAACAATATAAATAAAAATAATATAAGAATAAAATAATTATTCCAAGTATTTTAAGTAAACCCAATTTGAGGATTGATATATCATTTAGTTTTATAACTGTTTAAACAATAATAGGCAAGTCTTTGTTCTCATTATAGTGATATAGCTGTTACAAACAGTTATCTGAAATAACTCATATCAGTTATTCTGCTTAATTGTAACAACAAAATCACTTAATGATGTGTTAATGAATTGACACTGTTCAAAACTATTGACCAGGATTGTACAAATAATTATTTTGTGTTGTATTCTGACTTCTCATCATATTATATATGAATTTTGCAGATCGAAATGAATTGGAAGCTGCAGAAACCTACCTTGACCATGCAGCTGGTACCAATTTTACAACATTTATCAAAATGTTGTCTGATGTTCTGGTTGCGGGAGGGAACAGTCAGGTGGCTAGGATGGCTGCAGGTTTACAGCTAAAAAACCACCTAACTTCTAAAGATCCTATCCTAAAACAGCAATACCAACAGAGGTGGCTGGCTCTACCTGAAGACATCAGATTGTATATAAAGAAAAATGTAAGTTATCTTGTTATTTTATCTAAAACATTTATAGTTTTTTATAATCAAACATTGTGATTTTATACAGGCTCTTTGGCCCAACTTTCCTATTCAAAGAAAGTAAATATAATAATTTCATTTATAGATTCTAACAGCAATTGGAACTGAGAACAGCAGACCTAGTTCAGCAGCCCAGTGTGTAGCATATGTAGCAGTAGCTGAGCTTCCTGTGGGGCAGTGGAATGACCTCATACCCATGCTTGTAGAAAATGTTGTCAATGCTCAATCCACAGAACTTAAAAAAGAAGCAACATTAGAAGCAATTGGTATGCAAAGTGTTAAATATTTATTTATTGTACAAAATAATGTTAACCTTTCAAATACTGTAATTAGAAAGACTATGAGTGAGCAAACACCGGCCATTTGCTTGGGGTTTAATTCATTAAGCGAACGCCAGCATTCACTCTCTCATTGTCTTTCTATTATGTCTCTAATTACGGAATTCGAAAGGTTAATGAATTAACATGTAGTTTAAATGTATATAATATAAAATAGAATAGAATAAACTTTATTGTACATCAAAATTGTAACAAAACTACTAGTACTAGTAGTACTTTGAATTATAGCTAAAACTGATATTTTCTATTCCTTATTCAGGTTACATCTGCCAAGAAATTGATGCTGAGGTATTAACAGAACAAAGCAACCCAATTCTAACTGCAATTATTCATGGCATGAGATCGATTGAAACCAGCAACCATGTCCGGCTTGCTGCTACTCAAGCTTTACTTAACTCATTGGAATTTACTAAAGCTAATTTTGATAAAGAAAATGAAAGAAATTTTATAATGGAAGTTGTATGTGAAGCAACACAGTCCAGTGACATGAGGATCAGTGTTGCAGCTCTCCAATGCTTAGTGAGTATCATATTACTAGTAAATTCTTATTATATGTATTTCATTTATATCTTCTTTACATATATAATTCTTCTGTATGTGTGTGTGTCACTTAACTCCACCTAAACAGCTTGACCAATTTAGATTAAATTTTGTATGTATATTTGAGTAGGTCCTTGGATGGTTTGAAAATACAATTGGGCCTGGTAGGTGATGCTGCAATCAGGTTCTCGATTTTTTTTTTTTTCTGTTGTGAATCCAGTTTTTGGGCAAGACAATGTCTGTTGAGACAACTAGTTTATGTATATTATTTTACTACTTGTTGCAAAGTAGTTTGTACTTATCAAAACCATTCCAAAGAGCTTACATGATGTCATAATCTTGTTGTGCTCAATAGTTCCTATGGCCACTATCCAACTCATCATCATTATCAAACAAGTTCTATATTAATGCATAATCATTAATGCTTTGTCATCCAACTTAGACAGGTATACCAAGTTAAGTTTGCTTCAAAATTCCATAGCCCTAAGAGCATTGCAAGTTTTTTTTTTAAATTGTTTATTTTTTAATTTCAGGTTAAAATTCTCTCTTTGTACTACCAATATATGGAACCTTATATGGGTCAGGCACTATTCCCCATCACTTTAGAGGCAATGAAGTCTGATGTAGATGAAATTTCTCTTCAAGGCATTGAGTTCTGGTCTAATGTTAGTGATGAAGAGATTGATCTTGCAATTGAAGAAGTTGAGGCAGCTGATGCAGGTTTGACAAATATTTTAATGTTAATTTAAGAAATTGCACACCTGCATTGTTGTAATCTTAATTCTGTGAACTAAGGTTGTTAATTTCGTAACTGCTTCTTTTTACAGGACGACCTCCAGCGCGTACGTCTAGATTCTATGCCCGAGGAGCATTACAATACCTTGCACCTGTTCTCATGCAGAAACTAACAAAACAAGATGATACTGAAGATGAGTTGGAGTGGAATCCCTCTAAAGCTGCATCTGTTTGTCTCATGCTTTTATCAAATTGCTGTGAAGATGAAGTGGTTCCTCATGTATTACCTTTCATTAACTCAAATATTAAAAATGAAAATTGGCGATACAGAGAGGCTGCTTTGATGGCATTTGGGTCTATTCTTGGTGGACTGGAAGCAAATACTCTGAAGCCTCTAGTAGAGAAGGCTATGCCAACTTTGATTGAAGCCATGTATGATACTAGTGTTGCTGTGCGGGACACAGCGGCCTGGACTTTTGGAAGGATTTGTGAAATTGTGCCTGAAGCAGCAATAAATGAAACATATCTAAAACCACTCTTAGAAAGTCTTGTTAATGGATTAAAAGCTGAACCACGTGTTGCTGCTAATGTTTGCTGGGCCTTCACAGGACTTGCAGAAGCTGCTTACGAAGCAGCTGATTGTGGAGATTCCAATCAACCTTCGACCTATTGCATGTCGAAATACTTTGATTTTATTGTTCAAAGGCTCCTTGAAACAACAGATCGCCAAGATGCGGCACAACATAATTTAAGATCAGCTGCATATGAAGCTCTCATGGAAATGGTTAAAAATTCTCCTACTGACTGTTATGTTACTGTGCAAAAAACAACTATGGTGATTTTGGAGAGACTTCAACAAGTTTTGCAGATGGAGAATCACATTTCCAGTCAGGCTGATCGTTCACAATTCAATGATCTCCAAAGTCTATTGTGTGCCACACTGCAATCAGTACTTCGGAAGGTAACTCAAGAAGACGCACCTCAAATATCAGACGCTATTATGACCGCCTTATTGACGATGTTCGCTGGCAATGCGGGAAAAGCTGGAGGTGTTCAAGAAGATGCTCTTATGGCAGTCTCAACTCTTGTTGAGGTCTTAGGAGAAGGTTTCTTAAAATATATGGATGCATTCAAAAGATATCTTTATGTTGGACTCAAAAATCATCAAGAATATCAAGTATGCATAGCAGCTGTTGGGCTCACTGGTGATATTTGTCGAGCATTGAAAGGCAAAGTAAGTTAAATAATCATAATCTATTTTTTAATATAATTGTGTTGTCAAATAAACCATAACTCTGAAAGATCAGAGAGGTGGCTGTCGCAAAACATTTATCTAATACCAGAAAGCATAATTCCTGTGGGATAGGCCACGAGAGTGAAGCCGTAGGAATTTTTTTTAGTAATAATATGTAATATTACTGTTACAGGTGCTACCCTACTGTGATGAAATAATAGTTTTGCTATTGGAAAATCTTGGTGATCCCTCAATTCACCGCTCTGTTAAACCTCAGATTTTGTCTGTGTTTGGCGATATTGCGCTTAGCATTGGTCCCGATTTTGCTAAATATTTCGACGTCGTGATGCAGATGTTGTTGCAGGTAATGCTCATTGAATTGTGAATATTGCATTAAAAAAAAAACATAAAATCACCTTATCTTTTACGTCAAATATTTTATGTTACAGGCAAGCAATGCTCAAGTAGATCGTAATGATTACGACATGGTCGAATATTTAGGCGAACTTCGCGAAAGCGTGCTCGAGGCTTACACTGGCATTATTCAAGGCTTGAAAGGATCAACGGGCGAGGTTCGTAGTTTTTTAATTTGACTGTAATTTAATAGGTATATTACTGAGCAAACAATGAACGTATGTAATATGGCAGGTGCGTTCGGACGTAGCGCTGGTGGAGCCGCACGTGCCGGCTATCGTGACGTTCATGATGCAAGTGGCGTGCGAGCCGGAGCGCACGGACGGGCACATGTCGGTGATCGCGGGGCTCACGGGCGACCTGTGCACGGTGTTCGGGCAGCGCGTGCTGCCGCTGCTGGAGACGCGGCCGCTGCTGGACCTGCTGCAGGCGGCGCGCCGCTCGCGCACGCCGCGCACCAAGGCGCTCGCCAACTGGGCCACCAAGGAGATCCGCAAGCTCAAGCACCAGACGCCTCTCACTAGCTGGTATGTACTAAGCAGAGTATACCGATGTACCAGTTTGTAGTATTGTAGCATAAGTTTTTTTTAGGTTTTTCAGACAGGATCAATGTTTCAAAATATGCACATGTTGGTTAATCTATACCGACATTTGAAGATCGATATTCGCGATATTTGCGATTTATTTGTTTGAAATTAAATATAAAATCAAAATTCAATAATGAAAAATTAGCTAACACAGGCATGGAAATGGACACGGTCTACACATGTGCCAAGTTTTATCCAAATTCGATCATCCTTTAAGAAGTGAAGAGGTAACATACTGACAGACAGTGTTACTTTCGCATTTATAATGTTAGTATGGATGCTATATCCTCCAGCTAAAATATTTTTCATTTTCTTTTCAGATTTGAAACAATTCGCTGCCACAGTGATGCAATGCAGTTTCAGAAAACTTACTGCTGGTAAACTCAACTGTGCTGGCAGGCATATTATGTCCGTATTAATAAGTCGTTAGGTGCATTTGTTTAGAGGCCTGTATTGTTTTAATAACTATTATAATATAGTAGTTATTTTGTTTTCATGGGCTAACACTCTGGTCTTTTAATAAATAAATATTATTACATTATCTATGATATTACATGAATATTTGTCTGCTTTAGTAACATGTTACCATTATTGTAGCATAGTAATATTTGGAACCATTGCTGTGTTTAATTTACAGAGCGTATTACCATGACAAAACATTCTATGAATTTTGTTAAAACAATTATATAAACAAAAAACAAATTAAAAGTGGAAGAATGTTTATAAGCTAGTGAAATGTTTACAAGTAATATTAACAGTTTTTTTTTTGCATTTAAGAAAAGTGCTAATTTGTTTATGGCTTTTTCTTCAAATCACCAAGTGATTTTTGGGCCCCAAACAATGCACTTAGCGTAGCATTATTGAAACTGTTTAATGTATGCCTGACCATAATCTTTCCATAGTTATCTTAAAGTTGAAGCATTTTTCCTATTTGGTATTATAAATACAGACAGTGGCTGTGGTATCTTTACTTATGTGAGATAAAGTGATAGTTTGATAGGGATGTATGAAAGTTGACGTATGTTACTTTAGGCATGCACATGTGCAAGGGATTATGAATTTTATAAATTATTATTATGTTTTGTAAGATGTATGGAAGATTTTTATGAATGGGTAAGAATGCATGTGTAGATGCGTGCATGATTATCTCAGATATTTTATAAACTTAGGCATTGTCGATCATAATGAAAATTCGGTATATTAATGTATGTTTAAGATTCCGTCGACGTTACTAGAGACTGAAGGACGCCATATTGGCGACGATTCTTTTTTATTCATCGCAATTCGGGTTAATAATAAAATGTAATTTTGCATAACGAAATTTTAACAAAACGATGACCAATAGCTGCCTATATTTATTATACAACTGCAAAACAACAATACCATTAATTTCAGAACCCGCTAAAACCATTCGCAACCGACCGACCTATTATAATATTTGTTTTTTTTTTTAGATCAATTTCTATTCTATTCTAATTCATTTCGTGCAATGTGTCCGCTTACAACCTACTCGGTAACAAATTTAGGCATAAAATGGCACGAGTAAAAAAATTGAAATGGGTAACCACAGCGCATAGCTTGGCACAACATGCCCCCGCCAATAGCGACTTCATTAAAATGAGAAGTGCAAATGAATTTGATTAAATATTAAAATCATAAAAAAATTTATTTCCAAGAAATTCGTTTTAGCGGGTTTTAGCCTCATAGTAGATATACACTTTGTATTTTATATAACAACCGCAACATACAATAAATATTGATAGAACAGTATATCGCACTACGGTGGTAACATAACCAGTAAAATAAGTGTATAAAATATACATAATCTTGTAATTTAATAAACTAGTACGGATTAAAAATCTCGTTCTTTCGAAACTCCGTACTACGTTAGGAAAGCTCTGGTTCTATATTTTACCACTGACGTGCGGTCGACAGTACAGCAAAATAATAGCAACAGTCGCTAAACGATGTTGCACTGAACTATAAATATTACTGTCAAACTAACTACATAAATGGTCAAAATCTTTCTTTGTGATGAATGAAAAGTGTCTTTGCCTTCTGATCTCAATATCACATTATTGTACATATGTAATTAAAGCGTTTTTTTTTTTCTTAAGATAGTCCGAATTGGCAAAATAGAATGCCCTGAAAGTAAATTGAAAAGACGAAAGACCAAGCGAACTTTTTGCTAAAACATGTGTTCTGTTATTTTCTTTCAATTATATTTTAATGCATTTCATTAACAAAATTGTCCCAAAGTAGTCCATTCTTTCGTGTTAACGTTTTAAACTGAACGATGTATCCACACGTCTTAGATTGTTTTGTTCAGATATCCTGTTGTAATTTATATATTTTATGAAACAAACTTACTTAATACGGAAACTTAACGTGAAATTTGTGAAAATGTTTCTGTCTAACACGTGTCGGCAGCTTACAGATTGTTGTCTTTTTATCAAGTCACAAAACTACGAGGCCTTACTCCGTTTCGACTAGCCGAAAACTGCCTAAGGGCAATGATAATATTAGAAAGAATATCTACTCCGCTAAGCGCAATACTTTCATTTATTTAAACATTTGTTTCCGATAGTACGTCGATCAAACTTGCGTTTAAGCTGATTATCAGTGCCTTTGACTTGTGTGACGTGTAACCTAAACTCTTGTTATCGAAGTCAGTCCATGAATCGTGGCTAATATTTAAATCTATTCGTTCCGTTAACATATGATAGAATTTACACCTGTTTTTCAAGTCTAAGATTTAGGTGTGCAAAAATGTCGAAATACCTACCCTTTATATTATTTAATTTCAATTGACGTGTTGAGTGTGTGCTAGTCTGTGAGCATCACTGATAGGAATGATGTTTGCGCGAATTATGCAAGAATTATTACGTGAAGTGTGTCCTTACTACCGTTTACTTGTTTTACATAATACCAAATTTATATTTGAAAAAAAAAACCAATCCGAATACCTACATGTAAAAATATTTTTAATAAAAATCCAAATGTCATACAAGTTACGTATGTACTTATATTTAAGTATGATAGGAGAATATGTGAGGACTAGTGCCATGCCATGAAAGGTTCTGAATTAGAATCATAGGCATCGAGTCAATGAATACCACCCACTTTTCCTGCGCGAATCTAAAATCAATTAGTTATTGTGTTATGGCGTATATTTTCATTCGTTTTGACTATGACTATCTGCTACCCTGTAAACTGTTCTATGGTGATTAAACAATTTAGAAGTTAAATCGGTTTCTCATTTTACCCTATTTAATTAAATCGCTGTGAACTATTATGGTAGAACTACGCTGAGCACACGTGTGCACGTGTGTCACGCCGATCTGGACGCGTCGGTCTCGATACATTATACATGGCAACTAGATTTGTAGAGCTACATTAGATCCACGCCACACGACGTCATTCTACGTAAATATCAGGCATGGTCCACGTATGCGTCGGTCGACTAGTGACTATTCATCCGCGGATGAAACGTTACCCTTTTAAAATTGTAAGGCGACGAATTATCCGCAAGTTCGGATGAGTTGTCGCGTAGTTATATTAATGTAGTCATATCAGCCAAATAGACAAACTTGGAGGGGGAGGGGGCGTCGGTCTAATAATTCTAGCTTTAACCCCGCTTACGAATTAGTCCAAAAAATGTTTTCGTGCCCATTTTGCCAGGTTCGTATATTTTCAACTTTTAAAATTAACCAAGCACGTAGATCAGAGATGCACAGACCGACCCCGCGGACCGCATGCGGTCTCCCGGCAATATGTGTGGCCCGCCAGCAAGCTAGCTCTTTTCAGATCACAAATAAATTCAGGCAATTACAATCATTACGTATCCAAATTACAAAAAAATGGCTGAAATACTCAATAGTTAATCTTAGCTAGGAAAAGTTAGGAGTTCAAAAAGTTAAACCTCTGGCTCTATTGGACTTAATTAGCAATCCCATTTCAGCTCAAACTGCACCAGACTCAATGCAGTTAGAATTAGGTAATCGATATTCAAAACGATCAAGATTTTCGCAACAAATTCAATGAAGGGGACTTGCTGAACTTTTACCGCTGCATTGATTAAACTATATGTACAAAGAGTTGCGCACAAATGCCCTGAAATGCGCCAGCTTATTTGGTTCTACTGTTCTACTTATAGTTATGTATGTGTGAACAAACTTTCGGTATTGAATAATAACATAGCAAAAAATCGAGTAACAAGTAAATTTGAGCCAAATATAAAGATGATTGTGAGCACAATGCAGTGCTACGCTTCAAATTAATATTTTATTTAATTGAATTTTTGGCTATTTTTAACCGACTTCAAAAAAAAGGAGGAGGTAAAAAAAACATACAACCGAATTGATTAAATTCGGTTGTATGTTTTTTTTTTTGTGTTATCACAGAACTCCGTAGTTTATGGCCTAATTTGCAAATATTTTTTTTCCCTCTTAGAGGATCTGCTTTCCGATTGGTAATTTTTTTCAGAATCCAGTTCTGATGATGGGATATCCATGAGTAATCGAAGGAACTCCTCAAATATTATAGGAAACCATATGGTGATTTTGGTATTTTCATCGAGAACTTAAGCATTTACAGTCAAAAAGTAACATTTGATGAAGTGGAACTGATGATGAAGGCCAGAAATGGCCAACGGAGCTTCATACTCACATAGATATCACAATGAAGGTAGTTAGGTGACTATGACAATACAAATAAATAAATGGTTCTGAATAGTTATGTTGAAAATGGTATCATCGAAGTGAACTGATGATGATGATGATGGAGCCGGAAGGTAGGCACTGGAACTCCGTAATTAATCAATGTAACCTAGCCGTGTTTGGGCTTATTAGAATTGTCATGAGATGCGCTTTGGCTATAAGGTACTATCGAACTGATCTGTTGATGGAGCCGGAAGGTGGAAGGTAGATACAGGAACTTCATAATAAAACAATGTAACCTAGCAGTGTTTGGGTTCATTCGAATTGTCATGAGAAACAGGCACTCTGGTTATAAGTGTATCACAACTAAAAAGTGTGAAATATTGTTTTTAATTTTTGCTGGTGGCCCGCCATTAGTTCGTCATTTGGCCAAGTGGCCCATAGTCTTAATAAGTCTGTGCTTCCCTGACGTAGATATAGAAAGTCTAAGGGGGCGGGATCATAATAACACAATCAGATGAAAACGGGAGCGCAGAGAGCGCTGAAGTTTTCATTGGCATAACGTAAATTGAAAGGCAATAAATAATAGGTATATTATGATGCAAATGCGGAAAATATGTCACTCTTTTCTTGCTCATGAGCAAGTGGTAAACGACCAATCGGGCTGCTGCCGCGACCAATCGGAGCACGGGCGGGATCTCATGGCGGCATGGATGTACAGACTGTCGCAACCATATTTACTATACTCTTTGGTCACCACACAACGCTGGGCATGACACAATTGCGGTGTGACGACCACAAGTGAGGACTTAACCTTACCACTTCCTATTTATTTCTTTAAAATATCAAAGCTCAACTCCCGTTCTATTTATTTATTTTAAATATTTGTTATGAAGTTGAGTTAATCTGAGCGAATCCATGTCCGAAACTGTGACATAGGTGAGGAGACTTGGTACATACCTACCTAGCATAGCACTCCAGGAAGCGGTAATACTCAAAACTTAATTTAGTTAGTTTTATATGGCTTTCAGCACAGCCAAACTGACCGATTGGCATCTAATTCCGTAATTAGGTAGGTAGGTACCTATATATATGGTATAATATATTATGTAATTGTAAGTATCTCTAAACACGCTCCAAGGCAATTGCAGCTTATGTTAAGCCAACACGTTCGCATTGGAAGAACAAACTGTTCACCTAGTGATAAGTACTTAAGTAAAAGTTAATATTGAGGGCTAGAGAGAGTACGCCAGCGGCTGAACCATTTTGGGTATTTATGTCAAATATTTATTAACACACAATTGTTTTAACAGGCATACCCAAGATAAGTAATATGTAAGACTGATCCCTTTCTTCTTAACTGCTTGTTTATTGTATATATTTATCTCTCCCCTTGATCTTTATCAAGGGGGTTAGTTGTATCCAGTTCCATTGCTGCAGCTAGGGTGGCTCTCATGCAGCCAGTGATAGCGAAACACTAGGCTAGTCTTCGGAACTGCTAGAACCTCGTAGTGTATCGTCCTGGGAGTCCACTAAATCAAAGAGTCAGGTCTGATCACGGGTGTTTAGCCACAGCGTAATCTTTATAGAGGAGCCTCTCGCGTTTTCCTAATAGTACATTATGATATAAGTGTGTAATGTTAGTGATTACCGTCGAGGCGGTATTTAGACCCGAGCCGTGGCGAGGGTCTTAAGAGAGCCAAGAACGGTAATCATTAATTGCTCACGTGTGTCATACGACGTTTTTCAATACACTTGTGAAGAAAACTACAGTAAAACTAGTAACATTTTCTGTGACATGGCGGTAAAAATCTGTTTTCTCAAGAGCGCGCATCATTTTTTTTTTATTTACCCCTAGAGGAAGGCTAAGGTATTTTGACCATACTGCCTAGTCTTACGTTTATGAAAATTATGAAAAGTTTTTACGATTATGTCTTTCGTAGTGACAATAGAATACAGATGTAACATTTTCTAATAATTTTGTAGTATTTAATTTAATTTTATTAATACAGCCCCTGAAACTCACTGGAATTT
Source organism: Mythimna impura (assembly GCA_905147345.3). NCBI lineage: Eukaryota > Metazoa > Arthropoda > Insecta > Lepidoptera > Noctuidae > Mythimna > Mythimna impura. The sequence continues at coordinate 11,992,016 of LR990348.1, read as the reverse complement.
AAAAAAAAAAACGCCAAAAACCGCGCGCATCTTAAAATGGCGGCCATAGACCACAAAAAAAAAACAAATTTTATTTGAATGTACGATTTATTTACTAAATGTTTTTTATTAAATAAATCGTTTGTACAAGTTAAACTTGTCCATTTTATCTTGTAAATTGGATGAAATAAGTAAGACACTAATTTATATACTATTGAACGCAATAACTATTCGAATTCAAAATTTGTTTTGCGAACAAAGAGGTTGAACAAAAAGGTTTTAACTACATTATAGCACTAGTGCGTAATGGTAATCAAAATGTCACAGTTTGGTAACGAGTGCCATTATATACCTAAGTGCAGTGCAATAAGAGTCACTTTCTGAGCAAGTGTGTTGAAAAATGTTTTTACATTGACAAAGTGCAATTGTAAGTGTTATTAGTTCAATGTTAAGTTTTGAACGGTTCAAGGACTCTTTGTTAGTAGGGACGTAACTAAACATTGACCGATGATCTTTTGAACCATCAACTCGTACATCTTTTTAAAGGCTTTTCTCATGACATCGCACAAGACACCTTCCAATTTCCTATAGATTAGGATTGCTAGATAATATCATATGCGTAACCTTGTTGGGGGAAATAATCATCAAATGACTTCTCCTGCTCTAGGGTGGTTCCACCTCAGTCTTCCGCCCGAATACTCAAACACTACTTAAATCTGAGGGGCTCTTAAACGCCTATCCTATTGACATTATATATTTGCCATTAAAGCGATAATCTGATCTTTGAGAGCCCCTCAAAGTTGAGTAGCGTTTGCGATAAAGTATACAACTAATATTGATTATGTTCCGTTCAACTTACGATACAAGGGCCTTACAATGACGTGTTAAAATGTCAGGCGCGCAAGCGAGAAAGAGGGATGGAGGTACACACCCTATATAGCTCCATCCCTTTAACAGTTCAGTTTAGGTCGTAAAATGGATCGCATTAAGAGCTCGTGCCTCCTGAGGCACGGTCCTGACTCAAGACTCAAGGCAAAAATTAAAAAAAAAGAAAACATACAAATTCTATAGAAAAATCACGAGTTCCATGTACAGTTCTTACATTACTTATTGATGAGGCTGTGCTGGGTCTAATAATTACGTCGGTAGTTACGGCACGTCGTGAATCCAATAGAAAAATTAAATCCCGCAAACTTGCGGGATCCTGCATGAGTAATTCCGCATTTGCTGTATTAGATTCCCTAATTACGAAAATATTCAAGATTCTGTTGGACTAGTAACGTTTGCGCCATACTATAGTAGTCTTTGCGCTTTTGCTTCAGCTCTTAAATACTTGGTAGGTAGGTAACTATACCTAATATCTATAGCTCGAGTGTAATTTCTGTTGAGCAACACTGCACGCACGGTTAGTGGCACCTTCCATCAGGGACGTTATGAATATGAAATTTCGGATTTGGTTACGGATAGGAATAATATTATACCTGTTTCGGATATGATAATTATTATTTTGGATTATCCGCTAATGTCAGTTTCTGTTACAGATATTAGGATTTTAAAATTATAAAAGTAAAATAATATAGCAAGATTTAACTTTTAGGTAGGTAGGTACTTATTTCTAGTCTAGATGATCATTTGTTTAGCCGGGCAAAAGGAACAAAAACAGAGACCTCATATAACCTGTCATTTAAACTCGGCTTTTATCCGAAACTTTTATAGGTATCGGTTTCGGTTACGGAGCTCTATAACATCCCTACTTCCATGTTCATGAAGACGCCCACGGCAATAGACGTGTGTTGATTTGAATGTAACTACTAAAGGTTTAACCTTTACTTGTTTACACAAATAAACCTAGGTATCAATTTTTTTTTGTTACCCAGCTTAACCTGATTTATAATGGTACAGGAGATAGTATTTATGCAACAAGGCATGCTCTTCCAATCTTTATTAAATGCTAAGTTTGACGAATCATTAGGTACTAGGACATTACTCGAAAGTCCATAAATCGTTCGCCTAAGAACCAACAGGGACGTGAATTTCCTTTCTGTGTTCTAATTAATACATATCTTTAACTAGCTTTTGCCCGCGGCTTCGCTCCCGTCAACTGACTACTCTATTCTGCTCTACCCTACTACCAAATTTTTTTATTTTTTTCTTTCATAAGAACCTTCTCCTTACAATAACAAACAACAACAAAAAAATAGTGAAATCGGTCTAGCCGTTCACGCGTGATGGCGTGACCAAGGGAAATAGGGATTCATTTTTATATATATTAGAATATAGATTTAAACTACAATAATTAAAATCACGGACAATTTACTGATCGGTCGGACAAGAAGAGAATCCAGGATGGTGGCAAAGCTAGAGTCAGCGACACTAGATAAAGGTGAGACTGACTGTATGAAGTAGGTACCTAGATTAGGTGCTCTACCTATCCAAAAGTCCAAAACATATAACGACACCAAAAAAATTAATGATAAACTACTTTTTAAAATGTTTTATAAATTATGAAGAGTCCATTGTATTGTAATACATAAATGTAAATTCAATTATTAAAAAATAAATAGTTTGAAGGTTTTTATGTGTTGATTCATAGGACAATTTTAACAATGTCCTTTAAATTATTTATTCAGAAATCAGAGGTAAAACCAGACTGACGCAACTGACCTGTGAAGGAATTTAAATGAAAGGCATTATTTCTTTCTTTCATTATTTTTCAAAAACCAAATAGGTACTGTTTATTTTATTTGTTAATCAAAGTACTTATATACTTACTTCAATTAAAAATAAAAAAAGTTATCTGTTAGAACAAACACAGTTTAGCTTACAGAAAGTGTGAAAAGCAGTAGTGGTCATAGATTCACGCGATTTAATATCTATAATGGTCTGGTTTGTATGGTCCCTCAATTGGGACACCGATATATTTAGCTTGTTTCGGTGTCAGCTTAGTTAGCTTAACACCAAGGTGGTCCAAATGTAAAGCAGCTACTTCTTCGTCTAATTTCTTAGGCAATGTATGGACTCCAACAGGGTAAACATTATGTCTTGTCCAAAGTTCAATTTGAGCTAACACCTGGTTAGTGAAAGAGTTGGACATAACGAACGACGAATGCCCTGTAGCACATCCTAAATTAACTAGACGTCCAGCGGCCAATACAATAATATGATTCCCATTGTCAAGCTCATAGCGGTCAACTTGCGCCTTAATGTTTACTTTTTTAGCATTGTTTTCCAACCACGCAACATCTACTTCACAGTCAAAGTGACCAATGTTGCAAACAATTGCATCATCCTTCATTTTCAGGAAGTGTTCCTTGCAAATGATGTCTAGGCAACCAGTAGTAGTCACAAATATCTGTCCCACTTCAGCAGCTTCTTCCATAGTTGTTACCTGGAACCCTTCCATAGCGGCTTGTAGAGCATTAATGGGATCGATTTCCGTGACAATAACTCTACCCCCGAAACCCTTAAAAGCTTGAGCGCAGCCTTTGCCCACATCGCCGTAGCCCGCAACCACACAGACTTTCCCAGCGACCATTATATCTGTGGCCCTCTTAATTCCATCAAGTAATGATTCTCTGCATCCATACAAATTGTCGAATTTACTCTTGGTTACTGCATCGTTTACATTGATAGCTGGAATCTTTAATGTACCTTCACGGAACATTTTATACAAATTGTGTACGCCAGTAGTCGTTTCTTCAGAAATGCCCTTAATACCCTCTAAATATTGTGGGAATTTCTTATGAACCAGCTTAGTTAAGTCGCCGCCATCGTCCAAGATCATATTGAGGGGCTGAAATTAAAAAAAAAAACAATATAAGTATATATATTTAAAAAGTACAAACAAGATAATTATAATATATATTATTATACGCTGCGTTATTTCTATACAATCCACCATTTACCAGATGTTAAATTATGAATAAAACCCACACGGAATGTTTTTATTAATATTATTTGTAAAGATAAGAAGCTTCTTGCTTTTATAAAAACAAAAATAAGGAAAAAAGAGTAACAGCGTTTTCCTCATTGAAGAATGTAGTAAAATATTAACGAAGGAAAACCCACACTTTTATTACCTTTCCGTCCTGGAATACTAATGTCTGCTCAATGCACCAAACATATTCCTCTTCGGTTTCTCCTTTCCATGCATAGATAGGTATTCCAACTGCTACCAGTGCTGCAGCAGCCTCATCTTGTGTACTGTAAATGTTACTGCTTGACCATTGCACCTGTGTAAAGTAAAAGTTTTTTGTTGTACTAAACCTGGTAATTAGGTAAAGCAGTTGTCGGGTACTTATTTTCGCTGTAATACACTAGTGGCTCAATAGTCAATGTTAATCGGTTTGCAACACATACACATCTCTTGGTCTAAGCTGAATCCTCCTATATGCCTCCTATTCTATACAAAAACCTCTTCATCAACTATTGTATCAAAACGAAGGATCGCAGAGCATAGATACTAAAATAACTACATACTAATACAATGACTAGCAGGTATTAGCAATTGAATATAAAATATGAATTACAAAAATGATTTCATAATAGTAGCAAACACACTTAAAAACAGATCAGAGGTTAAAGATGAAGAGGCCAACGGTGGATGATAAATATCAGCACAAATCTTACATGTATTTACAGAAAGGCGATAACAAGTGATTATTTAATCTTTGCCACATTTCAATATCCATTTGAAATACAAACAGAAAGTTACTCAATATATCTTTGTTAATAATAACAAAAATATGTCCGTTTACAGTAATTTAAAACACGTCACATGGATATGGATAGATCACATCCTGAATTAGGACACACAATACTATTTTATCTCGATCCACAGCAACGGCTTTGGGTTAATCCTAAACTTTCACGACCGTGGGCGCTCAGACCAACAAAAAGCGAAGCCACTGATAAATGTTAATCACTCCTAAAAATTAATCAAGAAAGTTTTACTCCAAAATAATGCCGTAACATTGGATTTAAAAGACGAGTTTTATCTTAGTAACAATATATATAAGTAAATATAAATTGTTTTAAAATATCGTCATTATAATGTGTAATTCCGCAATAGGAGAAAGTATTCATGTTTTTGAAAATTGCTCAATCTATCACTATTCTTACTTACTACCTATACAATGTAGGTACAAACCTATAATTCCATATTTACACCTATTCATTTACTTGCGTTCCATTATGTAAATAAAAGATAGTAACAAAAGACTTAAAAGTTAAGTACCATTGTACAACTATAATACGTAGGTATAAAATATTATGATGGATGACAGTAGGTAGTAACCTAACATATAACATAGCCATTTATTTTGCTATTAACATAGGCAGGTATATTGAAGTCTCAAGGTTCATCTTGTGATCTCAACCCAACTTGGACTTTTCCAGTTTTTCCATTTTGTGTTTGTAGGTACCGACAAGCAGGTCGACAGTTAAAAATAATATCTTTGCCAAAAGATAACATTTTGAGATATTATAATACCTACAAGGCTACGATACGCAACATTCCCATTATTCTGTACATTTTATTACTTTAGGTAGGTAGGTACTGCATTAGTGATGTAAGTCTGTATTGCGGTTTTCTAACGCTCCACTAACGTTACTAAGCAAATCAAATCGTAAGATAATATTCGGTATAACCAAGTTCCTCAAACTAACAACTTGGCTGATAACTAAATGTAACAATCTAATCTAACAACCAACGTCTACATGTCATTATTTTGATAAGTTTATCATTCAGTGATTAGATTTTCTGGATTTAAAGAGTCATAATAGATATTCTCAGTATGATCTCAGTACGATATATTACTTGTGACCCAAAAAACAATTCATGACTATTCCTATCAGAATAAATTAGGGTTACCTCTAAATCGAATAGCTAAAATAAAAATTATTTTAATCGAATGTAGGTACTTGAAACCGCCAACTTATAGGCGCATCAGTTCACTGCTTTGAGTGTTTTGCACAATTTCTCTTATTTGATTCGTATAAATTTTATACGACCATTACAAAAACAGATCCAAAATATCCATCGAATATATTATGAGTATGTGCACGAACATGTGCACGAACTAACGCCCTAATACATCAACATCTGGACATAAGTCTGAAACTTAATTTTTTGAACGTCAATTTAATTAGTTATAAACATGAAATAAATGAACAGCTTACTTCAGCACCAAGCTCAATAAGAGTCTCGATGAGGACTGCGGTCTGCACGGTCATGTGAAGACTTCCAGCTATTCTAGATCCCTTGAGGATTTTAGCCGGAGCATACTTGCGGCGGCAGGCCATCAGTCCTGGCATCTCCTTTTCAGCCAGCATGATCTCTTTGCGGCCAAGTTCAGCCAACTTCTCATCAGCTATAATAAAAAAGGTAGTATTATTTTTTCATTTTTTTTTTTTGTTATTATTTATACCTAATCATACAAGTAATGACTAATATAGAACAGATTTCTATCAGTGTCCGTTCACTACCTCTACAATAGAAAAGAAAATCAACATGAGAATAAAAAACACATGGAACAAATACTAGGCCATGAAAGAAATTTTTAAAAGTTCATTTCCACCTCGCCTGAAAGCTAAAACTTTAAATACAAGCTTGATGATACTGTGCCTCACTTATGCGTGCAAACATAGTCACTAACAAAAAGACAACAAAATAAAATTAGAACGTGTCAAAGAGGAATGGAACGAAGTTTCATGAACATCAAACTTAAAGACCGTGTGAAAACTACGTTAATCAAGAAATTTACGAAATCAAAAGATGTGATCAGACAAACGCTCAAACTCAAACGGCAACGGGCAGGCCACATTCAGAGGCTGACACCACAAAGATGGGCCCATATTTTTATATAACAAACTGGACGCTTATAAATGTTAAAAAGAAAAGAGTTAGATAATTTAAAAGTTAGAAAGATGACAGTCAAAGTAGCTGATAAATTCTGGGCCAGAACAGCCAGACTACGCAAGCTATGGAAGCATTTGGAGGAGGCTTTTACCGCCACTGGCGGTCCTTACAATGATCACGAGAGCAACGAAGACGAAGATACTAACACACAACACTAACAATTATAGGTATAATATAGTCTTTTGTTAAATTACTAACACACTGACCCTGAATTATTTGTTGTAAGGAATAATAAATAAAAGCTTTTTATTTTTTTTATACTATTGCCAAATCTGATCTTAAAAATATATAGGGGACCCTAAAATATCTGTAGCTCCTCTATCTACACCTATAGGGTTACTGTAAAAGCTCATACTTGAATTTATAATTCGAGGTAAAATAAATCTAAAATTTAGCAGTATTAAGATAACCTTTGTATAAAGAGACCCTAAAAAGACTAAGGGTAAAGTTCAAATTCTAATGCAAATTAGAATTTGAACTTTGTCATGTTAATTACAGAGCTTTTTGTTCCAAAATTTAATAAATAGGATGGCCAATAAAACCTAAAATTCATCGAGTTGAGGTAAACCTAAAAACTGTTAAAGTCTAAGGCGTCCATTACACGATAGGTTTTGCTGTCAGTTTTGCCACAGTCAATTTTTTGATTGTCGAAAAACCCACCGTCTAATGCGATGATTGACGTTTGCATGACGAAAAACTAATGGCGATAAAATTCCGCCATTCAAACATCTATCATGATTGATGGAATTGATTGACGCCTGCATGACCGTGTACTGGACGCCTATAATGTTCATTGGAACTTTCACTCAGTAAAATTTAGGTTTTAACCGAGGATGTTACGGAGTACAAGCTTCGTACCGTAGCCTAAACTATCGGATAAACGATATAAAAAAATAACCGTAACCAATATAAAAGTTTCGGGTAGAGACGAAGTCTAGCTAGATGACAGGTTACGACAGGTTTTTGTTCATTTTCCCGGCCTAACGAATGATATCTGTAAGTACTACAAATAAAAGTCAAATCTTCCTATTTGTATTTTACTTGTATTATTTTTAAATTCTAATATCCGTTACCGAAATTATCCGAAACGGGCAAATAATCCGAAATAATTTCATATTCGTAACCTCAGACGAATAAAAAAGTACTTTTTTATCTTTTTTATTGGTCTGAGTTCGTAACCTATATTATATTATTCCTATATCCGTATCCAGTTACGCATAAGCATATCATCCCTGGTTTTAAGTCACACCTGAATACAGCTACAATTGAGTAGCGGTAAATCTTAGGTTTTGAAATCTCGGCAATTGCCCTCAAGATATCCTAGGCAGAGGCGCCGACACCGTGGGTGCTCGAGCACCCATGAGAAATAAATAGTGGGTGCTGAGCACCCCTGAGAATAGATATCAAGAAACAGATCAGTAATCGCCCTTTAGGTTACGTATAAATTATAATATTTCTTGATACTAAAAACTAGTTTCATTTTTATATTATAAAAAATAGTTTCATTTTATATTTTTATCAAACATTTGTAATTAAGTACGCAGTATGTAAGTAGGACATTTATTTATATGTCGGTCGATCAGTGTGCATTTCTCTTCTCACACTTCGCCACTTTTTCGAGTCCATCAAATGAGCATGAACACCCATGAGGTTTTCTAAAAGTCGGCGTCCCTAATCCTAGGAATTGGTTGCAGAGAATTAGAAGAAAAAAAAGATCATCATCACCATCATTTATATATTATGTATATTATTAGAAAATATTTATTCGAAAAAAAAAAAAAAACTTCAAAGAAGTTCCATACTAAGACCAAACTGAGTTTATGTTTAAAAAGCCATCAATAAATGCCTCTATTGATGTGTAGTCATTTTTATTGGCTTAGTGATAATGTAAATTATCATTATAAACATAAATAAAAAAACTAGGTTTTGGTAGTTTTTTTGTAGCTTTAGTCTTATGTAATAATAGATTTTTTTTTATGTGTGATTTCTTCAAATAACTCCTCACGCTCCAGGTGGAGTGTGAAGAAGTGTTAGACTTTTACTGACTAAAACCTACTCCTGTTCCTTCTTTGCCATTGTTCCAGGGCCCCGAGGGATCTCTTTTTTTTTATTATGTTTAGAGCCCATTTTCAGTGTCTTCACACACATTCTTCATTCTTCTTTTCTTTTTTTTTCTTCTTTTTCTTGTACATTTTTCTCAGTTCTCAACAGAGAAAAATGTAAAGTTACAGTAGTAACACAAAAAAAAAATAAGTTATCAATTTGATCAATTTGCTTATAATTTCACAATTTACAAAGCTATAATGCACCTGTAAGTCATTTTCTATGGAATTATTACAAAATTTTGATTTATCCAGGAACATTTTATAAGCTGACTATTATGTAGTTGGGATTGTTTTCAATTACAATTCGGAATATCTACTATGATGAATAATTTTCATATCTAAAAATATAAAAGTGAAATACCACTCACTGATTAATCACAAAATCTCAGAAACTATAACACCTACAAACTTAAAATTTGGCAGGTAGGTTCCTTAAAGGGTGTAGACATCCGCTAAGAACGGATTTTACGAAACTCCACCCAAAAGGGGGTAAAACGGGGGTTGGAAGTTTGTATGGAGAAACCTATTACCATGCAGGCGAAGCTGCTGGCAGAAGCTAGTATTATATAAAAAAACAATGGTTTAGTCTGTAAATTGCCACATTAAATTTTACAAACAGGTTCCTAAATAAAAAATAGCTTGTAAAATACCCTGATATACACAATGGGTTCTGTTCCATCAAAACAATCGATTTAGCAAATAAACTATTGTTTTTATATGAAACCCTAAAAAGGTCACCCCAAATCTGGGAAAAAATATTCAATAGTATGAATCTGGATTAGTAAGAATTCAGAATGAATAAGATTATATCTCTCAATTTACAACCATCAGGAAATTTTGGGATGATGAAACAGTACCTATAAAGTCACTTTTCCTACATTTCCAGGTACCTCCACGATTTCACTGACTTTCCCTGATCACCTTGAGCTTCCCAGACTTTTCCATGACTTTCCCTGACAGTGGACACCCGGCTTAGGTACAGTCGGCAATAAAGATTATCAACACTAGTTTTTTTATAATGTTAGATGTTACTGTTTTACATGCTCTGTGGATGTTACTAGCTGCCCAGGGTGGGCAGCTAGTAGTCTTCAAATGGGTAGAATTTTATTTACAATTTATTAAAATTTTCTTTTGAACAAACCTTATCTACCTTATTCTGACAATTATGAACACAGCAAAAAAAAAATTAGCCAAAGAGGTGCAAACATTCTGAAGTGATGCACTTATATAGATTCAATGCAATATTTGATGGTAACAGAACATAGGATTTTAGACGAATGCTTGTAACTCGTAGCTTAAAAATTAGATTATCGAAATGTTTATATCATTTAAGTTAATCAAATATTATATAGCATTGCTAATCTACTCTGACAAGACAACATTTAATCAATGTAATGTAAACATTAAAGATAATAATGTCTGAATCTCATCAAGATTGCAACAAGGTACTTAATGATAATTTTATTGAAAAAAGATATATCGTGAACAAATGTAGTATAGCAGCAACACCGGTCTCAAACAGTCTCTGAAGTCGCATGGTTAAGATAACCTATAAAATTCTAAGTGCGGCATTTTAAATTAAAAGGCCTTGTAATAGTTAACTAATTAAATTTAAACTCAAATTTGCTACCTTAGATACACATACACAGTATGAACTTTCTTAACGTATTCTAAAAATAAGTTAATTTACTTACCGATCTTATACGGTGGCTTCATGATGGGAAGAATAAAAATTATAAGACCGCAAATATAGCAATTAGCAACTAGCTTGCACTAGCTGGTTATTCGAAGAGATTTTCTTGGTTATTTTGACTCAATAGTCAAAAAGTAAGACAACAAAACAAATAGTTCACCAGCGAGACAAACGACTTAACCCGACCACTGACAGTTCTAAAATAAATTAATAAAATTAAAAATTAACATCTGTTAACATCTGCCACTGCCATGCATCCCAGCCAAATCCCAGCTGCGAACCACAGACCACAGACTAAGGATGCCACAGACTCTGCGAACTGCGATCGCGATGGCAAGTTGTTTTCTGAAATTTTGACGTAGGTACCTATTTGTAAGCTATAGTGATGCTCTGTCTGTATCTGTATTCGTCACTCTGGAGTTTGGACAGACGAGCCAGAATGATCTCCTAGTTTTACCTTTTTTTTCGAAGGTAGTATGCGCACAATGTAAGTAGGTACCTATATATTAAGGCAAAACTGGTATATATATAATAGATGCTCACGCCCCAGCCACACCGCCACAGGAGACGCCCCGGGCGTCGGGAGTCACGAGGTGATCCCTGGCCACCGTAGTCGCAGGCTTGCGGATGACGAGCAATGGGAAGCTCGCCGTCCGGCCGTCAGCTAAGGACCACGCCCGAGTCGATGGTGCGTTATCAAGCACCTTATGTTCAAGGGCGGATCCAGGGGGGGGGGTCATGGGGGTCATGACCCCCCCCTGGGCTGGGTCCAGGACCTAGGTGGACCACTAACTAAAATTGTTAAATATAATGTTTTTATGTAATTTTTTGTCACAATATAGATTTTATGTATGCACTTTCAATATTTAATTAATTTAAGAGCGGCCAACCCGAGGTACTATTTTCTTTCTCCAGATATTTTGGATACAGAGATATCTTGTAGATATTATCTAGGCTTCTATAAAAATCAAAACATAAACTTGTGTAAAACTAATATACTAAAGACCTCTGAAAATCTGCTATTTTACGTGAATTTTGGACCTTCATAATGTACGCTTTTTAATATATAAAAATATAAAAAGTACATCTATGGAGGCCATTTTCGTGCGTTGATTTTCTATGATTATAATTGTGGCCTAAAACCTGATGAGTCATTTGATCGACTTCAGATTGCTTTTATGGATGACAGACCTTCAAAAGCAACCATCTACCGCTAGTATAGCGAGTTCAAGCGCGGTCGCCTTACTTTGGGGGCTGAACAAAGAAGTGGTCGTCCTACGACAGCTGTCACGGAAGAAAGTGTGCTGGCAGTAAAAAAAATAATTCAAAAAAACAGACGGATTATATACGAAGAGATTCAGCATACACTGCAGATTGGTTCGGGAAGCGTTCACAAGATTCTACACGAGCACCTTCGTGTGAGGAGGATAGTTTGCCGCTGGGTGTCGCACAACCTCACCGAAGCTCAGAAGCAAGCCCGTGTGGAGTGGTGCCGTGATACGATTCAAAAATTTGAAACGGCTCGTCTTGGCGCGTTTACGACATTGTGACAGGTGACGAATCCTGTATTTATCAATACAGTACTGTTTCAAAACGAAACAGAAACAGCGCAAGGAAAATTTTGATCACTAGTTTCTTCACTTTGACGGGGTATCTGATTTCAATTCCATTACGAGTCCAAAGCAGCATCATCGCCGAATGGTATACCACAAAATGCCTGCCAGAAGTTTTGTCTGCAATGAGCAACAAGCGACCGAATACCGGGCTCCGCAGGGTACTGCTTCACCATGACAACGCGCCCGCGCACTTAGCGTTTAAAACGAGAGACTTCCTGGACACCGCACCGGTCAGAGTCTTGGGGCACCCTCCTTACAGTCCTGATCTGGCACCGTGTGGCTTCTTTTTATTCCCTAAAATAAAAAATCTGCCGAAATGGATACAGTTTTCATCGCCGGAAGACGCGCTAGCAGCGTTCAAGAAGGCCGTGTAAGAGGTGTCTGCAGCGGACTGGAAAAAATGTTTCGAAAATGGTTTCAGACGCATGAAAATTTGTTTATAGGCTAGTGGAGAGTTCTTTGAAAAGATTCAATAAAAATATTTTATCAATAGTTTTCTGACCTTATTTTAAATTGTGATTTTGAGACGTATCCTAATATAAGATTTTTTTTTATGTAATAAGGCTACACTACATGTTAGTGTAGCGACAGCGGGAAGATCTCTCTCGTTACGAAAAATCAAATTATGACTAGAAGCTTCAATGGTCGAATGTCTAACCGGACTGGCACTTCTTCATGTCCATAAAAACGTAGAGTGTCGTACGTTCTTAGCGTGTCGATGGTAAAACTAATAAAATTCCTTGCCTGGCCCAGTATTCGGCCACGGCAATGTCGTCCACTGATACTGTCATAAGATCCCTACATGAACAAGTAACAGGGCACGTCATGCAGGATGGAAGGTTGGACTGTTGGACATGGTCTGTGGAGAGACAATGCACAAATACTGAAGGTCGGAACCGTTCAGGAACCCCCATCTGTGGAGATTGTCTTTGCTGCGCTCAACCTGCATGCGGAGTCTATTTAGAGTTTTCCAGATTGGTCATGGCAACTCGTGTCCAGGGGGGCTATTGGCTAACTTTTTCAATAACAGTTGACAACTAGCCTTCGTTGCACAATAAAGTTAGTTGTCAACTGACAATTTCATAAAATTGGTATTACGTATCACACAAGTGACTAACAAACTACGGTGGAAATGTGGTGAATTATAAAAATTTACGGTGCCTATTGTGACCACTCTAAAATTTTATCGACTATTATACAGCTTCAAAAGCTTACACAATCGCAATTTTAAAAGTATCGATACAATAACATCTGTCAAAACGTGTTACGGTGGCTATCAATGGCATCAGTGGCTAATGACGTCACAGCAGTTGGTCACCGAAGATAGGCAATACGAAACTAGCTGTTTGACAGTTCAATGATGCACATTGTTAACAAGTGATCATCACTTGAACTGTCAACAGAGTTACGCAATAGCCCCGCAGGAGAGAGCATCACTCCCATCTCAAAGTAAAGCCTTTACTTTAGGTTTTACTTTGAGATGGGCTCACGCTTACAACAAAACTTTTACGACTTTTAAGTCTCAGGGACTGCTGCAGCTGTAATAGTACATAGAATGGCGAGGGTCGTTTTATTGTTTCGTTCTTTCTATGCGGCTAGCCACGGTCCTGCGAATTTCTAGGGGTGCAATGCCGATTAGTGGATACAGCATTCGTACCGGAGTCGGCATAAGGCAACCAGTGGCAATTTGGCACGTCTCATTAAGTGCTGTATCCACAAGCATATTCACCAGCGGAGAAGCGGAGTGCCATTCCAGTTGTTCGCAGAACTTGGGGAGACGCCCCCCATCTAGTGGATGTTAGGCGACGTAGCAGGTTGTTTCTCGTATGCACCTTTCGCTTAACGTTCTCGCAGACCTATCCAGAGTGATGAAGAGATATCTTGGATGGGGGTTATGAATGATTGGTACCTCCTGCCATGAGATATTGAGCATTCAACCCGCTTGTCTGTTACAAAGGTGAAAGACGCACATTTTTGAGGGATTTGCTTTAAATGCATTAGCAGTATAATACTGGCTAAGATCTGAGAGACTCTGTGGTAAGGTTGGCCTCAATCTCCTCAAAATCAGTGGCTTGGCAAGTTAATGCTAGTTCGTCTGCATACAGAAAGCGGGTTGTGTTAGGGCTCACCGGTGGCAGTCCATTTTTTTGAGTTCGCCACTTGCTTTTCTCGTTACCATTGAAGTAGATGGAGTGATAACGCGTTTCGGGTGACGTAAAAGAAAAATTGATTTTGTTATTTAAATGTAGGTATTTTTAAGCACAGTACATACATCGATAAAATAGTAGGTATTTTTACCCGTATCTATTATTATCAAAATTAAATCTATAACTTCTTATGACTTGACCATGACGTGACGTGACATGACCCCCCCCTGGCGCCAAAGCTGGATCCGCCCTTGCTTATGTTGCATGTTATACCTAACACGCGCGCTTCTAAGGAGGGATGTCAGGAAAACTCAGGAGCCTAGTACGGCCGATGCCCGTAGGGAAATCTGATTATTTTTATAAAGTTGCCGTGGTTCGAAAGCAAAGGGCAACTGAAGGACATAGGAGGGTTTTAGTCAGTAAAAGTGTGACATGCGACACGATTTCACACGATAGAAGAACTTAATTTAATGAATTCCACCCTCAAAAAAAAACCGAAGTGTACTGTGTACCTAACCAACGGGAACCGAATTACATGTCTCTGCCATAAGTCACTTAAGTCAGTAGTCTGATCTGATATCTTCGCCGGCATCATGTAAATCGATCCAAACAAACCGTACAGAGAATTAAAGAGCGAATGGAGCGAGCTATATAAATTGAAAAAACCATCACGAATCCGAGAAAATTTTAAGTTGTGGATAACATGTTTCGAATTTTCGCACACGGGTCCGCGGGCTGTAGGGGCCCCAATGCCCCTACAGCCCGCGGACCCGTGTTATTCATACGGTTGATAAGGTGATAGCTACGCTTTCCTTGTCACGTGCTATTTGTGGTCGACGCATCACGTTTTATATACATAGGTACCGCGCCGTACCGGTCTATTCATTATTGATCAACACTCAGAAAAAGTATTTCGTCTATTTTATTTTTCGATACTCATAATAATTAGGTGGACATAGTGCGAATTTGCGGTTACATCTCTAAGTGAACGCACAAGATCAGTTGATCAATAGACTGGGTTTACACAGCACTATAATACGAAATATTTTTAGGGTTCCGTACCCAAAGGGTAAAACGGAACCCTATTACTAAGACTCCGCTGTCCGTCCGTCTGTCGCCAAGCTGTATCTCATAAACCGTAAATAGTTAGACAGTTAAAACAGATTAAAACAAGTTTTAATCATTGTATAAATCGATAAGAAAGAAAACAAGTTTTAAAATTACTTATTATAGCGAATGAATGGATTTCTTCGTGCAATGCATTAAAGATGCCACAGAGCGTATTGGCCGTATGACCAGCTGCTCAGTAAATACAAACTTTTGACGCTGAGCTCTAGACGCAAACAATTAGAAGCAATGGTTTTATATAATATTGTTAATAGCAGTTTTGACTGTATCGACCTGAACAATGTAGGTACTGTGTTATGCAGTCCCCAGAACTGTTCATAGACGGCAGATGCGTGCTGGTTTAGGTACCTGCCGATCTAATATAAGGTGATATTAAATAATTAATTGTAGTGTAAACAAATAAGTTATTAAAAAAATTATTGTACCATGTCATAGATCGTAAATGCGTTCAATTAATAAGTCTAAAAAAAAAACAAAAATGCCTCATATATTATCCTAAACTAACACGTTTAATATCTCCAAAAACGGCTAAAAATGACAGTTTTGAGATTACTTTTCTTGAATGAAAACTTACAGCAATCGTGTTTTTTTTTTTGCGCCATGTACTAGTCAATGTTATCATTTTTTTTTTTAAGTAAAATGTTGTAAGTTTACCATACACGGTTTAACTACTATCTCGCATCTGCGTAGACCGTCGACCGCTAGTTTTAAAAACGGCTTGGATAAGAACTGTTCTAATGGGAAAACTATGCGATCATTTGAAAATGTTTTTGGAACATACACTAGATTATGAAATTCCCAATAATATGACGTCAATATCTTATCTAGAAATTAAACACATTATTGTTATATTGTCCGTCGGAAATCATTGATTTTGGCTTCTGCATAGTTTTAATGGATGAATGCTCTTAATTAGTACAGGAAAAAGTAAGGCTCTATCCGTACCCGTTACTGATCGTGTTTTTGTTCATTCATAATCAATAATAGCCTGTACCTACAATATTTCCATAAGTTTAGTGACATTTTGGGATATAAACAAAGGCTAATGCTAACTTTGCTATTTATGAATATTATTTATTGAGACTCTACTTATGTAATAACAAAACCTTTTCTAATAAGCCCTTTGAATATTTGTACTAATTGAGAATTAGTGGTGTGTAGGTATATATATTTTTTTTATACTAAGTGATATAACTATCATGCATGCAGCTTTTACCCTAGCTTTATATATAGTCTATTCTATAATCTGTGAACAGCGCTGTGGGCTACAATGCGTTCCAAATAAGAATAGGATCGATTGCCATATTGTGACGTCACGTCATAGTGTCAAATTGCAAGAAATTGGGCAAAATTGAAGAACTCAGAGATGAGCAAAATTGAAGAACTGGATTCTGTTTCAACTTTTTTCATTCACAGTTCGTAAATAAATTGAATTTTAAAAATTTATTGTTTTGCTCACCATATTAATTCTTCGATTTGACAGTATGACGTGACGTTACAACCTGGCAATCGATCCTATTCTTATTTGGAACGCATTGTACATTATTATTTAAGATATTTATGTTATCATGTTTTTAATATCGCATAATGTAGCTGTTTGTTGTTCATAATAAAAAAAATAAAAAACTGGGCAAGTGCGAGTTGGACTCGCACACTGAGGGTTCCGTACAAACTTAAAAGGTAAATTGCGGTTTACGATTTATGACGCATTAAAAAAAACTACATACTAGATCTCGTTCAAACCAATTTTCGGTGAAAGTTTGCATAGTAATGTACCTACATCATATATTTTTTTTTGTTTTATCATTCTCTTATTTTAGAAGTTACAGGGGGGGGGGGGGACATACACACATTTTACCACTTTGGAAGGTTTAAGTAGTAAGGTCACAACGAAGTATGCGCGAGTATTTGTGTAGTAGGTACTCTTGTATCTTAGATTGGAAGAACTTGAACTAAGTAACTGTTAGTGAAAGTCCTGTCAAATTTTGTTCAACCAAAATTTTGTTTGAAATACCGTTCCTGCGAGGTAATGAAAAGCAAGATATGCCTCGTAACATCATCCATTAATGAAAGTCCCATCAAAATCGGTCCACCTGTTTCGCCGTTTCAGAGACACCCCGGTCAAATAAACAGACAAAAATTTAAAAAATTGCATGTTTGTTCTAAAAATAGTTCGTCAAAACGACGAATGGTTAGGATAGGAGATAGGCGAAGTTTAAGTGTCCAGACACTTAACCTTCGCCTGAATAGTGAACCATCAATAATCAGGTAGCAGTTTTTAGAGGTGTAATTTTTTGTCTACCTAGCCTGACATATCGAATATACAGGGTGTTTGGTGCATCGTGTGCCAAATTGAAATGGTCGACGGGAGAGGTCATCTGCTATCCTTTCTGACCCCTAAAAACTTCTCATGCCCTGTGGATTTTTTTTCATCGACTTTTTATTTTTTTGTGATAAAAAAAAGTAAAAAGGTAAAACCCGACTACGACAAAAAAAAATGACGCTGAAAAAGTATGAAACAAGATTTTCAAGATGCTGAAATAGACAAGGTAACTGGAAAAACAAGAATAGAACAAAAAGAAAAGCCGTAGTCACACGTTATAGGTAGGTAATAATCGAAACACTTTAATAACGTGTGACTACGGCTTTTCTTTTTGTTCTATTCTTGTTTTTCCAGTTACCTTGTCTATTTCAGCATCTTGAAAATCTTGTTTCATACTTTTTCAGCGTCATTTTTTTTGTCGTAGTCGGGTTTTAGTTTTTTACTTTTTTTTTATTTAAAAGATTTTGGTGTTAAATCACTGTGCTTCTATACTATTTATTATGGTATGTACAAGTGAAGCCCTTTCAAATGATACGAAACACGACATATTATCGTATTTTTTTTAACACAATACTTTTTGTCTGCTAGAGGGCGCAACATTGAATTTTGATGATATTTTTTGATAAGTACTAGCGAAGCCCTTTCAAATGATATCAAACACGGTATATTTTTTTTTTTTTAAACATGACTTTGTCCGCTAGAGGGCGTCACTTTAAATTTGAGCAATATATTGGAAATGTACAAGTGACGCCCTTTCAAATGATACTAAACACGGCGTATTTTACTCCATATTTATTTTTAACACATTACTTTTTGTCCGCTAGAGGGCGCCATATCAATTTTTGTGACACGTCACGTAGCCTATGTTCAGCGGACAATTAAGACGGTTCTAACGATACCTCATACGTCGAGTTCCGATAAGTAGATTAGGAGCTATGAGGGAACAGATGAACATACTCACATACATACATAGCCTGTCAAAATCATAACCCTCCTTTGGCTTTGCCGTAGTCGGGTAAAAATAAGACCCAAATTTTTCATTCAAATACAAATTTTAAAAAAATATATAAGGCCTGAATTTTAATTTTATTTAGATGTGTATTGTATTAGAGTACTTTTAAATTTAAAATTAGTGACAAGAACTATCTAGTTTTTTAAAATTTACTTCCAAAGTTTTGGACTTAAATTAAGCTGTCCATGTTACAGTTATTTACATGGCTATAAAAAAAAAAAACAAATGCGACCGGAATCTTCCAACCAAGCTTCCAACTTCCCCAAAAATTCTTTAGTTTATCATCTTCCTAGTGATGTGCCACATGACATAAAAATCTTTATATAATTATCGTATATCCTTAATTGTATTGAAAACCGTTTCAATGCGTTGTTCGCAAGTTAGTCTGACTCATTCACGATTCTAGCGCATTTACACGGCTGTTTTGGTCGGCTGGACCAATTTTAATAATTCTTTTTTGTTTTGTTGCGCAGTTTCAATGCGTTGAACTAGTACCTCCCTAGTTTTCAACAATCATTACTGCATAACAACTGCAACGTAAATTCGCTAGAATAAATTGTGAATTGCAAACAACGCATTGAAACGGCTTTCAATACAATTAAGAAGGAAATACGACTTCGTAAAACAACTGTCGAAATACGAAACAGATGTTGGGCCTGCATTTACAGCAGAGGCCAATAATTCGAGCCGGATTTGTATAAAATATGAAATAAATGTTAAAAATGCAATTTCATTTATTTTTATTTCTAGTAAAACTCACAAAAAGAGAGATACGAGACTGATTTTACCTATAAGAGTGAGATAAAATTTTTAATAGGTTTTTCAGGTACTTATCATTTAAGCAAAAATATTTTTTTAATCATAATTTTGAATATTAGTCTTACGTGACTCGATTCACAATTCTAGCGAATTCACAAAGTTATAAAAAGATTTTTATGGCATTTGGCCCATCACTAGCAAGAGGATAAACTCAAATAAACTAAAAAATTTTTGAGGAAGTTGAAAGATTCCGGTCGCTTTTGGTTTATTTTTTTTTTTATAGTCATGAAAATAGCTGGAACATGGACAGCTATTAAAAAAAAACTAGATAGCTAATGTCACTAAATTTAATTTAAAATTAGGTACTCTAATATAATACACATTTAAATAAAATTAAAATTCAGAGTCCACGCATTTTGTATTTTTTATTTGTATTTGAATCAAAAATTTGGGTCTTATTTTCACAAAACAATAAATCGTTGATGAAAAAAAATCCACAGGGCATGAGAAGTTTTTAGGGGTCAGGAAGGATAGCAGATGACCCCCCCGTCGACCATTTCAATTTGGCACACGATGCACCAAACACCCTGTATAGTATATTATAATTACCCTTAGTCTGGAGTTTACGGTTCAAAAAGGAGCAAAATAAAAACGCTTAATTTTTGTATATCTTAAACTAATCCATACTTTCTAATTACTTTAAAATATCATTTAAAAAGTCAGGGTCTGGACCAAGAGATCTGCGGGGCTATTGCGTAACTCTGTTGACAGTTCAAGTGATGATCACTTGTTAACAATGTGCATCATTGAACTGTCAAACAGCTAGTTTCGTATTGCCTATCTTCAGTGACCAACTGCAGTGACGTCATTAGCCACTGGTGGCTTTGATAGCCACCGTAACACGTTTTGACAGATGTTATTGTATCGATCATTTTAAAATTGCGATTGTGTAAGCTTTTGAAGCTGTATAATAGTCGATAAAATTTTAGAGTGGCCACAAAAGGCACCGTAAATTTTTATAATTCACCACATTTCCACCGTAGTTTGTTAGTCACTTGTGTGATACGTAATACCAATTTTATGAAATTGTCAGTTGACAACTAAGTTTAGTGTGCAACGAATGCTAAATGTCAACTGTAATTGAAAAAGTTAGCCAATAGCCCCCCCGGACTCCTAATTCTGGCCTGATCAGAGAATGGATCTTTACCCACCTAATAGTCAGCTCTCTAACTTAATTTCTAATTGGTGATCATTTGATTGCGACTTCTTTAAATCGTAATAGTTGAATATTTTATCACTATTATATATTTCTGAATAAGATCTGTCAACACCATGGGAATTCTTGTTCAATGATAAGATTTAGTAGAAATGAAACCATAATAGCTCTTCTAATATCCTATTTTATTATCGATTTTTTATTTCACTTATGTGTTGTAAAACTGCAGCAATTCTTGATCTTTAGGTTTAAGAATACACTCATCTTTCAAATTTACAACCCATCCAGGCTCTAAACCATAAAATATTTGTCTGGGATCTTTTCTTTCACATAACATTTGGTAATTTGACTCCTTTTGTATGTCAGGTAGACTGTACCCATATTTTTGAGATAATTTTAGTCTTTCCTTGGATATTTCTTCAGGGTCAGCCAAATATCCACGTGTCTTGGCACTGGTATAATATTCAATAGCATCTGGTGGTGGAATCATTCTCCTTGGAATAGCTTGTCCTGACTCAAAAAACTTTTTAGGGTTCTTGAGCAAGAAAAGACTTTGTGGGTCATAATAAGCTGTTGTAATAACTCCACCATTCTTTTCAATAGCAGCAATGACTTGTTCACTAGCCCATTGAACTTCAATATTTATCTTAGTTGCAAAGAGATCTGCTCCTTCATCAGTGAGGTTAACACCAAACTGCTTCTGATCAGGGAAAAAATTGTAAATACCTGACCTAACAATACTAGCAATATCTATAGGTTGGTTAACATCCAAACGGTCTTTATCAATCATTTGTTGCAGCTGGTGTAAGGAAAGTGGTGGATATTCTCTTCTTAGGCTGAAATTGCAAAGGGATTGTTTTAAGGAAAATGCTAAATAAAATCCATAGACACATGTAATTCTGAACAAGTTTTAATACTGGACTAGCACTTTACCAGCAACTTTGTTCGCAAGAATGGTTTTTATAAAAACTTAACACCCCTTAAGCCAGTTTTAGTGCTTGACCGACCGTTGGCTGCGCTTGTCATTTGTATGAAAATTCACAAGTCGTGACAGTGATCGACTGACCCTACGCATGCGTATATTGCTACGCACTGCGTACGAGGACCGTCAGTCAAGCGCGTCAGCATGCGTGCCGTCAGTCGACCGACGCGCTATAGAAACATATTAATGTATTCAGTGCTACACCAATCGGTGTACCAACGATTTGTAAACGCGTCCATATTGTGTACGTGTTTGTGACTGTACCAGTCTGGCCAGTTTGGTTGGTCAGGAGATCACTGAATGTTACAAACTGACAATTGGTTATGCGTATCGTCAGGTACGATGGTACGCACCGAAAGTCGGTCGAGCACTAAAACCGTATTTTTAGAGTAGTTTTGAAAAACCAATAACAACAGTTTATATTATTCATTTTGATTAGAATGAGTGCTAACTTTCAAGTTTATTAACCTAAGGAATAAGATTCTCCCATACAACTTTTAACATGCCTTAAATCTTGTGTAGGGGTAGTTTTAAAAAACGAATAATGAAAATCTCTTTTATTATTTGGATTACTAAGTAAGTTTATGGAACCAAAGAACAAAATTTTGCATACAAACAAATTTCTCCCTTTTCACCACATCAAGAGTCAAAAATTTCAAAAACCCCTTCTTAGTGCTCACCAACATCATGAAAGTTTTGCAAAATTTCACATTTCTAGACCCAGTAGTTTTAGCTATGCATAGATATGTCAGTCAGTTAGTTTCCCCTTTTAAATATTAATGTTAGAAAATTGCATTGTGTTGTTTTTTAGTAGTAACCCATTACCCATAAATTTTGTTTCTTGTTGCACTGAAGTGAATCAGTACATTTAATGACGAGAATCCTGGTCATGTCACATAATATGGATAATTACTTTCAGGGGAAATCAAAACTAAGGATCATTAAAAAGTACTTGAAAAGTGTTGTGCATAAAGAATATAAACTGTGCACCAAAATAAACAAAGCACTATGACAGCAAGCCCCTATAATAATGTGAAAAAAAAAAGAACAATTTAGATACTTACTGTTGGCCTCGGTAATAATGTTCTTTAGGAACCCGTAAATAAAAAGGATTATTTCCAGTTTCATAACCTAGCCTCATAAAATTTTGCCGTTGACCTGAACCTTTATTACCAGATCCGTGCTTATCACCACCGTGTTGGGCGCGGCCCCTTTTTGGCTGTAATGCAAATAACAAACGTTAAACTCAATAGGATAAGAATACTATGAACTGTTCTTTTTACACTATTGCATTGTACTTACAGATTTCCTACAATTGGGATTGTCTCGTATATTAGCAAGCGATATCCTTGGTAGGGACCTCAACATAGAGAGAGATTTCTCTGTAATTTGTCGCGAACCCATGTTTTATTTTAAATTTAACTTTAAATTCAAATAGTTAAAATTACCTTCACTAAAACATAGAAAGCTCGCACATTTTTGGTAATTGGTTCTTGTGAATGACGTTTGATTTTTTTTTTTTCCTTTCGTTCCTTGTGGAACAGGCTAAGGTCAGAGACCATGCTGCCTAGTCATCAGTTTTTGTTTCTTTTTGTTTTACATTAGAATGCAGGTGTAACACATTCTAATGTTTTTTGAAATATTTGGCAGCAAATGTATCGATTCAGCCTTCTCAGCAAACTTCGCTGAGGTAGCTAAAACTACAATAAAATTCTCAGCTCCATTTTACCGAGACCGCGCCTATTTCAATTATTCCACATATTATTCCAGTTGCGCAGACACTTGGGATACAAAACAACACCAATTTTACATCACAATATCCACTAGGAATCAATTTGCGAATAATTAAAACAGCCACTGAACTTCACTCGAAGAAATCCCGCCAAAAAACCCCAATGACGTTTGACAATTTGACAAAGTGATTAAGTGACACTAATGACAGTATCAGCCCTGCGTTCAAAAATGAGATTAGAGTTAACTCTAATGACGTCATCGGGTAGATACTCTAAGATCACAATTTTGAACGCGAACGTAGAGTTCAACTTTTAATGGAGGTTTTTGGCGGGATTTCTTCGAGTGAAGTTCAGTGGCTGTTTTAATTATTCGCAAATTGATTCCTAGTGAATATTGTGATGTAAAATTGGCGTAGTTTTGTATCTCAAGTGTTAGCAGCTGCTCCAATGAAACCAACTTTGTTCAAACTTATCTCTTTTTATTTGAGCTGACCTACTTCTTACCAGGTTGACAATCGAATGCCCGCCCGAGCTGGCGTGCTACCCAGGAAACACAACAAAATGGTGGGGATGGATATAGCACGCCACCTCGGCGGAAATGCTAGGCTACTTATTGAAATAATTACATACGAATACAAGCAAAACAATTCTAATAAAAATATTAATCTCTAAGAAATTTATTTTAATGCTATATAAAATACAGGAAGTAATTAGAGCATAAACTTTAAACGTAAGATAAATATTTAGTAAAGCGGCCTGATTGTAAACACATCAAAACTATCGCCATCTAGTGGTATAAGACGACAGTCACTTCAAATGTTAAAATGACTGTCGTCACATCCCAATACACAAATAACCGACTTAAACATCACCTAACCAAAGTCAACTAACCTATTTAAATATTTGAACTCCAACATTCGGCCATCCGTATAACTTATGCGTCCTCGCGTAAATACAAGAGTGGTTATTAATTACATAACGATATTAAAATAGCAAAAATACAATTGTATATGGGCAACACTAGTACATCATACAACTGTAAATTACTTGGGTACTAAATCTATTAATAACATAATGCTATTAAAATAACAAAATTACCATTACATATGAGTAACGCTAGTAGGTATTACACACAACCATGTTAAGTTACTTAGGTACTAAATATCTTAATAACAATGATATTAAGAATAACAAAATTGCAATTGCATATGAGTAACGCTAGTTTAAACCACACAACCATAATAAGTTACTTAAGTACTAAATCTATTAATCACATAATGATATCAAAAATTAACAACATTGCAATTGCATATAGGCAATACTAGTATGTCATACAACTGTAAGTTACGTACTTAGTTACTAAATCTTTTATTTGTGATACAGGTCGCAGGCCGCCTATGTGCCAAATATGAAAAGGAGATACAATAGTGGTACAAGTCGCTACTACCTTGAAACCGGCAACATTTGTTCAATTTATCAGTGGTACAAGTCGCTACTACCTTGAAACCACTAGGGCGGTACAAGTCGCTACTACCTTGAAACCGGCAACATTTGTTCAATTTATCAGTGGTACAAGTCGCTACTACCTTGAAACCACTAGGGCGGTACAAGTCGCTACTACCTTGAAACCGCCAACATTTGTTCAATTTATCAGTGGTACAAGTCGCTACTACCTTGAAACCACTAGGGCGGTACAAGTCGCTGCTACCTTGAAACCGGCAACATTTGTTCAATTTATCAGTGGTACAAGTCGCTACTACCTTGAAACCACTAGGGCGGTACAAGTCGCTACTACCTTGAAATCGCCACAAAATAATTATGCATTAGCAGAGATTGTCAACATCTACCCTGAATGATCTGCCTTAGGATAAACCGCCAAAATACACACATAAAAGTTTCATCTCACAACTCAACCAATAATACCAGGACTTAGTTAAATACTTTAATCACTCAAATCAATCATACTCTTCGTTGCCCGAGGATGAACTCGAATCGTTCCTGTTGTAATGGGCCCAAGCCTTCATTTTATCCACAGCAATAACAGTGGAATATTTCCTATTACCCTTTTGGGTGATCGGGGCGTCTTCAATTTTATATCTGTCATTACCTAAAATCTCAACTACCTTATATGGACCGCGGTATTTTGGGACTAGCTTTTTACTCTGCCCTGTGGCAGCAATTTCACGCTGAACGCTGACTAAATCACCTACACGAAACTTCCACAGGTTTAGCAGCTTTTTCTTTTGTCATAATATATTTTCTGCTTCTCTTGATATGTGGCGATATATTCATTTGTGTCTTTTCGTATTTGTTTAGTCTTATCCTCTGAATATGGTTCACCATTATCAATAGAAGCGTTAACCCTACCTTCCGTCATTCCTGTTAAGTTAGTACCAAAAAGAACTTGGGCTGGCGTTTTACCTATACCTTTATTGAATGTGTTATTTAGTAACTGAATCTCGGGGACTTGAACATCCCATTTTCTTTCGTCCAAACCCACACACTTTGCGGTCAGAGCCTTAAGTAAAGTGCGGTTGTACCGTTCAACTTGACCGTTGGCGCGCGGGGTTGCTACTGCATTTAATACGTGCTTAACGCCTAGCTTTTCTAGAAAACTGGTGAATTTACTACTCGTGAAACAAGACCCACGGTCAGATATTATTATTTTTGGGAGTCCAAATGTACAGAAATAATCTTTCATTTTCTCAACTTTAGTTCGTTCACTAATCGGAAGTCTATAGGGTCTGTGCACTACCGGTTCATCGTCCTTTAAGTTTATTGACATTTCTGTAAGGTCGGTTTTCCCTAACTCATTTAGACTAAACGCAAAGCACTCTCTATATTTGTTTAGACTGGCCTGTTAGTCTAGTGGTTAGTGGCCCTGACTGCTATGCCGGAGGTCGTGGGTTCGATTCCCACCCAGGACAAATGTTTGTGTGATAAGCACGATCACTTGTTCTGTGTCTGGGTGTAATTTATCTATTTAAGTATGTATTTAGAAATATATTAGTATGTTTATCAGTTGTCTAGTACCCATAACACAAGCTCTGCTTAGCTTGGGACTAGACGGCGTTGTGTGATAGTTGCGGAATAATATTATTAATATTATTATATTATTATTTAATAATTTAACTAATTGCCTAAGTTTATCTTTACTGAGATTCGTGTCGCTTACGATATCTCCTTCATTGATCGACCGCGAAGGTTTACTAAAGTGTACTCTAGCCACGTCAGTAGTATGGCTTGTATGATCCTCTTCTGCTGTTACGCCCCTAGCTATTAGGGTATCCTTTTTTTAAAAAGAAAAGGTTGACAGAGTTTACTTTTGATTAACACGACCCCTTTTCCAACTACAAAAGTAAATAACCCTTGAATTAGATAATGTTCGCGACCTAATTGATAGCGGATATTTCCAGGAATGTAAAAATCCCCATTATAAAACGGTTCAGCGTGAACGTGTACAGGGGTCAATCCATCTACCATGGTGTCTACCGAGCAGAAAATTTTTAACTTATTGGAAACAGTTTCGCGTTTACTAGAAAAACGTAAGTTAGCACTATCCTTTTCTACAATTATATGAGGTTGCTCGGTATACGTCTGTCCTACAATAAGTGGTATTCGCATTACTTCATTCGGTACGACCAGAACTTCAACTGTCGCACCTACCCCATCAATGGCGACAGTTGTGGTACATTTTCCTAAGGGTCTAACTACGGCCTCCCCAAAGCCTTTGAGCAGTGGCAATTGCTGACTAGGAACCCAATCAATAGACACATTTTCGGCACAATCTAAGCTTATCATAGTAGCCGCGCTGCCGAAATCAATAAAGCAGTTAATGGGACGATTGTTCACAAAACCCCGTTTGTAATACTTCGTGGAATCGCTATCCGAACTAACAACATTCATTACCGGTTTTGAAGGTCTGCCCTTCATTGACGCGGGTGATATGGGCAGATTGCATTTTTCGACTATATGGCCAAACTTGAGACAACGTGTGCACTTTACCGGGGTTTTAGTACATTGAGACTTATAGTGTCCTTCTTGGTGACAATTGAAACATTTTATTGTACGAATTTTATTGTCCTCTTTGTCAGTATTATCGGTCATATTATTAAAGGTTCTGGTTTTCTTTTTATCATTATGCTGAATGTTTGATTTAACCGCCTTTAGATATGGTAACAGCTGATCCGTTGAATCAAAACGAGCGGCTTCAGCACCAAGTCTCACACTACGGTCATCGATTCCGTGAATAATGCAATCCACCGCGCGTTTGCCTTCTATATTACACCGGTTTAATAATACTACCTTGTCATAGAAATATTCTTCTAAAGGATCATTGAATTTTGCACGTTTCGATAACATTGTATTAAGCAAGCAACCATAATTGTCGTTACTAGGAAAAGCTAGTTTCAATTTATCCTGCCATTCGCTCCAACTAAATAAAACAGTCGTCAAACCCTCATACCATTTTTGAGCAGTCCCTTTTAATTTTTGGAGGGCAAAATGAGCAGTTTGTTGGTCTGACCAATTATATATTAGCGCGCATTCGTTAACTTTATGCAACCATATCTCGATCGTTTGTTGTTTACGTTCCGGATCAAAATCAGGTATGGTGTTATGATTGGAGAGTTTGTCTAAACGATTATCTTTACCGTTTGCGGCTTGCAATGCTTGGACAAGTTGTGAGACTGAAACCGCGTCATTCTGGGCAGAGGCGAAATTAGTTGGCTTGGACTCACCGCGGTCTTCATAATCCCATCTGCAGCTACGTTGGCTGCAGTTGCCTCTTCTACGTCCCAAGGGGCTATCACTGCGCCGGCTGCGACTGCGTCGGTCGAAGCTGTGCCTGCTGCGACTGCGCCAGCTGCGGCCGTAATCGCGCCGGCTACGACTGCGCCGGCTACGACCATGTCGGTTTCGACCGCGCTGGCTGCGTCTACGGTGGCTGCCTCTGCTCCGGCTGCGTCGGCTTCGACTGCGCCAACTGCAACTGCGCCGACTGCTCCTAGGTCGACTACGGCTGAGACTTCGTCGACTGCTCCCGTGACGATAGGCACGCCCCTTTGGCAGCAGTGGAGACCCAGGCTTGCTGCTCCCGTTTCCCACATGACTGCGCTGTTTCCGACGACTTAACCGCAATGTTGATTCAGGACATGGCTCTCGTTCACCAGATGGCGTCCGCAAGTGGCGTTCATCATGAAGATCCATGATCTGAAAATCACATTAAAATAACCGCAAAGTATGTTGATGTAACGCATAGAAAACAACCAATACTGTGGTAAAGTAAGTTTAAAGTTACAACTGAGCACGTGTTTACACTAACTTTCCAAGCGAGCTCCTTAATTACACTAATGTATGTATCTAAGGAAGCAGAAGATTCTAGAAGTTACTGATATGTTTATATAATAAAGCTAAAATAAAAACTGAACACGTGTTTTACTGATTTGCCAAACGAACACCATAATTGCATGTGTTTAGATGAGGTAGATGAAAATTCTAAAAGCAACTGATATGTTGATATTACATTAAAGCTACAATAAAAAAACTGAACACGTGTTTTACTAATTTACCAAACGAACTCCATAATTACATTAATAAGTTAAGATGTGCGTATGTAAAAAAAAACCATTACTAAACGGCAACAACAACATAAAAGAACACAAAGAAAAAAAAGGAAAAAACAATAAATTAAAAAAAAAAAAACATAGCACTGTCTTACTGCATGGCTTGGTAGGTAGGTACAGCGGAGACCAGGATACAATTACTTGTATTTTCGGTACATGGCTGTTATACCACAAACGATTTACATAATTTATAAGATTATTAAAAACGAAATCAAAAGAAACACAGAAATCATTAGAAAATAAACTTACGTGGGTAGGCTTGAAGTATAATCGGCTGATAAAATCAACCAACTAAGTTCCACTTCTGAGATGTTAGCAGCTGCTCCAATGAAACCAACTTTGTTCAAACTTATCTCTTTTTATTTGAGCTGACCTACTTCTTACCAGGTTGACAATCGAATGCCCGCCCGAGCTGGCGTGCTACCCAGGAAACACAACAAAATGGTGGGGATGGATATAGCACGCCACCTCGGCGGAAATGCTAGGCTACTTATTGAAATAATTACATACGAATACAAGCAAAACAATTCTAATAAAAATATTAATCTCTAAGAAATTTATTTTAATGCTATATAAAATACAGGAAGTAATTAGAGCATAAACTTTAAACGTAAGATAAATATTTAGTAAAGCGGCCTGATTGTAAACACATCAAAACTATCGCCATCTAGTGGTATAAGACGACAGTCACTTCAAATGTTAAAATGACTGTCGTCACATCCCAATACACAAATAACCGACTTAAACATCACCTAACCAAAGTCAACTAACCTATTTAAATATTTGAACTCCAACACAAGTATCTACGCAACTGGAATAATATGTGGAATCATTGAAATAGGCGCGGTCTCAATAAAATGAAGCTGAGAATTTTATTGTAGTTTTAGCTACCTCAGCGAAGTTTGCTGAGAAGGCTGAATCGATTCATGTGCTGCCAAATACTTCAAAAAACATTAGAATGTGCAACACCTGCATTCTAATGTAAAACAAAAATAAACAACTGTTACGGAAGACTTATTACGTAAGAATACATAGACGAAAGATTAAGCGATATGGTCGAAGAACTATGGCCTTCACTAAGGGGTACCTTGGCTAATTTTTTTCCTTTTTTTTTTTGTTGCCTGGGTGGAAAATCCTCATGGATGTCCTTCGCCTGGGGCAGGCGAAGGGGTCTGTCAGACTCTTACTGACTAAAAACCACCTCGGTGTTCCCTCCCACACTTGGACCGGGGATCGTGAGAGCTGATACGCCATCTACACCAATCTACCCTGCCCGGAGTAGAGTTAGTAGTTGGGCTAACTCTAGGGTAGCTACTCGAGTTATAAAAGAACGACTCTGGGTTGCAACTCGAAGCTACTCGTGTTATTTTTGAACGCAGGGCAGAGGAAGATTTTTTGGATAATGTTTTTGTCTTGTATACTAAGTGCTTTAAGCCATGTCTTTGTAAATAATTAATTTAATTATGATTAGATATTCTATACACATTCTAATGTTTTTGTAGTATTTGGCAGCAAATGTATCAAGTTAACCTTCTTGGCAAACTTCTGAGGTAGCCAAAACTACAATAATATTCAGCTTCATTTTTACCGAGATCGCGCCGGATTCAACGATTCAGTTGCGCAGACACTTGAGATATGAAACTGCACCGTATCTCTCTGTAGTCTGCGCACCAAGTTTACATCACTTTAGCCACTAGGAATCATTTTGCGAATAATTTATACAGCTACTGAACTTCACTCGAAGAAACCTCGCCAATAATTTACTTTATTTAAGTATCTAATAATAGTGTATTTTTTTTTACTTTATTGACATTGTTCGCACATAATAGTAGCGAAAAGAATTAAGTAACTAAGATATTTGTAATACCTAGATATACTTATAACACGATTTAAAAGAGTATCCATGGAGTTTCTTGCACATTTTTCTCAGTAGAGATTTTCAGTATGTTACAAAATACCTACTCTGGTAGAGATTTGGAATGTGCATTCAGCATCATTTTTCTGACTAACTGACTTCCTGAGAATACAAAAATGACTGTAAATGGTTTATTTGAAATAAATGCTTTTATTTATTATTCTTCACCAAGAAGCAGCGTCATCGTCATAATTTGGAAAAAAGCAAAATCATGTATGATTTTGATATACAGAACCTTCAAAAGGAATTATTGAGTAGGGAAAATACAATAAACGAAATATTTGTAAATATAAGTCTTGCCAACAGATGTTAAGTGAGCGCATGCAAGAGGCTTGTGAGTTGGTGGACTCTGTGATGTGAAGTTAAATGCAGAGAGGTCTTATATTTACTATACTCTTTGGGTATGAGTCAATGACTAACAATATCACCTGTAGTTGATCTTGCTCCGCCACCTCCCATGTTTCAGCGTGAAATTCCTGCGACTTCTAATGTTGTAGGTACCTCATACTTCATAAACAATAAATCAAATAAAAAAATAGTAAATAAATCAAACCTTTTTAAATAATATATTACAGAAAATAAAACCATAGAACATTACTAAGTAGGTACCTAGGAACCAGAAATATAAAGATCAAATTCTATTTGTTTTATTACGTAACAAAAAGATGTAATTTTAGTTTTAATTTAATTTGCTTCCAAATAAGCTTTTTATCCAATTTACAAGTAATATTACTTATTAAAAGATAAATCAAGTTATTAAATTCGTACAAACATCTCATCTAGACGAATCAAATAAGCCTTCAACTAAAACTACGAATGTACTACAGCACGAGCAAGTCAATCTAACTCGAATACTAGACTCGAGTCAGTTGGTCTCCCCTAATAGAATCGAGTCTGCGAGTACAAGATCGATTCTCCCTGACTCGAGTACTGGAATCGGGTCCGGCGGACTCGAATCAAAATAAATTGGTACTCGAGTATGCGAGTCCGAAGCAGGAATCGAGTCTGACCCGAGTCAAGCCGTACTCGGCACATCGCTACTCGGAACAAAAAATAAGACAGTCTCAATATCGTGTGCTGAATATCGCGTAGTGTACTAGGAGGCCCTTAAGTTCTAGACTTCTTAGATACTCCATCTGTTTAGGTACAACTTAACTAAACGTAAACAATCTTGATATGTCTTTTTATTTAAAACAAGTCGTACAAAAGACATACAAAGATTATTTAAATTTAATTAATTACCTAACAACGGTATAGGAAAATACTTAATTGTAAACATTTTTAGATACTTACCTAAAATTTTTAGAAAATTGTTTAGATAGATAAAAGACATGATAAGATTGTTTACATAGTTAACTACATAAACAAATAGAGTATAGTAGTAGTTCCTTAGTTCAATCGGTAGAAGACAAATGATGACAGGCGATGAGACAGGCAGCGAGAACTGAACTCAATTCCGGAAACAGCATTTAATGGTAGTTATAAGTTTCTTCCCAAAACAAGTCGACATTTAGGTATTGGCTACTTTGTTAGCTTATAATATACAAAAAATATTGTACACGCAGTTATTGATAATTTAACTGTATTATCTAGTCTAGTACCTAATAATACTGATTTAGATTCTTTAAATTATTAGAAACGACAAAAGGGAAGCCTATTATTAACATTTTATTATACCATCAGAATATACATCGCTTCTCTGGCAAAATTCTAGATGTGGGAATGTTATTAGATAAAAATATCATATGGATATTTTATGTTTTTGTAAAACTTGGTTAAAACCAGCGCAGCGGGGTTACCATGACGTTCAAAGTAAGATCGTTTCATTCTTATTTCGGTGTGGGTAAGAGACAGAGCTATACAGGTTGTTGTTGATCGCAGTGAGGTAGCATTTGCAGAGGTTGAAGACCGAACTTTCTTAGGTGTCTACAGTCAACCTGCATCAAACTTGACATCTTTTTTGATCATAATAGAAGAAATACGAAATAAACTTAGAGATAACAAATTTAGTTTTCGTTTGTGGGGACTTAAATAATGATTTACTAGTAAATTGACCAGAAAAATGTAAACTTCTCTCATTGTTTCGTTCTTTTAATCTAAAAGGTATTTTTAACGAATCAACAAGAATAAATATAAAAATATAATATTCCACAACTATCACACAACGCCGTCTAGTCTCAAGCTAAGCGGAGCTTGTGTTATGAGTAGGTACTAGAAAACTGATAAACATAGGTACCTAATATATTTCTAAATACATACATATTATAGATAAATTACACCCAGACACAGAACAAATGATCGTGCTCATCACACAAACATTTGTCCTGCGAGCTGCGTGGGAATCGAACCCACGACCTCCGGCATAGCAGTCAGGGCCACTAACCACTAGACCAACAGGCCAGTCAAAAAAAAAAAGAATAACACCTACCTCAGCTTCATGCATAGATAATATAATTATTTACTAATTGTAATAGAAGACTTGTCCATAACTAGTGGCGTGAGGTCTGACCATACTGGTCGACTCGTATCTTTGGAGTTTGTTAAAAGATACAATTAGATTCAACTGCAGACTTTAGACCGTTTACTAAAAATAAATTAAATTATTTTAATAATAATGTTCTGAGCAGTGGTGGCCGAGTGGTAACGGCTCCGACTTACGAGTCGTAGATCACGGGTTCAAGCCCAGCCAGGCGCATTACTTTGTGTACCTAATTTATTTCATCACTACTGCTCTCAAAACGGTAAAGGAAAACATCGTGAGGAAACCGGCATGTCCTAGAACGAAAACTTCGAAGACATGCGACATTCACCAACCCGCACTGGGCCCGCGTGGTGGATTACGCCCCATTTCCTCTCCTAGAGAGGAGGCCTGTATCCCAGCAGTGGAAACATTGAAAGGCTGATTATGCTTATATGCTTAATAATGTTCTTAGTAGTCTCTCAACAGCCAATTTTGATTCGCAAGACCCCAATACATCTATGATACATTATTTTCTACAGTATGCCAAGAATTTAATAATAATAATAATAATAATATCCCACAACTATCACACAACGCCGTCCAGTCTCAAGCTAAGCAGAGCTTGTGTTATGAGTACTAGACAACTGATAAACATACTTATATATTTCTAAATACATACATATTATAGATAAATTACATCCAGACACAGAACAAATGATCGTGCTCATCACACAAACATTTGTCCTGGGTGGGAATCGAACCCACGACCTCTGGCATAGCAGTCAGGGTCACTAACCACTAGACCAACAGGCCAGTCATATGGGTAGGTAATCATCTAATGACTTTTCGCGCTCTAGGGCGGAGAGGGAGAGTGTGTCAGGCTTTTACTTAGTAAAACCACACGTAGGTTCCTTCAATTACTCTTTGCGTTCTAGGACCACGGGTTATCTTTTCAGAAGTCCTCCCAAGGCCCTAGTAGGCATCGGCCCTACTGGGCCACTACGGTTTTGTTGACAAGACGCGTTATCGAATATCTGCTCGGTTCGGACAATAGCCGGACGGCCAGACTGCGAGCTACACATTGCATATCGTCCAAAAGCCCTATGGCGACATCCCCAAGCATTTTCTTCCGCCTGAATCCGGTGCAGGAACCTTCCGAGCTTACCATCTCCGGTGAGGGCCTGCGTCATGCGGAAGGTGTGGAAGCCGTGACGCCTCTCCAGCCATTACTCAAAGAGGGGACTTACCGCCATGATTATGGCGTGTTCAACTGACGGATAGTTGATGTTACAAGGAGTAACTTAGGCTACTTTTCATTTTCCCGCAAGAACGGGACTTAATTTCCAGCGGGGGATATATCCCTGGAATAGATAGGTAACATTTTTTTACACGATTGCCCCAAAAAAGGGGAGTAACGAAGTTGCGAGTAACCTAACCTAACCCAACAAGTTAGAAGAAAAATAAATGACATATTTCCTATTGTATTTTTTTTTAATATGGTCATGATATACCATTTTGGAATCCTCATGATGAGCTCTTGAATTTGATACCCATATTGCACTACCCAAAAAAAAATTTTTTTTAACTCTAATGTATAGCGTCCCACAGTCGTTATGCTGATTTTTTTTCAACGTCACTTATCTAAGAACCCAAGTGGTTAACAAGACGAATCTAACGATATGCTAATTATGTACATCCGTTCAGCGGTTTGGAAGATATGAGGTAATAAAGAATATTACATACATACCCTTCTTGCAGTCGGGTAAAAAACACTGAAGACTGGGACATACCGTTAAGGTTCTTGGAGATATTATTGATACAATTGCTCCTGTCCTAACAGGCATAGGTAATTATTTAATCAATGTTTAGACAGCGGTACGTTCCCTGATTGGTACTTAGTACCAATTTTCAAATTAGGTAGTAAGAGTGATTCCTCTAAATATAGACTTATATATCTGTGCTTCCAGCATTGAGTAAAATCTATGAAAAAATCATGATGGCAAATAATTTGATGTAATTACGGAAACTGTGTTCTTAGGTACCTATAACTATCGATTCTAAACTGCAGTGGGGCGCTCATATTAGAACTCTCTCGGGAAGATTAAGCTCAGCTGCATTGAGCTGCATATATTATGCGGTAAGAAAAATAAGGCAATTGAAAGATGTAGCCACAGCGTTTACTATGCTTATTTCCATAGTAGGTTTTATGTCTTATGGCATTTTACTGTGGGGATCTGCAGCTGATGTAGACTCAATTTTCATATTGCAAAGAGAGCAATCCGGGCTATTTATAAAATGGGTCCTCGCGAGTACCTCAGAAATACGAGTAAATTCAAAGAAATCGATATACCGACTCTGCCTTCTCTTTATATCTCAGAAAGCATTTTGTATGTTTGTAAAAACTTAGGACTCTTTAAAATTAGAATCGATTTTCACAACAAAAATACGCGTAGTACCTAAACACGAAATTGTATTACCCAAATGGAGTTTAGCTAAGACCAGCAAGTCATTCTGAGTAAACAGCTTATGCTTTTATAACAAGCTGCCAAAGGCGGTAACTGAACTTAGCGAGGGGAAATTCAAAACTCATATTAAGCGTGTCTTAACAAAATATCGTACTATAAGATTAAAGACTATGTATAAGACACGCTTGTTTGGCAATGACTACTTATTATGAGATAAATCTTAGTTTTGCTGGGTAGGGTAGGGAGCACAGAGTACTTCTTAGGAATGACATAATAATATATCATACAAACTGACAGATACTCGCGGGATTCGGTGGGTTTTGTTTTTGCTTTAAGGGTTCTAAAGAAGCGTTTAATTCACCGAGTGACATCCGGAAGGCTGCCTAGTAAAATATATCTTCGAACGAAGCTTGCAGTATAATAAGCCTTTAACTTGAATTTTGTTTTTAGTGTCTGGGAGCATTATTACGTCAAGAAAATGTAACTAATCCTGCATCGCGCAATCAAAGTTCTCCGCGCGATTGGAACATATAGAACAGCCCGAAATCATCTATCGGGCAATAGCCCACCAGACATAACACCCGTCTGGTTGGAGGATCCTCCCTTTTCAATGCAGGTTTGCGGGACTTTACTCTCTGTTCCACATACCTCTAAAGTGGTGACGCTCGACAAAGAACGTCAGCGCAGCCTTCGTGCAGCTACTGCTTCGTGACGTCATCATCACTTCCTCAAGCTTTCGAGCAGCGAGCCATACAGCCAGCACCCACAGCTATAAAGGGTATCCTGACCACCAGCATGCCTACCTGGTCATACCTGGTCATCACCCTCAGCCTCATCAGCGACCTTGGCTAATCACACCGCACCTTCGGCCAGTCACATGAAGAGCTATGAAGAATCTCTCCTGGTCGACGCAAGCAGTCAAGCCACTACATCGCACAGCACCGCTCCGACTCACTGGAGCCAGCAGCACTACTCCGACTCACTGGAGCCTGCAGCATCATCCCGACTCACTGGGACATCATCACCCCGACTCACTGGGACATCATTACCCCGACTCACTGGGGCATCATCCCGACTCACTGGGACATCATCACCCCGACTCACTGGGGCATCATCCCGACTCACTGGGACAGCAGCACCCCGACTCACTGGGGTATCACCGCAGACAGTTCCGACTCACCGAGAACTATGCGGCATTCGGTTCCGACCCACTGGAACCAACCTACCACTGGTCTGGCACGCATCAAGAAGCATCAAGAACCATCTAACAGGAGGCATGGTAAACTTTATACATCAACTAAATGTATAAAGTTTACCATGCCTCATGTTAGGCAAGTAGAAACTAGTGTGCTAATAAAAGGTAAAGAGTTGAGTCCTGAAGATAATACAGTGTTCTTGGGCATAACTCTAGATGCTAAGCTGCAGTGGGGCCCACATATAGACAAATTATCAAAAAAACTTAGCTCTGCAGCATACGCTGTTAGACAGATTCGAAATTTAACTGATGTAGAGACTGCCCGTTTAGTTTACTTTAGCTATTTCCATAGTGTCATGTCGTACGGTATTCTACTGTGGGGAAATGTCGCCGAAATACAGTCAATTTTGTATTGCAAAAAAGGGCTATTCGTTCAATTTATAAATTAAGTCCCAGATACTCCCTCAGAGATAAATTTAAAGAAATCAATATAATGACTGTACCTTCACAGTATATTTACGAGAACATTTTGTATGTACATAAAAATATAAACATGTTTAAAAAATACAGTGATGTTCATAATTTTAATACTAGGAACAAACACAAATTTGTGCTTCCTACAACCAGGCTGAAAAAAATAGGTGGCTCATTTAGATGCCAATGTATACACTTCTATAATAAACTTCCTAGTCATATTCAACAACTAAGCCTTAATAAATTCAAATTATTTGTAAAGCGAAAACTTTGCCAAAAGGCTTTTTACACTAAAGGACTATGTTGAGGACCAAAAGGCTTGGGATTGACCTGCTCCAGTACGCACTGCAACTGTTGTCTTATTATTATTTCTTTTGTTTTTATTTTTAATTGTGTTTTTTATTATTTATTACAATTCGATATTGTAGATTATTTTTATTTTGCAATTTGACTTTTCTTTTTTTTCTATTAATTTTTGACAAAAATGTTTACTTTGCTAAAGTATTACATTTTGTAAACTATATTTTTCCTTTTATTATTGTGAACGTGAGGACTATGTTGATTGTTTTTTTTTTTCCTTTTCAGTAATTTTAATGTATGTCTGGCAATTTGAGTATTTTCTGCGGCCTACCCAAATGTCCTTTCCTTGGTATTGTTCGTCAAGTCGTTGACCTCCTTAGTAGTCGTGAGTTGAGCTTTACGAATACTGACAAATGCTTGCACTGACTGGACAGGTCCACTCAAATCTGTATGGTTCTTTCTTCAAAAGACCATTTCAGACAAATCTGCATGGTTCTCATGTGATTTGACCATTACATATTTACTGTAGGTATGGACTTTAAAAGAGACTTTGACCCCTGAGTTTGTTTCGGTGTTTCTTCTCAGGGTAGTCAGCTAGGAAACACCGGCCTCATCTAGTTTAAAAATGACGAAAAAAAAATTGACGTGTAAAAGTGTTTTTTAAACCTATTTACAAAATAAATATCATTTATCATTTATCGATCTCCGATCTCCGGAGGGGAGTGATGTAGCGACATCTATGGCGTCACATAAGAACTAATCCTGCATCGCGCAATCAAAGTTCTCCGCGCGATTGGAACATAAAGAACAGCCCGAAATCATCTATCGGGCAATAGCCCACCAGACATAACACCCGTCTGGTTGGAGGATCCTCCCTTTTCAACGGAGGTTTGCGGGACTTTACTCTCTGTTCCGCATACCTCCACAATGGCATTTACTAAAATCTTAACTTAGATAACAAATGATCCTCAAATTCAATCTAATTCTGACTGTGTAAGCCTCTATAAGTACTGCTTAAGTTACAAAAAAAATTAAAGATACCAACTGAAATTTCAAGAGGCAAAACATACACGGATATCGTTCCAGACATTCGACATCGCGCTGTACACTTCACGCCGACAAGATAATGGAGCAGACAGCAGCAGCCAAAGTCGCAGCCGTGCAGTCACCTGCACCGCCCACACCAGCACCACAGGTAGTTACTACTCAGTATCTCGTTAGCGAACTCCGAAAACTCTCGGTATATGAACCGTTGAACAGTCAGTCTTACTCATCTTTTAAGTTTTTCAATTTGCTAGCAGTTAAGAACTCATTTCAGTTTAGTATAATATATAATTTCCTTGGGTTCTGCCGCGGATGCTAAAAAGAAAGATAATCAAACTTTGACTATCATAAATACTTTAATTATATAACATTACATAGGTGTCCAATGATTAATAGTCATACATTTTCAAACTAAAAATCATAATGATTTTAAATTAAATAAAACATACTGTGCCACAAACAAGAAATAAGGCGGAATCGCCGCTGACGTAAAAACTATGCAACAGTATTATATAATCCCTTTTATTTTACTTTTCTAACAATATGTTATGAGTACAGATAACAAATATTAATATATGATAGATAGATTATAATTTAATGTAATTTTCTTTACTTACACTTGTTTTTAATTTTAAAACAAAACCAATTATTTATATGTATGCTTTGGAAATACAGCAAGAACCTATTCTCTCGTTATAAAACCAATTTTAGCTTAAGTTAAGCAAACCTTTGCACCAATTTAAATATTTTATGATTTCTGCAGATATAGGTCTGACTAGCTAAATCTAGTTTTTTAATAAGACGGACATTTAATATATTAACAATATTGTTAGCGATCGTGAACCTCAAATAGAAGTTTATAACTTTAAAATACTGTTTCAAATATAATTAAAAATGTTATTATTTATTCCTCTTTAATACCTGAAACCTATCACAGCAGTGTAGGTATCTAACAGAATAATATTATGTGAATAATCTATTTACAGTGACAGTGAAGCATCAGTAAGCAAAGAATCATTTCATGTTAAGGCAATCATGCCCCGAGTCGAGAAGATGGATATGTAATTTATGAAACACTATAATGGATGTCACCATGAACAACCTTAGATGTATTAAATACAGAAATTTCTTAGTATGTTTACACTATTTCTTATATATCTATATTATAACAGTATTTTTTATATAAAGGTACATTTGTCTAGACTGAATAAAATTCCAAATAAGGTATATGTAAAGCAAAAAAGTATTTTAAAAGGAATTCTCAAAGTTCAGAGTGCCATACATAAACAGTTTAGAAAATAGGAATGTAGTTGTCAATTTTAGCACGGTGCTTCTGAGCCACACATTCACTGATCCATACAATGTTTCGGCATTCCTGTTCCTTCAGCTTCAGGTATGAATAGAATACGCCAAAGTGGAATTGTTGTAGGAATGCATGGACATTGAGCCTCACCTACAAAAAAACATGTTTATTTATTTATTCATTTAACGATTTATGTACACACACAAAATAAAATATTAGAAGAAGGAAACAGAAAAATAGGTACAGAGGTGATGCTTATTTCTATAGAAACATCATGTTGTTATTGGGTGGGGCAAATAAAATACTAATAAATTAATAACATTATTGAACATATAGCTATGGAATTAAATTCCATAATGGAGTCTGTTTTTCCTGTTTTCTACAACCTAGGGGTTTTTAAGTCAAAAGTGAAAAGATACTTCTAAGCAAGCGTGTTCTGTCTTCAATCACATAACCGCTTAACATCAGGTGAGATAGTAGTCAAGCACAAACCAATCAATTATAAAAAAAAATCCCTTCTACAGCATGATGTCATACTATTCACAACTTGATGATAATCACATTAATCTACTTTGCAGTGAGTGACACAATAATATAACGATGTTCAATAATGTTGAATTGTTACTAGCAAATTAAAAAAAGCAATTAATTTATGTAAAGATGGTTTTCGTTTCGCCTCGTCTTTTATACCACATGCATGGAAGGGCTGGAACAATTTGCCTGCTGCAGTTTTTTTTTCAACCCAAAAAGTTTCTTTTTACCCAAAGAATCTGCTCTTTATTGAATATTACTAATCAATAGGTGCTTGAGTAGAATTCCCAAATGTCAATTTAGTATTATGAATGTTTTTTTTTTTTAATTTTAAGTTTTTCTGACCTTTAATGAATATTAGCAAAGTGTATACTGTGTTGCATTCTTCTTGTCCGATTATAATCTATGAGTCTTCAAAGCTAGAGTGAATAGGCTCTTAATAAACTTGTGTACTTCACCATCTATGCTTGTATCACTACTTACCATCAGGTGGGATTGCAGTCAAGTACCAGTTTAAATCAAATAAAATAAAAGGAATTACCTCATGTTCAAAGAACCTGTCTTCCAAGGTTTTGTCGCCAACATTGGAGCCAGCACCTTCAAACAATGCTTGATACTCTGCATAGTACTCAGCCACAGCCTTGACCTGCTCATAATCATCAGCTCTGGCCAGAGCAGCCAATCCATCAGGATGTAGTTTTCCACAGCGTGGGTACAGTTTAGCACGATCATCCTTAGACAACTCTGTCCCAAAAGAGTTGATGGTAATAATGATAGCACGGCGATCTGCTTCAAACTGTAAACATTTTTTAATTAAAAAAACATAACCCTTCTTGCAGTAGGGTAAAAACTATAGTACTTTTTATTTTATTTACTACTCTTATCAGTTAGTGTCAAAAACAACGAAATTGAAACTAGCAGCCGCCAGGGACGGATCTTGAGAAAAGGGCCTTAGGCAACAAAATATTTATAAGTACATAAGTAAATAATATAAGTAAAAGTCATCTAGATCAATTTATGAAGAGGAGAAGAAAAATTACATACAATACAGTTTAATAAAACTTTACATTGACAATTTTGAACTGGAATTTTAAATCAATTTTTTTTTTACTTCTAAATACTTGAATCAGTTGAAATTTGGTCCATCATCGACTTAGAATGTAATAGAACTCTGACAAAAATTCAAAGTGAGATACACATTCCTTTTATTTGTTTAAATAATTGAATAATCAATGAATTATGATGACACTCCAAGAAGACTTTGAACCGATTCGAGTGTTCAGGACTACAGTTACAGAAGAGTATACATATCGATAATATATATAATATCAGACCTTTATGACACTGAGTAGACGTTGGATTGAGTTTGGATCGATTCGAGTGTTCAGGACTAAAGTTACAGAAGAGTTATGATAAAAATCCAAATTCATAAACAAATAAATTTAAAAAAAATAGAAGGGATTGAGTATCCCTTTTGAAAATAATATTGGACCTCAATGACACTCTAAGTAGACGTTGGACCAAGTTTGGATTGATTCGAGTGTTCAGGACTAAAGTTATAGAAGAGTTATGAAAAAAATCCAAATCCCTCTTGAAAATAATATTAGACCTCAATGACACTCTAAGTAGACATTGAATCAAATTTAAACCAATTCGAGTGTTTAGAACCAAAGTTACAGACAGGGGAGTAGTTATATAAATATTATTTAATTTGCAATTAAAATGTTTGAACTTATTACAGGGATCTTACCATCTGTGTAAATTTATTGCTTTTTGCTGTTGAAACAGTACCATACAGCTCAATTTAACTTTACATTGACAATTTGGTTCTGGGCCTAGGGACCCACACTTGATCCGATCCCTGACTTGTTTGGCTGCTAGCTTCAGTTTCGTTCAAAAACATACAACAATTAGTTTGTGTGCCCACAACCCGCCTCCCAAGTTGTTGTTATACATAGTTGTTGTTGACTTGCGTTTATGCCCACTGCCCAGTGCTAGCAAGTCAAATTTATTTTTAGATTGTATATTCTTTGCACATCTGGACATGGATCTTTGGCATTGAAAATGTTAAGGAAAATGAAGAGATACTCAACTTACCTCCAAAATTTCACACATAACATCAGCAGTAGTACCACCAATCTGATTCTGACAGAAATCATAGAAGGCTTCCAGGTAAGCCTTGTACAGAGTGTTACGAATAATCTCAATATTCATCTCATCCAAGTCTTGCTCACTGATGCAGTCCACAAAGAATGGAGCCAGAGGGGTGTCCACAAGGACCGCATTGTACAGTTCTGCAGGGGTAGCAGCAACATGGATAGCTTCCATCTGCTCAAAAGAACCCAAGGGGTGACATTTTGGAATCAACTCGGAAATGGGCCTCTGGTGTAAAGTACCAGTAATCAGCAAAATGATGTTGTCGATCATGTAACTGTATGTAATGAAATCCAAAAATGTAGACAGAGGCTCCACTGAATGATTCCTCATATGTATGAATTCAATAACGAGTTTTTCACGAAGTTTATCATCGATGGTGGAGACAGCAAGAGGGCTGGGCTCATTGGCAAGGAAGCTACCGTAATCAGTACCTTGCAGATGAAGCTTCAAGTCTGTAAACATTGATTAACTTCTTGAGTAGCGTAATTAGAGACACAATAGTAAGACAATGGCGCACGACCGCCGGCGTTCGTGCGGGGATCAACAGCTTAATGTCAAATGACTATTTTACTTAATTATTGCAAAATTTGGGAATTAAATTGATCATTCCAAACAAGTGGTTTTAAAGTGACCTATTGATTTTGTATCTACTTACCTTCTAGTGTTTCGCACTGCACCAAGTTCAAGTAGTCAGCCTGTTTAAGGATACCACA
Organism: Mythimna impura; assembly: GCA_905147345.3. Classification (NCBI taxonomy): domain Eukaryota; kingdom Metazoa; phylum Arthropoda; class Insecta; order Lepidoptera; family Noctuidae; genus Mythimna; species Mythimna impura. The sequence continues at coordinate 11,948,222 of LR990348.1, read as the reverse complement.
CTTGAAACCACGGCACAAGCCTTCCAGATATCCAGCATCAATGTTAAAAATGCACCCCCTCATTTTGCTTGTGAAATAATTCCACTAAAACAGTGAAATGAGCTGTTATTATAAATCCAGACAACCCAAATCAGTAAAACAGACCAAAGACAGAAAAAGGATTCCAATTGAAGTGGGTGATCAATGATCATATGATGTAACCACAAACAATGTCGTTTTTATTTCTTCTGGATATATCATAGACAAAGGCTACTACTACATGCTTTAATTATTTTGGTAGGTTTTTAGGCGTTTTTTCAAGTGAAATTAAGTGATTGTATTTTGATTATTCGCAAATGTAAGTATTATGGTGATGTAATATGATGTAAGTAAGTAAGCCATTAGATAATAAGTGGAATATTATATTATTGTAACACGTACAATCTCGGTAAAATATTGTAGTAATGACTACCTAATAAACAGACATAAAGAGTAGGCTTCATATACTAAGATCCCAGAGCGATCGGACATAACTTATTTTCACATGGATGAAACCTTAGGTTCTCAGTACCTAGCGTATCATGTGCTTTGAATACCTTTGCGCTTTTGGAGCTGCCCCTTGGGGCCCCTAGGCGGGTACCAGATGAGAAACGGAACTAAAAATAAGAGTTACTTAACTTAAATTTATATGGCTGATTTTTATATATTATGTTTTGTAGAATATTATTTTAAAGTGGTATCATAAGTGTCTGACACTTTCCATGGACCAAAACTTCTGTCAGATGTAGACGCTTTAAATCGCGCTCTGAATACTCTCGGCTAAATAATTTTTGTGTTTAGGGGATGTTTGGTCACTACAATTTGTCTGACTACTGAAATATAACATTGTAATATTTACCTTAATAACATATTTAAAAATCACACATGTAAAAATAAGTAAAGTTCATTTCTTTTTTGTGGAGTTTTAAGCGTTAAAGGGATAGAGCTATAAGGAGTGTATAGCTCAAAGAGATCTAAAGAGATACAATAGAGCGGCTATCAGAACAAATGTTTTAGAAAAACTGTCATCCTATGCCTCAGTGATGGCTTTGAATAGCAAACACGCAAATTAAATTTGTCAAAATTTATAATTATTTAACTATCGCTCGGTATGTGGCCAGGGGCCTTCCTTACCATGATAATGTTAAAATGTCAGTCGTACGAGCGAAAAAGAGTGATGGAGCTATACACCCTTTATAGCTCCATCCCTTTAACTGTTCGGTTTAGGTCGTAAAATGGATCACGTTATGAGCTCGTGGTAGAGCCTCAGTGTGTGATAAAGGTAAGGTTAAGCTTTTCAGCAATAAATGGCGTTATCACAAAATCTGCAAATGTTCTAGAACTATTTATAAAAATTTATTGAATTTTAATTAATTACTTCATAAATACCAAAAATATTTACGAAAATAAACCGAAGTTAGGTCCAGTCATTTTATCACAAGATTTGCAATAGCGTAATCCGCAGTTCGGCATATTTTCTCAGAAAATGATTTTCTATTAATGCATAGAGTGGATACCAAAGACATTAAATATATACTACCAATAGACAGTACGAGCGACTTATGACCACTAGGTAATAAGTATCGGATCACGATTTTGTTCGCTATGTCCTGTCTATTGTAGTATAATATATTTAATGTCTTTGGTATAGCTCCATCGCTCTTTTTCGCTCGCACGCCTGACGTTTTAACACGTCATGATTAGGCTCCAGATTGACATAAAGCGGCCAAAACACGATTATTACTCCTTACAAAGTTTCGATTTGTGTCCTTTGCGTCCAGAACACAATAAAAAAAGAATTGCGGATCTTCTTGAACTTTCGAACAATATCAATCAAAATATGAATGTGCCATATAGAATTATTTTTAGTCTTAGGAGGCCGTTTTAATACTATATCCTTCTAAATACTTGCTTTATAATGATATAAGAGCCTAATGAGGAGTCACTAGTTGGACGCCAAAAGGACACAACTGACTTATGTACTGCAAAAATGCAAGTCTGTTAGAAATCAGGCTAGATCTTCCGGAGATCGATCCACAGTACGCGCATCATTGTTACATAACCACTTAAGGGTATAACCCAGCATGGTTACGGTGGTCGTAACCATGCTGGTAAGTATTAAATGCCGATTTCCGCCAGTTACTTTCTAAAATTTTTATGTTATCTTTATGCCAAGAATCTAATAATATAATATTTAACACAACTATCACACAACGACGTCTAGTCCCAAGCTAAGCAGAGCTTGTGTTATGAGTACTAGACAACTGATTGACATAGTTATATATTTCTAAATACATACATATTATAGATAAATTAAACCCAGACACAGAACAAATGATTGTGCTCATCACACAAACATTTGTCCTGGGTGGGAATCGAACCCACGACCTTCGGCATAGCAGTCAGGGCCACTAACCACTAGAACAACAGGCCAGTAATAATGACAACCGCTCTGTATTAACCACACCATTCAATTCAATTGATGAACTTGTAGAACCGGTCAATCGATTGTCGTGCCTATCAAGACTAAGTCCAAGTCTCACATCAGGAGCGAGACACCAGATCTGTTCTCTAATACATTTTCCCTATTGGATATTATCAACAGGTCATACCGATTGCTCGGTTCTGATGCTCTAATACTCTGGGTATTAGACAAGGTGATGGGAAAATCCACGCTTACCTGTAGTGCCAAAGGTGACTGAAGGCATTTTGGAAAACAGCCGCTTGATCTAAATCCAGACTCGCATACCTGGGGGGTACTACATGAGCAGTTCGTGACGCGACAAGATCCATTTCGGCTGAAAAAGTTTTTCGACTTAGAATAAGCAAATGACATTCTATCGGAGCAGATTTCCTTGAAGGCCGATCTGCTACGTCGTACCGACCTAGAAGGTAATATACCGACATACGTATCCGAAAACGATTAGAAAGGGCTGTGACTGAGTATAGCCTTCTTTGCGCAGGTAGAAACTACAGTTTGGTTGACACTCTGAATCGATAAAGTTGAGTCAATCATAAGGTGACCTCTTACCTGAATTACTCGCAAAATTGTCAACATCACTAAGATACTGCTGCAAGCGTGTCTTTCCTATACTGAACCACTGCCACCTAAGGTCTCGATGATGGCAGAGTCCGTCGTTAAGTCGGTGTGCAGAATAGAAGTCATATTGTGACTCTGCATCCAACATTGCAGGCTCGGAATTACCTTGACGGCCATGTACTCTTGACCCCATAACATTTTTTTGCAAAAGGGAATTGCTGAAGTTCAGCATTACAAGAGAATTCAAGTGCCCTCACTGGACTGTGAAACTGGCAAAATTCTACAGTCCTAGTATATTCCGGACTTCTTATAAACTTAACTTAACCTTTGTATTCGATTGACAGCTGAGAGGTCAATATAGACTTTTGAAAGTTTACAGCGAAACCAAGGGTTTGAAATAGTCTTACCGTTAAGTTCGCGTGACTTTGCGCTTTCTCAATTCTGATTCACCAAAAGAAAATCTTCGAGATCACCACCCACCACGCGGTCCCAGTGCGGCTTGCCATTGCTGCGTAATCCACCGATTACGGCTCATTCCCTCTCCTAGAGAGAAGGCCTGAGTCCCAGCAGTGGGACCATTAAAAGGCTGATTATGCTTATGCTTATGCCACCAATCGGATTCCTTGGTCTCAGGATCTGCGCGATCCAATTTGTCAGGCTGGCAGGTCATTTGCCCAAGTTGGTCCGACATTATTAATCTGACGAAACGTCTGTGTCCCGGCGCGATTGGTAGGTGAAAATATGCATTTTATAAGTATATTTTTACTAGCCAATCTTGTGGTTGGAGGAAGTCGGGTTCTTTGCATGTCCACCAAAAGTTTGTCTGTTTTGACATAGCAGTTTAGAGTAAATTTAAATAGAAAACCGGGGGAAACGAAGACATCATTTGCTTTTTTGACAACCCTGTGGTTGGAGGAAGTCGGGGTCTTTGCATGTTCACCAAACGAAATTTGTCTGTTTTGACATAGCCGTTTATAGTAAATAAAAAACTTTTTATAAAAAAATACATCCGACTTCGAAGTAAAAAAAAAAACACTGAAAAGTGCAAAATAACTTTAATTTCGGAAGTCGGTGTTAAATAACGAAGAGACAAAACTATTATAGAAACACCGACTTCCGAAATTAAAGTTATTTTGCACTTTTCAGTGTTTTTTTTTTTACTTTGAAGTCGGTTGTATTTTTTTGTAAAAAGTTTTTTATTTTACACTTTTTAGTTATGGTACCACCACTAAAAAGTACCCCTTAGCCAAACTTAAATACCTTATAGCCAGAGTGCATCTCATGACAATTCTAATAATCCCAAACACGGTTAGATAACATTAATTTATTACAGAGTTCCGGTGCCTAACTTCAGGCTTCATCATCAGATCAGTTCGATATATTCCCCCTTTACTTTCAGTCAGTCATCGACTACACGTATAATCAAAGCAATTTTACTTGTTACGACGGTTCTGCTGTGATCCTATGAGGAGTTCTGTTCCATATCTTCGAAGTTCATGATCAGATCATAACAATATTTCTATGGGACCAACTCGGAAGCATAACCTTTCTATCAAAAAAAAAATTTTCAAAATCGGTCCACAATTGACCGAGAAATCGGTGAACATACAAAAAAAAATAAAATAAAAAATATACATTCAACCGAACATATAACCTCCTCCTTTTTGAAGTCGGTTAAAAATAGAAAACCGGGGGAAACGAAGACATCATTTCCTTTTTTGACATAAGAAAATAACAAAAGTTTGTCGAGACAAAGTTTGAGGTCAGTGAAGCTTTTCCTAATAGGTACGTTTTGATCCTTCCCGAACTAAATTTCTTAATTTGTTATGGATTTACTGTGTGAAATCTCTCGAGGGATGAATAAGCGGTGATTTGCTTATAAATGGGATCCAATAGCTTGGTATTATCTTTACTACATATAAAGGTGCCCCCAACTTCCTCCTGACAATTACCCGATGTTTGATTCTCCCGGCTTGAAAACCACAATAGTCAATCAACTCGTTTATCACGCCGCCGCCGTGCCAGGTTTGGTGTTGGTTTCTTACCATTTACTGTATCGTCCGTGTGACGAAAAAACTCTTCTGCCCTTCTCTTTCGTCTTTGCGCAAAATTAGAGCCACTAGTAGTGGAAGGCCGATAGTTAACACTGTTGCGCACAGGCACTATATTTCCTATTTTTGGACAGTAGGTTTATACGATCTACCCTGCGAGGATAGTTTAGTTAGTGCGGCTTGAAAACTTTTAAGACGCCTCTTTATTTACCTATCGAGTAGTGTAATAGGCGCTTAGGGGCCTATTACACCACTCTATATTCAGCACCCGATATTCAGACCATCTTATAGTCTACCACCAGACTGAATAACGCGCGCTTACTCATTAGCACGCAAGACGTCGACGTTGGCGGTTGTCATGGCACCTGCACTTTCAAAGCCCCAAAAGATTGCCGTAGCAGTTACTGCAACCAGCTTGACTGTTAATTTAAATTATATGTACTATCTTTTGCCCGCGGCTTCGCCCACGTACATAAAATAGAACCATGTCACTCAGGAATAAAGCCGCTTTTAGTATGTACTTTCAGAGATTACCTCCTACAAACAAAAAAACAAACTTTATATTGAAGGGTGAAAGTGTTGTGAAGCGTGTCGTGTTAAACAATATTTTATTTATTTGTACGTAAATATGTCCGGTAAAACTTATTTAACGTAGAATATGTTAGGTACGATTGCATATGAAGGCGAAAGACGGTCAAAGGAAATTTCCAAGCAATTATACGAATGGCACTTGAACATATTAGTGAAAATAATTTTATCAAAGAATATAGGCTCAATAAAGAGGCTTTCGAGTATTTGTGTGGTCTTCTAAGAGTTTAGGTATATAGATTTGAAATCTACACATAGAGTAACACTTGAATCGAAGGTAAATTAAAAGTAAGTTAGAAACAAGGCTATAAACTTACTTATTTATTCATGCATTTCTTAATGGAAATACCAGTTTTCAGTATGCGCATTGTTATTTTACGCACATGGAAGTTATTTACGTATTAATGGCAAAGCTCTCCATTCATGAATTCACAAACTTACAATACAACAACACTGAACCATCAAAATATTTGTACAACTACAATTATTACATTTTCAATAGGGTTATAGAGAATCGGTGTTTCAAATTGGTAGGGTTTTTAGGTCTATTCTATCTGCCTTACTCTGTCTTTTACTTTAGCTAGAAAGAGAGCAAACTTAAGTGTGAAGTTAGATACAATGGGGTTTTTGTACCAACGTAAACACTCGTCACCGTTTATACAATCGAGTTGTCGCTAGCGAGTCCGTTTGACTCATGGTACGAGTTTAATTGTAATCTATTCGATGCACGTTTATTCGATATCGATTACGGTAAGATGGTGTAGTTTTTCGATAGTAACTCATGGTAATGGTACAGTTCGACCACTAAGAAAAACATCAATGTTGCGTGAACGGGCCACGCGTGTCTATCACTGTGTGAGTAACGTTTCAATACCTTTTTTTCTCTTAACAAATTGATTCCTAGTCGATATTGTGATGTAATGTAAAATTAGTGTAGTTTCGTATCTTAAGTGTCTGCGCAACTGGACAATATTTGTAATCCATTAGTAATAGTTCCATTTTACCAAGATCGCGCCTATATCAATATATAGGCGCGATCTAGGTAAAATGGAACTGAGAATTTTATTGTAGTCTTGTCTACCACAGTGAAGCTTGCGGAGCAGGTTAACTTTCTTTTTTTTCGGTGGAAAAATCATCTTATGACATCCCCCGGTCTTGGCCGGGGCGGGAGATAGTGTCAGACTTTTACTGACAAAAAACCCACTCCTGACTTTAGGTGTACTTTTGCTTTCAAATACTAATATACTACAAAAACATTTAGTTAATTGGTTTTTCTATATTCTAATGGTAAACCAATTAACTAAACATACATAACTTTAAGACATTGCTTAAAGAACTTAGTATCCAAACCAAAAACATTACTTAAATTATGTGCATTGAACTTTCAACTTGTCAAATGTAGACATGGGTCGTATTAGGTAAAAACGATACCTATTCCACCTAATCCTATTATTTAAAAATACCTAATCCATTTACCTAATCCGAATATTTTATTCAATAGAGCCGCTGGCCTGTTACAAATATTGTACCGATATCGATATTACGTAGCGTATGTGGATTAGGTAAGAAATATTGGGCATGGAGTATGGACGTTCCGTTTCTGATATATTGTAGAACAATGGATTATATTAATTTTGTTTTTTTATAGGCTAACGGTACTTAAAGCAATCGTGAATACTCTGGTTTTTAACGTCTAATCTTATATAGTGATCAAAATTACCCTTCATACTTAAAGATTACGCAGTCTGCACAATGTGTTAATAATGGTACAGCACAGAATCTTAAAATGTCGTCTCATTGATTATGTAATCAAAGTGTCGTCTATTAGACATTCTCACAGGCTTAGGACTGTCATCTTGTGTAGATTCACACAAAAGGCGTAATACGTAAACAAGCTAAACCAATGGAATTTAATAATTATTGCAATTCTATCAATGGTCACGTAAGCATGATGCACTTGCGCAAAAGTTAGGTCAAGGTTAAAGTTCATTGTAGAATTACCTACTCAAACGACATACTTTTTTGTCTTTATTACCGAAAAATGGGTTAACATTAAAACAGGTACCTAGAAACCTCAGCATTACTAGATTAACATGCATTTCACCCATAGTCTGATTTTTACAAATTTATTTTCAAAAGACGTGAAAGTTTTGTTATTTTTCTTCGAAAGTATTTACAATAGCGCCACATATCAACGACGTATATTCGTGACGACTTATATCGCTAGAGCACTAACTAGTCCAGTGTAATCTCACATAGATGGCGCTAGCGGCAGTGCTAATTAAACTTCAAACTTAACATCCACGTTTTAAGGTGCAGAATATCTTCTGTGTAGACTGTGTACGAATATTGTGTGCCATACCTAATCCTCGACGCTTTGGATTAGGTACGGACTCGCATCGAAAACTACCTAATCCACATATCTGTTCCAATATTTATGCCTCACGTCTAGTCAAATGTCAGGAGTTTTTGGCGGGATTTCTTCGAGTGAAGTTCAGTGGCTGTTTTAATTATTCGCAAATTGATTCCTAGTGGATATTGTGATGTAAAATTGGTGTTGTTTTGTATCCCAAGTGTCTGCGCAACTGGAACAATTTGTGGAATCATTGAAATAGGCGCGGTCTCGGTAAAATGGAACTGAGAATTTTATTGTAGTTTTAGCTACCTCAGCGAAGTTTGCTGAGAAGGCCGAATCGATACATTTGCTGCCAAATACTTCAAAAAACATTAGAATGTGTTACACCTGCATTCTAATGTAAAACAAAAAGAAACAAAAACTGATGACGTCTAGGCAGCATGGTCTCTGACCTTAGCCTGTTCCACAAGGAACGAAAGGAAAAAAATTGTCAAATGTCAAATGGACATACTGGCTGACAGGGCTGACATGACAATGACACTGACAGATATTGACAATTTGTTTACTTACGTGTCGACTGTTGGTCAGTGGTATTTCGGATATATTTTTGTTTGATCGTCAAATTATACATCAAATGCGATGGATTCCGCTTATAACAATCCTATAAGACAAAGAATAAATAAGATTTTCGACAGTCACATTATTTCAGATAATACTGATGCATTACACTCTGTGTCTGGCTTCTGTTCGTCAAATTCTGCATACACAAGAAGAATAATTGTAAATGAAATTGAAAAAAAGGATATGTTGGTTAATAAAGCTATTTTAGTAGAATATAGCAAAGTAAAAGATAAACTGCAAGTGCTGCTTAATTCTCTATCATCTTTAGATGTGGCAGTCAAGGATATGTCAAGCAGATTATCTGATTCCAAAAACAAAACTCATCATCTTATAATTCAAACAACTAAACTCAAAGATGAAAGAAAAAAAACAGAAAAGAAGCAGATTTGGGTCAGTGCTTTTGTACAAGGATTTCAACTATCCCCAGAGGAAAATGAGTACCTATACAATGTTTCAGTCAAAACGCCTCTAACACATGATTTCTTTGGGACATTATCCCATATAGAAAAGTTGTACAGTAACTGCAAAACACTTATTAAGTGTTGGCATCAGACTTCCGCATTTGATATCATGGAGACAGTAGGGCTGCAGCAAGAAGTGGCTATTGAAAAATTGTATCATTGGACTATTGGAGCCTGCGTATGTACTGATTCGCCGAATAATGCACTGGTTCCTACTGCTTTAGCTAAATTTCAGAATAGACAAGTACTTTTTTCAAATATAATTGATGAGTACAGTTCAGCTCGCAAAGCAACTATTGTACAACTCTTTATTGATGCATTAACTAAAGGTACAGAGGGCTCTAAACCTATTGAATTTTATGCCAATGATGCAAAACGATATATTGGAGATATTCTAACGTGGGTTTATCAAGTAATACCTGTAGAAAGAGAAAATCTTGCAACTTTATTTAAATTTTGCAATATGCCTGAAAAGAAACAACTTATAATTGATGCTCTGACAAATATCATGGAAGCCATTTGTCCTTTGCTAAAAGTTAGAGCAGAACTTATATTGAAGCCAGATAAAGATCCACTCGTTTTATGGTCTATAACTAATCTAATAATATATTATAAGGATGTCATACAGGCTGTCATATCAAATGGACATCTAATAAATACATTTGAAGAGCTATTGAAGAAAAGTGAAGAAGTTTTCCTTATTACCCTGGATAGTAAAATACAGAAGGAACTAAGCCATGGGGTCAAGGCCCCACCTGTGGATTTAAACCCTTCAATTGTTGTGACTGACTTAGTTAGTTTCCTTCGAGATTTGTTGGCCATAATGAATGTGTCCCATAATATAAATACTACTGATAGAAAAATGATAATTACACATATATTAGATCCTTTACTTCATGCAATAAATGAAACTGCATGTCATTTGAGTTCTTCTGACATGTCAGTATATATGTTAAACTGTATTTATCATATTCAGTGTACATTATCCCTGTACACAGTAATGGATGAATATAATGAAAGGTTACAAGCTCAATCTGAAGCGCAAATTGATACTTTGACATCTGAGCAGGCCAGTTTTCTTGTTGCTAATTTAAATTTAGGCCCTATTTATACCATTCTTCAAGAAAAAATAAGTGGTCCTTTATCGGCTATACCTGGAATGGACACATCAACGTTGAAGACATTTTTAAACAAGTTTGATATGTTCTTAGTATCCCCAGATGTCTACATGTTACCACAACTAAATTTGCTCTTGAGCCATACACACAAGTCATTAGTAAAAAAGCGAGCCTTTGAAGTAATATTTGCAATATATGCACAATTGTACCAAGCTGTCCATGATCCATTGAATGGTTATACTGATCCACATACAGTTGTTCGTAGAAAACCAGAAGAGGTAAACAAGTTACTTGTATGAAAATTACAATATAAATAAAGTGTATTATGTATCCACCTGTTATTATTGTAAATAATATTCATCCAGTGTGAATGTTTTTTTTTTAAATTACCTTTAAATTAATTCAGTCATACTATTTGACCTGTTTCCTACATCTATTTATACAGCCCCTATTTATGTACATCTGTACTGTACAACAATCTGGATGGTGGCTCGCCTATGCCCCATACAATTCATAGTTACCTACTATAATATAATTATATTATGTCTTTAGGGCTCTTTACCCAAAGGGTAAAAACGGGGCCCTGTTTCTGAAACTTCACTGTCCGTTTGTCTGTCACGGGGCTATATCTCATGAACCGTGAAAGCTAGAGTTGAAAATTTTCACAAGATGTATTTCTGTTGCCGCTTTCTATGGGTCCATGCCACCCGAAATAAAGTTATATTCTCTTTATTTGCCCTTAAAACATAGCATAGCATAGTCGGCCTTATAATGTTCCCACAGTTAGGACTCAGGCCTCCTCTCTAGGAGAGGGAATGGGCCGTAATCCACCACGCGGGCCCAGTGCGGGTTGGTGGATGTCACATGTCTTCGAATTTTTGGTTCTAGGACATGCCGGTTTCCTCACGATGTTTTCCTTCGCCGTTTTGAGAGCAGTGGTGATGAAATAAATTACACAACTTTCCCTCCTTCCTTCCTTAAAACTTATTAAATACATTTTTAAGTATTTCTAAAAAAAAAAAACATTTAAAAATATAAGAAATAGTACCTATCCCACCGGTATCGGGAACAGGGTCCAAGCTACCGGCGGTCAGGGCTCCAGAGAAAGGAACCTCCTAACAATACGAGCTGTGTCCAGGAGTACCGCTTTCTGAATCAAGCCCTTGATCCAGTCGTCTAACGCGAGCCTCCTAAGGTGTTGGTCGAGACTCCTGGCCGCCACGACTATCGGTACAATGATCGCAGAGTCCACATCTCGCGAGCCAAGTCAATATACTTAATTTGTTTATCTTTCTCGGCTTTCACGAGGTTCTCGTCATGTGGAACGAAAATGGCAACAATCATTGCACGCCTCTCGCTTCGGTCCACCACCTTATTGACTACAATTTCATCACTGACAGGACAGGAGTATTGTAGTGCAATAGTCCTGTCAGTGATGATGAGCCGGTCCCAATACAAAGTGATATGGCCATTATCAAGAACTGGTTTATTATTTTTATACATTTATTTATCTCAGGACCCTGAGGTCCTGGACCTTTGGAAGGCGTACGAGGAGCCGAAACCAACTCGCAAAGGCCCTTTTAGACGCTTTTAATGGAACGAGGTACCAACCGGTGATTATCCCTGTACGCGCTATGCCATCCAAGGACAAACCCCGGTTGTTGGGGAAACTATTGCGACATATCGTTCACGCCCCAGCCGCCGGGATTCCGATCCAGATTTCCGGCCACTGTTGGCGAGGGCTTGCGGACGGCGAGCAATAAATAGCTCGCCGTCCGACCGTCCGGTAACTATCCGAACCGAGCTCTAGTCGACAGCACGTAGGTACTGTTCCATGCGCGCCTCAAGGATATGTCAGCAAACCGTAGGGGCTTAGCAGGGTCGAAGCCTACTGGGTCCAAGGGTCTGCTTCTGAAAGGAAGACTCGGCCATGGTATGAAAGGCAACGAAGGAACAGGAGTGGGTTTTTAGTCAGTAAAAGTCTGACAATTTTTTTTGCTTTTAAAGGATAGGTATATGCTTTCCGATTGGTCCCATTTTTTTCAGAATCCAGTTCTGATGACTGGATCCATGAGGAATCGAGGGAACTTCTCAAATATTGTAGGCAACCATATAGTGATTTTGGTATTGTCATCGAGAACTTTAGTTAGAACTTACAGTCAAAAAGTAACATTTGATGAAGTGGAACTGATGAAGAAGACCAGAAATGGCCAAAGGAACTTCATATGACATAGACATCACAAAATGTGAATAGTTAAGCGACTATAACAATACAAATAAATAAATGGTTCTGAATAGTTATGTTGAAAATAGTTTGGCGTTTTGCGCCGTTTAAGCTGTTGATCCCCGCATTAACGCCGGCGTTCACGCGCCATTGTCTTACTATTGTGTCTCTAATTACGCACTCAAAAGGTTCTTAGTACCTTAACTAAGTAGTAATCTTTATTCTTACTTGAAATAAAAGTCGGTATTGTCAAGCAAATTATATATTCGTCCTGACTAAAATGAAGTCGGTAAGTGTTGGTTTTAGTTCATAAAATAACAAAATAAATTTTAAAATTCAATTCAGTTTTCTGTTTTTATTATCTGATAATACGTCATTCGGCTGTGTAAAATAAAGTGTCAACTCGTGGTCAAATTCTGAGCGTATTTGATTACACAGCCAACTGACATCACGACCGCAGAGTAAATATGGCGTCCAATGCTTTAGTTTCTACATTTTCGTCAAATACGCGTTGACAATGTAAATTTTAAATGCATTTTTAGGGTATTTTATTTAGCGACTGAATAAAAATTTTGTGTTTTTTAGTGGTTTATTAACACTATAGAATCTAATTGAGACACTTTTCTAAAATGAATGTAATACCCTATTGTCATGAAATGCAGTTTGGCTATAAGGTACTATCGAACTGATCAGATGATGAAGCCGGAAGGTGGAAGGTAGACACAGGAACTTCATAATAAAACAATGTAACCTAGCAGAGTATGGGTTTATTGGAATTGTCATGAGAAATAGGCACTCTGGCTATACATAAGTGTATCGCAACGAAGAAGTGTAAAATAAAAAAAAATTACCGGTTTCACTAAAAAAAAAAACACTAAAACGATCAAAATAATTTTAATTTCGGAAGTCGGTGTTAAATAAGAAACAAACAATACCGAGAACACCGACTTCCGAAATTAAAGTTATTTTGATCTTTTTAGTGCTTTTTTTAAAGTGAAGTCGGTTATTTTATTTATTATAAGTACCTCAAACATAGTATTTTTTTTTGGTGTTGCAGAGTTTGTGTTCCCAGCAAAAGTGTCGATTTTTTAACCGACTTCAAAAAGGAGGAGGTTCTATGTTCGGCTGAATGTATTTTTTTTAATTTCAGTTTAGCAGATATTTAGTGTATGATGTCCTGTAAATGTGTATGGTAAGTTCAGATTTGTGCATCCAGTCATTCGGCAGATATTCAACAAAAACTGTTTCCGCCAGGACTACGTTTTCCCATTGGAACTTTTTTTTTTTAATATCTGCCGAATGGCTGGATGCACAAATCTGAACTTACCATACACATTTACAGAACGCCATCCAGCCAGCACCCACGGCTATAAAGGGTATCCTGACCACCAGCATGCCTACCTGGTCATCACCCTCAGCCTCATAAGCGACCTTGGCTAAACACAGCACACCTTCGACCAGTCACATGAAGACCTATGAAGAACCTCTCCTGGTCGACACCAGAAGTCAAGCCCTACGTCACACAGCACAGCTCCGACTCACTGGAGCCTGCACACTGGGACGTCATCGCCCCGAATCACTGTGGCATCATCCCGACTCACTGGACATCATCACACCAAGAAACTAGGCGTTCTTGCAAAGGTCCGACGGTACTTCACACCGGGACAGCTTATAATGTCATACAAAGCACAGGTCCGATCGTGTGTGGAGTACTGCAGTCACATAAGGGCTGGTGCTGCAAAATGCCATCTAGCAGCTATAGACTCGGTGGAAAGGCGTGCGAAGAGGCTAATTGGAGATCCAGATTTGGTTAAGTCCAATCTACAAAGCCTCGAGCACAGACGCAGGGTAGCCGGCCTTTCGGTATTTTACAGGATGCATTTTGGAAAGTGTGCGCGGTGCAATTGCATGACTCGATTCCGCCATCTCCTTTCTACCATCGCACAACCCGACGTACGGCGAGTATCCACCCTTACGTTGTTGAAACTTCAACGGTCCGGACTAAGCGTTTCACTTCGTCGTTTATACCGCGTACATCGATGGAATGGAATAATTTGGCTGCTGTGGTCTTCCCGTTTAACTATAATTTAGGTGCCTTCAAAGCTAGAGTGAATAGGCTCTTAATAAATTAGTGCCTTTCACCATCAATGATTGCATCACTGCTTACCATCAGGTGGGATCGCAGTCAAGCACTTTTTAATAACAATTAAAAAAAAACTAAAAAACTCACTGAGACATCATCCCTACTCACTGGGATAGCAACACGATTCACTGGAAGTCTGGAACCAACCTACCACTGTTTCACGGCGTAACAGTGCCCCCCTCTTAGTCATGTTCGTCCCGAGCTCGACCTCGTCTCGTCATTATTAGATCAGTGATACGGCGCCAATCTATCCACGTGGACTACCTTAGGCTTCCACCTTAGCCCTTTCTTGATGCGGTAGGTTAAGTCGTTGATCCTTTTTACCACAGTGTAAGGTCCCATCGAGCTTGAAGTTTCGGCGACTTCCCTTTTCGTCGAAGCGGGTTGTGGAGCCAAACCAGTGCACCTTCCTCAAATCCCTTGGCGTTGGCATTAGGGTCGTATCTAGTTTTCATTTTAACGCTGGTGTTCATGCTATTCTCACGTACTCGTTAATGCACTTCGTCCAATTGATCTTGAAGGTCATTGACGTAACTGGCTTGGTCTTGTCAGGTGGCACGCCAGTTATAGCATCGACCGGAAGTCTCATCTCCCTGCCGAAATTCACTCTTGCTGGAGTATGTCCACTGCTGATCGATAAGACATCAGAAATAGTGGAATATACCGGTCCCAGTCCTTCCTTCTGATGGTCATCGACAACCTTAGCCAGCCTCCAGGGTTTGGTTAAATCTTTCCACCATTCCGTATGACTGTAGATGCGCAGGGGTTGTGCGTGTTTTTTAAATCCCCAGAAGTGTAGACATTTCCTGGAACAGCGCAGATTCGAAGTTTGATCGGAATGGACCTTCAAAGGTGCGCCATACCGACATACAACTTCATCGACCACCTTCGTAGTAAAAACTTTCTGGTAGGTAGGTACTAATTAAGCAAGCCGTGTGAACTTTGTATTTAATTTTTTGCTTGGCTCACCTTCAAACACTCAAACTGTCATGGTCTCGAAGAGCTATGCGCTAGGTGGTCTAGGTCCGATTCAGACGTCACACACAGTTTTATTGTCACCGCAGCTTGATGAAGAAGTAGACAAAGTTCCTCACGTCCTGGGTGAAATTCTTCGGCAGAACTTGAAGAAACATCATTGTTATCTTAATCTGATTCGATTACATAGTTATATGCAAACTTGGCGGGTGGGTTAAGTGCCAGAGTGCTTTTTCGCTGTTGCCATACAAGTACCTAAGTATATTTATTACCACGTTGCCCCACACTAGGAATTTCTCCTGTAAGTATCGGTGGTGTGTTAATTAAAAACACACGAACATCTAGACTCAGGAAAAAGTCGTAGGTCATACAAATATTTGTTTCATACGGGACTCGAACAAGCGACACGCAGCGCAGCTGACAATCACAAGTAAGGGAACCCACTAAGTAGGAGTTTCAATAGTGAACCTAGCGTGTTGGGAGCCCGGGTTGCAAAACAAAATATGACTTCTTCTTTTCGATTCGATGGTAAACTCGTCAAACTGTTTGGGCCCAATAGGTGGCTACATTAATAGCAGCATCGGTAGCACTCATCAAATCCTCCAAAATATGACTATAACCCTGTTAAGCAATAAAAATTACAAAAATAAAGTGAGCTTGTAAATGCAACTCGGGAGTTTGTGGTTTTAGGCATTAATTTTGTAGTGAATAAATATGACTATTCCTAAGATAGAATGTTCCAATTTTATAGCTTGTTGTAATGTTTTCTACATAACTTTTCTAGTTAGTATGGACGTGGTATGGACCAATTTGTTATACTCTTTGGTATAGACGTAATCTATCTACGTCAGTGCACGTTACCTATCCAGTCAGTACAGTTTGTATGTAACCTATCCAGTCAGTACAGTTCGGACGTAACCTATCCAGTCAGTACAGTATGGACGTAACATAATATGACATATCCAATCAGTAAAGTATAGGCGTAACCTATCCAGTCAGTACAGTATGGATACAACCTGTGTGAGTGTCATCATAGCTACTCCACTGCTATTTGTGTAGAAAAATTTGAGAATAAGAACAGAATCAAAATGAAAAAGGGATGAAGTAACTCAAATGTTTTTTTTTGGGATTATTGTAAGAACTAAGAATTTTTGACATAATTTTAGAATAATGTTAGTTGGGACAACAAAAATTGAAAATAAAATATATATTATATTAATCTTTAATACAATTAGTTTGTTCTGAAATAATGTCAGTAATGGGTCCATCATACATCATACTTTCTTTAGACTTGTTTAATAATAAGCTTGAGTGCTCCTTCCAGAATCTATCCTTTAGCATGTCATCATGTGTGTCTACTATCACATTACTGTGCTTATCTAAATTATTGTGGAAAATGGTCTTCCTCATCAACAATGTTCCTCTTTTGAATATTTCTGGTTCATTATTATAATTTATCAAGAATTCTTTAAATAAAATTTCATTTTTATCTGCAGATACTGTCCCACATAAACGTTTCTCAGCCTGAAATAGAAGTTTTAGTATTAAACACATGATATAAAACTAAATTTGGCTAGTGTATGACCAAGTTAAATAACTTCACCGAAAGCCGTACAGGTAAGTAGAAGTGAAAGAATGATGTACTTTGTTTCTTATTCACAGTATCTGAAAATAGCTAAAACAATTAAATAAAAAGAGTTTGAATTAACTTACTTGTGAAGGACTCAGGTTTCCTTTTAAAACCAAAGTCCAAAATGTTGTGTTGTATAAATTATTTATGTGCACGTCAGCTTGTCTCCATTTCATGTAGTCTATTAGGTTCTCATCATTGGGATAAAGTACTATACGTCCATCAAATGTTGGTGGGTATTTTAATGGTTCTTCTTCAAAAAACTTTTTCCAGTAAAATACGTAAGATGTAGAAAACTTACTGTTAATTGTTGTCAATAGTTTTGCTGCCCGTCGTTTGTACAATGTTGTACTTTTTTTAAAAATAAAAGAATATTCGTCGCTCTGACCAAAAGCCATTAACAAGTCATTGAACTCACGAAGTACGGTAAAAGCGGCATAATTCATCAATTTCAAAGCTCTTAAATCGTTCGGTTTTGTAAATTTATGTTCTTCTGAGAATTTGTGAAAGCACTTTCCGTCGAGTCTCACGACTATCCAACTATTAGGCAAAAGGGTATCATCTAGTTCGAATTTTTTAACGTACTCAAATGAACTTTTTGCCATCTTATGAGTTTTTAGCAGGGTAATTTGCGTGAATGGTTTCTGTCTCAGGAAATTAGTTGCTATCATTACATCTCCCAGTTTTACGAACTTCAAACCCCGTTGCCGAAAAGAAAACTGATATAAATAATATTATATGATTAAAATATCTTTATGATAAAACTACAACGTTGTAAGTTTTGTACACGAAACTAAAACTATTGAAGTTTGCTAAAGTAGTCGAACGAAAACTAGAAAGTTAGAAACCAACATAATCTGAACCAACTCGAAACTATATTGTTGAGTATTCCTGTCAGTGTCAGTGTCCCTGTCCTGTCATTAGTGTCATCGACATCGATGATGACGATAGGTCTGTTCTAATCATAGATAAATATAGAATTTCTAATCACGAAAAATATAAATACACTTCACCTTAAGCGCAATACACATTGAGCCCGCCGGGCCGCCGACATATGTCGGCAACTTTTTGTTTTTCATACATTTCATACAACATTCTTTTCATACAGGCCGCCGGGTTGAGTCGCCGGGCTTTGTCGGCGGCCCGGCGGGCTCAGTGTGTATTGCGCTTTAGAATTTAATGTCGCATTTACGGGTTTACGCATTGGTGCTCGCTAGAAATTCGCCTCGTTATTCGACAAAACATTTGTAACACAGACAAGATGAGTAAAGCAATACACAGATTCAGATTCTTTTTTAGTAATTTCTTTCAGTTTATTTTTATTTTTGGTTTAAAAATTGCTGTTTACGGTTAGTGAACGTATATAAAAGTACTCTGTAGTAATTATGTTACAGTTAAGCGCAATACACACTGAGCCCGCCGGGCCGCCGACAAAGCCCGGCGACACAACCCGGCGGCCTGTATGAAAAGAATGTTGTATGAAATGTATGAAAAACAAAAAGTTGCCGACATATGTCGGCGGCCCGGCGGGCTCAATGTGTATTGCGCTTTAAGGTAGGTATAGTTATTTTGTAATACGAAACAAATAATCTTATTATTATTCCTCAGGTATTTTAAAAAAAAATATCAACACCACCCCCGCGTTCCGAATTGCGATATTATCGATGTAGGAACAATTCGCTTTCTTCTTCCATTTGCCACTACTCAGACACTTCACACGGTGACTCAGAGATGACCAAAATTGAAGAACTGGATTCAGATTAAACTCTTTTTCGTTCACGATTCGTAATAAAAATTTCTTGTTTTGCTCACTGTAGCCCAATTTCTACGATCAGCGGGGCTATTGCGTAACTCTGTTTACAGTTCAAGTGATGATCACTTGTTCACAATGTGCATCATTGAACTGTCAAACAGCTAGTTTCGTATTGCCTATCTTCAGTGACCAACTGCAGTGACGTCATTAGCCACTGGTGCCTTTGATAGCCACCGTAACACGTTTTGACAGATGTTATTGTATCAATACTTTTAAAATTGCGATTGTGCTAGCTTTTGAAGCTGTATAATAGTCGATAAAATTTAAGAGTGGTCACAATAGGCACCGTCAATTTTTATAATTCACCACATTTCCACCGTAGTTTGTTAGTCACTTGTGTGATACGTAATACCAATTTTATGAAATTGTCAGTTGACAATTAAGTTTAGTGTGCAACGAATGCTAGTTGTCAACTGTTATTGAAAAAGTTAGCCAATAGCCCCCTGATAGCAAGACGTGACGTCACAACATGGCAATCCATGGCAATCGATCCTATTCTTATTTGGAACGCATTGTATCGTAATTCGGAACGCGGGGCATATGACCAGTCTTATGTCAGTTATGTCAAAATGTGTGTCAAAACTGGTCAAAACTCAAAAGTCAAAACAACTGCCAATAATACGTGGGATACTGAAAAATACTATCATTACTGAATTGCGCTATTTCAGATTGCTTTGGTTATTTTATTGAATTATGTCTCGTATTTATTATGTAACGAGAATTCTCCCCAAAAGTAAGTTGTATAATTATCAGTTTTACTAGCTCAACTGTATTTTTATGTACCTATTATTTAAATTTTTTTTAAAAATTATCTTTTTCTTTTATCATTTTATTATAAATAGAAAGTGAAAATATTGTGATTTTGAGTATTGTGATGGGTAATGTTAGGTTAGTAATCACAGCACCTGAAAAAAATGGTTTTTATTTTAGTTGTCCGTTGTCACACATTATCAAAAATATAATTTATGATAATGAAGATTATGCTAGTAATGTGTTTAGTGACGTCTAGGCACTCTTAAACTTTTGAATACCGTAGTTAGAGACATAATAGAAAGATAATAAGAGAGAGAACGTTGGCGTTTGCTTGGGGTTAATGTATTAATAAACTAGGTTTTCATCAGACATTGTTGCTGATGTAAGCGTAATGCTAGGTATCAGCCTATCAGCTCTACATCATTAGCACTATACAAATTGCCAGTACTTCTGGCTTATACTTAAAACTTTTGCACTTGCAGATTGCTAAAAAATTTGCCGGAGCACCTCAATAAAGCAAAAGAAGGAAAGAGACAATAATTTTTTTTTTCTACATTACAGATTTCTCATTTGTAAACTTATCACTTTATAAGTATTCTCATAATTCTACAACAGCCGAAACAGAACCAATTGAAAAACCTGGAGATGAATCCAAGAGGCCCCAGTCTAAAAGAATGGCAGAATTTAGAAAAAAGCTGAGAGAAACTACACCTATTGATGATCTTGGGGAACAACCAGTGATGCATCCCTCCCAAAAAGAAGAACCTTTCCCTCCATGGCCCAATGATACCAACCCTCACACAGGAGAAGTTGGCGGGCCCCGTGGACCTGAGCCCACTCGATATGGTGATTGGGAAAGAAAGGGAAGATGTTCTGATTTTTAAAGAAATTTATCTAAACTTAAACTATTTGCAATTTGAAATCATGATGACACTGTTATAACCTTGATTACAAGAATATTTTTTTGAACACATGTTCATAGAACTATGCTACATAGATTAGTGATTAGACCAATATTGTTCATACTGTATAGAAGATTACGTTGAATGATCCAGGGTGGCCCACAAAATTCAAATTTTCTAAACTTTTTGATGTATGCAGTTCAGTATTGGATATTATGGTAACAAAAAAAAAAATTGCGGTAGTGGCGTGTCTGTATTTATACAATTATACTCATTAACCTTTTGAGTACCATAATTAGAGACACAATAGAAAGACAATGACCGAGGGTGTTTGCTCGGGGTTTAATGAATTAATACCAAGGTACATAAGTACGAATAACTATTCAGAGTCATAAATATGGATTTCAAAATTCCTAATATAAAAACTCAGATTTTTCGTTCATCCTGTTTATAATTCCACACTACTACCTGCTATACCTTAACTACGATAGACAAATAAGGTATGATGAATGAGTTCCTATACTGTCTCAACGCTAGGCAAAGGGCCAGAGGAAAGTTAACTTAAAGTGTTTGAGGAAAGCAGGCTGAAGATGTGATTGGGATTAAAATTCGTTTGTAATAGTATTTTATTTAGAATTTTTATGCTTAATAGATTGTACCTAATATTGTTAGAGTGCAATTCTAAATAGGTGTTTCAGTAAATAAATACAATTTTGAAATGATCTTTTTTATTGATTGGAAGATTTACCAACAGTTTTTGGCATCTTCTTATTTGTGGAGTCTTCAAGTTCTTTGGCTTTGTAGTAATGTGGAGCAACTTCCAAGAGCCATTTACTTTCTATTTCTGTGACTTGCCTCATAAATTCTTTGGAAGTAAATACTAATTCGTGGTAAATCACCCATCTTGGTAATTCTTCAAATAAAGCACTATTTGGATGAATCATCACAGTCTGAAAAAAACAAGTTTATATAAGTAAAATAGTACTATATGCTAGCCATTTTAATATTAGGTAGGTATACATGGTTTCTTAATGGTAGCTGGAAGTATTTCTAACATGACGCGATAGTGTGAGTTATTTCTTATTTGCTAATATGTAATTAAAAATCTCATGAAACCTATCGAATCTTAACTATATTTTCAGCTATCTAAAACTTCGAGAACTTTCAGCTTGAACTGCAGAATCGTTTCCAGTTCCTAGGTAGCTCTGTGGAAGAATACAATACAGCGATGGTTTGTGGAAACTGTCCATACGGTCGGGTCTAACTCCTTCAAGCCTCGTCGTACAAATAAGAACAAGAGGCTCTCTGATCCTATTCTCGTGCTCATGCAAATAACGGCAGCTCAATAGATGGATTTCAAAGTCCTTGAAAAGCGATCTCCGCCGCTTTAATACCGAAAGGGTTAAAGATGCGATTGAGCGAAATAAGAGTTTCAAGGCAAAACATCTGTTTATTCATGGTGGAATGGCGACAGCGACTGTCGTAACCCATTGCTAGGCATGCCGTAATTATGGCGAAAAGTCCCCTCTTTGAGGAGTGGCTGAAAAGATGTCATGTCTTGCGTATGCCGCGGATCCTCACCAGAAATGGTAAGTTCGGGAGGTTCCTGCACCAGATTCGTGCGGAAGAAACGCCTGGGAGCATATGGTGAAGGTGTGCCCCGCTTGGGCAGAACACCGCCATGTCCTCGTGGGGGCAATCGGCATCGGAATGGTAGGCGGTCGCCAACTTATGTGAAACAGTAATGCTAGCGAAGGAGGCCGCCACATGCGTGTGGGAACGGACATCCTCACGCCCCAGCCGCCGGGATCTCGACCCTGATTTCCAGGCCAGCCACCGTAGGCGTTCGTGGCATTCGTAGGCGTTCGGTCACCGGGCTTCCGGACTGTGAGCAATGGATAGCTCGCCGTCCGGTCGTCCGGTAACCGTCAATGTTACAGAGTAAGTGCATATAGTAAACTATGGCTAATAACAGGTTTCCCTTCCTAACTGGGATAATTCTATAACATGCGAACGGACAAAAATTAAATTTTCCTATTTTATAAAATTAATTTTGGAATCAAATTTAACTTTGATATCCGGGACGTCAGCCTGTACGAAATTAGGATGGCTCTGAAGCAGCTCAAAAATAACAAGGCATCGGTGATAACGGACTTACGACCGAACTACTGAAGGCGGGTTGAAAACCGGTGGGCCGACGCTGCGTTGGCCCTAAAACCTTTCAGAAGCTAAAAAATATAATTCAATAGTTCACAAATACAATACAATAGCATTTTTATAGATCATCATCATCATCATCATTTCAGCCGAAAGACGTCCACTGCTGGACATAGGCCTCCCCCAAGTGTCGCCACAATGAACGGTCCTGTGCGTCTCGCATCCATCGGACTCCCGCAACCGTTACCGTTAGTTTTTATAGATAGTTACATCATTATTACATACAATGATACAACTGTGTTAAAACAGTTAAATCACTTAAACAGTTCTTTAATAACCATAATTTTATTTGCTTTTGAAACTTGATTTAAGGGAAGTCCTCTCAAACAACGTGGAATATGGTTAAAAACTTTGATTTGATTGAGACTTGTGTTGTACTGCAGTTTATCCAACGACGATGCCAGATTGACTATCCATCGAAGCGCTGATGTGTGTGAATGAAAACGCCACCGTCTCAGTCCGACTTCAGCAGATCTCGAAACCTATCCTTCTGCAATGGAGGTCTTCAAGGTTCTAGACTGGAGAGGGCTAAGCAGTAATGTAAATGGCGAGTAGCTTCATCACTCGTCTTCGATTAGTTCGATTCTCGATTATTGACGACCATATAGTAGTCATGGCCGAGTCTATGGAGGAGTTCATTACAATGAATGATGGCCTCAGTAGAGCTTCAAGTCATGGTAAACAATCATGTAGCACCCACTGATATCAAGATCGGAGATTTTACACTCGTAGTTGTGGACGATTACGTTTACCTGGGACAGACAGGTAGGTCCAACTTCGAGAAAAAGGTCAATCGTCCAATCCGACTCAGCTGGGCAGCGTTCGGGAAGCTGCGCGATATTTTCTCGTCCCGACATATCACAGTGTCTTAAGACGAAAGTCTATGACCGGTGGGTGTTACCAATATACATACGGCTCTGAAACGTGGTCGCTCACAATGGACCTCACCACAAGGCTGAAAGTCACCTAAAGGGAAATGAAAAGAGCTATGTTCGTTTCCTTGCGTGATCGAGTCAATGATGAATGAATGAAGATGTCCGCAGGAGAACCAAAGCTACCGATATAGCCCTAAGAATCGCCAACTGAAGTAGCAGTGGGCTGGGCACATTGCACGCAGAACAGATGGTCGTTGGGGTCGAAAGGTTCTGGAGTGGCGACCGTGTACTGGAAGACGAAGCGTTGGTAGGCCTCCCACAAGGTGGACTGATGAGACCTAGTGAGAGTCGCAGAAATCCGATAGTTGCGAGACGCACAGAACTGGTCCTTCTAGCGACACTTGGGAAAGGCCTATGTCCTGCAGTGGACGTCTTTCGGCAGAAATGATGATGACTAAATTACACTTCTTAACTTAAAATTCTTGATTCAGAAACCGCCGCGCGCCGGGATAGGATGCAGCCTGCAGGCGCTAAAAATGCTCAATTGGTTTTTAAGTGCACATAGTTTGTTCATTGTTAGGGCGCGGCCGCTCGACCTCAGTCGGGTAATAGAAAAAAAACTCTTAGGGTGTGACTGGCCGATTTCACATTAGAGGATAACGATAACGACACGTTATCAGCGGACTGGAAGTTGCATACATTTTCTAACACAACTACCAGCCCTACGATATCGTGTCATGATTATAGCTTAATGTGAAAACGCCCTTTGTCTGTCTGTTATAACTATATCTGGCGCAGACTTACTTGATTATGTTTTACAGTTTTGTAGTGGCCTCCTTTAGAAAATTTGGCGATGTGGTAAAAATAACCAGCAGTTACGGCTTTCCGAATGTTAGTATCGTCACTTAGGCTTGAGACCATATCAATTTCCACTCTTTCCATGAGACCAGCAAGCTGTTCTCGCACATCCCGCGCTCGCTTCATTGATCGGTACTGTATAAAGTTTTCATAACACCACTGCACTGAGTATTCAGAGCCAAGCCATTGGTTGTACACATTCATTAGTGTTAAGTGGTCTCCATGCGGATGGAAGAAATTTTTCCTTGCAGTATCTGCATGTATTATCTTATCTTTTGGCCTGTAGAATACTGAGCTATTTACTGATAACATAGCTGCAATAGTGACAATTTCTTCTGAACATTTGTATCTAAAACAAAAAACATATACCATTTAAAATCGTCTTCTACGATGTCCCACAGTTTATCCAGTCCTTCTTTGTCCAGGCGATCTCTCTTTGAAATGCGCTCCCGCTGAACACCAGGACGGGCGTCCAGTCGGTTCACTTTTAAGATGAAGGCACGTGAACACATTCGCAGGAAGTTGGTGTAATCATCACAGCATTGATTTGTTGGATATGTTTCTCATAATTACATTGTTAATTTGTATGTATGTATCAAAGTTTATATATATTATTGTGTTTCTTTTCTATTTCTTTACCATTAAGCTCTGCACCATGTTATTTTTCTGCACCACCCTAAGGTCGACTGGTAGAAAAGCTAGTCATTTATAATAGATACATGATTTCGACATGGATACTAGCTGCCTAGCATGACTCTCACGATGCTCTGACATTACTAGTGGTGGGTCGTTGTAGAATTTTAGACGGACGAGACGTAACCGTTTTGGCGACGACGAAAACGGTTGCAGTAAACGGTCGTCGTCGCAACTGGTTTGAAGACGAAACTATCGTTGAGTGAAGTAGTTGCAGAAAACGTTCGTTGTCGCAACTAGTTTGAGGACGGTAATAAAATCTGTACTCGTCGCGTCGTGGTTTCAAAACCAGTTATTGCAATGAAAAATGAACTTTATGACTATAAACATAAAATTCATTTTTCATTGCAATAACTAGTTTTGAAACGACGACGCGACGAGTGATAGTTGAAGCAATGGATTCTCGACCTTATTTTCTTAACGGTAAGATAACAATTCGCATACAGTAATTCGAAGACTGTTTGGTCGCAGGATGGAAAACGGTTGTTACGTTGCAGAACAAAAAACGGTCTTTGAAAACTGTTCGTCACTGAAACGCCCACCGTTAAACATTACACAGCCTGCACAAAATTAACATGGCATTACAAAGAATTTAGTTTGAGTCACAATATCGTCTGATATGGATAAAAATTAATTCATATGAAGGAGAAATATTTGTATTTTTGTTTGTAATGAATAACTCAAAAACAACAAATCAATTTAAAAAAATATTTCTCTAGTAGAAAACAACATGCTACTTTATCTCTGAGTGACCTATACCTAGTTACCTACATGTAAATATTTTCAAGTGGGCGGAGCTAGTGTGTCGTAAAAAACGGCAGGTGCTAGTCGCTAGAAATTAATATATACGTCAACTCATACTTTTTACTACTTTCACCGATTAGTCTAGATAACTTAATGATACTTACTTTTCACTTGCCAATAACATTTTTGCAAGCATGGGATCTGTAGGGAACTCAGCCATCCTTCTACCAGCTTTAGTTAATTCACCATGATGATTAAGAGCTCCCAAAGCATAAAGTTGTTCTAGGGCTAATACTAATGTTTCATGAGGTGGTGGGTCCAAGAAGTCAAAATGGATTAAATCATTAATTCCTAAAGCTTTTAATGTGAGAACAGCATTGCCTAGATTAATCCTCTGTATTTCTGGGATAGTGTTATCTTCCAATTCATACTTGTAAGCCCAGGCTGTGTACAGGCGGAAACATTTCCCAGGTGCCACCCTGCCAGCTCTTCCTGCTCGCTGGTTTGCTGAAGCTTTAGAAATGGGTACTACCATTAAACTTTCCATGCCAGTTTTCGAGTTAAAATTATTTTGCTTTGCAAATCCTGGATCAATTACATAAATAATATTGTCAATAGTCAAAGAAGTTTCAGCAATGTTTGTGGCTAACACTACTTTGCGAGCACCTTCTGGAGTAGGGTCAAATATTTTAGCTTGCATATCACTTGGTAAGTTTGCATATACTGGTAATATCAGTAGTTCTCTTAACTTTTTACCAATTCTTTTTGTTCTTTCTTGTAGCATTTCAAAACAAGTTTCTATTTCTTCTTGGCCTGTAAGAAAAACTAATATGTCTCCAAGTGGTTGTGTGGCATGTATCTGTAATACAGAAACAACACAAGCATCTACATAATCTGCTTCTGGTGCTTTTGTGTAATAGATATCAACTGGAAATCTCCGTCCAGGTATTCTGAAGATAGGGGCATCATCAAAGAAACTTGAAAATTTCTCAGCATCTAATGTTGCACTTGATATAAGCAATTTCAAATCCGGTCTAAACCTAGTTATATCTTTGACAAGTCCAAATAAAATATCAGTGTGTAAGGTTCGCTCATGAGCTTCATCAATTATCATTACACTATAAGAGGCTAAGTCTGGCTCTGACAAAAACTCCCTATGTAGGGTACCATCAGTCATATACTTAATGACAGTTCTGTCAGATGTGCAATCTTCAAATCTTATACTGTAGCCTACTTCATTTCCAAGTTTTACATTCATTTCCTGAGCCACTCTGGCTGATACAGACATGGCTGCTACTCTTCTTGGTTGTGTGCAACCAATTTTCTTCCCGTCTTCAGTGAAACCAGCTTCGTGAAGATATTGAGGTATTTGAGTAGTTTTACCAGATCCTGTCTCACCTTCAACAATAAGTATTTGATAATTCTTTATAGCTTCTATCAGTGATTGCTTAAAAGGGTAAACTGGCAGAGACTTCTTTGTTTCCTCAATGCTCATGCGTATTTTCTGGTACTCAGATTTTTCCACTTCTTCTTTTTTTTCTTTATTTCCTTCCAATTGTAGAGCTTGAATAAAGTCGATTTGCTCATCCAATAACAGCTCATATTCATCTTGTGCTTTTGCATCCTTTGCACCAAATTTAAAGAAAGCAGATTTTATTTGCTCTTGTTCCCATCTTTGCTGTTCTGAGTGTGGTAACTTTTCTCTTTCATCAACTTCAACATATTCTCCTGTAAAGCAACATAGTTTCGTAAGTGACCTATTATGAAACAAAAACCGTTTGTAAAATTAAGGGCTGAAATTAAACCTTGAGGATCAATAAACATTGGCTTATCAATCTCTGATGATGTGTTTGAAATTATTCACATTTAATGCAGGATCACCATTGTCTGGAGGTTTTTGAATGGAGTACCTGGTTATGAAACTTGCAGGCTTGGTTAAAAATATAACAATCTGGAATGGATTGTTATATTTTATGTTACTAAAATAACTGATGTCTGGTGTTTGGGTGAGACATCTGTATGTCAGAGAGTCAAAAGTGTCAAATTCAGAAATTTATGAAGATTGTTAACTCTGGACCTAGGGAATATGAAGATTACTATTTCATTTTTATTGATTGATATGATTATTATACTTGATTATTGTGAATTCTCATATTCAATATAATTATAATCAATATTTTGTAAATAGAAAATTTTAAATACAATTTTACAATTTTATGATCTATGTTTTACTAAGAAAAACTGTTCATAATTTTGTAAAATTGTAAACTAATGGATTTTACAATTACCTAGTGACATATATAATATGGGTTACTAAAAATACAAAACCTTTAGCATCTTTTCCCAAATCCTGGGGCATATGATATCTCTGGACATTCTCCAACTCTCGAGCTTTTTCATGTTCTTTCGCTAATTTTAAAATAGTTTTTTTATGTTCTCTTTCCAATCGTTCTCGTTGAGTTAAGCTGTAACCAAAGAAATAACTTTTAATCACAAGATCTCTATGTAATAAAATCTGAAATTTTGCATTAAGTTTTTTTGTGATGAAGAACCAGGAAAAAAATATAAAGGTTGTAGGTGATAGTTTGATTGATTTTTAGGCAGTTTTAAAATTATATATATAAAATATAATTATGTATATGAAAGTATAAAGGTCATGTTTAGAAATAATTATAAAAGTTACTTTTATCAGATTTCTTTTAAACTTACCTTCTTAGAGGGTGAAATAGGGAATGAAACTTTGTATAGAAGCAGGGTTATTAGTAACACTCAGTGTCAAGAACTAATAATAATTTGTTTGTATGCCCACAACCTACCTCATGAGTCAAAGTTAGACATAGCTATTGTCAACTTGTGTTGATGCAAAGTGCCCAACTAACTATAAGTATGCTAACATCCGATTTCTGATTTGAGTATTTAAAGTTGAATATTTCTTAAACTCTATCCTGAAAATCTGTCAAAATTAGATTTTTAAGTAGGGTTTGAGACATTCTTAACCTTTTGAATACTGTAATTAGAAACACAATAGAAAGACAATGAGAGAAGAGGTTTAATGAATTAACTCAAAATACTCAACTCAGGAACCCACCATTACTATACTTAGATTTTTGATTATTGTATGACCTGGCTCCTGGATCCTTGGCACTAAATGTATTATAAGTTACAAACAAGGAAATTAGGTGTTATCACTCTGTTTAGAAATGTGTGCGACCTGCATGAAAACATGAAAAATTTCCTCACCTTTCTAA
The DNA here is from genome assembly GCA_905147345.3 of Mythimna impura. Lineage (NCBI taxonomy): Eukaryota > Metazoa > Arthropoda > Insecta > Lepidoptera > Noctuidae > Mythimna > Mythimna impura. Next base: position 11,918,894 of record LR990348.1, on the reverse strand, counting down.
GCTAAGCGAAAACCAGCCCACTTAATGGCTTGATAATGCATGCATGCTGACTAAAACCATCCAAATGTTTCTTTTTTTCCTCTTTCTTGAGTGCAATGGCACTCTCTTTGACAAGCCTGTAAGATTGCCTGACATTGACTCAACAACTGTTCTTTGATAAAATTGTTTGTGTAAATTTATATCATTTCATTATGCCATAGAGGCTCAGGTTACTCTTTATTTATCTATTTTTCATCATTTTCACTTTGATGACTCTGATGAAGCCGCTTTAGTATAGGAATCGACTTACCTGCTTTCATCAAAAAGATATTCATCATCAGCTATGTCTGCTTCCAACTCAATAACCTTGTCGTCCTTCCTCTTTTCTAAATATTTTCGACGTGAGTGAATGCGCAACTTGGGCAATATTTTTTCTCTGTCTTCTGCTTCCAATTTAAGACGCTTAGCTGCTTCTTCGTACGACCTTTTGCTTGAAGTCTCTGTTACTTTTTTTACTTTCTCTTCATCGCGTTTTTTTAATCTCTTAGCAAATTCATCACGTTCCCTTATGTCTTTTCGACGGTCGTCTTCAGCACTATCAGAACTCGTTGAATAACGTCTTTTACTTAATTTATCCATTTTTACAAAAAGTAGGTAGTGTTACAAAGAAACTATTGTAATTAAGCTGTATTCATAAGGTCTACACTAAAATATATCAACAAATCACTTGGACGTATTTTAATAACAAAATATTATTCACAGTCGTATGTATTCAGCATTAATATTAACGCGTTTACTTTCAAGTTATATTAACTTGAATTGAAAATGAAAATGAAAACAAACGCAAAGCAAAGCACCAGCAGCACCTTGATTTGACAATTTGACCACAATTTGACATTTGACAATTTTATAAACTGACAGCGGTGTCTTTTTTTGGAAATTTAATGACCCGGCTACTAAGGTCTTTAATTAAATTTTTCAGATTTTTGATAAACAGCCAAATATGAATTAGAATACGTATCATGTAATTCATTGTAAGGTTTTTGGTTTTTGGAATATTTGGAGCAAATATACCAAGTCAGCCTTCCTAAAACTAAAAAAAAACTCAAACTAAAACTTTTATGTTTCGTTTTGTTAATATTGGGCCTGCTAAAATAAACATTTTTCTATAGACTCTTGAAACACAAACTACATAAAGTATTTGTAGGATTCTGTTCCACGATGAAAATATTACAAGCCACTAAGAAGAAAAACGATAATTTAGTTAAAAAAAAAAAAAAAACATTGCGGGCATTGTGACATTTTATTATAAAAAGAGTAAATGTAAAGGAAAAGTATTACCATTTTAAGTACAAATCAATTATCCGAAGTATTGGATTGAATATATTTTGCCACGATGCTACGTTCATACTTTAATTGGTGAGTATGAATTTCGATTATTATTATAATAAATAAATGGCGGTAGCCACTTCATGATGTGGCTGAAATTCGGCTAAGTAGGTATCTAAGAGGTATCTAATGGTACATTCTGTCATATTCTCTTAAGCCAGCGAACGCCGTCGTTCGCTTTCTCATTGTCTTTCTATTGTGTCTCTAATTATGGTATTCGAAAGGTTAAGAAACGTTGCATTTCTCCCGAATCACAACTACCGAAATCCGCGTTAAAGAACTTGGTTCTAAGCACGTCATAATTATGGCGGTACCTAAAGTCCCCTCTTTGAAGACTGGAAAGATGTCACGGCGTCCTCACCTCCTGCATGCGTCATGCAGGTCCTCACCGGACGTGGTAAGTTCGGGAGGTTTCTGCACCGGATTCGTGCGGAAGAAACGCCCGGGTGCCAACATGGCGCGGTGGAGCACACGGCGGAGGTGTGCCTCGCTTAGGTGGAGCACCGCCGTGTCCTCATGGGGGCGATCGGCGGCAACGACCTCTCGCGCCGGGCCTTGGTACAGGCCATGTTCTGAGTCGAGGAGGAATGGCAGAGACGTGGGTTTGCGGACGGCGGACAATTCGAAGCTCGCCGTCCAGCTGTCCAGTAACGGATCGGTAGTGTTCCACGCGCGCCTCAATATGACAGCAAAAGTCTGACACGCCCTCCCGCTCCGCTATAGTGCGGGGGAAGTCATTGGATGATTTCCAACCTAAAAAGAAAGGAACTTCATTCCAATAATACAGCTCTCTATGACCCTGCCCCTGCTGTTTACTGGATATACCGGTAGGCAACGTGATTTTTTTTTCACTTTCAAGAACACTCACATCCAAGACCTTCGTAAAATAGAACATATAAAGGTATCAATCTACTAATATTTTTCGGTTGCAGTATTCCTCATAGATTAAATGGCATGAATAAACATTTTATAAGTACTACAGCCAAAAACGGAACTTTACTCAAAAATTATTTATCTGCAGTTGGAAGTAGTTTTGATTTCATTACAATTCATGGACCTACTGTGGATGAGGTAAGATTTGTCAAGTTTAATTTTATGGGTAGGTAAGATATGGCTAGTGCAGATTTTTAAGAAACCGCAAAGTACCTAGGTGTCCTCTTTGAAGAGTGGTTAGAAAGGCGCACTTTCCGCCTGACACAAGTCCTCACCAGACAGTTGTATTGGGAGGTTCCTGTTTAGAATTCCGCGGAAAAATGGTCCCGGGTATCACCATTGTGTTGACCACCCGGCGGACAAGGTGGAGGTCTGCTACGTTCGTGGAGAAGATTGGCAGCGCTGTGACGCAGACGCTGTGGACTCCATGAGGGAGAGGCAATTCTCAGGCTCTGGCCCTCGCAGGATATGGCCAAGGTGTGGGGAGTTTCAGGGCGATTCCTAGCCACCACAGGCGCGTGCTTCCGGCTAGCGGGCAATGGGCAACACGCCGCCCCATAAGGGTCAGGCCCGGGTTGACGGCGCATGTGTTCCACGCGCGCTTTATAGAGAGGTCAGCATAATTGACGAGGTCTGCTATGGCCGATGCCTGCCAGAGCTGCGGGATTGTTTGATAGAGTTACCCTGGCCCCGGAACACCAGGAGCTGTTTAGCAGATTTTTAAATAAAAATCGCTATAAAAATACTTTAGAATAATCTATTGTACAGTATGGAAAAAAAAGTAAGATTATAAGGATTATTAGGTAAATATAATGTAATCAGTAAGTTATGCATAGCACTGGTGGCCGAGTGGTAATGGCCTCGATTTACGAGTTGTAAGTCGCGGGTTCAAACCCAGCCAGGCGCATTACTTTGTGTAATTTATTTCTTCACCACTGCTCTCAAAACGGTGAAGGAAAACCATCGTGAGGGAACCGGCATGTCCTAGAACCAAAAAAACGATGACACCAACCCGCTCTGGGCCCGCGTGGTGGATTAATTACGGCCCATTCCCTCTCCTAGAGAGGAGGCCCGAGTCCCATCAGTGGGAATATTAAAAGGCTGATTATGCTATGCTATTATGCTATGTAGAGAATTTGAGATAAATATTTATATTGCAGGTTACAAAGGACATTGATTTGTCAAACAAAACGTGTTTGATCACGGGTGCGAACAGTGGGATTGGATTTGAGATGGCTAAATGTTTAAGTTCTCGAGAGTGCTCTGTACTCATGGCTTGCCGCAATCCTTATGCGGCTAACAATGCTAAAAATGCTTGTGAAAATAGCCATCTTCTGAAATTATATGAGCTTAATCTTGCTTCATTGAGATCTGTGAAAAAGTGCTCCGACGAGATTCTGAAAGAAAAACCGTAAGACAAAATATTGAAAAAAAAAAACAAGGGGTTTGTAACTTTTCAGCAGCAATTTGTAGCCAGCAATGTCTGTTTGATAATGAGGTACTTTGAATCAAGAAATTGAAATTGGGTTGAGTTGGTTTAAAAAAAAACTAAATGGCTCATACAATAACGTGAAAATGTTGATAACTTACAATCCCCTGAATAGCAGCATAACAAATTGGATCATTCACCCGTAAAATAAGTACCTACATAATATTTGTTTATTTTTTTTTTAGGAAAATTGATATAGTTATTTTAAACGCGGCTGTATTTGGATTACCGTGGACTCTTACGGAAGACTCATTAGAAACAACATTTCAAGTTAATTACTTGGGTCAATATGTCTTACTATCGAACATTGAACATATACTGGCCCCGGATGCCCGGGTGGTAATTGTATCGTCAGAATCGCATAGGTAATTTACGACTAATGGCCTATACACGAAACTATGATGCGACGTCGCATCTCAAACGTCTATCGACTTCGCACGACGCATCGCAAGAATTGATTCGCATCGCATATTGTATGGTTCCCTGATCTTTTGAATCTGATGCTTTGACGCATGAAATCGCATCGCAGGTTTCTGCGATACGGCTTCTATATCGCATCGCATCACAGTTTTGTGTGGGAGCCCTATAATAGAGGATTATACCTCTAAGCGGTGTTTATAGTTACTAGTTTTTGACCGCGTCAACTTCTCGGGAACAATGCCTACCTATCTACTTTTTTCTGGATGGAAGGCACCCTATATTTTCTTTACCCCTAACAACGTAGTAGGTTTGCGAAATTTTATAATAAGTCGGTCGAGCAGTTGAGGCGTGACAGCGTAACAAACAAAACTCTTAATCGCATTTGTAATTTTACCAGCTTCTGCCAGCGGCTTCGCGCGTGTGGTTTTAGTACTTCCCCCATTATAAATATCTATCTGTATTCTGATGTACAAGCGATATCTGTAAAGCTTCATCAAAATCTGTTCAGTAGTTTTTGATTGAAAGAACAACAATCATCCATCTATATTTCCATTTTCACAAACTTAGGTAAGTACACATTTAATATATTAATCACACTTATAAAAGGTGATAGTTTGTGTGTATGTTTATTGCTCCTTCACACTCAAACGACTGAACAGATTTGGATAAAATTAGCAGACGGATAGACCATGTCCTGGAATAGCAGATAGAATACTTTATATCCCGAGACTAAGTTATCCCTTGGTTTAATTTTCTTATTAATGCAGGCGACGCCGCGGGCGGAAGCTAGTAGAACTATATAAATGAGATGCAACGTTATGCGCCTTCCTGATGTTTTGTTTGGGGCGGTTGGAATGTAGAACAGTCCTTTGCTATCCATGATGTCGAAATATCCAGAGGAATAGCGAGTCGGATCGAGCCAGGTATATTTAAGGGTTTGACTCCGCTCAGGTTTTGTTTAGCCTTGAATACTCTAAGCACACTGCTGGAGAGTTCAGGGCTATAGGCTATCGGTTGATGAGAGCTGGGCTAGGTTTTATTTCACCTTGTTTATATGGATGAATGCGATCTGAAACTGATGGAACTGCTGAAGGTAATTGAAACCTTCACAAGTGCTATCAGGATAGAGTTTGGAGAGTGTGGGGTCCGTGGAAAATCAACTCTCAGATGAAGAAGAGAAGAACCTGAAATTCGTCTCTCTAAACGAAATCAATAAGTATTTTGGTATGTCGGGAGCGTTAGCGGTCTTCATGTCGGTTCGATGTGCTTTCTTAAAATAATTCATGACGCCCTGGATAGGCGGGTCCATGACTGTATATCCCGCGGAAGTGTGAAGGTTTTTAAATGCTAAGATCCTCCACAATTGCGAGATATGCAGTATCAGGGAATTTTTTAGCTGACGACGTGGGTATGCGTCGGGAAGTAGTGGTGGTGGACAAGGGACCTAACCTCCTTGGCCTGAGGGAACTTGCGCAAACCAGTAGTGCTTGTTGGCTTGATATTAACAATTGCATGGAGGTATGGCTGAATAAAAAGCTTACGGACACTTTATCCCATCATCATCATCATCATCATTTCATCAGAAAGACGTTCACTGATGGACTTAGGCCTCCCCCAAGTGTCGCCATAATGAACGGTTCTGTGCGGTTCGCATCCATCGAATTTTCGCAACCTATACCAGGTCATCGGTCCACCTTCCAACGCTACGTCTTCTGGTACGTGGTCGCCATTCCAGAACTTTTCGGCCCCAACGGCCATCCGTTCTGCGAGCAATGTACCCTACCCATTGCCACTTAAGTTTGGCGATTCTTCGTGCTATGTCGGTAACCTTGATTCTCCTGCGGATATCCTCATTCCTGATTCGATCACGCAAGGAAACTCCGAGCATCCATTGCCCTTTGGGTAACTTTAAATCTTCTGATGAGGCCCATTATAAGCGACCACGTTTCGGAGCCATTTGTCATCACTGGCAACACGCACTGGTCATAGAATTTCGTCTTGAGATACTGTGGTATATTGGACGAGAAGATACGGCATTATGCTGAGCGTTCGGCCGTTTTGCGCGGATTTGGCGCATATTTCTTCAACATAATGTACTTATAATTTGTTAGTTTTAAATTTGCGCCTTGTTCCGCCAAATAAAATGTTTTTCTTTCTTTCTTTTCTTTTCTTTCTATACCGTGCAGCTTCCCGAACGCTGCGCAGCAGAGTCGGATTCGACGATTGATATCTTTCTCGAAGTTAGACCTACCCAACTGGACCGTCTGTCCCAGGTAAACGTAGTCGTCCACAACATTGAGTGTAGAGACTCCGATCTTGATAGGAGTGGGTGCTACATGGCTGTTTACCAAGACTTTGGTTTTGTCCATGTTCATTTTAAGTCCCACTCTTTCGGAAGCTCTACTGAGGTCACCAAGGATTGTATTGAGCTCCTCCGTAGTCTCAGCCACAGTGAGTGATGTACTCGCCATTAACATTAATGCCTAGCCCTCTTTATTCCAGACAGCCCAAGTCTCGATCGAATCAAAGGCTTTCTCGTAGTCCACAAACGCTAAGCAGAGAGGTTGATTATACTCCTCAGTCTTCTGTATAACCTGCCGTAGCGTATGTATGTGGTCCACGGTGCTGAAGCCTTTTCGGAATCCGGCTTGTTCGGGAGGCTGGAAGTCGTCGAACTTGCGCGCGGGACGATTCGTGATGACTCTGGAAAACAGCTTGTAGACATGGCTCAGAAGCGAGATGGAACTGTATTTCTTAAGCAGGGCATTATCGCCCTTCTTAAAGAAGAGTACCACCACGTATCTGCTCCTTGCTTGTGGCATTTTTCCCTCGAGTATGACGGAATTAAATAGCTTCTGAAGGCCTAAGGACCGGTTTTCCACCCGCTTTCAGGAGTTCGGCCGTAATTCCGTCCTCACCCGACGCCTTATTCTTTTTTAGTTGCTTCAGAGCCATCCTAATCTCGTACAGGCTGACGTCCGGGATATCTTCGGTATAGTGTCGAGTCAATCTAGCTCTTGGGTCGTTTGCTAGATTTTCAGCGAGATTAGTGATAGACGTCCATAAAAAGCCTCGATCTCTCCCAGAAGCTCTAATTTGGCGTATATGATTCTGCCATCGTCGGTCTTCAGTTTCGTGAGCTGGCTTTGCCCAATAGACAGATCTCGTGCAAATACTTTAGAGCCCTTATTCCGCTCAATCGCATCCTTAATCCTTGTGGTATTAAAACGGCGAAGGTCGCGTTTCAGAGATTTCAAAATCTGTCTATTGAGCTGCCGGTATATGCACGCATCGTCTGAAGACTGCAGAATCATCTCACATCTCTTCTTCATTAGCTCAAAGGTTTGATCAGAGAGCCTCTTGTTCTTATTTGTACTGTGAGTCTTGAAAAACTTAGACCCGACCGTATGGACAGTTTCCACTAAACCATCGTTATCTATATTCGTCCACGGAGCTTCCTAGGCACTTCGAAACGATTGTGAAGTTCGAGCTGAAAGCTCTCGGGGTTTTGGATCTGGATCCGTGCTGGACGGAGCGTAGACTTCATCAGTCGAGACCTTTCAAGCTTAATATTGATATTCAATGTGCCTCTTACCATGCGGTGATCACTTCCAGTTTTCACCGCGTTGATGAAGATGATGAAGTCAATCTCATTTCTAGTAGCACCGTCAGGACTTTGCTAGGTCCACCTTCTATACTCACGCTTTTTGAAGAAGGAGTTTATCATGTAGAGGCCCTCCTCTATAAAACTAGCCAGTAGGTGTCCCCGGTGATTCCGACGTCCAAATCCAAATTGCCCCACTCGCAGCTTGTCACCGTCACGTTTGCCCAGTTTCGCGTTAAAGTCCCCCAAGACCACGGTGAAGTGAGTCGTATAACCATACATGGCGCCTGAATACCTAATACATGGTCTCTACCACCCTAGCGTCCGACGTAAACCAATTAGCGTCCCCCAGCCCGGCTGCGTTTCGGTGACCTCTTAAGGAAATTATTGTGAAGAGAAGACGAAGGAGATTTATTGTGAAGAAAGGTACGGTTGACATCTGTCGGGTAAGTCACCGTCCAGGAAAATCAATTCGCCACATAGTCTCGATTGTTCTAGCTAACGGAGAGTACCTACCTGCATAAGCACAACCTTGTAGCCAGGATTATCCATCAGCAAAATATTCTCTTATGGAATCGGAAGGACCATTTCCGATAATGGTCATATCATATCATCATATTGTAGGTACCTACTAGGACCGGTCCATCTTCTTCACTTATGAAACTATTGTGAGCAATAAGCCTGATATAGTAGTGGTAGATCGAATCGAGAGACGTGCATGTTGATATAATCGTTCTTATAACGAGAACCTCGTGAAAGCTCAAAAAGACAAGCATGTATTGTATCTTGATTAGGCTTTCGAGGTAGTCGACACGTGGGATATGGACACAGCGATCATCATACCGATAGTCATGTCATCTAATGGCTTAATAGTCACGAGCTGCGACAAACTCTTTAAATGTGTTTGCGCCGTACGTATGTACGTGAGCTAAGCGGTCAAGGGTTTGCTTCAGAAAACGCTACAGCTAGTTGCGCCTTGCGTTATTCGGAGATTTCTCTCCCAGAGCCCTGACCACTGGTAGCTTGGACCCTAATCCGGATATCGTTGAGCAATTATTTTTAAACGTTTTAGTATAAGCAGGAAGTTAAGATTAGGATGAAATTCGAGTTGTGCACAGATGTAGAAATACCTTGTATATTTTCTCAGGCACGTTAGCTGGGATTTCAACCATCAGTTAACACCCACTGAAGCAATGGTGTCACTACCTGAACAAGAGTACACTTCTATAAGAGCTTATAATATCTCTAAGCTGTGTGGTATACATTTTATGCACTACTTGAGTTACCGCTGGGTGAATTCGGGCAAGTCGGTGTTCTGCGCTCATCCTGGATCCTTTGTCAAGACTAGACTGTGTCGGAACTGGTGGCCGTACGAATTACTATACACAAGCATGAAACCTTTTTCTAAATCGATAGTAAGTTTCCTTTATCTTTATTTTCTCTTGATCATTACCTCGTGAGTTTAAACACAGGCAGGCGTTTTAAATTGTAATAATTTATTTCATCACCACTACTCTCGAAACGGTGAAGGAAAAGATCGTTGTCCTAAAGCCAAACATTCTGAGACATGTGACATCCACCAAACCGCAATGGGACGATGGGCCATTCCCTCTCCTAGAGAGAAATGAGTCCCAGCAGCGGGAATTTGATTATAGGTACGGTTTATTATGGGTCAATCAATATTGTCATAGTCAGGCCTTATGATTGGCCTTTGTGCCGATAGTCGACAAGTTCACGGAAAGACCAGTTATCCAGTTAATAATAAAAACAGTTAAATTACAGTAGTCTCAAAAAGCTTGTTATGTATGCATTGAATTCGTTATAAACCAGTCTGCTCAGCTGTTATTATATAGTCAAATGCATCATTAAAGAAATAGTGATGTGACATATCACTATATTTTACAGCTTTTTGCAGTGATGTTTTAAGCAGTGTTACCTATTATGTCTTAATTTACTATCGGTTTATTCACAAAATAGATTAGGTACTAATTTTAATACAGCTAGCCGCAACATCGGCTTTAAACAAGTAAACAGAAGCCTTTTGCTATACGCACCTAGATTCTATAGTATATTTATTCTTAATCTGAACGTAATAGGTACGTTGCGGGGGTACAAAGCCAATCGAACAACTGGAAAAAATCACACTTGCTTGAGTGATATCGCAATTTGTATTTATTTTATTTACGTCTTCATTTAACGAAATCCTAATTAGCGTTTATTGTTTTTTACACCACCTGCTCGATAATGCCCTTTTATATGGCATACAACCTTCACTTAAAGCAAGTCATTCTGTCCCTAGGGAGATAATGCAGTATGGGCGATCCCTAGGGAATAATGAGATTTGAATTTGGAACGTCAAAAACTGTCAACATTAAGTGAATACAAATGTACGAGCATCAAACAAGTTTATTCAAAATTCAAACTGGCCACTAACGAGAGAAAAAAAATGTAATGAAAAAACGGGAGCATTATAAAAAATTGAAACTATAAAATCTTAGAGTAGTGAATTTTGTTTGTTTCAAATCTCAAAACATGGTGAGTGATAGTTAAGATTAACTTGTAAATAATACTTATATTTCTCCAATGTATGATTTGTTATCTCACAGATGGTGTAAAAAGTAGAATATCCAACACGGGGATAAAGCTGTCTTTGTCTTGGGCGGCTTGAATTCCTCACTTCACTTAGGTTTCTTTATTAACTCCCTCGCAATGCTCGGGAGTTAATTATATAAATCCCTCACTGACGTTCGGGATTAAATTAGCAACCTTCGTTTCGTTCGGAATTCAACATGCCACCCGCGACTTAAAGACGCTGCTTTATCCCCTAGTCGCATAATCTACTATTTCGTCACTGACAGGTTACTAGACAAATAAATTATAATTTAATTAAATATAATTATACTATAATTTATTTATATAGCATAGCATAGCATAGTCGGCCTTATAATGTTCCCACTGTTGGGACTCAGGCCTCCTCTCTAGGAGAGGGAATGGGCCGTAATCCACCACGCGGGCCCAGTGCGGGTTGGTGGATGTCACGTCTTCGAATTTTTGGTTCTAGGACATGCCGGTTTCCTCACGATGTTTTCCCCGTTTTGAGAGCAGTGGTGATGAAATAAATTACACAAAGTAATGCGCCTGGCTGGCTTTGAACCCGCGACCTACAACTCGTAAGTCGGGGCCGTTACCACTCGGCCACCACTGCTCTCATTTTTATTATTTATATATTTAGATATAATAACTATATTATAGTTCTGGCGCCATCGTCACTTATCTGTTTATGAATGTGGGAAGCTATGAGGCTGGGAAATCATCAAATAACTTCTCCCGCTCTGGGTGGAACGAGAGCGAGAGGGAGTGTCAGACTTTTACTGACTATAACCCATCCGTGTTCCTTTATTTGCCCTCAGCTTTCCAGGGCCACGGTGACTCTTTCGAACAATCCAGCAGCAAATTAAATTGAGAAACTGTATAAATCACTTCGTGTATCATATTATTGTTTTTTACACAGAGCCAAGCCGCCGCTACGCCAGTATATTGTGCCACGTCTCCCGAGCTGCAAGGCCTCTCCGACATGTACTTCAAGGACTGCCGGCGCTGCGAGGTCAGCGACCTGGCGCAAGACTTACATCTGTCCTTCAGGATCTACGACTTAACCAAAACGTTACTCCGCGACCGCGACGTCACAAGCACTGACGCCGTCAGAGTCAAACAGTCGGTCGCTTTCCCGGATGTTGATGAAACAACACTCGTGGCTAATTACTCCGGTTAATTATTTGTAGCAATGGTAATTTTAATAAATTATAAATTATTATTACAAATAGGTCTTCGTTTTGTTTGTTTAAATATAATAAAACATGCTATTTGAACAATTATATTTTATTTTAATATGTATATTGTAAATATTCAATAGTGGTTATATACGGTATTGTATAATTGCACAACACGTAAGATTATAAATAAAGCCTTATATAATTAAAAATATTCAGTAATCAATAGGCACAATAACAATAATAATAGCCAACGTTTTACAAGTGCTTATAACATTCCTAATGACACATTCTATATTTATTTTATAAAGTATGGGCAAAGCAAACTTGTAATTTGATGAAACTGCCAAAAAAACGCACACAAAAAATTTGTAAATGTTTTATTTTAATAATGTACGTAAAGCCGCATCGTATAGCGCACGCACCATTACTTTATTGATATACCAAGATAATGAAATAACAATATTTTTGTATAGTATTTAATTTAGAGATACACATAAATGCATTATCTGGATGATGGAAATTCTAGATTTTTCATTAAATTTTATCTACTTCTCTTTCTTCTGAGTAATCTGTATAAAACGATTAACGAGAATAAACAAAATATAATTATTAGGTCTTTGCCTATGAAGTTGCCTTTTTAAACGGCACTTTGAGCTCTTTCAAATAAACTTTATATTTTTGTTATTTTAAATTTAGTTATTCATTAGCTTATTTGGGCTATATATTTTCTGGAATACCGTATTAACTATTTTTGTCTGATATCCAAGAAACTCGTGTTATTTTGGAAGATGAATGCTAACGTGGAAACAATGTATCTCAAACGGTACGCAATATTAATGACATGCGGACTTAGAAATACTAAGGAACAAGCTGTGTATTTTTGTTAAAATAACTTTTATTTGAGAAGTTTTACGTCAAAAAATTACGTTACTGCGGGCAGTTACAAGAGTTACGTTGGTTTCCAAAACGAATGCTGTTAAATCATCACACACAGTTCGTTCGTAGTGGTAGGTAGTGGTAGGCATACGTCATTGATATTGCGTTCCTTTTGAAACGCATTGTTTCCCCATTGGAACGCATATATTAAGAAGATATAGGTTTTCTGAACTTAGAATTACAAGTTAATAAGAAGATCTCACTGTCAACGGCAACTTCATAGGTAAAGCTAATAAAAAAGCAGCAGTAGTAATATAGGTGTTACATACCCAAGATAAAACAAAACATCTAACAATATCCGGTTTGTGTAACATTCGGCAAACTGTAACAAGATGATAACATTAAAAATAATAGATGCAGTGGTGAGGGATTTCATTGAATAATGTTTCTCTACCAGCCTTACTGTGTAAATGCATAACATGAAGCTTGGTGAAAGCGAAAAAATGGGTTCGAACTATAAATGGTTTTCAAACGCAAGATTTTCTCCCGTACTGTTTAGATTTTGAAATCGCAGCGTTCAGAATCCAAAACAGCATTAAAAAAAATGAAAAACAAACATTGATAAATGCAATTTTCTGTTATAAGTGCGTAACTGAGCGTTGAAAACTAAGTTGAGCTAAAAAAACGCCCGTTTGAACAATTTTTTGTGTTAAAAGGCTACTCTCAGTTAAAGAGTCAACGCACACATTCAGGATTCTTTCTTTGCAATCCATACGACATGTCTATGCAATCGAAACGATAACTGCATGCAAGGCCTACTGTACACGGACGCGTATTCGTCATTATACGCTTGGTTTACTCCTGCTTACGGTATCGCCTCGGTTAGGGATAAGCTACTGAGTAGCAGTTATCAGGCGATTCGACGATTAGCGATTTTGAGTCTTTTTGCAGGCTAAGACAAATGACTTTTCTGTAAGTGTTCTCGGCAAACGCTAAGTGCAAAATGTATGGCAGTGACATTACCTGTCGCGTCACTTCTCCGCGGCTGATGTCATCGCCATGCATTTCGTACTTCTCTCTCACTTACTTAGCGTTTGGGGAGAACGCTAACATAAAAGTATTTTGTCTAAACCTGCTGAAACGCCGTGGCGATGTACCGATGCCATGCTGATCCGGTGTAGTGCTTATATATTTGCGATTACCTTAATACGTTGACATTAGAAAACAAATCATGGATCAGAAAATTCAATAAGTAGGTACCTACTTTTTTTTGTAGGTGGGAAAATCATCCAATGACATCCCCCGCTCTTGGACGGAGCGAGAGAGCGTGTCAGACTTTTACTGACTAAAAATCCACTCCTGTTCCTTCGTTGGCTTTCGTACCAGGGCAGAGACTTCCTTTCAGAAGCAGACCCTTGGCCCCAATAGGCTTCGACCCAGCTGGGCCCCTACGGTTTGAAGTAGGTACCTACTGTATTCGCTTATCATACACGTTTTCCCTAATAAATAACGTTGGGTTCTTAACTAAGCCAGTATAAAGAAAATCAGCCTTATAGTATTGAAGCCCAAAGCAAAAAGCGGGCTTTCTCTGAAGAGAATCATCACGAGTAGCTGCCTCGATGTTCAGTAGAGCAGGATTCGCTTCTCGACCTGCTTGCGGCAGATGGGGCACACGGTGATGCGGTCGCCGCACATCTGGCACATGCCGTGCCCGCACAAGAAGATCATGTTCTTCAACCGGTCCAAGCAGATTGGACACATTGTCTGTAACAAACATTTTTATTCATTTTAATGTTACTGTCTTCATGGAGTGTTTTCTCGTAACCAAGTTTTCAGAGTGGGAGTATAGATGAGAGCGTCGTCATACTCTGAACACCCGTTCATCTACCACGGCCACCGTCCTGCTTCATGTGCGTATTCAAGCTATATTTACTGTCTGTTTTATGTTGTTAAAGGGTTGGTTAATGTTATCACAATATAGTCTTCTAAAGACTCATCAAAAACACGCAATTAGAATATCTTGCACGCTATTTTCAATTCTATTTTATATAGCATTCAATTACTTAATTAACAATTAAGCTGTAAAATATATCGTGGTGGAAAATTAGCAATAAAAATTAAACATTTGTCTCGAACCCGTACCCAACCCAACATAACACCCGAGGGAGCTGTATCATGTAAGAAAATTTAAAGATAAGTGCTGACCTGTTCCTTGATGTCCTGGAGTTGTTGCTGTAGCTTCTGCACGTCGGCCACAGCGGGCGTGGCCGCCGCGGGGGTGGCGGGCGGCGCGGGGGCGGCGGGGGGGGCAGGCGCGGGGGGCGCAGGGGGCGCGGGGGTCGCCACCGCGGCCGCGAAGCGCGACCCGTTGTTCATGTAGTGCGGCGCGGACTGGGTCGGCACCGGCTGCCCCTTGTTCACCTGCACCTGCGCCAGGTTGCTGCCGCTCTCCTTTTCCACTACGAATATACACATACCACAACTTAACATCATTCTTTAGAGTATCTTATAAAATGAAAGAGGAATACACAAACGTTCTAAGTACAATAAAATTGTTTCGGAAGATAATTACAATCAAGTTTAATGGGCGGCGGCGGCTGGGCGAGCGCGGGCGCGAGCGGCGTGCGGCACTCGACGCACTTGCGCATGAGCGGCGCGCACGCGGCGCACGCGCACACGTCGCCGCACGGCCGGAACACCACGGTGGCCGGCGCCTCCGAGCACACCACGCACTCGCCCACCGGCGCGCGCGACGCCACGCCCGAGCGGCAGATCAGGCACTTCTTCACCTGCACACGACATAACTAAATTAACTATTTTGCAATGGTACAAATGCTAGTAAGTTATACGTGGTGGACGCATGCACGAAACACTCGTGTTTTAAAAGGCGAGGGACCGACGAAAAACTAAATTAAAAAATATCTTTGGAATAATAATGTTTTTGGTTTTGTCTCCGTTTAGACATAAAGGAAGTATTCCAATAAGGGCTGGTAAAAGGACTTAACCATCTACCGAATTCAGGCATAGTTGTGATTGCTGTGGAATACAAGCACGTCATAATATTATGATCGTTTTAGGGACAATTTGTTAAGTACGCTAAATGGTCAGACAGAGAGATTTATCTGCCCCCCAGAGCGAGTGCAGTTATCGAATGAAATCCCACCTCAAAAAAAAAGCAGATCCTGTTTCCGAGGCTCGGTGATATTAAGAATATCATTACTTTTGCCGACTCTGCTAAAATTGTGTGGCCCTCTAAACCTGGGCTGAAGCCCAAAAAACCCTTACACAGATTCGGCTCTGGCCTTATCTTCATCAAATCTTAACTAAGTTTGGTATAATGTTCACTCTGGTCTACCACTTGATCTTGGTTAAGCAAATTCCATTTTACTGGGGTTATCAATTCGGGTATAACTTTTTTGTTTATGGATCGATCTTTATTATTCTTTTCGTTCTGCGTGGGGGTTAAGCGTGATAGTCCCATTACTTCTTGAGTCACTATGGGTATTTTGTCATTCCTATAGGTCCCTTATCAGAGATCCAGAAATAATTGGGAGCTCTGTTTCTCGTTAGCGTTCACTCCTATTCAAATCTGAATTAGAAAGTTAGTTCGCGACTAGCGGGTTGCAAGTTAACTTGCTTACTTTAGCAGAGAAGCAGCTAAAAAGCTTTATGCGATTTACGACCTCTTCAAAAGATAGTGCAGAGGACGAGAGATGCGCGCTGTGGAAGCAGAAGCACCCAACTCCTACACATTTCATCACCCCGTCAGAACATCTCCCCCCTGGACGGGAATTGCAGTGGCCTATCTGAAAATCTCTTAACCTATTGCGGACCCAGGTTGGCCGCTGTAAAAACAATTTGGCCAAATGGGGATTCCTCGACCCATCTCTAACACAATGCCAGTGTGGAGCCGCTGCACAGGACATGCGTCATTTGCTATGCTGTCCATCCTGCACAACCACCAGCAGTTTTCAGGATCTATTCGAAAACAATTTGGCCAAATGGGACTTCCTCGACCCATCTCTAACACAATGCCAGTGTGGAGCCGCTGCACAGGACATGCGTCATTTGCTATGCTGTCCATCCTGCACAACCACCAGCAGTTTTCAGGATCTATACGAGGTCAATAACAGAGCCATAGAGGTTGCCAAATACTGGTCAGAAAAGATTTAGTTAGGTACATCGACACGAAAAGAAGAAGCTAAAAAGATTATAGAAAGAAATTGGAAATTGTTACCCTTGCTGCGCAGACATTACAGCAGCAGATGTGTCCACAGGGTCGGAAGAGTGTGTCTCGCTTGGCATCGGAGCAAACGAGGCACTCGTCCGCGGTGGGGTCGTGCGCGGGGGCGGCGGCGGGAGCGACGGCCAGAGCGGGCGCGGCTTCCGCGCTCGGCGGCGGCGACGCACTGCTGCTCGCCACAGCTGCAGCGTTCAGAGAGCTAGGCTCGCTGTCCGGTGTGCCTTCGCCACCCAAACTTGCCCCTTCCTTGCGACAAGACGTCAAAGTCTTGCATAGGTTCGGATCCGGGCATAAATCCAAGGGCGTCTGACCTGAAAATTTGAGTAACTTGGTTTTATTTCATACTTCATTATCATACAGTGTCAAATCCAGTCTGAAATTTAGTCATTTCCTAGTTTGTGTTGCATTTTTGGGCTCATCATTATTGTCACTTTAGAGGTGATATTTTATCATTCATTCATTTGATAACTGTCCAAATCTAGTGTAGGTACAGACGCGTACATATAATATTTCTATTACTTTACCTTTCTTATTCTTAATGGTAAGATCAGCACCATGCGCAGCGAGGAAGCATGCAATGGATGCGGAAGACTTCTTGTCGTGCGCGTGCGCAAGCCCCGTGAGCAGTGCGGCGTCCCGCGCGTCCTGCAGGCGCCGCAGCTGCTGCAACGTGTGGTGGCGCAGCGCCTCGTGCAGGGGCGTGTCGCCATCCTGTGCAACAGATTTATGTATCAATGAGTACCGTTCTGAAACATTGCCAAAATCACGCTAGATTTCAAACTTGGTTAGGGTTTTGAGGACATTGAATAATTAAACAGATCGGACTAACTTACCTAGTAACGTTCGATCTTCAATTATGTGAAGTAATCTCTTGCTCATTATGTACTATATATGTAGATATATAAGATAGTAAGATAGATATGGAGTAACATTTCTGTCTCTGACCCATTTATGTACAGTAGGATTGATGTTTATACTATCCCCGTGGTGCAATATTCGGGTCCAAGAATCAGCCTGATGTAGGAGTCGCAAAGTCGCAAGGACCTTGAGGTGGGAAGGATAATGTTCTGCGGGAGGAAACTCACTTGTGATAACTTATTAACATAATATGTTTTGTTTGACCTGTGATTGTTGTAGGCTCAGTAGTTTAAATTCATTTTAAATGTTTATTGTTGAGCTGGAATAGTCTTTAATTTCAGTCCTGATTTTATGTTTAACGACGACTCTATCTTGTGACTTGTGTCCAAAGAGGTATAAAGATAGTAGGCATCTCCATAGTATAGTGATCTTGATATAGATCATTAAGTAGTAATAGTAGAGCTTAATCTCTGAAATTATTAAAATTAAAGCAACAAACTTATTGTTGAATAACTTTCCAATAGATGTAATTATTACAGATGGCGCGACTTGATTCGCAATAATCTTTTTTTAACTTTTAGGATCCAATAAAATCGTGTTTAATTGGCGACTATAGTATCGGCTAACCTCTCATGGAAGCTCTATAAGATGCAGTCAGATCGTTTCCGATTTGCGACTATAGCATCGGCTAACCTCTCATGAAAGCTCTATAAGTTGCAGTCAGATCGTTTCCTATTTGCGACTATAGCATCGGCTAACCTCTCGTGAAAGCTCTATCAGATGCAGGCAGATCGTTTCCGATTTGCGACTATAGCATCGGCTAACCTCTCGTGAAAGCTCTATAAGATGCAGTCAGATCGTTTCCAATTTGCGACTATAGCATCGGCTAACCTCTCGTGAAAACTCTATAAGTTTCAGTTAGATCGTTTCCTATTTGCGACTATAGCATTGGCTAACCTCTCGTGAAAGCTCTGTAAGTTGCAGTCAGATCGTTTCCAATTTGCGACTATAGCATCGGCTAACCTCTCGTGAAAGCTTTGTAAGTTGCAGTCAGATCGTTTCCAATTTGCGACTATAGCATCGGCTAACCTCTCGTGAAAGCTCTGTAAGTTGCAGTCAGATCGTTTCCTATTTGCGACTATAGCATCGGCTAACCTCTCGTGAAAGCTTTGTAAGTTGCAGTCAGATCGTTTCCAATTTGCGACTATAGCATCGGCTAACCTCTCGTGAAAGCTGTATAAGATGCAGTCAGATCATTTCCAATTTGTGACTATAGCATCAACTAAACTCTCATGAAAGCTCTATATGATGCAGTCAATTGGCGACTATAGTATCGGCTAACCTCTCATGAAAGCTCTATCAGATGCAGTCAGATCGTTTCCAATTTGCGACTATAGCATCGGCTAACCTCTCGTGAAAGCTCTATAAGTTGCAGTCAGATCGTTTCCTATTTGCGACTATAGCATCGGCTAACCTCTCGTGAAAGCTCTATAAGATGCAGTCAGATCGTTTCCAATTTGCGACTATAGCATCGGCTAACCTCTCGTGAAAGCTCTATAAGTTGCAGTCAGATCGTTTCCTATTTGCGACTATAGCATCGGCTAACCTCTCGTGAAAGCTCTATAAGATGCAGTCAGATCGTTTCCAATTTGCGACTATAGCATCGGCTAACCTCTCATGAAAGCTGTATAAGATGCAGTCAGATCGTTTCCAATGTGCGACTATAGCATCGGCTAACCTCTCGTGAAAGCTCTATAAGATGCAGTCAGATCGTTTCCAATTTGCGACTATAGCATCGGCTAACCTCTCGTGAAAGCTCTATAAGTTGCAGTCAGATCGTTTCCTATTTGCGACTATAGCATCGGCTAACCTCTCGTGAAAGCTCTATAAGATGCAGTCAGATTGTTTCCAATTTGCGACTATAGCATCGGCTAACCTCTCATGAAAGCTTTATAAGATGCACAGTCATATCGTTTCCGATTTGCGACTATAGCATCAGCTAAACTCTCATAAAAGCTCTATAAGATGCACAGTCAGATCGTTTCCAATTTGCGACTATAGCATCGGCTAACCTATCGTGAAAGCTGTATAAGATGCAGTCAGATAATTTCCAATTTGCGACTATAGCATCGACTAATCTTTCGTGAAAGCTCTTTACGATGAAGTCAAAATGCATGAATTAGTAAAACTGTTTTCGGCTAACCTCCCGTGAAAGCTCTTTAAGATGCAGTCAAAATGCATGAATTAGCAAAACTGTCTTGGAAACTGTCGAGCAGGCATATTATTCCATTGCTTCGACGTTATAACATTTTGTTTCTTTAATAGCTTTTCCAGTTACCACACAAACACTCATTTGGCTCAATCATAGTCTCGTCTAGATTTCTCAGCTTAATTTGTCCTATTTTGTTGATGGAAATTAATTTTAACACGACAAAATTCGAAAGTATGTGTACAGCCCGCGGCACAAAAAAATACAATGACATTGATACCCACGAGTGCAGGTACCCACAGATAAACCACAGATTACTAAATATTTTGAATGCTTTCTTTTTAACCGACTTCAAAAAAAAGGAGGAGGTTCTCAATTCGGTTGTATTTTTTTTTTTTTTTTTTTTTTTTTTTTTTTTTTATCATTATTTTTTTTTTTTATGTTTGTTACCTCAGAACTCCGTCGTTTATGGACCGATTTGCAAAATTATTTTTTCCCTTTATAGGATATGCTTCCAGATTGGTCCCATTTTTTTCAAAATCCAGTTCTGATGATGGAATCCATGAGGAATCGAGGGAACTCCTCAAAAATTATAGGCAACCCTATGGTAATTTTAGTATTTTCATCAAGAACTTAAGCATTTACAGTCAAAAAGTAACATTTGATGAAGTGGAACTGATGAAGAAGACCAGAAATGGTCAACGGAACTTCATACTCAAATAGATATCACATTGAAGATATAGTTAAGCGACTATGACAATACAAATAAATGAATGATTCTGAATAGTTACGTTGAAAATGGTATCATCGAAGTGATCTGATGATGATGATGGAGCCGGAAGGTAGGCACTGGAACTCCGTAATTAATCAATGTAACCTAGCCGTGTTTGGACTCATTAGAATTGTCATGAGATGCACTTTGGCTATAAGGTACTATCGAACTGATCTGATGATGGAGCCGGAAGGTAGGCACAGGAACTCCGTAATTAATCAATGTATCCTAGCCGTGTTTGGGCTTATTAGAATTGTCGTGAGATGCTCTTTGGCTATAAGGTACTATCGAACTGATCTGATGATGGAGCCGGAAGGAGGAAGGTAGGCACAGCAACTTTATAATAAAACAATGTAACCTAGCAGTATTTGGGTTAATTGGAATTGTCATTAGAAATAGGCACTCTGTTTATAAGTGTATCGCAACTAAAAAGTGTGAAATAAAAACTTTTTAGAAAAAAAAAATAACCGACTTCACTAAAAAAAACACTAAAAGGATCAAAATAACTTTAATTTCGGAAGTCGGTGTTAAATAAGAAACAAACAATACCGAGAAACACCGACATCCGAAATTAAAGTTATTTTGATCCTTTTAGTGTTTTTTTTAGTGAAGTCGGTTATTTTTTTTTTCTAAAAAGTTTTTAAAAAAATGTGATACAGCGTGTAGTGCAAAGTGCAAACACTACATATAGTACATAATGAGGACGAAATTATAATTATATTTATTTCTTTTCAAGGTCATATATATAGTCATATAATATCTTTTGAAGTTTTGACTTGTGCTTTACTCAGGACTAGGAGCGTGAAATTTTTCACAAGACTTCCTTCTATGACGTGGCGAGCACTAAGAATTTTTCAAAATCCAGCCCGTAAGGGGCTAAACGGAGGTCTTAAGTTTGTATGGAGAAACCTAAGCTACGTTCACGACGGGCGAAGGCACAAGCAGAAGCTAGTAAAGGAATAAGGGTCACCTTATCACAAATGTTGAGATTCGCTCCATGTGCGACGAGTAGTCGGACGATTTGTGTGTGTTGGCGTTCTACGGCGAGGTGGAGGGCTGTTTGTAGGTTGGCGTTCTGCAGGTCGGGGCGCGCGCCGCCGCGGACCAGCAGCTCGGCCACCTCCGCGTGGTTGTTCAGCGCGGCCAGGTGCAGCGCCGTGTAACCGTCGTCCTTTGCGTCGTCCACAATCCAGGGCCGCGGCAGCTTACCCAGCATTATTTTCATTGCACTGTAATTAATGGAAAGATTCATGTCAGAATGGAACGCAAACGCAATAAAAGCGGTAAAGATCTGAAATAAAGTTTTAGTATTGCAAGACCTAATACAAATTTTAAAATTAATCCACTGAAGATTGGTGCAGTTCCGTTTTTAGCCTACGTCACAAAAAGAGGGGTGTTATAAGTTTGACCCCTATGTGTGTGTGTCTGTCTGTGGCACCGTAGCTCTTGAACAGGAATTCGCATACGGTTTTTTTTTTAATTTGAAAGTGGGTTTTCTAGCAATGGTTCTTATACTTTATTTTTTTTTATAAAATGGGTTCAGCCATTTTCAAGGTTAAAGGGGTGGCAGTGGCTGGGTGAAAATGGGTATTAAGTACGAACAAACGAATGTTTGCAAATACGCCCAAGTGGGGTATCTACCAAATTAATGGGTATAAGATGTTCATTTTAAAAAGTCTGTTTAAAAGTTAGGGGAGTTAGGTTAAGTATATGATTCGTATTTTCAACAATACTATGTTTGTTACTCTTTCACGCCAAAACCACTGAATGAATTTCGATGAAACTAGGTACATGGGTAGACCATGTTCTGGAATAGCACATAAGATACTTTTTATCCTGGGAATATGTTCCTATTTACATTGTTACCAATGGCTAACAATGTAATGTGGTTTTGGAATCAACTGTTTTGCTAATTCTTCGTAGGTAAAAAGTACCTAGGATGAATGGCTACTAATAAAAGTTCATAGAGTACCCCAGAGCATCTTGCTTGTACCAATACAAGTCTCTTTGATACCGTCGCGCGTCGCAAACAAACAACGTAATTCGATAGTGAAGATCGCGATGTTGGAGCAACTTCGTAAGAGACTACTACAGTGACCTGTTTTCTTGGATAACTTTTGCAGTACTACAGCTACTAAGTTAGTTTTAAAGAAAATTTCGAGTTTTTAATTTGAATAAAACTAAGGGCGGAATTCACCAATAAAACTAATCGCGTTTTAACGTTTGGCTCGCATAATCGCGTTTAGCCAATGTCACTTGTGTGTGTTTTTCTTTTGTTGTATTTTTACAAGAGACACTAGTGACAGCGGCTAAACGCGATTATGCGAGCCAAACGTTAAAACGCGATTAGTTTTATTGGTGAATTTCACCCTTAGTATTTCATGTTATGAAACTGATATAACAACAAATACCATAACTGTTGAGGTAAGCGGTCCAGAGTTTTAAGTCTGAAGTCATATTACATTACATATTTACTGTATGGACTTTAAAAGTGACTGACCCCTGAGTTTGTTTCGGTGTTTCTTCTCAGGGTAGTCAGCTAAGAAACACCGCCCTCATCTAGTTCAAAATAACGAAAAAAAATTGACGTGTAAAAGTGTTTTTTTAAACCTATTTGCAAAATAAATATCATTTATCATTGCCATTACATTTGCGAAGAAGAAGGTTATCACGCGAAGTATGGGTTTGCCTACTTGTATAGTATATCATTTTTTTCGGAAAATTCTATAGGCGTTATGTTCTCAAGGTCTGTACAGTCCTGCTTGAGAGCTAACTCATTCAAATGTTAACTAGGTTTTAAAAATGGCCCGAGACACGAGACAACCCACGATCAAAGTCATAGGACGTCCAATGAGGTTGGGTAATAAATTAAGAAACTATAATGTTTGTTTGTTAAGAGGTCATCTAGTCAATATTTGATTGCGTATATGACGGTCGCTTTCGGATAGGACACAGAATAATTGCCAGTTTGAATAAAATTAAATAATCCAACTTAATTATCCTGGCCGTACCTACGGGCAACGTTTCCTATCTTTATTATCCTTTTCACCAGCTACAATATTTTAAATAGGTACCAATGTTACTTAAGGGACCTATACGGTCTTCGCATGCTGAAAATCTGAAAACCCCGGAAATATTTACGTTGGGCTTATCCTAAGTACCTATGCGGCTATGCATATGCAAATTTATGTAAATAGAACGTTGTATTCAAAAGCCATAGCCGCCAACGCGTGCCTGTGGCAAAACATTAAAAAAAAAGAGATTTACACCCCCGCGTACAGCAGGCGATATTCCCTGGGGTATCATAGACTGTTTAAGAAAAACGTGTATGTAACGCATCCCCCGCTGAGCCTCACTATTATGAGCTCGTATTATGGACTCATGAATTATGTCGTTTTGAAATTGCGTAATAATAAAGATAGCATCTTATTCTGAAATAAAATAAAAAGTTAAAAATTGTTGTATAGGTCCTATTCTTGGACCAGAAGAGACAGAAACATAACATCTAAAGTCGTCTTTCACGAGATCGACCACTTTGTAGAGTCGCAAGGTGTTCGGTGTGAGTGTGAATGACCTGTTCTACCATATGTTTAGGTATTTTATTAGGACTCGAGCCGGCAATACGTTAGGGTGATGATGATATATACCTATAGATATGCTGATAACATATTAAGTATAAGTTTCGGCTTAGCACCGTAGCATACGTTTGGATAATGATTACAGCCAAATATGTAAACCTGTAAAAAATAAGAAAGTCCGCGGTATTGGTACCCTTTGGTTCATTAAATCTAGGCGCGAAATAATAAGTTTTGAAAACCTAAACTCGAGCCAAATAGGTAACGAGAACACAGAGTATTTTTTTATTAGTACTCCATATTTATTCGGATATACGTAATTAGAATTTAATGCGAGTAAATGTTCAGTGAAAAGGCAAATAATTTATGTAATCTCAGAAGCAGAAATCAACGACGACGTCGAGGTGGGTGAACTCCAAACAGAAATAGCGCAAGAGTTACCGTTGCTTCATTTAGATACAAGGTTTACATACAAGAAAAAATAAAGATTGCTTCAATATAACCAAGAATTTAGTACCTAGAACGCTAAATATAATCCTAAGGACCGCTATAATTTTAAAGTACTCTTTCGTGTGGTAATTAATAGATACAATTTAGTTGTCGTGATCGTTGTAATAGTTAGGAGTTGACAATAGTTATTACCCGAGTGGATAGCAACAATGAATTAGACGATTACACATTTTAATATGCTATGTTACATTCAAAGAGTAAAAACGAACGAACTAATTAAATAAGGTCAAACGTCGCTAGTGGCGGACGCGTCGGCGGCGGGCTCGTGCGGCG
This sequence comes from Mythimna impura, assembly GCA_905147345.3. Taxonomy (NCBI): domain Eukaryota; kingdom Metazoa; phylum Arthropoda; class Insecta; order Lepidoptera; family Noctuidae; genus Mythimna; species Mythimna impura. The sequence continues at coordinate 11,893,991 of LR990348.1, read as the reverse complement.
TCGCTCGTCCTACGTGCGCGTGCGCCGCCAGCAGTCCGCGTCAGCGCGTCGTACGCCGCTCCCGCTCATCTGTCACTGCGCAACGCATCATCAGTGATACATTTATGCACTAATCTAGCAGTTCTCGTTAACACATAGTGACTAAACCACGAACACACGATTCCGGGTGTCACAAATTGGTTCAAGAATGTCTCTTACTTTGGCGTACATACCTAAAGGATAGTGTACGAGTATAACATTGGTAAGTTCATGTATTTCGGTTTCAGTTCAATGCCATTACAAGACACAGAATTATAAAGTTACAGTTAGTGTGTATTGTATTCTAGTACATTACATATCTTCACCGTGTTTCCTTAGAGTAGACTCTTTATTCTTTCTATCTAATAATCTTCCCACATAAATCTACACTGGGCAGCAAAAAACCCGGATCGCTAATAAAAAGTGCGATAGTTTATTGACTCAAGATGTGTTATTGAAACTAGTATATTATATTATAGAAAATATATAAGATATTTTGTCCACTAAGAAATTTTTATTAAATGTTAAAAAAGACCACTTCTACCATATGACACATCAAAAATACACAACGCAGTTTATCCTAAAAAAGAAAACTATTTTGTCGTTTTAATACTTTGTATTTCTATCAAGAGCCTATATGACTTTACTAAGACGCATGCTGTAAACCTAATTTTTACCATTTTTCTACCGGTGAAAATCTATTACAAATAGGTGGAGCTGGGAACGTCATTTAATGCATCTCCTAAACCCATCCTATGCGTGTTCTATGGGATTTAAATCTGGGCTGCGATCTGGGCGATGTCTTAAATATACGCATTGAACTAATGAGCTTCATGTGGCTGCGCATTATTGTGCATACCAATAGAATTTGTGTCCATATTCACTTAGTATCATTGTCGTGGTCGTCTAAATGCTTTCATATCCTATTGTGTGTAAATAAAAAAAAACATCTGGACTCACTGGAAAACAATCCTGGATCTTCATCTGTCTATTGGACATCTTTAAGTAAACCATAACCGAACAATTCGATGTTCTTTGAGCAGTTTGGGGCTAATTGCTGGGCTATAATGCCTTATATCAGCTTCATGAAGTCGTCGCAGGATCGTGTCAGAGCTCACATTGTTGTGGTTAAGTTCTTACGGCTATTTCAGACCTGAACAGCCGTGAGGTTTCATTTTCTTAGCATAGTGCTCACAACTTTTGTGTACCATTTCCTGATCTTCTGATGTTCATGCCGGTTTCTTGAAATCGCTGGAATACTGTTTGAACTATAGATAAAAATACTTCTACTGTTCTAGCAGTACTGACTTCTTCGTTGCTGTACCATGGTTCGAATACCTACGTTTTTCAGGTGTTAGCGACATGATGTCACACTGAATGTGTGACCAATTCAAGAAACTATTTTTATAATGATTGGTTTGAAAAAAAGAACGAAAAAATATTCTTTTCCTGATTTAAAATTTTCATAGATTTCAAATTTAAGAAAATCTGATTTATATTCTGTAACTTGTACAAATTAAAACTCTTTTGAGTTTTAAATTGAGCATTACTAATTCGTTTATAACATATTATTTATACGAGCGATCTATGTACTTACTGTAACTTTGGGAGATCGCAGTTTTTCTATTTGACCGGTTAGTTTTACGATCCAGTGTAGATACATTTTTAGTAGCTTAGGCCAACTTAGGTTAACCTTTCGAATACCGTAATTAGAGACACAATAGAAAGACAATGAGAGAGCGTTTACTTGGGGTTTACTGAATTAAATAGAGGCTAAATCAATCATTCAACAACATAAATCGACTGATAACCTAGGTAGCAAAAAAAGTATTCATTTAAACTTTGTACCAAGTCCAAGTACCAAACCAGATGCTGAAATTCTTTTTCTAAATTACCTACTCGTATGTGTATGTATGCATTTTCGATGGAGAAGTTCCGTTCATGCGTACCTGAAAATATGATATCGAAGGTAAGACTTAAAGCGCCACAACAAGACTGAAAATAAATTTAAAACCAGCTCGGTTGTTCTATTTTTTATATATATATAGTTTCCCAATTTTTAATTCTTTACTTGTGGTAACTCACAAACAAGAATGATCGGAAGCCGTTTAGAAGTTATAAAAGGTTTTGAAAACTCGTACATACTCAGACGCATACATACTCGTATGTGTCGTACATGAACCTTGAAAACCCCTTTCTGAAAAGTTATTTAAAATGTAAGTTCTCTAGAAAATATTAATAATAGATACCAATATATATCTAAAGAATTGACAAAATACTGATAAACACTCTATCGGGACAGTCCATTCGTTAGATACCTGTACTACCTAGTTCTGAGGGATTAACATAAATCTAACAATATCTTATACGCTGTTTGAATTTGAGGAGTTTCTTGGTCTTTTAAGTTTAAGGTCAACCTTAAAGCTTTACATTTTTTATACGTAGGAAATCATCAAATTATTTCGTATCGCTCTGGGTGAAGCGAGAAGGAGTATCAGACTTTTACTGACTAAAACCTACCTAACTTCATTCAGTAGCCCTTGGCGAGGACCACAGCAACTCTATCAAACAATGGGACTTTACTTAATCAAAAATAATCAAAAAAGTTATATCTGTCACCGGAAAGGCGGAAAAAACTAAACGTGAAAAAATAAAATATCGCAAACAATTTTTCTAAATGAGACAGTCATGTTGGAAATTAATGAATTTGGATGTCATTTATCGTATGCAAAACGATTTTTTCATAATATATCGAGAAAAGAGTCTGCAATTTTCCAGTGACATATCTATACATAAAAATATACAGGTTCGAATAAAATAATAGTTAGCGAAACTGTACTTATGGTAGGGATAACGAATTGGTGTTGAAAGTCGATCGGTTTATTGTCAGAAGTATTGGGTTATACTCGTAAGTATCGATATCACATGGGGTATCGAAATAAAACGCTCAGGACGACAATTTCAAAAATATAATACACTAAAATGTAGAAAACAAGATTAAAAGCATAAAAACTTAATACTGTAAAAAAATACTGAAAAGTTAGGCTTTTCAAGCCGTCTGATATAAAACGTGCCATGAGATTAAACTAAAATAAGACTCATATGATATTATCCTGGATTTAATTCACAAATTTACGTATTTGAGTAAGATATAAGTACAGGTTTATCCTAGATCACGTAGAATCCAACCAAAGAAGAATAAGGAGGCACGGCGAGGTCGCCAAAACGAGCCAGCGGAAACAGCCCCGTACTATGACGTCTTAAACTCATCATTATTCCGGTGTGAGATAGGGATTTTTCTATATAGCTCTGTTTCTTTCTCTCCGACTGGAATTATGTTGATTTTTTATACCTTTTTTCGAAGCTTTTCGTTTTATTTTCGAACCCTCATAGTTATACTTACGTCTCTTTTGTAAACATTTACACAAACCTATTGATTCAATGAACAATTCAATTCAGCTTTTATTGATTTCATTATTTTTGGACACCTACGAGTGAGCGGTCTCAAAGATAAATCTCAAGCATTTTGACGATTAAGTAATTAAACGCTATTCCAGCTTAAATGTCGCGTACTGTGTACTACACGAGTGCCACTGATTTCCATCCCAGGAGTCCCGGAGGGACTTCATCATTTAGTGAACACGTGCGGCACAGCGCAGCTCAAGTACGCTGCTATCAGTCCTGAATCCTTTATAATGTTATCACGTTATTACTACGGGATTTGCTCAATATCCTAAATACTGATACCTAATAAGTAATTACACACATAATAGCTCGTGTTAATATTATACGTTATATCAAAATAGAGTATCTAGGTAATATTTGTAATACATACAGTATTATCAGTCGTTTTATCGAAATATAAGATGAGCCGGAGGCGATGTTTCAAACTCGATTTATAACTGCTGTCTCAATTACTGGTGTTTCTTAAGTGATAGCTTCAAGATAAGTAAGCAGAGCTCCAATAATTACTAAAGTTTGAAGCGTGTCGCGGAACGCGTTGGGCTTAAGGATAATATAATATAGGACAATAATGGTGCATTGTTAGCTAACTAGTCTTCCTACGAGTAATACGTTTTAATTAGTTATACTTACGAGCTACGACGCGTTTCGTTTAGTAGTAGCGTCAAATTTTAAAAAGGATGTTTGTTTCAATTGCATTGTATGAACAAATATGGACATGTTGCTGTTTGGGGACGTGCCGCAAGATAATTGGATAAGAATCAGATTATAAGAAGTCGAATAGAGTTCGTAATTAATTATACTTATGAACTATTATTACTATTTTTTTGTTGTGGTGCTTCACATACATTCGTATAGTCAATGTAGGCACCTTATGTACCAAACCAGCAATTTTCTTTCCCTTAATAGTAGTAATATCTTAGTATCGTTATTAAGTTATACGTTTTCTCTCCAAAGGTCTTTATGAGATCTTCACCCTATTTATATGGGAATATAGTCATAGCAGACTATTGGTAAGGGATTCTTATAAGTCATATAAAGATTACATTACAGTCGACTAATTATTAAAAATACGTTACATTATTAAGCAATGTCAAATAATAAAAGAAACACATAAATAGAAGTCAAATTACACATAAAAATAATTAAATCAAAAGAAAAGTCACAATAAATTACAGTCCAAATTACCACTGAAAATGTTTATTTATTTATTTATTTAAACTTTATGTACAGTAGTGGTACATAGGCGGACTTAATGCAACAAGGCATTCTCTACCAGTCAACCTTTGGGTTAAAAAGACAATACTGTGGTAGGTTTGCACAATAAACAAATAACAGATACTTCAAACAGAAAAAATAAAATAAAAAATTTATAGTAATAAAATACATATATATGTTAAAATTATAAACTAATAAATATTATGAAAAATATCAAATTGTTAAGACAACTTAATAAAAATTCTGACGAAGACCAAACTAAAGTTGAGAGGACTTCAAGTAGTAGTTCCGAATTTTACGCTTGAAGGAAAATTTACTTTCAGCTTTTTTGATGTCAAGGGGAAGCACATTCCAGAGTTTTATGGTGGAAACAGCGTATGAATTGGACATAAAGCCAGTACGGTGAGAGGGAATATGAAGGAGCATGTTTTTGGATGCACGAAGGTTAAGATTATGAGAACTGCCCAACACTTTAAAATATTGTTTTAAGTAATCAGGAGCACAAGGATCGTTCATTATGGTGAAGAGCATGCAGAGGGATCTGAGGGATCTCCTGTGACGGATAGGCAGCCATTTAAGCTGAGAACGGAAGGAAGAAATGTGATCATATTTACGAAGGCCAAATATGAAGCGAATGCAGTTGTTGAGAAGTCGATCCAATTTGTTTAGAAGTTCCTGGGAAAGATCAGAGTAACAAACATCAGCATAGTCAATTATAGGTAACACAAGTGTTCCCTATCAGATAAATATATATCGTTCATTTCGGTTAAGAAATGCTGGAGATGTGATGTTACATTAAAAAAATAAACGGGTCGAATTGATAATCTCTTCCTCGTTTTAAAGTCGATTAAAAATGACTGGAGAGCTGGAGACTCAGTGAGGTTAAAATTGCATTACTACAGCAATAGTTGGAACAAGGCTGCCATGTTGATGACGATAGCTTTTTCTCTCGTATTCCTGATTCATATTTTTACTGGAAAAATATGACTCATTTATCTAATTGGAGCTGCCATCCAGATTTTAATTTTTGGCAGAATTCTACCCATATAACCGATGTTGGTTGAGACTAACTATAAATAAATATGACACATAAACTTGCCATAAACAAATATAATTTGACTAGTGAACACCAGTAAAATACTTATTACATAAATCAAAATCTAGTTAGTGCAACTTAATTATAAAATCGTAACTATGAAAATTCGAAATGTAAAACCCGAAATGTTTGGTAATTTTAGAGTTTCCTAATGTTAATCTGTAGTGATCACTACAAAATGTGCTGTCCTTATAAACAAACAAAATAGCAAACACACATAACTATTACGGCAATGGAAGGAGGGGACCTTTTAACTCGAAACGTCTTAGATTCAACTTAAGTAAATCTGCCGAAAACAAAGCAGCGGAGAGCTGCTTAGAATTTTGAATGGAGAAGTAGGTTTATCTCAGTGGATAAATAAATATAAAGTGAGCATGTATTTTTAAATTGTAATGTCGTTGGTGCAGTTCCCGTTAACGATTAACTTTGTAGATATTTAATTCACTAGTTGTTTACAATCCACGGTACATACAATGACTAGTAGACCGTATCAGCGTATATGATATTTAGTAACGTGATGTGAAACAATCGGGTCGTGAATCATTGCATTGACACAGAACTTAGCATGATGCGAGTATTCGAGAAGGCAGGCTAAGTTGCCGACCACTTATAGATTCCATAATGAATAATGTAATGTATTGTCGCGACGGAACACAATTTACAGGGCAAATATGAGTGGCCCAAGTGATCATATTCCTACATAGTGAGTTGATTCCCCGCGGATCCAGAATAGTAAGTTATGGAAATGTGCGATTGGGGCAGCAGCGGGCAGCGGGCACTAGTGGCCAATAACAATGTCGCATTAATATTCAACAGACGCTCTTTGGACGGACGGTGCTCTGCGGCAGCATCGCCGCTTTTCTTTACTCAATAGATGCTCTTCGTAGCTCATCTTATAAAATTACATTAGATACCTACTTAGGTGCCCACTAAATATATTTATAGTTTCAGGGTGCATTCATTATGAACCTGTAAAATAAAAACAGTTCTGCTGCTATTCGGTTTCTCAGTTTTGCAATAGTAGACCTTAATAGGCACATATTTGAGCTATTCTTTGTACTTATTTACCGCATAGTGGAATGTGTTTTTTTATTTGCACATATGTAGGAAAAACCTCGATGGTAGATAAGCGAGTAAATAATCATATATTGTACGAAAACATTAGCCTATAAATAACATCAGTATTGAAACTCCAAAATAGGAGTGGCTGTTTCACATAAATAAGAGCACTGTCTCTCTCTTACTGTCTGTCATCTTGAAGAACAATGTACTCTAAATGGATTGATTCAGCTTTGAAAAAGTTGTTATATTTTAATTATTTGATTTTACATAACTACTCTTGTTAAAATTTTGACTACTTCTCTATTAATTTAATTTTAGATAGTTGTATGTATTTCCTATGTGCTTCCTGTAGGTCCATTACAGCAAGTAATATCCAGAGAAGGCAGTGTTCTTTCAGATATAAAAATACTACCTAGTCCAAAAAACAATCAAAATATTATCAAATTTTCATGAAGAAGATACTAAGGAGTAAATTTTTCAAAGGAGTACTTTTTGAATCATTGTGGTATCGAAATGCTAACAAAACCATGTTGCTTTCAGGCAGACAAAAGATGAGTTGGCTGTCGTCCCACTTGTTTGTCTACGAAAGTTTGCCAAAATTCTTTTATTGACTGAGAGTACGGAGAGGCGAGCTTTACAGGCGACTGCGGGAATTCTCTACCGCGATGCGGCTGCCACGTTCTTTTATACAAACACACGTACCTACTGCTAGGATACATACGTTGGATGCAGACGCGAAACTGGCAGCAATAATTACTTGTTCAATATTGCATTAATGAATATCTCCTTGATATACGGTGGGAATATTCGCCAACGACAGCTTTAAAGTCGCAAGGAAATTGATTTGTTTATTTATTATTACACATATTTATTATTGTAGGTGTGTATTAGGTATCTTGATATATTGATCAGGTACTTATATAAAATTTGATGTTGTTTCAGGGGAGGTCAGTGAACGCTGAGGATTGCCAGATCCCGTGATCGGAACTATGTATAGCTCGACTACCCTGCGGGAGGTGACAGTGGTGGATGGTGTGCAACTAATAATAGCCTCCCCTCCAGCGCGCTCACATCGGAACGCTGACGGGAGCGCGCACATGTGGCGCCCGGCGGCGGCGGCGTCGTGCTCGGCGTGCACGTTTATTTTCGAAGCGGTCGTCACGCGGCGCGGTTCACGGTGTTCCTTACATAAGAGCGGCCTCCGGCGAGTCCGCGTCGAGGTTCAGACGTGCACTTCGACCAGGCCTCGCACGCTGCAGGTCGCTGCACGGTCGGGTAACCGATCCGATGGACGCTCGCCGCCGGATCTATTTCGGGAAAATACAAATTTGGAATGGATGGTACTCCCGAGTCGTAAGCTAACTCCGCCGGTTGACTCCATTTTTAGAGCTGGTCTGCGCGTGCGCAGCGAGCGCGCTGCCAGTGCTCAGCGAGCGGCCACCACGCCGCGTCGCTCGCCACCCCCACGTTGTCGTCGACTGTCGCGTTGTGCTCCCATCACCATCGACCAAGAGATGGCGTCACCCACCCTGCCACTGCTGCATATATGTGTAACAGGTAGTTGCTAATTGCAACTGCACAGGATTGCAGTACACTGAAGAATGAAGACACAAAGCCTTGCGCGAGTTCCGTGCTTCCTTACTTCCCATAGTGCTTATAATCGTATGGAATGTAAAGAAGTATGGAGCAGCGCGGGCGTGCCCGCGGGTCCGGAAATCGCATCATCCTGGTTCACATGTGTGACAGAAGCTTTGTCTTGTTATTTGTGATCACAGTTTTATAGTGTTTCATTTAATTAAATTGTGTGATATCTGTTTATAGTTCAGAAGCGACGTGTTGCCATGGATTTCTTGTATTTCAGTTTGTGAAACGGAATTATAACTACCTTGTCAAAAATCGATAATGCTACATGTAGGATGCGCAGTGGTAAATATTAAAATCGTTTTATTATATATATTAATTAAATCTTGCAACATAATCGGTATGTTTAGTAACGCGTTTTCAAAAATAATAATCTGTTAACCAAGGCCTACTTTTGCAATTTTAGTTCTTTGAGTAATAAAAGTAAGAAAAAGGAGAGATTGTTTATTCGGTGGCGGACTGTCGTAAAATAACATCTGGCGTAGGTAACAAGTTCTGACTAAGGCAACATAAATAAACGCGAGGCTAACGCAGCCCGGAGCTTACAAGTCCGCTCCGAACTTTAAATTATGTGTAGGTGTGGAATTAGCTAAGGAAGTAATTGTAGATATTTATTTACAATTATACAAAATAATCGTCATTATATTATTTTATGATATTTAAATAATTTTGATACCTAGTCATTGTTTATTTTTATTAATAAATTAATTCAATTACTGTTTCCTTGAAAGATATTAATCTTATTTTCTGAATTTATCACCAAATCAAACATTTGTAAACAAATAATAGAAGCCATAAAATAAATAAGGAGACAGTAGGTAAATATGAGATTTAATAAATAAAATTTTAATACATAATTCGGTAGTGCAAAGTTGAGTGTTAAATTAATTGACTTTTGCAATAATTCGGGTCTATTTACAAGTTAAAAAGTTTTTATTTAATCACTTATTTGTATTTATATGAGATTTAATAAATAAAATTTTAATACATAATTCGGTAGTGCAAAGTTGAGTGTTAAATTAATTGACTTTTGCAATAATTCGGGTCTATTTACAAGTTAAAAAGTTTTTATTTAATCACTTATTTGTATTTATATTATAATAAAAATATCAAATTACTAATTGATAATATGACAAACTGCAATGAAATGTTATTAATGAAAATTTTGACATGAAAAAGGTATCTACTAATCCCAGTTTTTTTTTAGATTTTTTTTGTGTTAATATTTTGCTACAGTATATTTATTCAATATTAGTAAGAATTCAAGACATTGATTTTATTTTTAAGTAAGCCAGCATTGCTAAACCGTTTATCTAGTGAGTGGATGGCAAAAAAGGGAAACAAAAAAGCGGCAGCGCGTTGGGCCGCGCCTGCGCCACATCTGGAGGAGCAGTGCATCTCATTATGCGGAGCCGTCGCGCCTGAATGGACGCCCGCCCGTGCCCGCCACCGAACAATGCTCCTAATATAACTATATTATTTGGATATTACATTGTTTCCTGCTTTTAGCTATATTGTTCTTCAGTTCCGTCTTGTGATTTTTGTAATAAGTGTGTTTTTAGATTTCCATGGCAGGCGAACCCGATTCCAAAACAGAAGAGGAGACTAAGAGTGTTATATATTATATGTTATATTTTTCATCTAGTAAAGCATTTTTGACCTGGATCAGTAACACCTCGGTGCGTATGCGTAGATAAGAAAATCTTACTCATTTTAAAATTATTCGAGCTATTTAATTTTACTTAGGTCTTCTAAATTCTTCGTTTGATAGTTGAGTCAGTGAAACATTGTTGGAAAATTCTGGAATATGTTTAAGAAGCTTACAATCAGACGGATAATATTGCATTAGTTGTTGATTCGATGGTTTTACTGCTTTTGATTACTGTGATGAAATGACGAAAAACTACATAATAGATCAAGCTTGAGACAATGATAATGACGATAATATAACAGAAAGGAACTAGTATAACACAACAATCAAAAAAGTAAAAAGTCTATTTGTTCCAAATAATGTTCATAACTTATTTTACGTCATCCTTGAATAATTGTTGTTTTGTTGCCAAATTAAAATAGGTTATTTTACAAAAACGTTAAGGTCGTAGTTAAAAGCTATATAATGATATGTAGATAGGTATGTGTGTATTTAAATTAAAAATACACAAAAACTCTGTCACCATTCAATAAGTACCTATATTGTATTGTTATACATGTATGTAAAAAACTTTTAGAGATACGAGAAACTTGAAGAGCAAGTTTATGTATATCAGCCCTAGATGCCTAGGTAATTAAACAAGTATTTGATTCCACATAGTATTTTGTTAGAATCATTTGAAACATGACAAAAACACCAATGGCTTACATTTTATACGGAACTCTGTTGGGTGGAATATATTGCTTTTCAAATTCTCATTGAATATTCAACCATCAAAAGCCGAAAACAGGGCGATCATTAACCAGGTTCCGTTCATTGTTTCAAGAGGCGAGGGGGCAGCGCGGACTAGGGCAATGACAGCGCGCGCGCATTGCGATCAGGATCACACGCCAAGTGAGCAGGCGCGCCCACCGCCCGACTCCACGCACCCAGTGACCAACACGACACTCTTAGTCCCTTCAAGAAACCGAACCCAGCTTTACTTACTGCCATAGATTAAATAATAATTACCCACAATTCAAGATTCTACCCGATCCGCGCCCTTTAATAGCGAACGCCTTTTACTATCGCACAAAAGAGTCTTCTATGAGAAAGGGATCTTGACCTACCAGTTTGTTCGGTACGTTCGATTCTCAAAAACAATTTATTCATGCATCCATGCAACGACTACGACTAACAAAAGAATTTAAAACTAGACAGGGGGATAATGAATACTAGACAAAGGGCATTTTAATAGAGTTACTTGCGTGCAATTCGGTTTAGTGATTTTATTGAAGTTGAATGTAAGAAAGGGCTTGTAAAAGAATATAATAGAAACGTGCTGTATGAATGATAACATGTGCGTCACAAGCCTTGTTGTAAACCATTTTTTGTAACGATGTAGTTTTTCTTGAATTATAGACATAGACTGAATCGGTAGATATCTTGTTATTTGTGGATGACGTGCGAAAATAACCAGCAGACGAATCGTTGGCAGCGCTCCAGAGGCCACTGAAAGTCTCCGACGTCGACGGCGTGCCTCAGTCAATATATATTTCCATAATTATATTACGCGTTAATATAATTAAAACATATAAATTACCCAGTTAGTCAAAAACTCCTAGTTGTACTATAAAATAGTTACCAAAACTGTTACTAGTATTTTAACACATTTTGTAGGCTAGGGAGGTATACCTAGTGAAGTAGTTCTGCTACTTATGTACTCATATTTATATTGAAAAACCGTCACTATTTATAATCGCTAATGGTATACCTATACTTGAATATTGTATATAGTACCTAGTGATGGTTTAAAACAGAATTGCGATTTTGTGAAAATTAACCCTTAAGCGGGTGAGAATGGTTAATTAAGTTTTTAGGGGAGGATTTTACTGTTTGTTTCAATTAACTCGAAAATTGTTATGAATAACACTGGTTAACAAGCTTCGTCATGCCACACGAAATGTTGTATATTGATTTTATAAAATATAAAGTTGTCTGTAAAAATAAGCAGTTATTTTTTAAATATAAGTATTAAGGAGAGAACTGCGATTGTTTTCAACAAAAATAATTGAATAATAGATACTATAATAGTAGAGACAGGTATTTGGCTTCCGGTTGGTCCCGTTAATCGTTCATCAGTAGTCAGCCAAACCCCTCAGATCCATTTACCCTGATAACGCGATTCCATTCTTGAATTATCCTGATGGAACCATTCTCTATGCTCATCGCCTTCGGCCTCCAAATTCTCAGGGAAAATGTCCATAGGCGGCTCAAAAACTTAATAGCATGTACTACTTTATTATAATATAATAACTACTTTATTTTGATCACTTCGAAATAAAACTTTTGATTGTTTGCCATTTTTTTCTTTTCATTTCAAAACAATTACAGACATAAATAATAAATAGTTAATGCTAAAATCTGGAAAGGACGAGAATTACTAGTGGTTAGAACATTATACAAAAAAAAAACGAAATTGATATTATTGCTACAGAACTATCGCTAAAACAACAAACAGGACGAGCGCCGTACACTAGATGGCGACACATGTGTGATTTATACTAGGAGTGTATTGGTATATTGTATGAATTAAGTTAGAATCTAAATTGTGATATCGACGTAAAAAATTCTAAAGATAAAAAGAGTAAGTCTCCATTTTTGTGAAATGGAGACTTACTCTTTTTATCTTTAGATTTTTTTTGTAAAAATGGTTTTTAAATGTAAACTTATAAAAAATCGATATTACCTACCGAAATAGTCGCATAGGTAATTTGGATATGATACTTACGAGTATTCAACTAAAGATGAATGATAAGATTCGGTATCTACTGAATTTTATCTAGAATGCATTGAAGTTAGAATTGTCGAGACCAAATAATAGCAGTTTACTGAGTGAGCTAACGACATCCACTGTAGTGGACTGTACACCTAATGTAAAATCATAATAATAATATTTATTTCATAAAACATTGCACATTTTAGATTATTATTTTTAATCACACTCTAAGCACAATTATATGATCTCTATTTTTCAAACTAGGTCTAGCCTGTTTCTTAACAGCGTCCAACCCGAGATACATTTCTATACAACCGCTCTTACGTGATTATGACATTCTTACACATTTTTCTCTAGATATTATGGAAATACTATTGTGGATATTATCTAGGTTTCTATTCAAATCAAAACATTAATTTGTGTATAATTAACCTAGTAAAGACCTCTAAAAATTTGCTATTTTACGTGAACAAAGAAAACATTTGTTTATTTTTTTCACATATTTCACAACTTATTTATAGAAACCTTGCACTTTTAAGCGTTTTAAAAAACACGTATTTCTTAGAACAAGTTTTGTGAAATATTCGAGTGAGTGACGGAATTACCGAATACCAACAGAGCGTTCAGGTGTTCTATTTTTTCGCGTTGCCTCTATCAAACATTGCGTTGGATGAAATAACAAGTTTTAAAATCATGCTCACGTTGACATAGACGGACCGGGAAGGGCCCTCTTAAGAGATAGGGTCCAGCCATACGGGTATAGTAAAAATATTTGTCATTTTGTAACAAGGGAAACAGTGTCGGTGTTACAATCATGAGCAAAAGTTATTCTATAAAATCACTACATAGTATAAAACAAAGTAGCCGCTGTCTGTCTGTCCCTATGTATGCTTAAATCTTTAAAACTACGCAACGGATTTTGATGCGGTCTTTTTTAATAGACACAATAATTTAAGAGGAAGGTTGCATAATATAGTAGAGAAACACTGATGATTTTAGAGGTTTCTAATGTGATGTCGTAAATGAACACATTTTTTCGCGTTTACAGTGCAAACGCTGGCTGAACCCTACGAGTAGATCAAAATAATATACACCTTATAAAGGTCTACAAAAAAGTCGGTAATGGTATACCTATGTCTATCTCTTAGGGATAGGTAACCAACAATAAACGTTTTTTATCTTTATTTTTTACGAGAAATAATGGCATATTTACGAAGCGATTTTAAGCAATACAGCATTAATCCCTGTCCAATTAAGTACCAAAGTTCCAAAGTTTGTATGGAGAAACCTACCTTCACGCAAGTGAAGCCGCTGGCTGAAGCTAGTAATAGATAAATAAGAACATGAAATCCCACAACCTGTATAGCGAGTTCACAACATCAAATCAAATACTTAATCGTAAAGAGCCAATTACCATCGAGTCTAATTATTGTTCGACTTCATGATGTTAATTGGATACTGAAACGTTTCCAATGAGTAGAAACTTGGATAATGAGATCACAGTCACAGCATTACCAGTATTATTTCCGACTTTGTTTCCTTGCTCCATATTTGTTTTCTCTCCTAGTTCAATCAGTACGAATTATAAAGCACTTTACAAAACAATTTGTTCTGACGCTCTGTGTTCTTATAAACGGCCGTCGCGTCTATAGATATATAGTGTTTTGCATAACGAGTAAGTATTGGTGTTATAGCAAATTATTTGAGTTTAATTTCGCAGATTTTAGCACACAGGGCACAGCTGGAATTACTGGGATAAGGAATATGAAATTTTGCACAAAGCTTCCATTTATCAGCACTAAGAGGTTTTTGAAAATTCTACTTTTAAAGGGGGTGAAAAGAAGGAAATTCGTTTGTATGCATAATATTCCTTTGAGCAATATACTTGAAACTTAGCATACATTACCTAAGCAAATAAAAAAGGTTTTCATATCCGTTATTCAAAACTACTCCTGTAAAATGATTTAGTGGTGTCAAAAGAGATATGGGAGAATATTATTCCTTGGGTTTATAAACTTGAAACTCGGCACAAAGTATAACTCAAATTAGTTTTTAAAAACTATCTTTGAAATGGGGTATACCCCATAAGTGTTTAAGATTTCATGAAAACATTCTCGCGAACAAAGTCGCGGGCAAAGTGTTAGTTTTTATTATTATTAGGTTATCTATTCCTATTCGGAGCGTTTGAATTTTAAATACGACGAACTATGTTCTTATAAGATTATTTATTATTTGAGGATTTGGCAACCTGAGATGAATTTTAAAGAAAATATAGTCCGTAAATAACAGTTTGTGTATGCAAACTAGTTTTATATTATAAAATATAATATTGATTTGTTTTCATCTTCTTCCTGCTCTTGTTCCATATTAGTTGGGGTCGGCGACGTTTGTTTTTATCTTCCATTCTATCTTGTCAGAAGTCACGCTATCATTGACTCTCTTTTCTTCCTCACACACCTTTTCTTCCTCACAAAATCCATCCACCTTTTCGTTGACCTCCCTTTCCCTGTCCATCCATCCACATGTAAATAACTCTTTTATTAACGTGCTTTTCATTCCTCCTCTTCACATGACGAAAAACGAATCCATCTTTTCAGTTACTGCCACCACTTTCAAACTTCCTCTAACGTGCTCATTTCTCACTTTATCCATTCTCGTTACTCCACTTGTCTATCTCAACATTCTTATCTCCGCTACATGCTATTTTTTTTCATCCATCTTTTTCACAGCCCAACATTCTCATCCATACAGCATCACAGGTCTTGTCACAGGCTGTAGTGAAAGATGAAGAAACTGGAGAGCAACGCAGAAATTAAAATGCGAATCATTGATACATCGGAACGTCAAAGGCCTTGGTCATTTGAGGATAAACAAACATCTGCCATTATAACATTAAACAGTCATTATAGCTATTATTTACTTAACTTTTAGGTAGCGTATCTTAAACAAGTGAATAAGTAATTAGTGGCATATGTGTGTCGGGGCCTGGCCGGGCGGCTGGGCGGCCCCGGGTGCCATCACTAACGCCCGGCCCGACCGGCACCCACCCATCGCACAATAAACCGCCACCAAATTATCTTTTCAAACAATTAGCTGAGACTTATTGCCCAACAAAATGTTCGCCCCGCAGAAATATCGGCGTAATTAAACAAGCTGTAATTAAACCAGCGCTTTTTTTCAAGATATGAATAATAACGTTAACCGTATTTAGATTGCTTTACACAAACGAGTCTGCCTGTAACTGTCTGCTTTGGAAAGGAAAATATAATTTAGCTAGGTACCTACGTACCGCTCCAGATAGGTCAACTTTTATCATACTTACCTAAGTAGAGAGAGAAAGAGATAAATTGAAAGTTGCTACTGTTTTTTTTTTATTTAGGTACTTGTATGTTCAAAACCTCTTCTACAATCAACTAATAGAGTTCCAAGAAAATAATAATAGACAGAACACTTCCAAGGCAATTGTGAACACATAAGCTTGTATAGCCGGCATCATCATCACCTTCCCGTGGTCTTGGTCCATCCACGACGGAGTAAAGAAACCATAGAACATCATAAGACTCTCGAGAAAGTTAGGTAAATAGCGAGTTCTATGAAGTATTTTCGGGTTCTTAGCATTTACTGAAACTGACTGAAAACGAGAGGATTTAACAATAAGCAAAAGTAAAAATGTTAGGCCCCAAAAAAAACCATTAGTTAACGTATGTTTTCCATAAATGTCTATGACGTGTATATGACATCAGGTTTCTAATAGAAAAAAAACAGTTATGATTTTACTCACTGTAGTGTATTGCTTGTTTTGACAAGCCTGTTGGTCTAGTGGTCAGAGGCCCTGACTACTATGCCGGAGGTCGAGGGTTTTTTTTTTGGTGGGTATATCACCTAATGACAAATCCTCTTGGGCTGAGCGGGAGATAGTGTCAGACTTTTACTGACTAAAAACCCACACCCGTTCCTTCTTTGCCTTCATCCAGGGGCCCCGGCTTTCGCTTACAAACTACCCGTGGCCCCAGTAGGCTTCGACCCTGCTGGGCCCCTACGATTTGGGTTCAGTTCCCACCCAGGACAAATGTTTGTGTGATGTACACGATCATTTGTTCTGTGTCTGGGTATAATTTATCTATAACTAGCATCCCGCCCCGGTTTCGGGTGCAATGCTGATACCACCGCAACCGCTATGTCCCAGCATTTTAAATCTGTAATATTTTAGAAAATATTCATTTAAATTACATGCTGTGGGCCATATCGATCTATATTAAATGCACAATGTATCTAATGTACTTAATTGGATAATGATTAATGCTGTATTGCGTAAAATCGCTTCGTAGATAAGCCATTATTTCTCGTAAAAAGTAAAGGATGAAAAATGGTTATTGTAGGTTATTTCTAAGAGATAGACATATACAATCCGAACTTTTTTGTAGACCTTTTTAGGGTGTATAATACTGTAGTACATTATTTTGATCTATCTCGTAGGGTTCAGCCAGCGTTTGCAATGTAAGCGTAAAAAAATGTGTTTATTTATGACATCACATTAGAAACCTTTAAAATTACCAGTGTTTCTCTACTATATTATGTATGTATTATACATATCGACGCTTGAAAGGCAAAAAATACTAAGCGACATTGAGTAAACTTTATAGGAGAGTGATTTAAAGTAGAAATTTAAAAAAAAAATGTTAATAATGACGAAATGGTCGGGTTTAGATATTATTAACATCATGGTAATAGTATCTATATCGAACTATTTTTTAACTAATATTTTTTTTTCTAAAAAGTCTGTGTGAAAGTTGCGGAATATTATTATTATTTTTACGTATGTTCCAATCAAGCCTCTAAACTACTGAGTCGTTTTTTAGGGTTCCGTACCTCAAAAGGAAAAAACGGAACCCTTATAGGATCACTTTGTTGTCCGTCCGTCCGTCTGTCTGTCTGTCAAGACCCTTTAACTCGGGAACGCGTGGAGGTATCGAGTTGAAATTAAAACACGTACATTTCGACATTCTCGAGGAAATCAAAATTCATAGGGTACTTCCCGTTGACCTAGAATTCTGAAATTTGGCATAAAGCAAGGACTTATAGCAAAAGTATAGGAACAAATCTGAAAACTGTAAATTTGTTGTTGCGTCACAATTTTTTTTTGCTATTCTGAAAAATCTTCCGAGACTCCATTCCGGAATTGAACAATTTACATAGGTAAGTTTGTACGGAGGTCAGGGCGCGAGTCCGACTCGCACTTGTCTTGTTATTCCATCGAGTTGGGATATCAAATGAAAGAATTAGTATTCATAAAGCTGAAATATAGTAACCAACATTATCTTGCGGTAATTCTGAATTCTAATCGTAGTTTTAGCAGTGGTCAGATTTAATTCTACGTTGCTATTATTAGGGCGTTTTTAATATCGTGCGGATTTCATCACGCATGCGGAATTGCTCCACATGCAGAAAATACAATGCAAAAAAACGCGTCCCGCGTCCGTATTACACGCATTATAAGAAAATTTCGAAATGTTAAAAAAACTTGTATGAAATGGACACTTGCGGGGGTTACGCGTGCGGAGCAATTCCACATGCGTGATGAAATCTGCACGATATTAAAAACACCCTTATTTTTCATAAAATCGATGAACGGCTTTTATTGTAAAATCTATGTACTTACAGTCAGGAGTCAAAAGTGCAGTTGCATACCATCTAAACTCAAAAGTCTAAAATTTCATTTTAGAAAAATGTCCGTATTCTACAATTAGTATAATCTAATGACTAATTTTAGTTTCTATTTTCTATAGAATAAATCAGTCGTGAGTCTTTGATCACCTTCGCCTTCACCATAAAAGAGTTTTAGATACTTTAGTTTTATTAGAGTTTTTATTTTTTGAGGTGGAAAATCATCTAGTGACATCTCACGCTCCAAGGAGGGGCGAGAGGGCGTGTCAGACTTTTACTACCTAAAACCACACCTATGTTCCTTCCCTTCAGTTACCCCTTTGAGCGTTCAAGGACCACGGGTTTCCCTTTCAGAAGTCAGCTCGTGGCTCCAGTAGGCTTCGACCCTGTTAGGACTCTACGGTTTGCTGATATCTCAATGAGGCGCGCGTGGAATACTACGTGCCGTCGACGACTCGAGCTCGATCTGGACGGCCGGGCGGCGAGCTACCCATTGCTCGTCGTCCGCAAGCCCACGCCTACTTTGACTGAAAGTCATGGTCGGGGTGCAGTGGCTGGGGCGTGAAGATATCCGTTTCCTCACTAGTGCAGCGGCCTCTTTCACTAGCATTATTACTTCGCGATCGTCACCCACTGTCCTTCCGGAGCGAAGGACAGTGGGTGGTGGACCATGGCTTGTTTTTTTTTGTCAAAATCGAGTAAAATCTATGGTTTCAAAACTCTATGGTTAGAGCTTTACTTTAATAATATAGTAGAGCTGGTGGCTAAATCAGTGGCATCACACTCTTTGTAAAATGGCGGCATATCATCCACAGCTGATCGTTTGACAATATTTGTAAGGGCTAATGTTGGATTTTAGCGCCATATTTACGATATTTCAAGTTGTGTTTATAATGTTATTAATGTATATCAGATATTGCAGTGTATCATACCGAACATAATTAAGTATATAATAAAACACATTCGTGTGATACCACCTGTGGCTCAGTTTATAAACTTACACTCATCTATATATACATTTATCTATCTATCTATACATATTAAATGCTTTGTCCTGAAAAACTGATGGATCAACGCACAGCCTAAACCGCTGATCGTAAAGACCTGAAACTTGCAGGGTATATTCTTTGTATGACGTAGGCATCCGATAAGAAAGGATTTTTCGAAATTCTACCCCTAAGGGGGTTGGGCACGCCATAATTATGGCGGTAAGTCCCCTCTTTGAGGAGTGGCTGGAAAGGCAACACGGCGTCCTTACCTTCCGCATGACGCAGGTCCTCACCGGACATGGTAAGTTCGGGAGGTTCCTGCACCGGATTCGTGCGGAAGAAACGCCCGGGTGTCACCATTGTGTGGACCACCCGGAGGACACGGTGGAGCACACGGTGGAGGTGTGTCCCGCTTGGGTAGAGCAACGCCGTGCCC
Organism: Mythimna impura; assembly: GCA_905147345.3. Classification (NCBI taxonomy): domain Eukaryota; kingdom Metazoa; phylum Arthropoda; class Insecta; order Lepidoptera; family Noctuidae; genus Mythimna; species Mythimna impura. Next base: position 11,873,996 of record LR990348.1, on the reverse strand, counting down.
TCGTGGGGGCGATCGGCGGCGGCGATCTCTCGCGCCGGGCCTTGGTACAGGCCATGGTCCGGAGCGAGGAGGAGTGGCAGGCGGTCGCCTCCTTCTGCGAAGCAGTAATGCTAGCAAAGGAGGCGGCCGATCGCGTGAGGCAACGGTCCTCACGCCCCAATCGCCGCCGGGATTCCGATCCCGATTTTCCATCGTAGGCGCAGGCTTGCGAGCAATGGGTGGCTCGCCGTCCGACCGTCCGGTAACCGTCCGGACCGAGCCCAAGTCGTCGACGGCGCGTGCTGTTCCACGCGCGCCTCAAGGAGATGTCAGCAACTGTAGGGGCCTAGCAGGGTCGAAGCCTACTGGGGCCAAGGGTCTGATTCTGAAAGGAAGACTCGGCCCTGGTACGAAAGGCAACGAAGGAACAGGAGTGGGTTTTTAGTCAGTAAAAGTCTGACACTATCTCCCGCCCCGCCCAAGGTCGGGGGATGTCATAAGATGATTTTCCCACCGAAAAAAAAAAAAACCCCTAAGGGGGTGAAAAAAGGGGGCAAAGTTTGTATGGGACAACGTGATTCCTTGGTCCAATCAATTACGTATTTTTTTTTAAATTCATTCCCATCGGGGATAAAAGTTATTTTGGGGGTGATTTGCAACGGAGTTGATATCAATACTCCTTAGTACTTTTGATTTAAATTACATTGTTATTTTATTTTGACACATGTTCGAAAACTCAATCAAAATCAGATTGAGTTTTCTAACATGTATTCAAAAAAGGTTGGACTCGCTTAGAAGATTGGTGCAAAACAAATACAACAAAATTATAGATGCGATTGAGTATAAGAAGAGAATAAAGGCTACAAGGTGTTTGCAAGAGATCTGTCTATTGGGCAGAGCCAGCTCACGAAACTGAAGACCGAAGATGGCAGAGTTAGATCCACCAAATCGGTATTTCTGAGAGCGATCGAGGCTTTTTATGGACAGTTGTACACGTCAATCACCAAACCCAGTGCTGAAGTGTTTGTACGAAAACGTCACTATGTCAGTCCGACTTCAAGACCAGACAATAACATAAAATGAACATGGACAAAACCAAAATCATGATAATGTAGTTAGTACCCACTCCTATCAAGATCGGAGACTCTATACTCGAAGTGTATATTTTATTGAATAGAGGTAGATATAATTTCGAGAAAGAGGTCAACCGTCGAATCTTCTCGTACAACATACCACAGTGTCTCAAGACGAAAGTATATGACCAGTGCGTGTTGCCAGTGATGACATATGGTTCCGAAACGTGGTCACTCACAATGGGCCACATCAGAAGGCTTAAAATCACCCAAAGGGCAATAGAAAGGGCTATGCTCGGAGTTTCCTTGTGTGATCGAATCAGAAATGAAGATATCCATCCGCAGGAGAACCAAGGTTACCGACATACCACGAAGAATCGCCAAACTTAAATGGCAATGGGCAGGGCACATTGCTCGCAGAACACATGGCCGTTGGGGCCGAAAGGTTCTGGAGTGGCGACCGCGTACTGGAAGACGCAGCGTTGGAAGGCCTCCTATAAGGTGCACCGATGACCTGGTAAAGGTTGGGGGAATTCGATGGATGCGAGACGCACAGGATCGTTCGTTGTGGCAACGCTTGGGGGAGGCCTATGTCCAACAGTAGACGTCTATCGGCTGAAATGATGATGAATGTAAATACTCTTAAAAAAATAGAATGTCTCAAAAGTTCGAAATTTGAAATGGTAAGGAATAGAAAATGTTTGTTAAAAACGTTATAAATAATATAATCGAATCGAATCATTCCATATTCAAAAAACTGGGCAAGTGCGAGTTGGACTCGCACTCACCCAGACCAGCCCAGACACCATTCGGGAATTGAACTATGTAAATATATAGTTCAATTCCCGAATGAAGTCTCGAAGACTTTTCCGAATCACCAACAAATGATTTTTTTATGACGTAACTACAAAATTTACTGTTTTCAGATTTATTACTATATCTGTGCTATAAGACCTTGCTTTAGGGCAAATTTTGCACAAGATTTCCTTTTATGTCGTAGGTGAGCACTAAGAGAAGATTTTCCAAAATTCAACCCCTAAGGAGATGAATCGAGGGTCCAAATTTTGTATGGAGAAACCTATTTTCACGCGGGCGAAGACGCTGGCAGAAGCTAGTATTTTAATAACTTTTGCTAAGGGTTAGTATCGTAAACTACTACTTTAATTTAAAAGAGTTGTGTGTGGATAAAGTCTATCAATAAGCAATTAATTTTGATGTCATAATTGGAACTTTACGATACCAGTAAATAAAAATAAATATTGCTCTATCACTAATTTACATACGAGAGGGGAGGAGGCCGATTTCGTTTGTAATTCTGTTATCTTTCCGTGACTAATGACCATTAAAAATACAAACCCTGTAGCGGTGTCCCGCGGATTTTTTGTAAAAGAACTTTACATTTCTTGGTTCGTTATTTTTTTATATTATTTAGAAACGTATAGTAGTATATTTATGTAAAGGATTTGCTATGCCTTTCTAACCTGTCTTTTTTTTCAGTAGGAAATCATTGAATGACTCTTCCCGCTCTGTGTGGAGCGAGAAAAAAGTCTGACACTCCGTCAGACTTTTACTGACTAAAACTGATAGTGTTCCTTAAGTTGTCCTTTAAGAGGGCCACGTTAATTCTTCAACTCCAAGGACTTACAACTCCACAAACAATCCGCAGCCCTGGCAGGCATCGCCCCTAACTGACCTTGCAATCTTGCGAACATCTCTAAAAGGCGTGCGTGGAAGACAGCGCGCAGTCGCTGTCTACTTACTTACTTACCAGACGGCGCGGCGAGCAATGGGTAACTCGCCGTCCGATGAGGAGGAACCGCTTGAGCGCAGCCCTGGCCCGCTCCAGTCTGAGTAGATTTTTGTACCAACAAAAAGACCAAATTCCTATGTACAGACATTATGACACACAGACACTATGTATGACTTTTCAAACTACTCTACGATAACTGTATGATATAAATATTTTTGCTGTCATCGTTGACCCAGGGTCACATAGTAAAAATCTTATTTATAACCAAACCTGTCAATTACCGCTATAGTGGGCTATAGTAGGGCTTTCCCTTGCTAACGAACCACCCGATACATTGTGTCTACCTATGTATAAAGTGAAATTTCACTGAATTATTTATGGGCCAGTTCCTTACAAAGTTATACGAAATGTTGATTTTCATTTACTTATTTGTATTAATATTAGTTTAGATACATTACGAGTTAAATTTAACTTTTTGTTTGTTGTTTCCATTTTAAATATAAAACAATATTACATAGTTGCATTAGCAATGATGATTTGTGAAGTAGATGTGGATGTGTAGAATGTAAACACAAAGCTCCGTTGAAATACTTGTACGAATTCGCGCAATACTACATAGTTTCCTAGCCCTTATTTAAATTAAAATCAAATTCAATAAAATTTGTCTTTAAAAATAAACGTTCAAGTTAGTTTCGAAAACTTCAGCTCTGGCAACAAGGAGGCTATAAAACAAATTGACCTTTATATTTTCTTGGTAGATGATAGCAGTCGTTACAAGGAAGTGGCCTTGCCAAGGAGACCCGTGGCGCGAGCTATTGCGCGAAATGACTTGGATGTACTGCAACAGCGCACTCGGGACTACAACTAACTGCTTTAGAAACAATGCAAGTGGAGTGCTGTTGTATTTATTTACCGTTTATGCTGCAGAATTTGTATTGAAAGACTCCGAAATGAATCAAAATTCAACGTATACTCACAAATATAAAAGAATAGGCTAAGGCTAAAAATACTACAAACAAAGCTTTTTACAAACATTAGTTTGTCCATAATATTTATGACCGAAATGAGCAGATTCAATAGACTTTTGAAACAGATACTAGACTTCGAACGGAAAACTTGTGACTCAACGAACTAACTCTGAAATTGAGACAGCTAATGAAAATGTTCTAACAGCAATTACCATTGACACTTAGACCGAGGGCGAACCCATAGCCAGAATTGCTACACAGCTAAGTAGATGTGTGTTTAGGTACCTATTTTATGTAAGTACATAAAATAGGTACCTAAACCTATAAACTCACACCTTTTTTCAACGCTCGATACTACACTATTTAACAAATGTTAGAAGAAAACCGAAACACGGAAAATCTGGTCAATGCGAGATAGTTTTTCATAATACACTTGCTATTAAAACAGCACACCATGCTTTCCTACAACGCCGAAATTATTAATAAGAGACGGAATGATATTGTTTGCCATTCTAATGCATCATCGAAATATGTATTTGTAAAAAGATTTTTTACTTTTTTAGGCCCATTTCTGTACAATAAATTAAATAGAAAATTAAGTATCTACAAATTAAATAAGTTTAACTGTAAAAAGATTATTCTCCAATATTTCTTAAGCTTATCTTATGTAGAGACAGAAGACCTACTTGCTGTATGTAATTAAAACACGCCGTATCTTTAAATTTAATTAAGTTTTTATAATAGCCATATTTAGTGTTAATTTATTATTTTGTATTTAAGCACTCTCTAGCCTGAAGTACAGGTTCACCCTAGTTCAGGCAAATGAGCAACTATGTTCTTTTTTTAATATTTAATATACTTTATTGTAAATGTGCCCGGTGTTATAAATAAAAGATTTAATATTTATTTATTTATTATTTAGTTCGGTTCCCGAATCCAGTCTCAAAGATTTTTCGGAATTGCAAAAAAATATTTTTCTCGTGACAACTACAAAACAGTTTTCAGACTTTATCTTTTACTTGTGCTGGTAAGTACCCTATAGGTTTCGATTTCTTAGTGAGTGTCAAAATAATCACCTAAATAGAGCGTCAACGGCCTTATATTTACTTAGATTTGATTTTTTCCCTGCTTCAAGGGGTAGCAGACTTGAGTTTTTGATATTAATTTCAGCTTCATACTTCCACGCGTTCTTGAGGAAAAGGGTTTTGAAAGACGGACATCAAAGTGATCCTATAAGGGTTCTGTTTTTGCTGATTTAGGTACGGTACCCTAAAAATAAGTTTTCTCTTGTAACAGGAAAATATCTACGAGAAATATCTTCCTTCTAATTTTATTAATATCTATTCCGGTCATATCTCTACAGTAATTTTTATGAAACAATAATGTAACGTTATTAAACTGAAAGTTCTACCCACGAGGAAATTCGCAGTTCTACTTACTTGTAGGTACCTAAATATTTGTGGGAGACTCAATGTTGGGTAAACGTTTCAAATAGTCCTTTAACAATCTGGTTCGGATTATTAAACCATATAGAATCTGATGGTCAGATAAGTATTGAATTCTGGAAAGCCCAACAGAAAATAAGACATTATTCTAATAAAAATAAACTTATTCCTCAATAAGTTTATTTTACCTTATTAGAATAACTCGGGCTAGTAAGAGACAAGTTTAAAATAGTTTAGTACGCGACTTATAAATCTGAGGTTATAATTTATCAAAATAGATATATACGACAAGATCTCCTATGAATCAGTACTAAAATATGTATTAAACGAACATGTAAACTATTATTTATTTAGTAGAAGTATTTTACGAATTTGAATGGTTATCTAAAGACGAGTCTTGATGAATTGAAACAGATCGAAAAGGTTCTCAAGGAATTTTATGTTGGGAATAATCCCGAAAGCGGCCGACACAATTCTTCATTTCATTCACGTTCCCTTGCGATGAAACTTTTTCTCTGCAATTTTTCTGTGGAGGGCGGGGAGTTATCAGGTGGGGCGCTTTGCGAGTCGCAGCACGTACCGCCCCGCGCGCCCGCCGCCACCCGCTGAATACAAACTTCATTAGCCGTTTGATAATTAGCCCGTTAAACGCCCCTCACTCAACCAGCTACCGTCAACCTCATCCAGCGATATCTGTACATGTTGCATTATCATGTCTTTAATTAATTAGGTACATTGAAATGAAATTCTCAAACATAACAGGTGGGTAATTACAAAAAAAAAACTTTTTCATCTTCAAACCGAAATAAAAATAGAAAACCAAGTCGATTAGGTGGAGCCTACTTTTTATTACCGTGACGAATTGCGAAAAAGGAAAATTTCGCAATTGGGATCGAATTTAATCGAGGAACGTAGGTAAAGTCAGATTGAATTCTTTTACTCTGTTGATAAATTGTCTGTAAATATTGTGACTTCAAATGAATATGAAAATTATAAAACGACGATGAAGCGATTTATATTCGATATAAAATAAATTATTTCGGTAACCGTTACCAAAGAGCGACCCTGCCCAGGAACGGATAATGAAAGTGACAATTTAACCGGAACATCTCCGGAAGGAAAGGACGAAACAAAAGAAGCTCCAATGAACGAGGAGTAGAAAGAAGTTAGAAAAATTAGGAAACAATGAAGCAGGAAACGTGTTTCCTCGGCGAATGGCAATGACGCGGACGGAAGGCGGCGGCGCGGCCGCGCGGCCTGGCGGCCGGGCGCTAGCTAACGGGGTTAGCTCCATGCGCCCCAGCCTGATCGATACATGTATCTACGAGATTTAAATTGATACATCTTAATCATCTCCACATAGGTATATTACACCACACATTGATTATGTTTAACAGCAATTAAACTTATAGACTTGTATCTATATACGGTCTTAGGTATATCGACAATACGTTGAAATGAAAATTCTACAATTCCTTTTGAAGTAACGTAGCCGTACATTCGAATGGATATGGTATTTGTTGCATTGTTTTGTAATTTTCCTGCAAAGCATTGAACTGAGTTTAATAAACGACGTAGTATTTCGATTTATTTTCTCATGGAATGTTTAAAATGCGACGGATTTTATTTTGTACCTACTGAGTGCAACGTCCGTTTGATGCGTTTTGCAGGTGTAAGTAATTTGTATAAATACTTACAACAAAGTCGCTTTTTGTTTATTCAAATATTTATTTTGTGTGGGTTTTGAACCTAAGCATCGGAGGCCAACTACTAATCAACTGTATTAAAAATTTGTTCAAAATTTGGGTAAATTAAAGTTATTTTGTCAGTTAAAGACTGAGATGTGAACATTCTTTCAGAAATCTGTTCCCATTTTTTTATTTATTTGCTGAACTTATACAAGTAATACATTACAGATGATGCAAACTCATTAGAGTTTTACCGTGCATCATAATCATCGACACAAAAATTCAGCTTTACTAAAACAATAACAAAAAAAAAGCAGTTAAACTATTCTAATTCATATGTAGCTGCTATTAAAGATAGATCGAGTCAGCCTTTTAAAAAAATACTATGTTGTATATTGTGTGTCATATTCATATAATAAAGTTCCGGCTACATTGGAGCGAATTTCGCGCGGAATGAGGAACGCCAAATTCCAGCCAAACCAGTTGACACTGTCAGCACAAGCGAATTCGTTCTACTTCCGGCGCAGAATTTGCTTCAGTTTGGCTTTAATGAAAGGTCGCGCATTGATATACTTGAAATATTTAAAATATCTACAAATAACGTTACACATAAAAGTGCGCAATTAATATTTGGTGTACCAAACACTCCGATGCAACTGCGATGGCATTCTCCATAAAGTAACTTCGTTTAATTTTAACACAGATAGCACACATACCTAGGTACATCTTTATAATACTTTGTAGCATTTCATAAATCTTTCACTATAAGAGGGATTTTCTTGTACGCTATCCCGAAAGGAGCTAAGCTTTGAAGTATAAAAAGCGGATAACTCTGCGGACCGAGTGTTGTAGACAGGGCAACACGATAAATGATATTATCCTCAAAACTGATACAGGAGGACTGTGTAGCGGTTGACAATAACATATGTAGGTAGCTACAGCGATGAAATAATCCTAATAGGTACAGATTCCGTTTCAGTTGATTTAGGTAAGATTTCAAGCTTAGTGTACGCAAATGAGCCATTACTAGGTAGTGATGGGAAAGTTTTCAGCGTTTTACGGCACTCACAATTTACAAAATAAACTGTTTCATAAATTCATATTAAAAAGGATTAAGTACTCCAATCAGAATGGGCGCAAATTGATCACTGTTAAGCTTAAAATAGGTTCGTACTTTGAAATCGTGGAATCGGTTTGTTTTTATCATTAATGGTGTTTGCAATTTGCAATAAAAAGTGGATCGTGGCTCGGCGCGGCGTGGTGCGGTACGGTGCGTGTGGCGGGATGCGGTGCGGACACAGCGGTGGATATTTCGACGTAATTAAAACAAACAGGAGGAGGCTCGCCACTCCTCTCTAATTGCGTTCGTGTTGAAATAATCACGGAAACTGTGACAGGGTGTACTATGTGATGTGTATCGGTGCTTACTGATTACGCAGATGACACACTCGAGCACAGACGCAGAATTCATTATCGGATAGGATTCGGAATGAGTATAAAAATAATAAACAAGTGTATTTACTCTGAGCGCCTGAAATAATAAGGGAAAATGAAGTAACGAAATAAGACTTGAAGAAACCATACAATCAAGTTCGGTTCATTCAAGACTAAACGGATACCTATAAAAAGAAAGGCTTTAAAAGATCTAAAGATATAAAATGTAATTGCTTTGGCTAGAAAACGGGTACCGAAACGGTCTTTAACTCTACATAATAGTAGGTATTGCGAAGATATGCCTACCCGGATATCGTCTTTTAAACGTATATTGAATTGAGCTACGGGAGAATTAGGGCTAAATTGCTAATGATATATCTGTTACAGTCACACTGTTAATTAGTCAAAACCAGGTTTGAGTGGCTTCGGTTTCCGTTATCTATACTAATATTATAAAGAATTTTTGTATTTGTTTATAATGAATAACTCCAAAACTAGACCAGTGACAGACTAAACTAGAGCAGTGGTGGCCGAGTGGTAACGGCCCCGACTTACGAATTGTAGGTCGCGGGTTCAAACCCAGCCAGGCGCATTACTTTGTGTAATTTATTTCATCACCGCTGCTCTCAAAACGGTGAAGGAAAACATCGTGAAGAAACCGGCATGTCCTAGAACGAAAACTTCGAAGACATGTGGCATCCACCAACCCGCACTGGGCCCGCGTGGTGGATTACGACCCATTCCCTCTCCTAGAGAGAGGAGACCTGAGTCCCAGTAGTGGGAACATTAAAAGGCTGAATATGAACTCCAAAACTAAAGGACCTATTTAAAAAATTCTTTCAACTGTAGATGATTGACAGTCGCCTGTGGAATGCATTGCCTGTGTAAATAAAACGCGCGCAATATAAAGGAATGAATCAGAATCGTTTTTAGCTGTACTAATTGTAGTCATATCTTGTTTTTTTGCCTATATGTTTAGTATGTATGAATTTATGTATCTATTTTAGTGTTAATGGCATGCTATTCGACATTCATTTTCACTATTTTTCATACAACCGCTCTTACGTAATTTTGACGTTATTACACATTTATCATTAGATATTTAGGAAACACAGTATCTTGTTATCTAGGCTTCTATTGAAATCAAATTTGTAAATTTGTGTAAAACTAATCCAGAGTGCTTTTGATTTAAATTACATTTTATTTTGACACATGTTTGAAAACTCAAATGTCAAACAGATAGATGATTTTGCTAAAACCCTTCCATTGCTAAAATCATCTATCTGTTTGACATGAGTTTTCAAACATGTGTCAAAATAAAATGTAATTTAAATCAAAAGCACTAAAGAGTATTGATATCAACTTCGAAGCAGATCACCCCCAAAATAACTTTCTACCCCTTTTTAACCCCGTTAGGGGGATGAATTTCAATAAAATACATAACTTGTCTTCCATTAATTCTGTTACAGAATGTTGATGCAAAATTTGAAGTAGATTGGACCAAGGAATCACGTTGTCCCATACAAACTTTGGCCCCCCTTTTTCACCCCCTTAGGGGTAGAATTTCGAAAAATCCTTTCTTATCGGATGCCTACGTCATGCAAAAAACATACCCTCCAAGTTTCAGGTCTTTACGATCAGCGGTTTAGGCTGTGCGTTGATCCGTCAGTCATTCAGGACAAAGCATTTTATATATATAGATTGATTATGAATGAATAAATGGCGATCAAAATGGAAAAACAACTACGCGTAGTATTTTCTAGTAGCAATTGATATGGATGATTGGTTTAATTATGAATTTACCAATTATGACAAATTTTCGTGGAAATTTTTGGAGTTTCGTTTTTTTTACTTTTGACTACACTAAATATGATCAGTAACGGGTACGGATAGAGCCCCATTTTTGTTTGTAATATTAAAAAAAATAGTGGTGTATAAAAGGGGAACTGACTGACTTACATATCAAAACACAGCCGAAACAACTTGGTCTAGGAATATAAAATTTTACACAAGGCTTCCTTTTTTATAGTGTAGTCGAAAACAAAGAAGATGTTATAGCAAATTTAACTTTTAAAGGGGTTGAAAGGAGGAAATTCGTTAATAAAAATATTGTCATTATTAGCTTTTTTAGAGTTATGCTCGAACAACTGAGCCTTGCCAGCCTTGAGGTCGAACTTAAAATTAATATGACGAAGAAGCTAATGACGAACAGCACGAAACGTAAAGTAGACATCGAGAGCGTGGAGGTTGAATATGTCCATGAGTACATGATTACTTCGGCCAAATAGTCTCTTTCCAGGCGACACAAGATAAAGAAGTTGCTAGACGCACAGAGAACGCCTGGAAGAGCTATTGGTCGATGATACACCTGATGAAGGGATTACTTCCACTTTCCCTTATAAGAAAATTCATGGACATGTGCATCCTTCCCACCCTCACCTACGGAGCGCAAACGTGGTCATTAACGAAACGTTAAAAGTCCGTACTCGGAGTCTGCCAGCGAGCGAAGTATTCCCGGGTCAAAAGAACATCCCCCCTAGCCATGTTACCTATAGGACCAACTCGGAAGCATACCCATTCAAACAAAAAAAATAAAAAATTCAAAATCGGTCTACAATTGACCGAGAAATGGGTGCCATACATTAAAAAAAAAAACATTCAGCCGAACATAGAACCTCCTCCTTTTTGAAGTCGGTTAAAAACTATATGGCAGTCCTTTTTTTGTTAAATATCCTTTTACTTTTTACTTGAAACAATCAATCGAACACTATTTTATTTTTTATACAGAACTTATAAAATAGCTCTATACAGCTAATATGGGCATTATTCTTTATGGTCCGTCGCCTAGAGATGTGGAGGCAGCAAAAAAACTGATTCTGGTTATCAGCTCATATATTATTATCGCTGTAGCTAAACTTGAGTTAACTTTCATTAATTATTATGTAATGTGTTAGTAGTACTGTAGGTAAGACACTTATCCCAATTCTTTCTTTCCTATTGTAGAACAGTAGGCACCACGTAAACAGTATTTTTTTTAAATTTAAAATACGTTGCCCCTCACTAGGAGTTCTTTACGATACAGGAGTAAATACTCCTGTATCATGAGTGCATTCCCAAACATGTCAACTCACATAATACATCCACACCCGAAACACCTATCTGTAGGCTGTAGAAATTTATTTATTTATTTAAACTTCATGTACAGTAGTGGTACATAGGCGGACTTAATGCAACAAGGCATTCTCGACCAGAAAAAAAAAAGAGTGTGTGTACTTATGTACACGCGTTAGAAGTTATACTTCTTTGGCGTATGGAAAAAAAATAACTAAAATGCAGTAGTGATTAACGATAAATATTAAAATTAATCAAAAATTTGTTAATATACCAGAAATAAAACAAAACGAAAAAAAAAATATTTTTTAGATAATAATGTAATAAGTTTTAATTAACGATGTAAATAAATTATACATACCGACAATTAACCTCAAATCTATAAATGCACTCAAAACAGTTTATTCAAATCAGTTTTATCACTAATAATAATAATAATACCACAACTATCACACAACGCCTTCTAGTACCAAGCTAAGCAGAGCTTGTTTTATGGGTACTAGACAACTGATAAACATACTTATATATTTCTAAATACATACTTATATAGATAAATTACACCCAGAAACAGGACAAATGATCATGCTCATCACACAATAAATGTTTGTGTGATGAGCATGATCATTTGTGGGATCATGCCTGGGTGGGAATCGAACCCACGACCTCCGGCATAGCAGTCAGGGCCACTAACCACTAGACCAACAGGCCAGTCAAATTCAATATATATATATATAGATATACTAATAAATAATAAATTATTAGTATCACCGTCGTATATGAAATTGATTTAATAAAAACACCAAAATAATATTTATTTATTCACACTGTTTAATTGTACTCTTATGAAACACGTGTTCTAAATATAAAAATACTAGAATATACAACTTGAACATAGTTATCAATTTTCATACATGCCACCTAGAACTAACTTCACGATGTAGAATTTAGGTGTCGGTGTGCGCGCGCATCGTAAAAATTCACTCTCATCATTTTTCTCTATGGCGCCAAAAGAAGTATAAATTCAAAAATGAAATATAATAAATATGTCTAATATGTTTTTAATATTATTATTATTTTGTTTATTTTATTATTATTATTTATTAGTTATTTTTCTAAATATTTGTTCCGTGCGGGAATCGAGCGAATGTGAGCAGTGTTGGCCGAGGGGTAAAGGCCCCGATTACGAGTTGTAGTAGGTCCCGGGCTCAAACTCAGCCAGGCGTGTGTAATTTATTTCATCACCACTGCTCTCAAAATGGTGATGGAAAACATTGAGAGCAAACCACAAAAATTCGAAAATATGTCACATCCACCAACCCGAACTGAGCCCGCGTGGTTAGATTACGGCCTATTCCCTCTTCTAGGGAGGACACCTGAGTCCCAGCAGTGGGAACATTTTAAGGCTGATTATACTTATGGGAATCGAATCCGGGACACGTAGCGTAACAGTCAAACACTGCGCCAACAGTGCATTCTATAATGAAATAATTATTAGGTTTTTTTTTGCCTTTGCGTTCCAGGGCCACGGTAACACTAAAGATCCCAATTAATGTAAAGTAAAAATAAAGTAAAGAGAACCTCTCTTTACTTTATTTTTACTTTCCGAGTCTAGAAAATGTATTCTGTACTCGCGTTGTGGCTGTACTTACTCGTATGACTAGCTCTTGCACTAGTTGCACTACAGTCGGCAATCCGCACGCGGATGAGTTTTGTGTATGTTTACATTGTTAACACACCTGCATACACGAACAAATCTGGCGTGAGGGAAACGTTAAAAAAGTTGTGTAATGTTTTTACAAAAGTTAAACAGAATTGGTGTTGGAGGTGACATAGCAGGGTAAGCGCTGTATCAGGGCTACAGATTGACGTAGCAATAAAATTTGAAATCACAATTAAGTTTAGTGGCTTATAACCCATTGACGGATGCAGTTAAAGCGAAAAATTTTGATAAGACCGTGGACCGTGAAGATGACGGTAAAAAATATTAAATTTAGTAGAGATGTAAATTATTAGATGGATGTTTAAGGTGAATAAAGTAAGAAACGAGTACATTAGAGGAACTTTTAAGGCGGTAGGGACAGAATATTTGAATAGGAAGTGTTTGTCTTAATTCGAGCATGTGATAAGAAAAATAAAAATCTTTTTACAAACATCAAAAACTAAAAATAATTGTAAAATAACTTTCAAGTTCATAAGTCGGTATCAAAATATTAAAAAAACAAAAAACAATACTAGGAAACTGTTTTATTTTTCACTTTTTAGTTGTGGCAACCGGCTAAAATTATTATATAGAGCTCTCTAGTAAATTACCTATAGGCTTGACAAAATACCCATAATTTACTCTATTTACACACTGCTTTGGAATTAGGAAATGAAATATAAGTATAATGTAAATATAAGGATTATCACGAAGTTGTTACTTGTGTTGGGTTAACCAACACACAATAGTACATTATGATGTAAGTGTGTAATGTTAGTGATTACTGTCGAGGCGGTATTTAGACCCGAGCTGTGGCGAGGGTCTTAAGAGAGCCAAGAACGGTAATCAATAATTACTCACGTGTGTCATACGACGTTTTTCAATACACTTGTGAAGAAAACAACAGTAAAACTAGTAAAATTTTCTGTGACATGGCGGTAAAAATCTGTTTTCATAAGCACGCGCATCATTATTTTTTATTTACCCCTAGTCTTACGATAATGTCTTTCGTAGTGACAATAGAATACGGATGTAACATTTTCTGATGATTTTGTAGTATTTAATTTAATTTAATTAATACAGCCACTGAACTTCACTGGAATAAAAAAATCACGCCAAAAACCGCGCGCATCTTAAAATGGCGGCCATAGACCACAAAAAAAAACAAATTTTATTTGAATGTACGATTTAATTACTAAATGTTTTTTATTAAATAAATAAATCGTTTGTACAAGTTAAATTTGTCCATTTTAACTTGTACATTGGATGAAATAAGTAAGTATGACACTAATTTATATACTATTGAACGCAATAACTTAATGGGAATTTTATTCGAATTCAAAATTTGTTTTGCGAACAAAGAGGTTGAACAAAAAGGTTTTAACTATATTATAGCACTAGTGCATAATGGTAATCAAAATGTCACAGTTTGGCAACGAGTGCCATTATATACCTAAGTGCAGTGTAATATTTTGTAATACTTGTTGTCTAAACAATATATTTTTTTTTTTATGCACCTGCCATATTGTCTCTCCACTACCCTAGGTTGACTGGTAGAGAATGCCTAAGGCATTAAGTCCGCCTTTGTACCTTGTTGTTGCATGAAGATTAAATAAATAAATAAATAAATAAATAAGAGTCACTTTCTGAGCAAGTGTGTTGAAAAGAATCTTAAAGATCAATCCATAAATAAAAAAGTTATGAATTAATAACCCCAATAACATGGAATTTGAATATAATTGGTGAAAGAAAGATAGGTATACCAGTGTGAATTTTACAGATCTGCGGTAACCCTTCAGAGCATACTGGCGTGATGTTACCATGGGGCACCTATGGTCAGTCTCCGTATTTCTTCATCAAATCTTTACTAAAATGGGACCCCACCTGAGGGCAAAACTCTTTCAAACAAAAAAGAACCATCAAAATCGGCTTGCTTTTGACGAAGATATTGCTGAACAATATACAAATATATATATATATACATATATATTGAGACAACTTGAGAACCTCCTTTTTTGGAAGTCAGATAAAAAGAGTGATGAATACAAATGTAATGTGAACAATATGGATGTATTGTATAAGTAAAGATCTGAAAGAAACAAGAGTATAATGGAGGAATGATATCGTACGATCCGCAGGGGAGAATCATCATCATCATAATCATCATTTCAGTCGAAAGACGTCCACTGTTGAACATAGGCTTCCACAAGGTGGCACTACAACGAACGGTCCTGTGTGCTTCACATCCATCGGAATCCCGCGACCCTCACCAGATCATACAGGACACAATCCTCGTAGAGCAGATGGTCGATAAGGCCGAAAAGTTCTGGAGTGGCGATAGCATACCGGAAGACGCAGCATTGGAAAGCCTCCCACAAGGCAGGGGAGAATGGAAGAAGAAATTGTCTTCAACTTACCCTAAGTAGGCACATGGGGCAAGAACTAGAAGATGTTTCAGTTGAAGTGACAACCTGGTTAGTATAGTAGGTAGTCATATATAAGTAAACGCCGAAAAAGATATATATTTTAATGATACAAAACTATTTGAAAGCTATAATATTGTACAGACGAAACACAATTACGTTCATTAATCTTCCGATAAAGTAGATGAACAAAAGAGTCGACTCAGCGAATGGATATCTGTGACATCAGCCTTAAAGCTCGAAGCGCTTTATTGTTAGTCGATAGACCATCCATGCGGACATCGCTTTTCCTAATATTTGAATAGTATCTTTTTTTGTGGAATTGTATAAAAGTTCCGATTTGGCCAAACGAATAACGTATGTATGGGCCGAAATGTTATGGAGTGGCGACCGCGTACTGGAAGATGCAGCGTTGGAAGGCCTACCACAAGGTGGACCGATGACCGATGGGTTGCAGGAATCTGGATGTATGCGAGACGCAAAGAACCGGTCGTTGTGACAACGCTTGGGGGAGACTTATATCCAGCAGTGGACGTCTTTTGGCTGAAATGATGATGACTGTATCTGTATCATCGTCCAGTCCAAGCCTTTGGTTTAAGTAGCATGCATGATAGGAGATTGCCGGAAATTATTTCTCTTGTTTGGATCCTATCGTTTTCATTTTAAACATGCACAAATCAGAAATTAACTTGTAATTTTTACTTTGTCAGCAAACAAACTGAATTAATAAGATGCTTCTAGTGGTCGGCAAAAATGATTTAATTGAATTAATTGGCTGGCAACCTTTAAATTCATGTCATAAGGAAATTGTGATTCGAATTTTATCAAATGTTGATTTGCGAATAAAGGGGTCCTATTTCTGTCTTCATGGTTTAAAGGAACCTTAAATAAAGAATATGACGGAGCTGGAGTGCGCGAGTAAAGCGAACGAACGAATCCACCAATTTTTTTTTAATGTTCTTTGTTACTAATAAAATAAATAAATAAGAATTATTGATTGTCTCATTAAATTTACAAACGTAGATGAAGCCCAGAACCCTACACTAGGATTCCCTGTATTGTGGGGGGGGGGGGGAGGTTAATTCAAAAGTGCGATTTTGCAAGTTTTTACCAACTTGAATCTTGGTGGTTAACTACAATTTAGTCAAAGCTTTTTAAACCAATTCGTGTGATTTGGCTTTTTATTTTATTTAATTGAGTTGAGCATTTGCTATTTTCTTCGTTAGTAACGACTCAACTCAATTAAATTAAAAAAAAAGCAATAAAAGGGAAAAAGTAGTCCGTGATAGCGGCTGACAGAACAGAACGGAAGAAATAAAAGTGTTGCGCCAACCTCAAATAATATGAGGCCCTTGTCCGGAGGAAGATGATGATTTCAATCACGGAACTCCGAAAGACACTCTTGGCATTCTATGACATTCATGTTTTTGGCGGGATAGCATATCAGCCTTATAATGTTCCCACTGTTGGGACTCAGGCCTCCTTTCTAGGAGAGGGAATGGGCCGAAATTCACCACGCGGGCCTAGTGCGGGTTGGTGAATGTCACATGTCTTCGAATTTTTGGTTCTAGAACATGCCGGTTTCCTCACGATGTTTTCCTTCACCGTTTTGAGAGCAGTGGTGATGAAATAAATAACACAAAGTAATGCGCCTGGCTGGGTTTGAACCTGCGACCTACAACTCGTAAGTCGGGGCTGTTACCACTCGGCCACCACTGCGCTTTGGCGGGATACTATATTATTACTTTTTGCCCAGCATATTTGATTCTCGGGTCGACACTGGTACAGATACATCACGTTCATAAACTCTATCTCGATTCGACAGTTAAATCGTTAAATTATAATAATACAAAGTTTTCTCATTAACCAGTTCTATACATAACGTTCTGCTTACCTTTTAAACCAACTCTTAATCAGATATTTTTCCATATATAAATTCCGATAACATAGATTCACACTCTTAGTTCCAAAGTCACCTGGAAGTAGTCTGTATATTATTGATGACCAGTGAGTGTGTGAGTTAGTGACAAAAATAGTGGCTAACATACTTCCGTGTGTCTAGATATCAATAAGCATTAATGGTTACTTAGTTGAAAGTTTAATTGTGATGTACAAAAGTGCTACGCTGATATTGCTACGGTGCTACGCGTACGAGGAACAACGTTACCAGTGAAAGTTTTCCCGTAGCGCCTAAGTTTAGTATTTTCCTTTACTGTCCCAGTTAAGTAAAACATTATGTATGTGTAAGAATGTGCAAATATTATATCTGGTAATGGATTGCCATTATAACTGCTTATATTCTGATAATTAATACAGCATTGTTACTTTCATCTATTTGTTTGATAGCAGGTACCTATATTAATACTTGTGCCTAAGCAGACCAACAGTGATTCTCTCACCTTTGCAAAATATGACTCACAATATTAAATTCTCTGATGGCTTACAGTTACGTCAAGAGATTATTAATGTGTTCAAAGTGTTGCAAACCTAAGGGGACCCTAATGGGGTTATTAAAAAGAGTATAAAAAGTCTCGGGCGAATCTGAAATATTAAAAAAGACATAGGACGTAAACAGATGAAGAATGTCTGTCGTTGGTAAGATGTGAAAAAGTTTTAGAGGAGGCAGGTAATGTAGAGATGTGGCTGTGGGCCCGTGGCTGTGGGCTGTGGGCTAGCATGCGCGGTGGCCGGGGCGCGCGGCGGGGCCCGGCGCGGTGCAGACGCGGCAGACAGTGCGGCTCGCGGCGCCGCGGGGCGCGGGGCGCGGCGCGGCGGCGCGATGCTGCGCGCCTCTCAGTCGAGACGCGAGGCCCGCCCGCCCTAGCCGCCCGTGCTGCCGCCCGCCCGCCCCGCGCTCGTCACGCGTCGCTCTCCACGATTCGCTCTACCTACGATCGTTAATTACATCCCTATGCCGAATTCGCATGTGTACTTAATGAATTATCACATTCACCAAAGTTTAAAGAATTATCTCCTGATCGTTTGGGCTTACACGCGCGTATAGTTGTCGAGTATTTTCAAAGCTTTTGGATGGACCGGAAGGGGGGCGGGAGGGTCGACGGATTCGGAGGGTCGCGGGGCGCAGGGCCCCTCGCGACGCGGGGTTAGTAGGTTCGCGATGTCGCGTCGTCGTCGGTCGGAATGCATTCGCGAACGTAGAGCGGCGACCTGAGGTGCCGCCGCGATTCTCACCTGGCCACTCGGGGTCGGTCACCTCTTTTATTAATGAAACTTCACTGAAACATTTCGCTTCGTTTCGGATTTTTTTTTCTCGGCTGCAACCTTCGAGCATAGAATTATTTTTGGGTCAAACATGACGAAATGCAAGGTCAAGCCTGCTAGGTGTCAACGAACCCCTCGTCCGGTGCCTACGTCAGGTCGATGACGTTTAGGTTGACAGTCCAAAACATTTAACATTATCGTAGCACCGATTACTTTTGTAACTGATCTCTGATCTGAAACTTTACTGTGTTGTGCTTTCGTAACATAAAGTATCGAACCGGAAGAAAAAAATTGAGTGTCGATGTAAAGAATGAAGACGGAAGTGTGTTACGACTGGCGGCGATCGGGGAGGCCCCCGCGTTAACCCTGCCCGAATTAGTGCACCGGACGAGACTAAAATAGCGAGGCGGCGTGTACGGTTACATGCGGCGCGTCAATGTCGGCGCGCTCCGCGTGCTCCGGCGGCTCTCGGCGGCTCTCGGCGGTAAGCTTACACTGCGTCTGATTGCAGAGCGAGCTGAGGCCAGCCCTATATGTGGAGGCGGCTCTGGGGCCGCCGCCGCCGCCGCTCTTCGCGCCGCGCACGCCCTCGCACCTCGCACTACTAGCTATTCCTGGAGTCATCTGTTCCACTGTATACGCTAAATTTTACACCTTTCTAAATATACATAACTAAGCACACTGATGATACAAAGCTTTATGAAACCGAAATTAGTATCCTCTGTAACCCACACATGTTACGTTTATTACTCGCTTCATATTATGTTTCAAGAGCCAAGATGAAGATGTACGTCAATGAATATACTTTAATAACAAGCGAAGAATTTGAGAGACGTGAAACGTGTGAAGATTGTTGAAGAGGCCGCGGCGTCACCGACGAGCGTGAAAGTGTAAGCGTTGTTCGCTTTAGCTGGTTGACTTCGGGTCAAATTGTAATTTTGATATCATTTGGTCCCCTTCAACCAGCTGTAGTTGACATCTGTTTCACTTTCTGACCACACTTTACTCCAAGATGAACTGCAATAGTTAGAGGCATGGCAAAACTCCATCATTTAAAAGAATCCTTATTATAACTGTCTCACCTGTTTTCTAATGTCGATTTAATGTCAAACTATTTCATTGAATGTACTGTAGCACATTTCAGGTAAAAATGTACTAACCGATGTAGGTACGTTAAGTTCAACTTGAAAAAAATATTTTTCATTTTAAAACTCAGCACACTTTAGTTGCAGTTAGCACTCTTTTATTGTGAACTTACTATTTAAGTTATAACATTTTCTGGTCCAGGATATACTCAAAATATATATTAATGTAAATTGTGCAAACAGTGGTCCCGGAAGCGTAATTAATTAATTAATTACATTTTGTGTCACCCGCCCGCGCCCGGTGCGACGCGAGGATACATGCATTACTTAGAGGAAAACAACTGCTAATGAGATGTGTTGTTGTGAAATGGTCGCACATTCGCGCTGTGTTGTAGGTACCTACGCGAATGTCCCACAGGGAAACTTTGCTGCTATCTTTACAAGCAGTTAAATGATGAGTTTTCTCATCAGCAACTTATTAGAAGCCTTAGGAGGGATGAGTTTCCATAAACGATGCTTTTTTTGCTGTTAAACTAAAGCCTACATACAAACTTGTGCTTATGATTTTTAAGCCCCATTATAGGATGATATTCCAGAAACGATGATTCTGTTCAGATTAATTTCTCTATTTGTGCTTATAAACTGAAGTCTAAATACGAACTTCTACATTTTTATCTTAAACAGTGACATACTTTCATACAAACTTGTATGAATTTTTTAGAGGGATGAGCTTAAAAAAGAAGATACAATTTTAACGTATAAACTGAACAAAAGTCTAATTACATATCATAATATTTCAATCCATATTTAACCCTTTTAGGGGTTATCCCTTTTGCAGAAATTTAAGGAAGTATTTAAAAAAAACTATATTTTCATAAATAATTCCTCACATTTATAGATTTTTTTTCATATGAAACAATATAAAACCGATTTAGGCTGTATGTTTCTGACAGTGAATTGATGTCTTTTTTTAAAAAATACGTTGAAATAATAAGTACCTAAGTATAATATATAAATATAATAAAAGGGAAGTTTCTTTTTTAACAAAACCTAAAGAAATATTGTAACTCGATAAAATTACTAATCCAGCAGTAGCGGAATTATGGTTCATGTTGCCAGTGAATATCTGGATGGTATCATGACGTTCCGCCATCTGTAGTGTCGGTAGGTAATAAGTTTTACTAGCATTATCGTACTCATAGTTACAAAGCATTATCCCTTGCCACTATTCTTTTAAACAAAGATTTACGTGATAAATCAAACTCTGATTTTATCACAGATAAACGAATACCTTTTGTTCATTTATTTTAATGATTAATCTAAATCACGTTTGTCATGGGATGTTATCGTAAGGCGGAATAGGTCAAACACGCCACTTCTAATGTACTTACGTTTTGGAGCTAGCATTTTCATTTTACATAATAAACCCACTTCTTTGAAGTACATAGCTATCATTTTACCGTAAAGCTGTAACATGTGGCTTTTATCTCATCCTTATTTTATAGTGTTATACGTAAAAGTATTGCAAAACAATAGAATAATAAAAAGAATCCAACATAAAAGGCAAGGAATCCAAAAATAATACCGGAGTAGCGAAAAAGAATAAAAAGATGGCTTTTAAAAGGTAATGTAACTATGCGTCTCGTGAGTCGTGAGCCGTACGTACCTGAATTTAGTGCGGACGGTTTGATGGCTTTACAGATTTTTTTATCAAGGGGTACCTTTGGGAAAACAGGCTTTCAGAAGGTAGTGGATAAAGTCGTTTGTGTCTGTGCGGTCATGATATTGATTGAAGGCAGTAAGGTTCTCGGAATACGCACGCGAGGGAGAATCATAACGCGCAGCGCACTTTGATATTATAACGAGATTATTCGAGAAACCGCTAACGGGTTGCCACTTCGAGCACATCATACCGCATAAACAATATGTATTTAAATATTTATTTCTAAACTATAGCAGTCAAGACTTCAGCAAAATTCCCTTTTATGTCGTGTAGTTTCAATGTAGTACTATACCCAATGTAATCTAAGAATTTAATTTTAATCCAGATTGTCTTTATGATGCTTTTAAGTACCTAACGAACACCTACATATCGTATTTAATAGATGCATATTGAATTGAACGGGTGAAATGAAAAAAGTAGGCCTAATTAAAATCGATCACCATTTTTAATACCTACCGTCTCTTTGTATTCTACTTGAATTTTTTCAACGTATACTTTCATACTTTAATTACATTACTTAGAGTTTACAAGCTGTTTAAATTTATTTTTCAGCATTAGTTAATTTTATTTATATGACCCATGACTAAGTCTGCATGAAATTTTAATCGGTCAGCAATTTTTTGCGATTTCATTAGAATTTAGATGAACAATTTTATGATTGTAATCTAAACGCAAAAATAACTTTAAATATTAAAAATATTTTGCATTTATTTAGACATTTTGAACCTTTTATGTGAGTTTAATTTATAAATTTATATAAAATCACTCTATTACTATAATATAAATGCGAAAGTTAAGTATGAGTTACTCCTTCATACTCAAACAGCTGAGCGGATTTGGTACTCTACCCGTTTGACCATATCCTGAAATTGCACATAGGATACTTTCTATCTCGGGAATCTGTTCCCTTGGGATTATTTTCTACTTTTGCGCCGAAGAAGCCGTTGGCCGAAGTTCTTCTAGTAAACTTCATAAATGTGATGGAATACACGGAATGGTGTACACACCTATCTCGCACAGCCGGAACTACTGGGACTTGGAGCGTGGAATTTTGCACAAGGTTTCCTTTTATGACATAGGCGAGCACTAAGAAAGGATTTACCAAAACTCAGCCCCTAAGGGAATGAAGCGGGACTCTAAAGTTTGTATGGAGAAACCTACTTTCACGCGGGCAAAGCCGCTGGCAGAAGCCAGTAGCGAATATTTTTTTAAAATTCATTTAAATGCGCGTAATGATAAAAGGCACTCATAGTGCCAAGTTGTCAGTGTTAGCCATTAACAATATAACTTTGGCTACAACGTAAAAGTGAGGGTTTAAAATCGTTCGGGTGCTTTAAAAGCAAAATAATCGCTTGTTGTGTGCTTTATTAACCTGAAACAATTTGACAACTGCATTGTAAATATTATATTTGTTTTGGTTATGAGTTTTGAGAAAAACTAGATAATTATATATCTATTATTGATTAAAACTTTATGCACTATTACAAATACTATACAAAGGCAGATTTAAAGCTTTGGGCATTTTCTACCAGTCGAATTATTGCATTACCTTTTTATTTTGTGCCCCCCATGGTTGTCTAACATTGACCATTGATTGCGATAGGTATATTTGCAATAACTGAATTGCAATTGAAATACAAGTTAAGCTTCGCATAACAAAACTATTTGAATAACGAAGCTAAGCTTCTTGAAATTTCAATAACATTCCTGACTGCTCTACATGATTAGTTTTTGTTGGGCAGGAAAGTGAGACTGCTGAGAGAGGGTGGTGGGGTCGCAAAAACCCGGAGGCAGTGGCTGCAGCCGCGCCGGCGGGCGCCGCGCCGCTCTGCGGTGTGACTTTGTGCCATAAATCAAAAGCACCCGCGGGAACCCTCCCATCCTATAATGTAAGTATGTATAAAACACTCTATCACTGATGATAATACAAAGGAATTTTAAGTAGCCGGGTTAATAAACATAGTATCAAAATTTATTTTGTGTGTTCAAATATTGTGATAGGTAGGTAAACCTTGATGAACTACTACAGAATGTAATTTGGGTACTCTTTTACACAGTCAAATCGAAAATGTTTTTGGTATGTGATACCTACAGTCACTCTAAATTTGGAGCTGGGTCTTTAAAATAATTTAGTTGTGGAATTCAAGGATATATTTATTTACTCTGCAAATCACCAAACATAACGTAAGTGTGAGTATGTACAAAACGATCGTGGGTATAGGAAAAAGTTAAACATTTAGAGTTGTTCCAGCGACATTGGCGTGTTAAGGTGGTGGCGCTTTGCTCGAAATACGGCTTAGAAGGAAATCACCTGGCAGGCCATTAACCTAATTCACGGACGCAAAGACAGGGCGGAGACGCGGGTGGCGGCATAGCGCCCGCTTTAATATCGCCGCGCTGCCGGTAATAAGATGGAAATAAGGCGGTGGCAAGAAACCGGGCCAATCATTGCCGTTCGCAACTTGACACCGCCAATGTACATACTTCGATAAGTATAAAGTAAATTCACTTTGGCTTTCAAGTCATTTAAAAAAAAGACACAGTATCCTAAGAATTGTAGATATATGTTACAGTCCATAACGTTAATTGGTGAAAACTAGTTTTGCGTGGCCTCAGTCAGAGCCCTTGTAAAGTTTATTATTGGAAAAACGTGTCAGTTTTATTATTAAAAAAATCAGACATTAGAAGATCAGAAAAAAAAAATACACCCAACAAAACTGCCTATCTTTGAGAAAATGTTAGTAATATTATTTTTAACTCTTGAATAGTTATTTGTTATACAAGAGTGCAAAATTCCTTTTTAACCGCGTGCTCAATTTTGATGAGCGAGCAAGCGAAGAATTCTGAAATTGAACCACGACCACAGCGAGTGATTCAAAAATTTGAATCCTGAGCGTTAGCGAGAGAATCAAAAGAGCAGAACGTGAAAAATCTTTGTACTCAAGTACAACACGTAACTTTTCATCCCACCTAAGTGAGAAAATGACTAAATGCAAAAAAAAGCGTTTACAATCACAAGATACATTTATTTCAGTTTAGGTATTACCTACTACATTATGATAGGTAAGTATTACAGAATAATCTTTAAATTGTAACAAATAATACTTGGCGAAAATGTTGGCGAGAGAGGACGATGGTTAGGTGTTTCGTAACAGCTAATTTTTGATGTAGAAGGGCCAGTCCAAGGATCTGACTGAGGCTCTTTCAGTGTAATGGCTCCTACGATGCCTTTACATATTTTAGACTTATTTTGGATGAAATCCTCTATGTATCCCTCTACAACCGCATTGGACTTCCAGCGTCCATGGCGCTTAAGGGACAAGAGATCAGCTCCTGAATCGGCCAAAAGTGTGGCTGAAGTTTGTCAGAAACAATGACCCGTGTACAACGGGGGTTCTGGAAGTTCAAAAAAAGTTGCTATTTCTCGTGGGATACTGCCAATTTTATTGGCACCCATAGACTGTTGACACACTTTTCGTTGCGATATTAAAAAAAAATACTCTTTCCGTGATGGGGTGATGAAAAATTACTTTTAACCAATTCTTACAGTTAAAAGTGGTTTAAACCAATGAACAATTTTGACTGTGACATAATAAATGCCTTAACCAAATATTTACAGCCTACTTTTAGCATCGCCTGTTTCGAACAGCTGTGCTGTCATCGTCGGTACATTTAAGCAACCATAAAATACAGGCTGTGCGATGTCTAGGTCTTGCAAGAGTTATAATTTTACTCCATTTTCACGAGTTTACGAGGCTATAGAATATATCAAGCTTTAATTGTTTTCTTTAAACTCCTTAACAAGACTAAAGTTTGTGGGACTTACGAGTTTAGGAACTCTCTTCTCGAAGTATAAAGCTTTAATTCAGTCCGTAAAAGATAAGTACTGAGAACTAATTTTAAAGTAGCTGCATTACCAGTTCATTTAAAATGCATGAAATACACGGCGCATTGTTCGATGTTTGTCATGGCAAATATGATGATAATGGCGTGGCAGAAAAGGCAGCGCGCCCTACTGCCCCCGCGTCGAGTGTACTCTGCGAGAAGTTACGCTATAACCAGTTTTATTTTATTTTTTTCCATATTCATCGTGTTGTGCATTGTTGGAATTCTTCACAGATCATAATTATTTAGAGCTAGGCTCTGAGCGATAAATGCTGACAGATTTTTTAATAAAGAATTTCAGTGTTGTAGTACAACTTTATTTTTTTAAGTTTCCGTACCAAAATCGAAACTATTAGTTTCATACTTGGTCGATCCGTCTGCCCGAATTTACACAGCCATTTTACACGAAGCTTATTATCACTAGATCAAAGTTTGAAAAGCAGGTGTATCCTATGGACCACCAAAAAATGGGGTTGTGATATTGCGATGCGTGCACAAAAAAAAACAATGTTAGATTCCCATAGTTTTCGAAAAATTGAATATTTTCACTTACGACTACACAAAAATAATTTGGTTTTTCAGTTTCAAGCGTAAAACTTTTGCTGTCGATAGAAATTCCTATTGTGCATGTGTTCACACCTATTCAATTCATCCCGACAACAGAACCCTTTACGTATGTGGTCAGGCACGCACATGGCCGGTTTTAATATTTAGGTAACCGACTATTCCTATCTGTAATTCGTATTCATGAACAGTTTAAGGTATTTAACAGGTTTGATTGAAGGTGAATTTCAAAATATGCAATTTTTTGTAAGTTATACTGAAATATCGACACTCAAAAATAGTCTTACAAGCAATAAAAGAATAGTTATAACGGGTGGTATCAATTTCAGTTACAATTTTACTGAAAGTTCTGAGATGACGTGCGTGGATCACAAATTGTTGAAAAATCTAGTCTATATAATATAAAAGGAGAAACTGACTGACGGACATATACCAACGCACAGGCGAAACTGCTGGGACTAGTCACGTGAAATTTTGCACAAAGCTTCTTTTTATGACGTAGGCGAGCATTAAGAAGGTGTTTTTGGAAATTCAACTTTTAAGGGAGTGAAAAGGAGGAATTTCGTTTGTATACAAAATCTCATTCCGTGTACCAAAACTTGAAAGTTTGCACAAATAGTAACCTAAGTAAATAATAAAGGTTGTCATTATTTATTTTCAGAATTACCCCCAATATTACAATTTAGGGGGTTTTAAAGATTGCATGGAGGATTTTTATTCCTTGCGTTAATAAACTTGAAAATTGGCACAAATTCTAAACAAAATTAATAATAAAGACATGATAATTTTTTCAAAACTACCCTCAAAATACGGTTTAAAGGGTTTTAAAGGTTTTATGAAAACATTCTCGCGACCGGAGTCGCTGGCAAAATGTTAGTTGATGAATATAATTTAAACAATTAGTATATTTATGTACAGTAGTGGAACGTAGGCGGACTTAATGCAACAAAGCATTTTCTACCAGTTAATCTTTGGGTTAAAAATACAACACTGTGGTAGGTGTGCACAATAAATAAATAACAGTTTAACGTGCCGCAAAACATTAAAATATGTAAACTAACTTTGGCGATGTCAAAATCCAATGACAAGAATTTAAATGTGTCATGATCTGATCAATCGGAAAGTTGTCTGACGTTTAAGATGCTGTAACGGTCCTATAATAATATTTAAAGTGATGAAAGTTTAAAATTCTTTTTCACACAACTCAATTTACAGTTTCAAGTAAATTAATCGAGTGGGCTGTAAAACCTTTTGAAGTTTTAAAAATATCTACTCAAAATTATTGCGTTCGCCCTTTATAAATAACAGTATATCGTGTCACAAAACATTAAAATATGTTAACTAACTTTGGCGATGTCAAAATGCAATGACAAGAATTTAAATGTGTCATGATCTGATCAATCGAAAAGTTGTCTGACGTTTAAGATAATATACCTACTCAAAATTATTGCGTTCGCCCTTTAAGTCCCTAAATAATTATATCTAAATTCGCCAAGTGCCATACAATTATTGATTGTTTCTTTAATTTATTTTCAAGATCCCTGCAAAACTCATAGAAGGGACTACAAAATATTACCAACAAACTTTTACAAAGCAAGTTATTAAACATACTTACACGTAATAATGGTAGAGTTAATACACTGCCTGATCTTTAATCTATTTGTAAGGCCACACTCTAACACTACGTGAATATTTTATTCATATGAATCAGGGGCGGATTTGCAAATAGAAATAGTTACGACAGGTATGCGCAACGGGACTCCTGCCCTCAAGAGGCTTGTAGGTATATGGCTCTCCTAAATCATTAGGGGACCGGTAGTCTATTGAGGAATATACGGATACATATAGAACTCATCAAAATGCCATAGTTTAAAAAAAAAGCCATTGCAGTATAATAAAAAAAATCAGTCGTAGACTACCTGTACTTTACCTGGAAGGAGCAGTTATGATCGTGGTGAGTTATAGTTTGAACGGTATAGAAAGTGCCATGAATTTTCATTTCCTGTGAATTAAAGCACAATAGCTGGTCTGAATTAAATATTTCAGGTGGTGCGCCGTTCTCGCGAGTTAGTGCCGAGGTTGATGAAACGACATACTCCGCACTCAGCGCCGAGGGAAAATTTAATTATTGTTCCACGACTACAGCGCCACAGTTCAACACACTTTTAAATGGTGAAGCACATTTCTGTGACATTAAATGAGTTTTCATGTTGAGTTATTATAATTACATAAAGAGTAACAGTCCGCTATGGACCTGCCGAAATAATTTTTCGCCTGAAAGGGATGACTGATTTTATTTAATATCTACTTTGTTTGACAGAATCATAGTTTTTTGTAACATAATACGCTCTCTGCTTGTCTTCCCACTAATGGTAAATTTATCCCGTTCTAAAGTAGCTAACATGAACAGACTTATAATATGCTAATAGATAGATATAAGTAAATGAACGATATTGTACTTGTAAATCGATCAGCTAATGGCATATGAATGAAGCGGGCGTGGAAGTTGCGGCGGCGGTACACACGCTGGATCTAATGGAATTCACTTGTACGCAAACAAGCCGCAGAACGCCCTCCCCCACCTGAGCGGATCCGGGAGCAGACGTAAGTATCCGACGGGCTCGTCGCTTACCGCTCACGGGCTGCATCACCCCGCCGTTTATTAAATTACATGCGTCACCTTTAATGTGTGATTACATACAGGTGACAAAGAATCTATTATGCATTTAGTACTTAATTTTTTTTATGATTTAACCACGAAACCAACTTAATTCATAGCAGATTGTACAGTTAGCCATACCTACATGGAAGCAGCTAGTATTTGTGTAGGTATATCGGCCCACCGAAGGCTGACTTTGTGTAAGTTTCAAAGCTACTACTTGTCTAAAACGGAACCGTTATTTCGAGTATAAGATATTTTTACTTACCAGTATATAAGCTAGATCTTTATGCTTACTATTTTCATGATATTGTATATAAAATACGTACCTGAAACAAAATATATATTATTAAGTTACTTACAAGTCATATGAAAAAGAAAAATAGAAGAAAAGCGCGTAAGAGAAAATATTCGGCAACCGCTGATGTCCTTTCATATTTCACTATAATGTCGTTATATTATGTGGTGTCGCAAAGACAAAAGAGACTACACACATCACAAAAAGTTTGCGTTCACTTGGTAAAACTGAAATTATATTTTTATATATATAAAAATATGTCATAAAAAAAACAAATAGTAAAACTTTATTTATTTATTTTCATATTAATATGAAGTCATTGTTTTGAAAGATTATTCTTGTTTCTATCAGCAATATATTTGCCGGTGGAATTTCGAGGAGCGCTTCCGAGGTCTGGCTCCCAAACTGAATCGGACTGGAGCTGCGCTTAAGCGGCTTCTGCCCTACCTAGGGGTTCCAGACGCCTCCTGTCGGAGGCTCTACGCAGGCATCGTTCGGTCCATGGCCCTTTATGAAGCGCCGGTGTCGGCGTCGTCGCTGCGAAAGCGACCGGCGGCCCAGCTGAAAGCATGCCAGAGGGTCAAGGCCATGCAGATGGTGCGGGGATACCGCACGGTTTCCCGCGAAGAGGCGAGTCTCTTTACTGAGGGCAGTAAGGAGGCGCGCCACCATGGTGTCTGGAGGCAACAGTCCTTGCACGCATGCACGATTTGCGCGTAGAGATGCAACGCCAGGGCAATATTCCGCTGCCATGGCAAGTCGCGGCATGGCGTACAGAGTTCCGGCGGGATCTCATCGTGAATTGGCGACAGTGACTGTGGCAACACAGTGACTGTGGCAACCCAGTGCTGGGCACGCCATAATTATGGCGGTAAGTCCCCTCTTTGAGGAGAGGCTGGAAAATCCTCACGGCATCCTCATCTTCCGCATGACGCAGGTTCTCACCGAACATGGTCAGTTCGGGAGGTTCCTGAACCGGACTCGTGCGGAAGTAACGCCCGGAGGACACGGTGGAGCATACGGTAGAGGTGTGCTCCGCTTGGGCAGAGCGCCGCCGTGTCCTCGTGGGTGCGGCAACGATCTCTCGCGCTGGGCCTTGGTACAGGCCATGGTCCGAAGCGAGGAGGAGTGCCAAGCGGTCGCCTCTTTTTGCGAAGTAGTAATGCAAGCAAAGGAGCACGCGCACGCGCGATGGAGCGGCCCTCACGCCCCAGCCGCCGGTATTCCGATCCCGATTTCCGGCCACCGTAGGCGCGAGTTTGCAGACGGCGAGCAATGGGTAGCTTGACGTCCGACCGTCCGGTAACCGTCCGGACCAAGCCCAAGTCGTCGACGGCGCGTATTGTTCCACGCGTGCCTCAAGGAGAGGTCAGCAAACCGTAGGGGCCCAGCAGAGTCGAAGCCTACTGAGGCCACGAGTAGTGTGAAAGTGAAACCCGGAGACGAAGGCAAAGAAGGAACAGGAGTGGGTTTTTATTCAGTAAAAGTTTGACACACCTTCCTGCTCCGCGCAAGAGCGAGAGAGGTCATTGGATGACTTTCCCACCTAAAAAAAAAACCAACAATATACTTGAGCCGGTGCATGTGCGAGCAAGAATAGAAACTTTAACTGAAGAAAAGGTCTCTACAAGAGAAATAGCTTACAAAGTCTATCTTTCAAATGACATAACGTTGCTGAGGTACCAGAGCACGGGTAACTTACTGATCGAACTCGCAGGGGCTGCTCAACTATGATTACTGTTGTTCAAAAGCGGTACGAGACTGCTCGTGATCCAACAGTCAACGCCACTCAAATCAGATCACAGTTATAAATTCGTAACATTATAACTTAAATTATTCAGAATATTTATCTGGAGTAAGCAATTCCGAATGGTTTGGGTTAAGAGCAAGGACTTCCTGGAGAGTACCACTGAATACACAGCAAAAACGTCAACGCGTATTATAATGGGTGAGGCAGCGTCAAAGTCATCACTCAGCCGAAAGACGTCTACTGTTGGACGTAGGCTTCAAGTGTCGCCATAATGACTGGTACTGTACATCTCGCAGCCATCAGCAGATTTCCACGACCCTCACCAGGTCGTCGGTCCACCTTGCGGTCTAACAAAGCTGCGTCTTCCAGTACGCGGCCGCCACTCCAGAACCTTTCGGCCCATCGTCAAGGTGAAGTAGACAAGTAGGAACATTGCCCTTTGTAGACGAAACCCAGATCAGATTTCAGTTTTAGAAAAGCCTGGAGACTCTGAAAGACAAAGTACTGCCACTAAAAGCTTTCAGTAAAACGGCAAATCGGTGTCTTATTGTGGAATCGTCGTTTGGGGTGGAATAACGTTACCTGATAACTTGATTTTCAGCATGTCCGCTTTATTATGTATTACTTAAAAAAAAAAACTTTTAACAAAAAAATAACGTTTTTCTTCTTTTCAGTGACATAGACGGTACAGTTGGCGCAGTGGTTGAGTGATTGGCTACTGCGCTGCGAGCTACGAGTTCGATTCCCGCACGGAACAAATATTTGTATGGCCTACAGATAATTGTTTCGGGTCTGTGGGTGCCTTATGTGTGTGTGAGTTTACATGTTTGTGAACGTACTCACTATTGGGGCAACGTTTTGTTTTTTAAAAAATAATTTTGTTTAATAGGATTATTTGAAATCATTTGGTTTTTAAAAAGACAAAATAATACAATATTAATTTATTTTATAGCTCAAATGACACGTATTTAAACAAACTAGTATTAACAGAAACTTTTTTTAAATATATTTTATCATAACCATAAAATATTGATGTTTTCCAACTGAACGCTAACTTTTTATTGTGTGTGTATGTAATAATTCAAACGAATGTGTGTGTGAATAAGTGTGCACTACATAGGGACAATGATATAGTGTCATAAAATGTTAAAGCGAAAGACACGCGGAATAAAGTTAGCTAGCAGGAAAGAATACATACATTTTAATTTATTATGCACATGTCCCATTCTAACTTAAATAATGTTTGTTTAAAAATTCAACGTAAAATCTAAATGTAAAGCGGAGAGTAGCAAGTGCGAGTCTCGATTTAGAAAGTCATATGTACTTCTAAATATATAAACACGAGGGATGTAGTACGTGCGGCGCTACTCCAGTCGCATAGCTTTGGGTATTAGTAAGACGTTGAATAATATATCTATGTCGGGAGATACCGAGCAGATTTCTTGGAAAGCCTTAGCTGGCCTTAAACCAGATTGAAGCGCTTAGAATTCCTTACATAAGCGCTCCGCTATAATATCGGAAAAGAGATCAGAAGTTAATCTATCGGCAACATTCCTCGCGTTTCGCCGGAAGGCAGCGCCGCGCCGAGCCGCCCGCCGCCCGGCGCTATGGCCCTCGTGCACGCGACCGCGCCCCCATACTAACTAATCGATGCTTTGCTTTGCAACTTAACTATGCACCAAATAAATATATTAGTAAATAGCAATATCTACCAGTCATTAAAGAAAAATTAGAATCGAAAGGTTTTATCAAGGTACTTATTAATCCGAAGCAGTTCAGTACGGGATCATAAATTATACTGCACAAACACAAGTTTGACATTACTAGTCCCTTTAATATTACTGGACACCAATATCAAGCAATACCTATGGATAATTATAATTAGGTATGTAAATATTTACACAGGCCGAAATTAGTAACGCCTTTAAGCTTGTCTATCTGTTGGGTGTGCTTAAACTCAAGAACCACTTATTTAATTTACTTGATTTCTACCACTAAGGTGTCTTCTGGTTCTAATTAATGAAACTTAATGTACAGCAGTTAATTATGAATTCTGATTAAACATTTATTTCTAATAAACTCGTAATACAATTCGATGAAATATAATTAATTATTCGTTAGACAGGTTGTATTTCTATTGACGATTAATTTAATTTAATGCTGTAAAGGATTGTTATGTTCGAAATAAATTAGTTAGAATATTAAGGTACAGCAGTCGAAATGGTATCTATTTATTGTTATAAAGTAGAACTTAAGTTAACTTCGTTACAAACTGTCTTTGAATAGACAAAATATCCTAGTCTGTCTTCTCTTTATATTATGAAGAGAAGACATTGAATATTCTTTGCTTCTGATACTGTAAGTACTTTATTCTGTGTAATTTCATATTTGCATCAAGTGCACTTTGTGTCCAGGTAAGCTCTGTCCATTAATTTTGATGCCAGATTGCCTGGAAGAATTCGAAAAAAATGTGACAAGGCCGTCAACTGTATTATTTTTTTATTTTAAGTTTTCGATTATGTAGATTATTATCTTGGTGTACAATAAATTATAAATGAATGATAGTTTAGGGTTTGAGTCAGTGAAAGTTTGACATTTCCTCTCTCCCAACACAGAGCGGGAGAAATTATTCGATAATTTCCAATCTAAAAAAAAATTTAGAAGCTAAATGTATGCCGTTTTTTATTTTCTAATATGTTTTTGCGTATTCTATAAAAGTGTTACCATTATCAACTTAATGCATTAGTATGATAACAAAACTTCACAATATGTAATGTAACTACTCGGAAAAACATTAATGAATAGAATAGAATGAACTTTATTGTACACCGAAATAGTAACATAACTTTTACACAAACTTAAATCTATAGGTACAATGGAGGTCTTCAAGCTGACAGCAATATCTAACAGACAACGTTTGGACGGACTGTAAGAACTTAAAATAAAAAGGGGGTAGTCTGCGGACGGTATACCTACTACTCGTAAATTAATCAAACAAACTAAAGGTTTGTTATGGTGCCACAAATTTAAGTAAATAGTAGGACTAGATAAATGACTTTTCTATGAACAGAAAAGTCACATCGCTGAAAATGGAATAACGAAATTAAATGAAAAGTGACGGGAGGCTTTAGAAATTTAACTTTTTTTATTATTGATAGGTTCGCTCTTGACACTATCTCATACGAAGGTAAACGATGCTGTAGTGATAACGATAGTAAAAAGTCCAATCAAGATAACAACAGTCAATGAGTACAATCAGGATAACTCTTTTCTTTACAAAAAAACTTTTTACAAAAAAAAAAAAAACTACAACCGACTTCAATGTAAAAAAAACACTGAAAAGTGCTAAATAACTTTAATTTCGGAAGTCGGTGTTTCTATAATAGTTTTGTCTCTTCATTATTTAACACCAACTTCCGAAGTTAAAGTTATTTTGCACTTTTCAGTGTTTTTTTTTTACACTGAAGGCGGTTGTATTTTTTTTTGTAAAAAGTTTTTTTTACACTTTTTAGTTATGGTACCATCACAAAAAAGTACCTCAGCCAAACTTAAATACCTTATAGCCCGAGTGCATCTCATGACAATTCTAATAATCCCAAACACGGTTAGATTACATTAATTTATTACAGAGTTCCGGTGCCTAACTTCAGGGTTCATCATCAGATCAGTTCGATATATTCCCCCTCTACTTTCAGTAAGATCGACTACACGTATAAACAAAGCAATTTTACTTGTTACGACGATTCTGCTGTGATCCTATGAGGAGTTCTGTTCCATATCTTGCAAGTTCATGATCAGATCACAACAATATTTCTATGGGACCAATTCGGAAGCATAACATTTCAATCAAAAAATAAATAAGTTCAAAATCGGTCCACAATTAACCGAGAAATCGGTAAACATACAAAAAAAAAAAACTAAAATACATTCAGCCGAACATAGAACCTCCTCCTTTTTGAAGTCGGTTAAAAAACAATACGTATGTGCATTTGCATCCAAAAACATGCTCCTTCATAATCCTTCTCACCGTACTGGCTTTATGTCCAACTCATAAGCTGTTTCTACCATAAAACTCTGGAATGTGCTTCCCCTTGACATCAAAAAAGCTGAAAGTAAATTTTCCTTCAAGCGTAAAATTCGGAACTACTACTTGAAGTCCTCTCAACCTTAGTTCGGTCTGATATTTTTCATAGTATTTATTAGTTTATAATTTTAGCATATATATGTATTTTATTATTATAAATAACTTTTTTTTTCTGTTACAAGTATCTGTTATTTGTTTATTGTGCAAACCTACCACAGTGTTGTCTTTTTTAACTCAAAGGTTGATTGGTAGAGAATGCCTTGTTGCATTAAGTCCGCCTATGTACCACTACTGTACATGAGTGGCAGGCGGTGCCTCCTTCTGCGAAGCAGTAATGCTAGCAAAGGAGGCGGCCGATCGCGTGAGGCAAAGGTCCTCACGCCCCAACCGCCGCCGGGATTCCGATCCCGATTTCCGGCCACCGTAGGCGCGGGCTTGCGGACGGCGTGCAATGGGTTGCTCGCCGTCCGATCGTCCGGTAACGTCCGGACCGAGCCCAAGTCGTCGACGGCGCGTAGTTTTTCACGCGCGCCTCAAGGAGATGTCAGCAACCGTAGGGGCCCAGCAGGGTCGAGGCCTACTGGTGCCATGGGTAATGCGAAAGTGATCCCCGGGGCCCTGGAAAAATGGTAAAGAAGGAACAGGAGTGGGTTTTTAGTCAGTAAAAGTCTGACACTATCTCGCGCTCCGCCCAAGAGCGGGCGATGTCATTAGATGATTTTCCCACCCGAAAAAAAAAACTACTGTACATGAAGTTTAAATAAATAAATAAATTTGAGTAAAATTCCAGTGCTAAAATTATGTTTTAAATTATAAATATTTTAACTTAATTTTCTAACTGGGATGTATAAGGGCGCGCATTATTTCAGTTGTAGACAGTTTCTGTCTAGAGCCTCTTTTTTGCAGTCCTGAAGAAAGTAATATTCCTATAGGTATGGACATTTATACGGAGCTGAGAGGAGACTTGGACAACATAGGTAAAACAAGAACGTTGCCCGATCAGGTTAGGGGGCGTCTGGAGCAAGCTTACCAGCTGTTAATTCTCACTGCTCTTTCAAACCGACGCTGTTTGTTTACGGCAGCTGTTTAAACGCTACCAGAAATGTATATTAGCACGATTAAAAAGGTTTAAAGCTCTCTAAAAACATAAACCAACCATATTATTTAAGGTCATTTATTTAAAAAAAAAATCTTATACAGTATCGCACATATATTACGATGAAGGAGATTAAGCAGAAAAAACTGGGCAAGTGCGAGTCGGGCTCGTGCACTGAAGGTTCCGTACAAACCTACCTATGTGAACAGTTCAATTCCTGAATGGAGTTTCGAAGATTTTTCCGAATCGCAAAAAAATTTTTTTTTTGTGACGTAACAACAAAGTTACTGTTTTCAGATTTATTCCTATATCTGTACTATAAGACCTTGCTATATGCCAAAATTTAGGATTCTGGGTCAACGGTAACTACGTTATGAATTTTGATTTCCTTGAGAGTGTCGAAATATACGTTTTTTGCGGCATAAACGACCGAATCTTTTTTTTTTTCGTTTACTAAGAAGTTTGATTTTTTCACAGCATCAAGGGACAGCAGACTTAACTATATGGTTTTAATTTCAGACAGACAGACAGATAGATAGACGGACGGACCACAGAGTGGTCCTATAAGGGATCAGTTTTTTTCCTTTTGAGGTACGGAACCCTAAAAACAGGCATCTTTAATAAAGTTTATAGGAATTTAAAAAATCTGTGGCAGTTTTTCATACTCTAGCTACGATGCATTGCGGCGAAAAGTAGTCTTTTATTTTATTATTTTGCAAGGAAAATGAACATCAAATAACGAATGCTGAATACGAAGTACGTACTACTATTAATGAAATATTATTTCTTTCCTCTTTAGATACAGTAACTGAAAGAATGTATAAAGTATTGATAGAAAAGTTAGGAGTATTAATTAGTACTTAATTACTTTTTATAATGTTTTCGCATCAATCATGAAGTAGCTCATATGATTACGAAATTTCCCAATAATCCTGTCCTGTGTAATCCTATCTATGGATTTTATTTATTCCAATAATTATCCTACGTATGACATTAAAATTGTTAATAGGTATTTATACTAAGATTTGTTGCAGACAGTAGGTTCTGATTTCGCTTAAAGTGTTTGTCTACTCAGTTCACTATTAAAATATTTTTTATCCTCTGCTCAAGATTTTTATATAGGTAAAATCAAAAGCTTTGCACAAAAGTAATTAACAAAACGAAGTAGAGCTAATTGTACCAGTCGGTTTTTCACCAACACAGAGTGTCACTTGTTTTCCAGATGAGATAACGAACAAATGCTACGGGGGTAGGCGACAGGCGTGTTTTTGAAAACTTGACATTCGTTGCTGTCGTAAAAATATAATGGTTCAACTTGTGTTTTACGATTGCTAGGAGTCCCGATGACGAAAACGGGAGATACCGTGTGAGCGTGTTGCGAAAATACTTGAATAATAATTAGGTTTTCAGCTTTATATTCGCATTTATTTCTGGACTTATGTGACCTTCAGTTAAACACATCAATTCAATGCTTGTGATTTATACGTGTGTTATTTGTGAAGATCGGATATAGTTTTTATTTATATTTATTTTAACTTCATGTACAGTGTTGGTACATAGGCGGACTTAATGCAACAAGGCATTCTCTACCAGTCAACTTATGGGTTAAAAAAGACATCACTGTGGTAGGTGTGCACAATAAATAAATAATAGATATTTCAAATAGACTGAAGTATCATTAAATTAAGTTGCTTACAATAATAAAATACATATATATGCTAAAATTATAAACTAATAAATGCAATTATGTTTTTAGTATTTTTAGACACGGATATATAGTTTAAGCATTATAGAACCCTTAAAGTGTTTATGTGTTCGAAAGTGTACATTGCGGGCGGTATTGCGCACGGTTCAGCAGAGGAAATAGATTCCTTTAGTCACATTTATGGCTAATATATTCATGAAAGTTTCACAAAATATTTGAGCGTACTCCCGTCTGCTTTGTTATGAGCGCGACATTGACAAAACACACACGAGCCCGTATCAACTTCATATTGAGACAAGCTTCCTACTTATGATGTCTTTGTGTAGGAATATTCTCATGAAAAGTGACTTATAAGATGCTTCTCGTTGTCCTCAGTCGTATTAGGTTCAAACAGGTATCTGCCTACACAAATCTTTGAAGAGTTTTTAAACCAGCACGGCTAGTACGTTTTGTTCTAAAATTAATACATTTATTTTTGATCAAGCATCAAAAGAAGTCTTCATAATTAATCGACTCGAAACTTGCTAGATTTAAACGGTGACTTGTGAGTATTTCTGTGTGTGACAAAAATGATTTCGATAGAAACTCAAAGTAAAATGTATCAAAAGGAGTGCTCGGAACTCGGAATCCAGTAGTGTAAAAGATTTTGGCGGCGTACGAAGAGAGAAGTTAAGCGAAATAAAGCGAATAGAGTGCACGTCACGGACACGCGGCGGCGCACGCGACGCGCCGCGCAATTTCCGCTTCGCTATCAGATGCGACGCTCGCGCCGCCCGGCCCGCGCCCGCACTTGCCACCATGTGAACTCAACCGAGAACGTGAACAGGGTGGTGGCTTCACTATGTTGCATTCTCCACTGAATAAAAAACATTCATACTGCGAATCTGAACGACACGATTCAGTGAGAAAATTGTTTAAGAAGTCATGTGCTTTTTAACGTAACATTGAGTTTATAGCTGTAGATAAAACAATGTCACAGCACCTTCTGCTGAAGTAAAGTATAAATAACTATGAATTCAAAACGTAGTTTATGCCATTCAACGTCCGTGACTGTTGTGCGACAAGTATTATGTGGTTTGGTCTGCATGAAAGATCTTACGAATGTTGTGTAAACTTGCCCTAAAATACGTTTCTAACAAGCTATTGATGTTAATGTACATGGTTCACTAGGTCCGGTAGCGCTTTTTATTTGGGTGTGCCCCTTTCTTGGCGGGCTCGGAATGGATTTAATAATTATGGAGCAAAGAAGCGAAGCGTGTGGGGTCTCGACGGAAGGATGGAGTGAGGCAGGGTGCGATTAAATCGCAGGCGTTTCGGCATGTAACAGGAAGTGGGTCAAGCGGCGCCGCCCGTGCTATTTATTGCGTTTCCGTCGAAATTGCAACCGCTATCTGGGATTTTTTATTAAAAGTATCCTTCCTAAGTGCATTTCTTCAAGACACCTTCATCTGGAAACCTTTGACGTGATTATTTAGTTCCCAATTCATGTGCGAGCAGCTAATGTATAGGGTAGTAAGGAGTCGTAAACAAATTCATAGCAGAGATACATATTCGTACATTGCGTGTTAGGACTTGAGGGTTATAAAACTGTGAAGATGGAAGTAGGTCGAGATAAGTTTTGCGAAGCCCATAAAGGTTCGACAAAGGCATACCATTAAAAGTTTTTTTATTCGATAACGCCTGCCGTTCAGACAGGGTAAAGTCTTAGTCGCTCAGCAATTACAGACAAGTGCCTTTAAATGAACCGAGCTCTCGAGCACGGCGCATCGCTTCGCACCCGACTGCGCCCACTCCGCCGCCTACCCATTTCCACGCTAACTGTGTTAATTTCATTTAAAAAGAGTATTTTCACTTATTACCTGTGTTTATGATTGCACGTCAATCGTTTTATCAATTACTT
The DNA here is from genome assembly GCA_905147345.3 of Mythimna impura. Taxonomy (NCBI): domain Eukaryota; kingdom Metazoa; phylum Arthropoda; class Insecta; order Lepidoptera; family Noctuidae; genus Mythimna; species Mythimna impura. The sequence goes on along the minus strand of LR990348.1, from coordinate 11,834,455 downwards.
TACAGACTTTTGTACTTTTTACTTGTCCTGGTTAATAATAAAATTGATTTTGACTTGGTTATTAATTTATCGAAGCTTAGACATTCTAAGCTTCAACATGGAACCTTAGGACACATAAGCTGCTTACAAGGATCAATGTATCAAGTTAGACAGATACTTGATCTATGGCAGTATAGCTGTTCCTATTGTGTTGATCTTATGGTAGATATTATTTACTTACTGTAAATTCAACTCAGAAAAAGAAATGTCTCCGGAAAGATTTATTTTTCATGTATTATTCATTCACGTGTCCTCGAGCGTTTTCATTTCGACGTGATATTTTGGTCGTCCGATAATGATATTTGCGGTGAACCCGTGGTATAGATACTTTTAAGTTAAATATTTAAAAAAAATACCATCCAAGTTGGTTAAGGTTTTTGAACAATTTATATTTTTTTGATGTATTCAAAAAATATATACTTCTAATAGGTTTTCATGTAATCTATAGGTAAAAAACTATTTTCTGTAATTTTATTTTTTATTTTAGATTCTGTAGTTACGGTCAGTTCAGGTCAGTCGTAACTACTCTGCATTCATTTATTTACCTTACACATCCGTGTTTGGGTCAGAGATATTCATGTGTGTACCAAATTTAACTCTATCAGTCCAGTACATTTAGAGCAAATTGGCTGTGACAGACGGACACACGAGTGATCCTACAAGGGTACTGTTTTTTTTTTATTCATATTTCCGAGCCCCAAAAATTATTAATATTCAACATAATTATGTACATTGAGTAGGTATTAAATTAAACACGTGATAATAAAATTAATATTCCCAAGTTAGTTGCACATATAATCAATGGAATAATATCTTTTTTAGAAAAAGTTGAAAAATCGCACGGTTTTCAATAAAAAGAAATTAAATTCTTATATATTTTATTATTTTCAGATAAAGTCCTTCCGTATGATACGCACTTTGTACCAATAAATTAATTTGGAAGGTTTGATACACATTTAACAAATTAATCAAAGAAAATTCACTATGCTGATCTATGAAAAATAACGTTGACAGCTAAGTAGCTGCTGCACGGTGTCTTTTCGGTAAGATTAGTGCAAAATGCGCGACGGTCTGTGTATCCGAAGATATTGATTTTGGAAAGTAGCCAAAAAAAACTCGTAGAGCAGGCACGCGTCAACTGCCGCGCTGCCCCTATCCCGACGTCAACCCTTTTACGAATATTAAATTCTGTTTTGCCACTTCGCGATTCCACATTTCACTGAAAAAATATGATCCGATTCGTAAGGCCTTTGCATTATTCACTGTTTTTGGCGATGCGCGCTCTCCCACCGGTGCGGTTGGAAAAACACATGTTAGCTTTACAAAGATTCATGTGTCTGTTGTACGTTTGTAGCGTTCAACGCAATTGTTTAACTAACTTAACTAATTAAACATTTGTGGAAAGCAATTAATCTAGCTTTCTTTATATCTGAATGACTGGACCCATGACTTAGATTACGAAATTCTTTAAAAGATACCGTTTGCAGATAAATAGATTATGAATTTTCATTTCAGAGTTCAAATTGCTTGAACCTTTAATTACTTTAAGGAAACTTGTATAAACGCGCTCTTGGCGAAGGGTTAATCCGAGCTTTGCTACGAAAATAGAACATTTGCCTGATTACAGACAAAAGGTGGCAACGTTCCTGAAAGGTTTCACTAAGAACAACATTAACTTAATGTTAGAAAATCACTGCGTTCAGGAAAGCTGTACGTGTGTTCTATGTGGTTTTAATACTGCGTAATAAAACAAAGTTATTATTCTAACTATGTAAAATAAGCATTATCTGTTACTGTTATTTGTCAAACATTCCGACGCAATGTATATTATTATTGAATAAATGAAATGAAATGAACAAAGATTTACGTATTTCCCTACTTTACAGATAGCTAAGGAGTGACTCCCCGCAAAGTTTTCTGTTGCTACTGTCTCCTTTTCTCTATGAGCGAGTCCGTTTCCGTTTATCTTTGGTTGTTTTTTTGTTAGTGTCAGTTTCTTTCGTTTTGTTTCTCATATTCCACCGCTACATTTGTCGTGCTGAAAGAAACTAAAGAAAGCTACTGTTGGAGAAATAAATATAGACACATAATATGTAAAGTACATTACATTTGTATCCTGATTTGTATTTCTTTAGAAGCAGCTAAATGAAAAAGTTATTAAATTAGTGAGAGATGTATTTTAGATAGTAATCGTCATAATACGAACGAAGATAAATCGTACACAGTTGTACGATTGAGTAGGTCTCGTACTGTTAATTGACGCCTGGCTGGGTTCGGTCTTAAATTGGTGTAAATCCTCAAGGCACAGATCATGCCAACCGAGCGGCGGCTCTCGACGTGCCTCCTCCAATTACTTTAATTAAAACAATACCACGGCACCAGTGCTTCGTCGACTCACCGCGTCTGTTTCCCATTTCCCTATTTAAATACGAAAACGAGCTCGTAGCTCGCGCTTAGAATGCAAGATGTTGCTATTCAACTGCTACACGAACATACAGAGATATTTAAATACATTCAGTTAATTCTACACGACGTTTTAGTATTTGATTATAAACTAGTAGATCATTGAAAACTTAGTTTCATTATACATAACACTGAGTTTGAATTAAAACAAGAATAATAATATTATAGAACTGCATCGATGCGGTCTTCAACTTTGCGGTAGTCATTTATACTCATTTGTGTCTCAAGCTCTTAGGCGAGTGGTTTAAAAATCGATTAAGGAGTCGGGTTGATTCAGCGACTTCGAAGCTAGTAATTTACTCTCGAGTTGGCTGAAGGCGACACCTGTCGAGCGAAGTGACGGTTGATAATACGACGCGAGCGCCATTCACGCGCACTGGAGTGCGAGGATGCGGATCCAAGAGCTATCCGCGGCTTTTACGTCGCCGAACTCAACTCGCACGATACAAATCTAAGTTGCTAACCGCAATGTTTTAAACACGTTGGTATAATAAAGGATTTAGGTACGGAAGATTATTTTTATTCGACAATATAGAAGTGATAAATGTTTGATCTGTATCTTTGGATGTTAAGACAACATTTATCAAAGAACTTCTAGCGGAGGTAATATAAAGCTGCTAAATCCTAGCATCATCTGCGGGATTACAGTTTACACGAGGTCGGCAACGTCGCGAGGGCGGCACGGCATAGCACATCTCCGACGGGAGGCAACTTTACCAACTTTCTTAAGGGCGGTTAGCGAAGTTTGACGTGCACGCGCCAGCACCGTAAGCTCTGGGATTTGATACTTGGTAACAACATCCAATAAAGAGGCAGGGCACGCATGTGTTTACGTAAAACGTTGCAGCAAAAGCGCCAGCACTTTAGTTTTTAAGGCTTCGATCTTCAAAATAAATTAATCGTGCTTGTCGTCAGATTTTTTTTTCAGGTGGGAAATCATTAAATGACTGTTCCAAGGACAAGTCCTGCCGTAGTTTTGCTAGCGTAGCCAAACATGATAAAGTATTTACTGACAGTTTCAATGAAAAAAAAAACGTTAGTAAACACAACATAAGTAATTGACTATGTTATTATTACTATGTTATCAACCCGCACTGGGCCCACGTGGTGGATTACGGTCCATTCCCTCTCCCTGAGAGGAGGCCTGAGTCCCAACAGTGGGAACATTATGAGATCGACTATGCTATTACTATGTTACAAGCATATAAAGCACAAAGCTAATAGTGTAAAAACTTGAATTGGAGTGTATTCAGATATACTACAAAGTAATCTTACAACTCGATCTATCGGTATTATATTGGTATAATATTGTGTAATGGTAAAAACAAAGAACAGTGCCTATTTTTATCTCATTAATTTTCTTTCATATACTAGTTCGCCTATATAATGCTATCCTAAAATTACCTTAACACGGTTTACTTGCTTCAGATAAAAAAACAAAAAGAGTTGGAAATGTAATTATTCACAGTCATCTTAATCGTGGTGGTGAAAGCAGTCGACTGTGTTATTAGTAGGTGGCTGGTGGAGCGGAGGTTCAGGCAGGCGGTCTCGGGGAAGGGCTCATATAACTTCAAGTTTGGTATCAGGCCCGCGCGTCCACCGGCGGCGCGGCGAGGCGGTAGGAAGCTACCTCGAGTTTTATGAGTTTAATCAAATCGTTTTAGGGGTGTCAGGGCGTGCCCTAACGGCTGATTGTATGTGCCGAACACGTGTGCTGACCCGTACGATTTCTACTCAATACGTACAAACATAGTTTGGCTAAAATGAAACTGTTACAAAAATGTTTCTTTTATTATACACACCGGGAGGGGAACACGCGAAACATGTATTAGAGTTGAGGTCGTTTTGTTGGTAAGTGCGGCGTTTGTGCGTAGCGGTCCCACCTTGGGGTTAGTTTGTTAAGATAAAATCTGAAAGTGACGCAACTGGGTGTGCTCAGTGAATATTGGTGCTTTTGATTTTAATTTATTTTATTACAGGCTTTATTCTCATTGGGGTTTGTTTGTGAAACTAATATGTTATAAACTCACCAAATTACTTAGGTAGTATTTTTGTACTGTATATGTTTTCTTTTTATAGGCTATATTCGTATTTGAATGCAAATAAAGATCATGACTGTCAGCGAACACCTCCGTCGTAAAGTACATGTTGTATAATATATAAGCCTATCTCGGTGGGGCGGGTTGTAGTAATTCTTTTCTAAGCAGCGCGTAAAGTTATTCAAAATATGTATAAGTTACATCCTAAGCTGGTCGTAAAATGGTATTACAAACGTTATGAAGGCCGGGGTTCGGCCGGATCTCATCACTTAGGGTTGTACGCTGAAGACGACTATCTTTCAATAAACCCATAAAATTGCCTCATCCAAAGCGAGTTCCGACCTCGCCCGTCCCGGCTGCTTGCTGTTAACAATGCACACGTCAATATTAAATTTTAGGTGAGGTATCAATATATCGCCGTTCAAATTTTAAGGGTAATATCCTGATTCGAGTTCTCGACGTTCGCCCTGAGATTATCTATTGCTTCGATACTCGTCTTCTGAAATACATGCTTCCAAGGAACATCGTGAAAATATTTTTTGGTACGAAATATTGTTAAATATTTAAATAAATCGCTTTGGGAATTTGATGCTATAATCATTTTATAATTCTTGTTTTGTAAATTGGTTTTGTAGGTACAGCTAATAAAAAACTTTTTACAAAATAAAAATACAACCAACTTTAATGTAAAAACAAAAAAATCAACTTCAAGTGCAAAATAACTTTAATTTCGGAAGAATGTTTCTATAATAGTTTTGTCTCTTCGTTATTTAACACCAACTTCCAAAATTAAAGTTATTTTGCGCTATTCAGTGTTTTTTTTTTACATTGAAGTCGGTTGTATTTATTTTTTGTAATAAGTTTTTTATTTTACTCCTTTTAGTTATGGTACCATCACTAAAAAGTGCCCCTCAGCCAAACTTAAATACTTTATAGCCAAAGTGCATCTCATGACAATTCTAATAATCCCAAACAAATTAATGTAATCTAACCGAGACTACATTAATTTATTACAGAGTTCCGGTGCCTAACTTTAGAATTCATCATCAGATCAGTTCCATATATTCTCCCTCGTCTATCAGTCAGTCATCGACTACACGTATATATATAAACAATTTTACTTGTTACGACGGTTCTGCTGTGATCCTATGAGGAGTTCTGTTCCATATCTTCGAAGTTCATTATCAGATCATAACAATATTTCTATGGGACCAACTCAGAAGCATAAAATACTTATCAATAAAAAAAAAAATGTCGAAATCGATCCACAATCGAAGTCGGTTAAAAAGACGTTATAGTTTATTTCAGGTACGTCATAAAAGTGCAGTCAATCAGTACGTGTGCCATATTGCGACGTAGCTGGGTGCCAAGCAGTAATGAGATGCACGGCGTGACGCGGGCGGCGCTGGGTGCCGGGCACATGCAAGTTAGATGAGCCGCGCGCCGTGCTCTCTCTACAGGTGACGTCCGACTTATTTTTAATGCACAACATCTATTGCAATTTGTTGAGACTCAAGAACTCGTTTATAAAGAAGGATTAACTTACGAGCGCTGTCTGCTGCTTTATCTTGTTGGTACACGAACCGCAAATGACAAATAATGTTTTATTTTTTTAGCTTAGGCAAGTAAGACATTTAAAAAAGTATTATTTATATAAGCACAATCAGCCTTTTAATGTTCCCACAGCAGGGACTCAGGCCACTCTAAGAGAGGGAAAAAAGTATTATATTATTATATATTCATAATATAACAAGAAAAATAAAACAATTAAAGGCCATAAATGTATTATCAAAAGCGAAACTGCGCGTAGCAATTGTGCTACGCCCGTAGCACTATTGCTACGAGTTTGCTACGCTAGGCATTTAGACTCGAAATGCGCTCAACGGGTTAAATAAATAAATGTATTAATTATTTTACTAATATTCGACGCCTTGTTCAAAACAGTAGCAGTACACGATTGTTATATTACGTTACATCGTTAGCTGAGAGAGGATAAGGGTTGTTTCAAAATAACATCAGACGCATTATCAGCAGACGAATAAGAATGACTTGAATGCCAATGAGATACAATTGGTATTCCACGCAAATACAAGCACATCTAGTATAAATAAACACAAATAGATTACGAATTAGATAAATACCTTGTTCATCAGAAATGTGTTACGACGAGAGCAAACATTTCAGGTAGAAGATTCGTTTAGTACAAGGATAGAAGACAAATTAAAAGAGCACTGAAACGCTAATTCCATTACGATTCGATGGACGGCAAAAGTCGCCTCCGTTGGACTCAAAGCCGGTAAAACGTAATTGCGACTTCACTAAGCTGGGCTCCGCGCAGCCCGATACGGACGAAAGGGGACCTCTCTGTAACGGCTGATATAAAAGCGGCAATAAATTTAACAGGATGAACGCACTACTTACACAGAACGAGCGCGGACGCCGCCGGTGCCCGTAACGAGGGGGCACGCAACCACCGCTCTGTGTTTTAACCCGCCCCCGCCCTCCGTTTTTCAGGCTTCCCAGGACATTTTTATTTTAAACCGTTTTATTAATGACCTATGGTATTCTACCTTTTCTATGAATATCATGGTTACTGCCTTGAATATCATCATCACTTCTTGTGAGTGTAATTTTGCTTCGCCAGTATTCCCTATATTATTTTTTTCCAAATCGTCATCTTTTAAAGGATGACCAGTGAATGCCATTAAAAAGTATGAAATCTGAAAAACAGTCATGGTGGAAAGACAGATAGCAATAGTTTGCTATCAATATTTGAAATCAATTGACTGAAAATTATTTATTCCCAAAAACCGCAGGTGATCCTCCGCTACGTTTTAAAGTTCAATGGGTCTTGCTGACGGACTGTTTAACGATCAAAAGTATTTCCCAGAGGAAGTAGCGAAAAAGAATAAAGTGTTGTTACAAAAATATGTATAGATAATCCGACGATGCATGAAACATTAACATTTCAGGCACGTGCTTTATTTTAAGCATCTATCGGTATATATCTATTTTTTTTTTGCGGTTTTGGCAGGCAACTTTTTATGAACCAAGAGTTATTTATTCATCGTTTTGTTCAACTTTTACAAGGTTCCTAAAGACAGAAGGTGCCGTCGAAGTCGGCCCATAAACGTAGCAAGACGAACGTGGAACTTGGACGTGTACCATGAAGGTTGGTTAAAGGCGGGTGCGGGAAAAAAGTATCAGGAACAACTTGGGAGATGCTTTGCACAGCAAAGGGCAATAACTAGTTATTAAAATACAACACTAGATGGTCAATTATGAGGATTTGTAAGAACTGATTTGCTCTTAAATCTTTCGCATCTTAACATACATAAATTACTTTTAGACTACAATTTATTTACGTAAGATTTTTGCGCTTCGTTTTTTGGTACCTGCTGTTACAAATCGCTTTAGGAGAAGTGAAAACAACCCAAACAATAGGGAAGAGAAACAATCGTCACAAGAATTTTGTAACAAAAGTACCTAAAAGAAAAATAGTTAATGTCGTTATTTTGGATACACATGTTTATTGCTATGAAACATGGCAGCCTCATAACAATCCCTTTCACTCTCCACAAATTGGAAGGAGCGCGTAAAGGAAAACATGGCTATAAATAAAACTGGCAGATCAACTAGATAGGCGGCCATTACCCGAGATAAGCACGACTTATATACGCGATACGTTCTTCGCTTCGGCAGATTAACGGAATGGGACTGGGTTTGTTTGCAGATATCGACGTTGAAACATTTTGGCAAGTCACAGCTCGGAAATTTATTGTGGTGTTCAGGGAGATATCTTCTTACGGACTCATTAAAAAGGAGACACGTCGTACATAAATCAGGGGCAGGCGTCGGCAGCGGCGCGACCGCCTCGGCGGCTCTTATCGGCACCGAGTGCGCCGGCAATAGGCGCTATCCGGTTCCGTCGTCGTCGTGCCATCGCTCCATTGTATCTGCGCCGCGCCACTGTGAGCTACCTCCAAGCTAGCGTCCGACCACCGACAACTTATTACATTATCCGTTTAACCGATACTTGTTTCCATAAAATACCGAATAGACACCAGCGCAACCCGAATTAACACCAGGTTTATTATCCACGACAATAGAACTTTACACGATATTAATTAAGGTAACATAAGCATAGTAAAATTTAAAGCACTTCTTTAGACCATAAAGATTTCAGTGAGCGTCACTAGTTCACTGGACCCGGAAGATCCTAACTTTTCGGAGTGCCCTGGAAATTTCCAACATTACGACCACCCGCTCCCCTTGAATTATTACACACCTACTTACATGCCGCCGAGAGTGCAAAGTTTTCTTTCTTGTTTGCATGAAATTCTCTCATTGTTATTTTAGTCGTAGCTTAGCATGCAACGGGTGTTCATAAAAATATTTTTACAAGCTAACAACAAACAAACGTTTTGGTTTTTTACGGTGACAAATTGATCAATGTTGGCCGGTTGACACAGGCAGTTAGATGCGTACATGTGTCGTGTGACGTTACTCGGGAGTATCGGGCCGCGTGACCGAAGGGTGTACACGAGTGGATGGCTGAACAAATGACAATAATTGGCGTGCAGAGAGCAACGACATCGCGGCGCTCAGTGCTGGCACCGACTTTAATTGACTGGTGATTTCAATTAATGCACATCGGTGAGTTCACGAAAAACCACTATTCCTGGCATAATGGCACCAGATATTCACTCAAAATGTCATTGGCAGCTCTCTCGCTGTACATTTATGGCTGTGATGACGACCAATAAATGTAAATTTTATTATTTACGGCAGATTTAACGGCAGTGAACTCTTTTACCAATACCGTAAATTCTAAAGTGGTACGTGTACATACAGGCGGTTAAAAATCATAATGCACGCTCTGTAAAGTGTGTCACATTGACAGTGCAGCTGTGCCATCGGACTCTACCCTGGTCTGGTCTATCTCAATCAATTTAATTAAATAGGTAACCTTTTCATACAAGAAAATCTTTGCCTTTTCTCTGTAAACAGGTTGACTAGGTAATTAATCAAGATATCAAACAACACAGATAAGTGGCGTGATTGAGCTTAGATTTTATCAAATTCAGCAGAAAAAGAGATTAGACGAGGCGGTGTTCCGTGTTTGCGGCGGTTAATAAAGGTTGATGAAGGCTCGGCAGCGCCGGGATCTGTAGTAAGGGCGAGGCGGAGATAGAAAACGCGGTCTGCTCGAGTACTGATAAGGCTATTAAAAGTTACGCTGACAGACCAACGTCTGGATTAAACAGATACCTACTGAAAGTACCGATACCAAAGAAAACCTTTTAGAAGAAAACAAACCCAGTAAAGCGAGGGTTTTGCAATAACAGAAGCTACTCTAAAATGGTAACCGCCCGGTAGTGTTGCAGCCCGAGCGAAAGAAATAAGTCGCTACCTTTCAGCTGTTGTTTGTTTTAGAAAGCGTTTCACTGATTCAAGTTTTAGTAGGATAGTTTTTTTTTTGTCTTTTCAGAAGAAAAGGTTAACTTTTGTTATAAAATGCGCACGGTAGACTACAATACGCGTTACATGTTAGTTTCATTATTCAACCTCAACGCCTACCCTTTTTAATGTGAAGGCAGAGATCCTGACTGCGGCCTTAGGTTATTTTAGCATCGGAACGAATCATGTGTAATTGCAGTTTTTTCTTATTTGATAAAATCGAATTTGCTTAAAACTTCTGACTTTCAATTAATTATGTAATATTGACAAATACTGAAACTACGTGTTAAAATTTCAAAGATTACGGGCGGAACGGGTTAAATAAATATAAGCTTTAAAAAATTAATCATCTCTTAAAATATATTTGCTGTACTTTCGTGGAAGTGTCCCACAAGAACACCACGATTTTATAGCATGTTACCTATAATATAAAATGAGTTGTGTGGACTAGAACAAAAGACACGTGCGAGGGAATTTTGTTCAAAGCAATTATTGTGAATAGTGCTCACTTCAGCGACGGTAGAAATTCGCGTATAAATCGCGTCACAGACCACAAACAAAAACGTGCATGTGGACCGGCGCCCATTATTCTCGACTGCATAATCGCTTCGTCCGACGCCCGCATCGCTTCCCTTGCTATTTTATTTCCTCCCGGCATAGTTGTGTTTCGACTAGGCGGAGCTTTTTCAGCATAGCTTCAGTAGGGAAATTAAACCATGTTTAATTCTGTTTAAGGTCTGGTTCCGGTTAGTAGATGCAGGGAGTCGATGCGACCGGCGACAGACCAAAGCCACCACGCTACAATTCTGGCACAATGTGTGTCCGTTTTAATAGGATTAAACTCATTGTTACATACGAGCTGAAAGGACCATGAGCGAAACGAAATTGTTTCTAACGAAACCGAAGAGAATATTGCGAACACCGCATTTCGATTGGGGAAAACGGAAACCTATTCCTTTCAGCTCACATGAAAAGAAAATAAATTTAGACAATCTTTTCGGATGAAAAGGAAGATTAGTTGTTTCACCAACGAGTGCATGGAGGAATAAAATTCACATATATAGTGAGGGTTGGATATATTATGATACCACTTTTAGTTTCAAAAATATGTCTATATCATTTAAAAAAAAAAAAAAAAAAAATTACACCGACTTCAATGTAAAAAAAAAACACTGAAAAGTGCAAAAATAACTTAAATTTCGGTCGGAGTTTCTATAACAGTGTTGTATCTTCGTTATTTAATACCGACTTTCGAAATTAAAGTTATTTTGAAAGAAAGAAAGAACGAAAATATTTTATTTGGCACGTATGGATAAACACACTGTAAAAACAAAATTTAAGACAACTAAGAAAAAAACACAGAAAATACCACTGACACAATGTGTGTCTCACGGTTGCGCCAAATAGTTCCACTTCAGCAAAAAATGCCAGACAACTACATGGTAGTCAGTGGTAGTTGCTTGACGCTGGTTTTCAACTGAAACCTTATTGAGAGTGAACGGCAGTTATTTACTTATTAGTATTATGTGTAGGTAATGTATAAGTATTATGTGTAAGGTAAATAAATATATATAAATGTTAATGTGTGATAAATGATTTTGATTTTGCACTTTTCAGAGTTTTTTTTTTTGAAGTTTGTTGAAGTCGATTGTATTTTTGTATGTAAAAAGTTTTTTATTTTACACTTTTTAGTTATGGTACCATAACTACAAAGTACCCTTCAGCCAAACTTAAATACCTTACAGCCAGAGTGCATCTCATGACAATTCCAATAATCCAAAACACGGTTAGGTTACATTAATTTATTACAGAGTTCCGGTACCTACCTTCCGGCTTCATCACCAGATCAGTTCGATATATCCCTTTTCTTTCGGTCAATCATCGACTACACGCATAAACAAAGCAACTTGTTACGACAGTTCTGCTGTGATTCTATGAGGAGTTCCGTTCCCTATTTTCAAAGTTCATGATCAGATCATAACAATATTGCTATGGGAACTTGGAAGCATAACCTTTCAACCAAAAACATATTTTTCGAAATCGGTCCACAATTGACCGAGAAATCCGTGAACATACATTATAAATAAAAAAAACTTTTTACAAAAAAAATACAACCGACTTCAATGTAAAAAAACACTGAAAAGTGCAAAATAACTTTAATTTCGGAAGTCGGTGTTTCTATAATAGTTTTGTCTCTTCGTTATTTAACACCGACTTCCGAAATTAAAGTTATTTTGCACTTTTCAGTGTTTTTTTACATTGAAGTCGGTTGTATTTTTTTTGTAAAAAGTTTTTTTATTTTTCACTTTTTAGTTATGGTACCACCACTAAAAAGTACCCCTCAGCCATATTTAAATACCTTATAGCCAGAGTGCATCTTATGACAATTCTAATAATACCAAACACGGTTAGATTAAATTAATTTATTACAGAGTTCCGGTGCCTAATTTCAGGCTTCATCATCAGATCAGTTCGATATATTCCCCCTCTTCTTTCAGTCAGTCATCGACTACACGTATAAACAAAGCAATTTTACTTGTTACGACAGTTCTGCTGTGATCCCATGAGGAGTTCTGTTCCATATCTACGAAGTTCATGATCAGATCATAACAATATTTCTATGGGACCAACTTGGAAGCATAACCTTTCAATCAAAAAAAAAAATTTCAAAATCGGTCTACAATTGACCGAGAAATCGGTGAACATACATAAAAAAAAAAAATAAAAAACATACATTCAACCGAACATATAACCTCCTCCTTTTTGAAGTCGGTTAAAAAATATAAAAAAACATTCAGTCGAACATAGAACCTCCTTCTTTTTGAAGTCGGTTAAAAACATAGATTAAAAGAAACCATTTATCCAATACCTTATAGTTTAGTACCTATGTTTTTTATCTTATACGATAAAATCCAATACTTTCGTTTCGCAAAACATGCAATTTTTCAGAGGCTTTTCAATGGCAAAATTTACTCGGTATAATTGTACCATTTAGAAGCAAGTTACATCAAGACATGACAATTGAGTTTTTAAAAACGTTTTTATTATTTTCAAAAGTGACTAGAATAATATTCCAATTAATATTAGGTCAAAGAGTAATATTTATATTATTATTTATGCAAAAAAACAAAAAAATCTTGTGAGAAACCAGATTTTTATAGTTTGTGTGGCTTTGCCCGCATGAAAATAGAAAATTAACCTAAAGGAACATAACCCCGGAATAAGTATACGAGCCTATTAATAATAATAATAAAAAATCGGGCAAGTGCGAGTCGGACTCGTGCACTGAGGGTTCCGTACAAATTAACCTATGAAAACAGTTCAATTCCCGAATTGAGTTACGAAGATTTTTCCGATCTGCAATTTTTTTTTTGGGACGTAGTTAACCACAAATTTACAGTTTTCAAATTTTTGCCTACTTGTACTATGAGACCTTCCTCCATGTTCAGGATTATAGGTCAACGGGAAGTACCTTTTGAATTTTGGTTTCCTTGAGAGTGTCGAAATACACGTTTTTTTAAGTATCTTTTTTTTTTGTTAATTTAGATGTTTGATTTTTTTACAGCTTCAAGGGACCGCAGACATGAGTGACCGCAGATATGGTTTTAATTTCAACTCTATACCTTCACGCATTCCTGAAAGGGTCTTGACAGACAGACAGACGGACGGACAACAAAGTGATCCTATAAGGGTGCCGTTTTTTCCTTTTGCGGAACCCTAAAAACTCACACAAATTTACTTTCGTCTGTTAATATTTATTTATTAAAACTTTATGCACTAATAAGAAACACTGTGAAAAGAAATCTATACCTACATATGATAAATGTACAACATCGATGTAGATAACTTGTATACATTAAAATTATGTGTAACTTGATATATTACTTAGACTTTGTTTCATCGAAATCGGTTGACTATATCGAAAGATATATTAATTTAAAGTGTTCAAGAAGTAAACACCACACGCAATTGACTGTTATGCGGTACAAAGTTCGCCGGGTCAGCTAGTACAATAATAAATGTATACTTAGATAAATACATACAAGTTAACAATGTTATTATGAAAAACGTATCTAACAAATCAACGCTGTGATGATCCCATCAACTTTTGGCAAAAGTATTCACATGCCTTCACCTTAAGGGAACAGACTGGAAGCCACCCTGATATTCAGCGGGAGTGCATTCTAAACAGAGATCGCCTGGACAAAGAAGAAGGTCTGGATAAACTCAGGGGTATCCAGAAAAGCACACAGAATAGTCAGGGCTCTTAGTGCTCGATGGTGATGAATGGGTAACCATTTTAATAGTGATCGTTGCTCGGATACATCATCATACTACGGAGGTTGAACACAAATCGAATACAGTTATTCAGCAGGCGGTCAAGTTTATTGAGGAGACCTGCATTTAGGTCATAGTAGCAAATATTACCATTGTCAATAATAGGAAAAATTAGGAACTCTACAAACAATGCCTTTATGTGAGCTGGATAAAGATTTTTTTAAGTCGATAGAGCGACCATAATGTTCCGTTACTTTTTGACTAACACTGCCGACTTGCTTCCACCAATCGAGACAGGTACGACATGCAGACCTTCTCTTATGGTGGGAAATCATCCAGTGACATTCCCGCGACCCGCACCAGGTCATCGGACCGATGACCTTGTGGGAGGGGAGGCCTTCCAACGCTGCGTCTTCCGGTACGTGGTCGCCACTCTAGAACCTTTCGTCCCCATCGACCATCTGTTCTGCGTGCGATGTGCCCTGCCCATTGCCACTTAAGTTTGGCGATTCTTCGAGCTATGTCGGCAACCTTAGTTCTCCTGCGGATATCTTCATTTCTGATTCGATCACGCAAGGAAACTCCAAGCATAGCCCTTTCCACTGCCCTTTGGTTGACTTTAAGTCTTCTTAGGAGGCCCATTATAAGCGACCACGTTTCGGAGCCATATTATTATGTCATCACTGGCAACACGCACTGGTCATAGACTTTCGTCTTGAGACACTGTAGTAGAAGATACCGTGCAGCTTCTCGAATGCTGCCTAACCGAGGCGGATTCGACAATTAAGATTCAAAGCATTTTATTTCAAATAAACCATTTACAGGCACTTTTGATTGTCCTCTTTCTCGAAGTTAGATCTACCCAACTTCCTTGCTGGCCTGCCACCATGGGATTTGGAGGCAACAGTCCTTGCACGCATGCACGATTTGTGCGTGGAGATGCAACGCCGGGGCGAAACTCCGCTGCCGCGCCAAGTCGCGGCATGGTGGACAGAGTTTCGGCGGGATCTCATGGTGGAATGGCGACGGCGACTGTCGCAACCCAGTGCTGGGCACGCTAAAATTATGGCGATAAGTCCCCTCTTTGAGGAGTGGCTGGAGCGGCAACACGGCGTCTTCACTTTCCGCATGACGCAGGTCCTCACCGGACATGGCAAGTTCGGGAGGTTCCTGCATCGGATTCAGGCGGAAGCAACGCCCGGGTGTCATCATTGTGCGGACCACCCAGAGGACACGGTGGAGCATACGGTGGAGGTGTGCCCCGCTTGGGCGGAGCACCGCCGTGTCCTCGTGGAGGCAATTGGCGGCAGCGACCTTTCGCGTCCGGCCCTGGTTCAGGCTATGGTCCGGAGCGAGGAGGAATGGCAGGCGGTCGCCTCCTTCTGCGAAGCAGTAATGCTAGCGAAGGAGGAGGCTGCACGCGTGAGGGAACGGACCTGTAATTCTTAAGCAGGATATTGTCGCCCTTCCTAAAGAAGAGTACCACCATACCTCTGCTCCATGCTCGTAGTGTTTTTTCCTCGAGTATGAGGAAATCAAATAGGTTTTCCACCCACCTTCAGGAGTTCGGCTGTAATTCCGTCCTCACCCGACGCCTTGCTGTTTTTCAGCTGCTTCAGAACCATCCTAATCTCGTACAGGCTGACGTCCGGGATTAGTGATTGCAATCCGGCGTCATTTTCAGTCCGGCCGGATTCGGTCGGATCCGGCCGGATTGATCAAATCTAGATGACTTTCGCTTTTCGGTTCAAAATGAACTGTTATTAAGTTAACCAAGTGTCATAGTACATAATATAGGTAGTTTATCAAATGTAAAACCTCTATTATAAGTATATACAAGGAGAAACTGACTGACTGACATATCAACGCACAGCCGAAAATACTGGGACTAGCAGCGAGAAATTATGCACAAGGTTTCCTTTTATGACGTAGGCGAGCACTAAGAGAGGATTTTACAGATTTCACTCCCGAAGGGGATGAAACGGGCTCCAAAGTTTGTATGGAGAAACCTTATACGCGGGCGAAACTAGTCTGCATATATTTATTGATATATCTATTGATTGTGTTACTTAGCTAGCTTTAAGATTGCGTCATTTCGCGTAAATAAACTGTTTTTCTTTCTTTCTTTTTCTTTCTAGTATAATATAAAATCAATTTTATTTCCATTCCAATGTAAAGATTTAACAACAAGCAAACAATTATAATGTAACTAGTAAAATTTTAACGATGTAACAAGTAGCTCAATCTTCCTAGATTTCACTTTCACAGATAAATCAATTATTTTAGTAAGTAACTTTATAAAATCTAATATTATTAACCTTACGTAATTTACTGAAATAAGATCACAATAATTATTAAAGTATTTTGAGAATTCTAACAAACAAGTCTTGTATTTATGACAGACATCATCATGATTTGATGAATTTGTCTAATGAATGGCACAATTATCACAATAATGAGTTTGTATTATAATTACAACACAGTTTAATCAACTTACGATAAACAATTATTTAAAGTAGAATTTTAAGTAATAATTGTCTTAGTATTTATTATACATATATTATACGAAAATCTATTTTGATTTTGAAAAAAAGGATCGTACAAAAACAAATAGTGTTAATTGTGTCATCCGAGTGAGCAAGTCGACTTCTAAAAGAGCTGCAAATATAGCCTGCGGCCGAAAAGGCCTTTTCAGCTTCTACACTTGTCGGCTTTATTGTCAGCAAATAATCATGAATAGCAGAAAAGTATTCTCCTCGAACTCCGTCACTTTCAAAAGTAGTCATTTCCTTTTTTAGTATTTTATCAAAATCTTTCTCTTTTTTAGTATGTACCTATACTATAACACGTGGTTTTTGCTGGATTTGTAATTGTAATTCTTCCTGTAATATCATATATTTCTTTAGTGATGGTGAATCTAAGTTCTCTCCACTATTTCTTCCATCTTTGCCAAAAATTGCTAGCAATGGATCCGGTCGCCGGATCCGGTAAACGTTAAATGATGCCGGATCCGCAGGTTTAGCGAATTCGTTTATCTGGATTGCAATCCCTGTCCGGGATATCTTCGGTATACTGTTAAGTTATATTTAGTAGTTCGGTATAGTGTTAAGGTATAGTGTTAAGTTAATCTAGCTCTTGGGTCATTTGCTAGATTTGCAGCGGGTTTAGTAGTAGTATAACTCCATAAAATGCCTCGATCTCGATGCCATCGTCGGTCTTCAGTTTTGTTAGCTGGCTCTGCCCAATAGACAGATCCCGTGCAAATACTTTGGAGCCCTTATTCCGCTCAATAGCGTCCTTAATCCTCTCGGTATTAAAGCGGCGAAGGTCGCGTTACAGAGACTTCGAGATCCGTCTATTGAGCCAGTATCTGCACGTATCTTCTGAAGATTGCAGAATCATCTCACGCCTCCTCTTCATGAGCTCGAGATTCGGATCAGAGAGCCTTTTGTTCTTATTTGCTGAACCGCTGAACGGATTTACATAATTAAAATATTATTAGATTCGTCTTGATAACCCAAGTGTTCTTATATAGATGATGTCAAAAAAACCAACATAACGACTGTGAGACGCTATACTTTAGAGCAACCAAATCAATTTTTTTTATGCTGCTATATGCATATCAAATTAAAGGGTTCATCATGAGGATTCCAAAACGGTTTAACATGACCATATTAAAAAAAATACAATAGGAAATATGTTATTTATTATCTACTAGCTGTTATACGCGACTTCGTTATCTACTCCCCTTTTTAAGGCAGTCGTGTAATAAAATGTTTTCCATTTCAGAGATATATTATTCCCCTGGGAATTAAGTCCAGTTCCCGCGGGAAAATAAAAAGAAGCCTTGTAACATCAACTATCCGTCTCCTCTTTGAGGCGTGGCTGGAGAGGCGTCACGGCACCCTCACCTTCCGCATGATGCAGGTCCTCACCGGACATGGTAAGTTTGGGAGGTTCCTGTACCGGATTTAGGCAGTAGAAACAATCGGGGGTGTCGCCATTGTGCGGATCACCCGAAGGACACGGTGGAGCATACGGTAGATGTGTGCCCCGCTTGGGCAGAGCACCGCCGTGTCCTCGTGGGAGCGATCGACGGCAATAAGCTCTCGCGTCGGGCTCTGGTACCGGCCATGGTCCGGAACGAGAAGGCAAGGCAGGCGGTCGCCTCCTTTTGCGAAGCAGTAATGCTAGCGAAGGAGGCGGCCGCACGCGTGAGGGAATGGCCCTCACGCCCCAGCCGCCGCGCCTTGATCCCGACCCCAATTTCCAGCCACCGTAGGCGTAGGCTTATGGACGGCGAGCAATGGGTAGCAGTGAATGGTGTACACTCTACACTATCCTCTCATACCTGTACCAAATAAGTAAAAATAAAAAAAATATATGGAAAGGTAAATCGAAATAATTAATAATCTATGAGTCTGCGGAGACTACAGTGTCCTCACATTCACATTATAAAAAAGAAGCTATATAAAAATAATAATAAACCAATTAAGCTGTTGATCCCCGCACGAACGCCGGCTCTCGGGCGCCATTGTCTTACTATTGTGTCTCTAATTACACTACTCAACGAGTTAATAAACGTTTTTATCGCTCGGAAGTATTAGGTATAGTCCAGTAAGATTATAAAGAAAAATATGAATAAAGATAAACATGTATAAAATGAAATTAGAACAGAGATGGAACAGTCAATAGACCTATAAGTAGACCATGTGACCGTTTCTACTGATGATAAGCTATGAAACAGGGAGAGTAAGATGTGCTATGACGATGCGCCGTCGTGAGATAACTGCACAGCTGCAAGGTGAGCAGCAATTCACTTTCCTCCATGAGTTCTTTTTCGAACATTGCGAAATATAAAATATTTTTTTACTTCCATGAAGGCACGTCTACGTTCGGTGAAAACGCGCATATACTGGAGTTAGTCTGCTCTGCACATGGCTACACTACTCGCGACTATTCATAGCACGCGACCAGAGCATTTATAAAGAGAACGCATCCATCCATAAAAAAAGATAGCTTAGTTGAACTCGTTTTCACCAGTGCTAAAATATATGGACCAATGTTTGGTGAATATCAAACGCGTCCAAAGCAACGTAGCATAGCACATACTTGGAGGAAAACCACCCTTACTGTTCCTTTTCTACTATATTGGTACGCAAGCCTAAACATGATTTTGATAAATTTGACTTTAGATATTCGTATTATTTCATTCATCCAAAGGTAGACCTATAAGTAGACCATGTGACCGTTTCTACTGATGTTAAGCTAACATCTAAGCTAATATCTAAGTTCATAGTGTAGGAATAAAATTAAAATATGCACGTGAATCAAATTACACTGAGGTCGACAAGTAGAAAATACCCAAGGTATTAAGTCCGCCTTAGTACTGTTTTTATTAGTGCATAAAGTTTTAATTAATAAATACCAATATTGCTGCGTCACTAAAAAACAATTTTCATGAATTATTACTTCGCATTATATAAACCGCTGTTGAATGTGATTTATACGTTGCAATCAATGATACCGCTTTCGTTAACTATGCTAATTCACAAATTTGAATAGGCAGCTATTATTGGAAGTTAGCCGCAGTCTGAATGCTTACGTTTCTAGTTCCATCCATTACGGATTCAGATTAATTGCTCACTTAATGCTGCTCGTAATAAACTAAATCCGGTGCCGTGACCCATCTACTTAGACGTTTCAGCTGGAGGAATTGTTAAGCGAGTAGGAGAAATTGAATTAGGCTGAGCGGCCGACGTTGTCAGAGCGAGCAAAGCGCGATGGCGGCGGTCCCCGGCCGTTCGACTACCCGGGTAGGTACCCGGCTACCCGCCACGGCCTCCCTTCTTCAAACGGCTACGCGTTCATCTAGCAACGCAACACGCCATGATGCATTCACTTTATGTTTGCCGTTCCAATTGTACAAATCGAATATGATGTTATGTAAATCAATACACAGGTACAGTTAGTATAAAAACAGATGATTATTTAAAAAAAAAATAGGAATAAGAATGAAATACAATTTAAATTAAAAAAATGTGTCAAATACGAATATAAAATAATAAAACCTCCTATATTTTTAAACAGTTAAACCGATTTTTGTTTATTATACAGTTTTGTAATGTGGATCTTATACCCTTTTATTTGATAACCTACTTGCATATTTGCAAACAATCGGTTGTTCATACCCAGTTTTGGCCCCCCTCCACCAAACTTGTAAAAAGCTGAACCGATTTTGATAAAATATGTTTGGGAAGCATCGGTAAAAAAAAACTACTTTAAAATAAAAATAAAAAAACAGAACACAACCAAATCGGTTGACCCGTTTAAGAGTTACGGTGCCACAGACAGACACACAGGCGGATTTTAGTCAGTCAAAGTCAGTGACACTACCTCTCGCTCGCTCCACTCAAAGCGGTAGGAGTTATTTGATGATTTACATGATGACATTTAAAAAATACCAATGCTATTTAGTCAATGCTGCTGAATGTACATGGCATAAACATTTACTTACTGCCGCATACCGTGTCTTACACTGTATCAAAATTCTAGTCAATTCTATCTACAAATAATGTGTGTAGGCAAGTTGTTGTCGTCCTCGGTACATACTTCCACATATAATATCTCAGCACTATGTAAGTAACTACCAAAATGATCGAAATAAAGATCTTCCACGTCCAGTACCTACAAGCACGTTGTGTCAACGATAAGAAAGCAAAAAGCAAATAAAGTATGGTAGGTTGCTCTGGGAGCAGAATGGAGCAATCAGGACGAGAACACTTTGACACAGCAATTTGGTCGGCGCGCCTCCGATGTGTTATTTTGATTGCGCCGCTTTTGTGCGGTGTTGTTTGTGCGTCCGCTTCCTTCGTGCTTATAAAAAATATTTATGACTCCTATGAGACACGAATATTGCCTACTACCGCCTTAATAACCTTGCTGGTAACAGAGAGCGACAGTCTCCTGAGGAGGTATTATGTCGTAACAATTGCCTGCAAAATATTCGCACAAAAACTAATACTTTCTACCTTCCGGCGAAAACAAATGCAGGATAATAACATTCATGCGTGTGTTTGAGTAGCTACATACATTTTTGATCAGGTGAATTTGTACAGATTTGGGTGAACTGGGTATTGTTGAGACTGATATAATTTATTATAACACGGTGTTATTTTACACGAAAACCAACGAATTAAATTATTGCATGCTTAGGTTTAGACAAAGCACTCATAAGATCTATCGCTGTCTTCCCGTATCAATAATATAGATAGATGATTGTCTGTAAACAAGAGGTTAACAATACAAAAGCATCACGCGGTAGTCGCAGATGAGCCACAGAGGCCTCGTAGGAAATAGCCCCTCTCCGGAAATTGAACCATGCACGCGAGAGATAAGCTGCAACTATTTCAAACAGATCGCTTTGATATTTTCCTATCAGAACTATGATTTTAATAGATTCTGTCAGTAATTGCGTGTACATCTTTTTACTATACCACTTACTTTTCTCTCCGAATCCGTATCTGATCCCTGCTTTTAAGAATAAGTAACGTCCAAAATGCGATAATTTCATGCATTTATAAGCACTAGCAAATAATTAAACTACGTCAATTTATTAAACTCAAAACTGCGAGCAATTATTTTAAAACATAAATCCAAATATCATTAAGTAATTATTTAAAATAACAAGCGTCACGTGAAATCTATTTGTAGATTTCATACAACATTTTCATTATTTGCAGTATTGATTGGTTCGCATCAATCGCGATATGCAAATATTAGCTTCGCTCGCTGACCGGCAGGCTAGTGATTTACGCGTGTCCCGACGCTACGTTATGCAATTACATCGCTTATTAAAAATTAACCAGCTGCCGTAACACAATTGTGCGACTTTTGTTAGATTGTTTGTTATGGAATTGTGATTGTGAAGATATGTATTGGATTGCACAGCTGCATGCGTGGTGTGATAGTGCGCGGTTCGCTGGGCGGTCCGGCCACGTAAATCAGCACGCCGCACCGCGGGGCGCCCACTGCGCGCGACACCATCTACCAACTACCTCACTGCTGTCATTGTTTATACATTTTACTTTTATCCGTAGGTATTACTCTTTACCATTTTGTTCAATTCATTTAAAAGTAATAAGCCTTAACAATTTTGTGATCATCATTAGTAACTTCAGCTGTTGCAAGTTTTTCCGTAGCCAATTAAAATGAAAACAGAAATGGACCCGCTACGCCGCCATATGGAGCAAATAAGAAGCCTACAGTATAATGGTGTCCCCGTATGGGTGTATCATTAAAAACATCACAAAAAGCCGCAAGCGGAGCTGAACGTAATGGTGAATATAATGTATGGTAATGAGGGCGCGGGTGGGGCGGACGTGACGTCACGCGCGGACCGCAGCCGCTGCTGCTGCTGGCCGGGCCGGTGCGCGGTGGCGGCGGCTCCTAACGAGCGAGTCTGTATTTTCAATACTTGAACCACTGTTCCCGTACTTAACTATTTCAAAGGCAGCGTTTTATTCATGAAAAGCGCACTAATCTACGTTTATATTCAATTTTCTTTTTTTTTCTACGATGTACCTACATAGTTATAAGTTATATTGTAGCTGATTGAAACAATGTGGCACCTATGTAAACCCGCCTACAACTAGATAGGATATAACAGGAGATGGAGCAGGCAAAGCCATTCGCGATAATAAAAACAGCGCGAGCGCTACAAAAATAATAAAAGTTAGCGCTGGGCGCCCGCGAGGCGCCGCCGTCGGGAGGGTTCGCGGGCCGCTGCGGCTCGAGCTGGCCTCGTCACGGGCCCTGTTTACTATCACTCCCCTGGGATGGTTATTTCTTTTTTTGTTTTGGATTTCTTTTACTTTTTAACACCGTAATAAGAGCCATTCACACCCCGACTACCGTATATTGTTTAAAATATGTATCTGTTAATTAAATCACGCAAATTTATATGTTAACACAATTTACGACCTATGTATTTAAGTGGATATTAATTTATTTTCAAAACCCTATGGACCTTATTTACAAAAACTTTCTATCCATTTGATAAATTAACTAAAATACTAATTTATCATCTGTTTATAGGAAAAAGGTGCAAATATACGAGATAGGGATCTCATGCGTGTTAGTATCAGAATAGTGAAAAGTACAATTTACCTAATCTTCTTCTTTTTTAGTCGATGCCGCTGGTAAACTTCTTAAATTGTTTGGGTCAAGGGGTGGCTACGTTAACTGCAACATCGGTGGCACTCATTAAATTTTCTAAAGTGCAGATGTATGGGCACCTCATTTGGGGCACTCCAACTTGTGGCTCATGTTCTGAACCCCTTTTCACCGCACTTACACTGGGTATTTGACGGGTCTATAAAACCATTTCGCCAAGTGTTTATAGACTACTTGGGTGCGCAACCGTTGTAGGCCACTGCAATTCACGCCCAGGTGTCAGATGTTCTTGGGGTTATAAGATGTCAAGAAAGTTTTAACATAAATAATATTATTCATTAAAACAAGATCCATTATCGGACTGCCGTTAACCATTTATGCTACAAAAAAACAAACATACATACATATGTGATTTGTAGGGGCCCAGCAGGGTCGAAGCCTACTGGGGCCATGGGTAGTATGAAAGTGAAACGCTTGGTTTTGATTGGTTAAACGTCACGTGCCCCGCGCCGCCATATTTATTTGTCAATTCGTTTGCTTTCAAATGTAAACAAATAGTGTTTTAGTGATTTCGTGTTGAAAATAACTCACAACTTAGAATTAGTTATATAAAATTGCTGTGGAAGTAAAATGAATCTGTGATTAATCAAAGAAGTGCAGTTTGAATCATAAATAAGTTAGTGTTAGTCACCGAACATAGCCCCACTCTGTGCCGGCTATGTTCGGTGACTACTGTAAGACCGACCAATCCGGGACAGTCTTCGGACAGTTGACTAGTTTAACGTGCGTTATATTGTAATTTAACAGCTTCACTTTGATTGATTATGATGATCTACATATCAGCCTTTTTATGTTCCCACTGCTGGGACTCAGGCCTCTAGGAGAGGGAATGGGCCGTAATCCACCACGCGGGCCCAGGGCGGGTTGGTGAATGTCACATGTCTTCGAATTTTTGGTTCTAGGACATGCCGGTTTCCTCACGATGTTTTCCTTCGCCGTTTTGAGAGCAGTGGTGATGAAATAAATTACACAAAGTAATGCACCTGGCTGGGTTTGAACCCGCGACATACAATTCGTAAGCCGGGGCCGTTACCACTCGGCCACCACTGCTCTTTTGATTTGATTATGATCTACTGGAAAATAATGCGTTAAATTGTAAGCAGTATGTTACGGTTCACAATCTTTCGATAGTTTACAATCTTGCGAGATAGATTATAATCCAAGGTATTTACAATTTTACGGTGAGATTATACAGTTTTATAATAAACTTCCTAGTTATATTCAAGAATTAAGCCAAGATAAATGAAAATCATTTGTAAAGCGTAAACTTTGCAAAAAGGCTTTTTTTTTGGACTGAGGACGAAAAGGCTTTAGATTGACTTGCTCCAGTACGCACTACAATTCTTGTAATTTTTTCTTTTGTTTTTTTTTTTTTTTCAGTTGCGCATTTTATTTTATTTTTTTACAATTCGATTTCTTTAAAATTTTGACATAAATATTTACTTTTTTAATTATTAGTATTACATTTTTGTTAACTTTATTTTATATATTTTCTTTTATTATTGTGAATGTAAGGACTATTATTTTGGATTGTTTCTTTTTTCTTTTAATAATTTTAACGTATGTTTGGAAATTTGAGTATTTTCTGTGACCTACCCAAATGTCCTTTCCTTGGTATTGTTCGTCAAGTCGTTGAGCTCCTTAAAAGTGCTGGGTTGAGCTTTACGAATACTGACAAATGCTTGCATTGACTGGATAAGTCCACTCAAATCTGTATGGTCCTCAAAAGACCATTTCAGACACTAATCTACATGGTTCTCGTGTGATTTGACCATTACATATTTGCTATATGGACTTAGGTGGAGAGACTTTGACCCCTGAGTTTGTTTAGGTGTTTCTTCTCAGTGTGACTGACGTGCAAAGGTGTTTTTCAAAACCTATTTTTGCAAAATAATAATTAATATAATTTATTATTTAATGTACGAAAGAAAGAAAGAAAAGAAATCGACGATCGCCTATGGCTCGATTTTCTTTGATAATACGTGTCGAACGTGGGAAATAATGCTGTTTTTATGAGAGTTCAAATAGTTGGCAAATGGCGTAAACAAAAACCAATATCATTATGTTTGGGACATGTGTATTTTTTAAATAAGGTAATATTTTTAATAACCAAACAAAAACATCACTACTAACAACAAATTAACAAAAATAATCAAAACATGGTTGATTGTTACATTTGTTTATTAAACTCATTACAATCACATGCAACACAATAACGCAGTGCATTTAGGTTTAGTTCATTATATAAAATTGAATTCATTTCGTGACAAAATTGTTGAAATTTTGCAGTGGATCTACAAATATTAAATGTTTCGTCTATAATTCATTTAACATTAATTATTCGGTGAACGCTTTTGCGCGCTCGTATTGGTGCACAAGCATAAAATTATAACAAATGATCTGTGTATTGTTTTGCCTCCACACGTAGGTAATTATATAATAGTAATACCTCATACTCGAGTCCCTGCGTGATGATCAGGGTGGAGCTAGCTCGGTTATTAAGCCAATTATATCTCATTGCGTTGGTAATAAAGCCCATAATAATAAACCATGCATAATCATATTTTAATTAGCAAGCGTGTTGCGTTACTGTTGTTTGTTCCTATAATAACATCTTTATGACATTGAAACCTTTCTTTATGGCTAATTTTGGTTACAATTTGGAAACATAATCGTGTTTACTCGGAGTAAACATATTGAAAGCGTTGATTAGAATAACTATGTTAGATAGAGAGGTTATGCCCACTGTTTTTCTATCAGAGAAGTGTCATCGATCAAACGGTGTAGACTGATTTATGGCAGCAGGTCGTCGCAGCGGCACAAGGAGTGCCTACGTGCGATGACGATGCGATTAAGACGTAGGTTTGGATAAAATAAATCGATTTATCAAAATATCGATATTATTTACCGTAGATATTTTAAATTTCAATATATTTAGAACCTCTCAAAGCGATGGGTGCCTGAGGACAGTGGCGTGACGACCCGGACACAACACAAAGGCTGGTTTGAAGGGGTATAAGAAGAGTGATTGGTTATACACGGGGGAGGCCTTTGCCCAGCAATCGGGACAATCTAAGCTGATCGATACTTTTAACATCGAGCAAAATTTCTGCAATTGTTTAAATAAGTGATTTTGTAACTTTCTGAATTTTATTTAAATATTTTTATATATTTTAAGGAAGGGAAAAATATTGAATACCTATTTTTCTTTACAGACATTATCTGTAAATATTTACAGATAGGGTCGCTATTACAATATTGTTTTAGTGATATTCATCGACAGATTTGTTTTTCTTTTTTCCCATCCCTATTAAGACGGCAGGCCCGGGAGCGCTCAGCGCGCTACGGCCTACGAGAAGCTACGTGGTGATCATGTGACACCCGTCCCACTCACTCTTATTTTCCCCAGCTCGATAGCTTACGTCATACTATTATTGCAAAGTTCCTGAGAGTCATTTTTCAACGTTACGTCTACGAGTATGTGAGATGTTTATTAGTTATTTGTTTGCACTTACCTACACATGCATGTGTAGGAGATCGTTATTTTGTTATGGATTGTTCAAATGAAATAAGTAGAATTTTACGTATTATACACATTTTTTTTTTAAATATTTATTTAGTTTTTTTAGTCCTCTTAGGAAAGCTATGAGATATATTTGGATTTTGTTTGCATTGGTGTGCCTTTTTAAATTCAAAAGCTTTGCGAACAAGCATTAGATTTTTGTAAAACTAATTCCAGCATGTGTGAATTGTCGTATTGCAGGCAGCGTGTCGCCGAAATCAAGATTTTTTTCGGGATTTCTGAAGTCCGATGAAATCGACTACATAGGAATGTGAAAAAATAGCAAGTCATCGTTTTTTTTTTTTGATAAATAATCTATATCTTTTTCTGATTTTAACTAAAGCACAGCTTTACATCTTTTTATATTACATAGAAACCATGCAGCACAGGAGAATTGATTAAATAACTAACACCATTTATCATGCGGGTAAAAAGTTTCACAAGTTACAAGGCTATCGTCCCGTGATCCCGTGAGAAAATTGCTAGTATTCATCATAATGCGTGACATTTAAAATTACCACCGGCGCGTTCCACAACCCACTATAAATCAACGCAAACACTAGTTTCGGCGAATAGATTTCTATTATTAGCTCTGTATTTACATGATTGTTACACAAACTACAAAATACAATTGCTTTTATATATTCTGACAACGGAATTCTACTTTTACTGAAAATTCTCATGTGTGCAATCATTTAGGCGCTCTGGTTTGCTGATATTTATAGCATGGTTACCGTGATACTGCTTTATACGACCGAGTGTGTATTATGTGCATTTTGGTTGTATTATTTACCTACTCTACTATGACGTGATCGATAAATATATTAATCTCCATTTAGTATTGTGATATCCAAACACATTTATTGACTATAGTGTTTCGATTTGTCCGATACTGGTTAATATAAGGTCGTAGACATGTGGCGGCTAGGCGGCTTACTGAAATGAATGCGGAGATTTATAAGGAAAGTGGTGTAGGCGGGCGCGGCTGCATGCACGTTGCAGTCGTCACAAGAGCCCTAACGAGTACCGAGGCGGTCTCGTCTCGCTCGTCGGCCGCGGCCGTGGACCACCCTCTTGCATTTATTCATGTCGTTACCGCTAACGATAATTTTATCGTGTGCTCATTTGCCGGCGCCAGTCTCGCGGCCATCCGTCAGCGAGTCCAAATCGACAATTTGTGCAACACTAAAAACTTTATTGCGACATAATTGACCCCGGTTGTAAATAACCCTCGACCGCGACATTTTATTGCCGGCTTATTTTGTACTGGTTAGGTGATAGATACCATTCCATTGAATTAGGCTTCTGTTTTTATTAAATGTAAATTTTTGATAATATGGATGAAACTCTTTCTTGATTTTAAGAGTAAAGCTAAAGTTTGGAACGGTACTATTAAATCATGGTTCAACACAGCATGAAAAGTTTCTTTATCTACTGGTTTGGCTCCAAATTTCTATTGGTTATTGATTACTTACTGATAATCTACTGTAGCCAGTCTTTATAAACTACCGAACACTACACGATAGGTCTGTCTAGTATATAGCACGAAAATATTCTATTCAACTAGAATTTCCGAGCAACGTTCTTGTAAATTCCTCTCAGAATGGTGTAGGTAGGTAATTGAATAGCAGCAGAAGCCAGTGCTCGGTAGTTAAGGACGTGGCCGGCCACCGCACGACGGCGCAGCGGCTACGGCATAATTGCACAAACTTTCATGTGCTTCGCATACATTTTCATAATTAAAGGGGCAGTTCGCACCAACTGGCCAAACTTATTTATAGCCACTTACCTCAATAATACTAGTTTGTCTTGTTGTACATTAATTACCAACTTATCGTGTGCTACATTATGACGCAAATTATGGTTGCATGCAGTGTTCTGTCACATTTTACTTTATTTTATGTAACGCAGACAGTTTTGTGGATTTATTGTACCCAAGGTTCTAGCCTACCTACTATCAGTGACAGTGATTCTCAAAATATCAAAATGTAAGGGATTGCGTGATATTTCGATACTGTAGTCAATCCAATACTTACTGTCTGATTTTTTTAAGTGTTATAGTATATACACTAACACGTCAAAAAAACAGTTTTATTGAGATTCGAATTAAATGTTCAATGAAAAGTTGGAGATTATTTATTCATTTATCTTTACTCTATTCGTTGGTTCGATGAATAATTATCAAACTTATTTGTATTTAAATGAAGACGCGTACACGTTTGCCTATGAAATATGAATATCATATAAAAAGTTCCACCAAACTACTCTCATTAGTAGAACTACTAGAATAAGAATGTGAGATATTTTCTAGTTTGCCAAATAATTTCCTATCTATTGCCAAGTTTTCAAAGAGTCGTCATCGTAAAAATACAAAATAAGGTATTCACAATCATTCAAAAATACAATCATGGAATAAAAATATAAGTATATCTAATGAGCAAGAAAACAACACAAACAAAAAGAAACAAAACAGAAAGGGTGAACTAGAATAAACAACGAAGACTGGAGTTACCTAATGAACTCGTGAAAATTTGGCGCAGGGTGTACACGA
The DNA here is from genome assembly GCA_905147345.3 of Mythimna impura. NCBI lineage: Eukaryota > Metazoa > Arthropoda > Insecta > Lepidoptera > Noctuidae > Mythimna > Mythimna impura. Next base: position 11,804,829 of record LR990348.1, on the reverse strand, counting down.
GGGGTTGCTTATTAGATATTCTCATCTCGAAAGCCAAGTCCAGCGGCGACAGCGGTATACGGGACATGGTTTTAAATTTGACATATGGCGCCAGCGTGACGTTATAAATATTATTTAATAAAACAATTTCATATTATGTCATCCTGGACACAGCAAAATTTAATATACATAGTATACCTACAGAGAGAAAATGGCATAATTATCATAAAAATCGAAAGGAACGAGGGTAAGCTAAGCTAACATTAATGTAAAATCAAACAACACCGGGTTCGTATAATTTTCAGGCATGGTCCGTAGCCATAACAAGGAAAATGTTAAAGGAAGGTATTTTCACAAACCCGAAATAAATATCTCGCTTTTCCATTAAGGACATAAAAGCAATTCCGCGAGAGTCGAATAATAACGAGGGGCAGCGTTGTCCAGCCGTGGCCTCCTCCGAATTTTATTTGCATCGCGAGCCGCGTCTCGGGTTCGGCCTCGCTCGCCTCGATTGCCCCAATAATCGCTATTGTGTGGACCGCGACGTTTGCAGCGCGAGTGAACGCGGCCGCCATCGCCGGGGAAGTTAGCGCACCCGCTCAGCCCGCGCGCGCCCTGGCCCGTCGTCGTCCGCCCTGCCCGTGTACCCGCTCGCTGTCGTGTAACTCCGGAATTGCATGCGCTCAAGAAAACTTTTACCTTTGATAAATTCCAAACGCTTCGACGTGCTCTCGATGTAAACTTGCAATAACGAGATATAGAACAACTACAATTTGCAATCTATTGCTACGATATTTCTACTATCGCGTATACAGTAGGGTTGTTGCGGATGAATAAGTAATATATAATTACAAAATCGCTAATATTTAAAAAATGTAACAACTAAACTTATAATTTTATTTGATATAACGATCAGTTATTATACGATTATTTGTTTAATATAAACGATTGATATAATTTTCAAATAAATAATTTTTATAAGCATAAAATACATTGATTATAAAATCTTTAGATCTACCACTCAAAAGACATAAAATTTGTTTAGTCTAATATGAAAGAACAAAATCATAGTGGAAAAGCAACTTAACCTAACCCAAATGATTCGCTAACATTAGAAAGGGACCTGGCTTTAATGGTCACTGTCAACTCTCTATATGCTTCCGAGTTGGTCCCATAGAAATATTGTTATGATCTGATCATGAACTTCGAAGATATGGAACAGAACTCCTCATAGGATCACAGCAGAACCGTCGTAACAAGTAAATTGCTTTGTTTATACGTGTAGTTGATGACTGACTGAAAGTAGAGGGGGAATATATCGAACTGATCTGATGATGAAGCCTGAAGTTAGGCACCGGAACTCTGTAATAAATTAATGTAACCTAACCGTGTTTGGGATTATTAGAATTGTCATGAGATGCACTCTGGCTAGAGCAGTGGTGGCCGAGTGGTAACGGCCCCGACTTACCGAGTTGTAGGTCGCGGGTTCAAACCCAGCCAGGCGCATTACTTTGTGTATTTTATTTCATCACCACTGCTCTCAAAATGGTGAAGGAAAACATCGTGAGGAAACCGGCATGTCCTAGAACCAAAAATTCGAAGATATGTGACATCCACCAACCCGCACTGGGCCCGCGTGGTGGATAACGGCCCATTCCCTCTCCTAGAGAGGAGGCCTGAGTCCCAGTAGTGGGAACATTATAAGGCCGACTATGCTATGCTATGCTATGCACTCTGGCTATAAGGTATTTAAGTTTGGCTGAGGGGTACTTTTTAGTGGTGGTACCATAACTAAAAAGTGTAAAATAAAAAACTTTTTACAAAAAAAAATACAACCGACTTCAAAGTAAAAAAAAACACTGAAAAGTGCAAAATAACTTTAATTTCGGAAGTCGGTGTTAAATAACGAAGAGACAAAACTATTATAGAAACACCTACTTCCGAAATTAAAGTTATTTTGCACTTTTCAGTGTTTTTTTTTTACTTTGAAGTCGGTTGTATTTTTTTTTGTAAAAAGTTTTTTTTTACATAAAAATAATAACCGACTTCACTAAAAAAACACTAAAAGGATCAAAATAACTTTGGTTTCGGAAGTCGGTGTTAATAAGAAACAAACAATACCGAGATACACCGATTTCTTAAATTAAAGTAATTTAAGCTGTTGATCCCCGCAATAACGCCGGCGTTAACACGCCATTGTCTTTCTATTGTGTCTCTAATTACGCTACTCAAAAAGTTAAATCCTTTTAGTGAAGTCAGTAATTTTTTTTTGTAAAAAGTTTTTTATTTCTCACCGTTTAAACCTTCCCTGGACTATCTCGAATATTTCAAGACCAAAATTAGTCAAATCGGTTTTGCCGTTTTTGAGTTTTAGCAAGACTAACGAATCGGTATTCATTTTTATATATAGAGAGAGAGATAACACACAATAATAATCAAAGCTAACCTCAAATATACATAATATTTATTGGTATCGAAGTTGGTACCATAGTTAATTAAACTAGGGGTTTCGGCGGTCTAATTTTACTACCATAGATAGTTCAGAAACTAGTGATAAACTTAATTTTTTATTAACGTTTTATTTAGCCATGGTCTTAAACCTGATAATAATCCCGGGACTACACTACATTTAGATCGCATTTTGGAATAAGGCGTGTATACCCACAGTCTCACGCGTTTCTGCATTTGTATCAATAGCCCTTCAAGTAAATTTTTAGGGTTCCGTACCTCAAAAGGAAAAAACGGAGCCCTTATAGGATCACTTTGTTGTCCGTCTGTCTGCCTGTCTGTCAAGACCCTTTATCTCGGGAACGTGTGGAGGTATCGAGTTGAAATTAAAGCCTGCGGGCCTGCCTACTCAGGTCTGCGGTCCCTTGAAGATGTGAAAAAATCAAACTTCTGAGTTAACGAAAAAAAAGATACGGCCGTTTATGTCGCAAAAAACGTATATTTCGACACTCTCAAGGGAATCAAAATTCATAGAGTACTTCCCTTATTCTACCTAGAATCCTGAAATTTGGCGTGAAGCAAGGCCTCATAACACAAGTATAGGAAAAATCTGAAAACTGTAAAGGATCATGGCGAAGTCCCGAACAAAATTTTGCTGGCATATGTAACTAAATAATTCATTTTATTGGTTGAAATTACTACACGATGAAATGTAGTTACTTTTATACTTTTGCCGCAGACTGCGATGCATTTTTATTCTAATACTCTATAAATTATGTTACAAATATATAGCTAATAAAAAATAATATGGGTATTTCAGTATTTACAAAACTATTTACAGTATAAAATTCACTCGTAAACACATCAAGTTGCAAACAAAAATCCGATAACTATAGGACACTCTTAGCACGTGCATAATTACGATACAACTGATCAAAAAAAGATGTAAACAAACAAGATCCTGAGAACTATTTTTGAATCGATATGAACGGTGACACAATAAAATTAATAGCTAAATCAATGGGTTCTCAACTATTTGTCTAAGAGGTAAAAAAAAAAATTGCATCAAGTTATTCGAAGACGGGTTTGTGCAACGAAGACTTTGGAACCAGGACGTAAAAGCGGTTACACCGTCGCAGAACATAAAACGGTCTTTAAAAACGATCGCCGTTATGGGCGTTTGTCCATAACTATTTTCGTATATAAAATATATATAATATTAGGGGTTAAAGTATGAAAAATTGAAATTCGTATATTTTTTTTTAATTTAACATATTTATTTAATCAAAATAATTACCATTATTACCTATACATTGCTGCCATCTAACAGGAAGGTCATTTATGCCTTTGCGATAGAACTCTGGTGATCTAGATTCGACAAACTGTGTGAAAGCATTTTGTACTGCCTCCTGAGAAGAAAACTTTTTATTTATTTATTTAAACTTCATGTACAGTGGTGGTACATAGGCGGACTTAATACCACAAGGCATTCTCTACCAGTCAACCATTGGGTTAAAAAAGACAACACTGTGGTAGGTGTGCACAATAAATAAATAAGAGATGTTTGAAAAATAGAATGTAGTATCGTAGAATGTACTGTGTATGTAGTAGTTTTATCACGTAGAAAATTGTCCAAATCACGAAAAAAATGGTAGTCCGTTGGAGCAAGGTCTGGTGAATACGGAGGGTGACGAATGGTTTCTAATTGCAGTTCCTGTAGAGTTAAAACGGCTTCTCGTGCTGTATGAGGTCTCGCATTATCATGCAGCAATAAAGATGAAGATCGATTCATGAGTCGGGGCTGTTTCATTGCTAGTTTTGTTATCATTGTTCGGAGTTCGGCACAGTAGACATCTGCCGTTATTGCTTGACCAGATCGGAGAAAGCTATAGTGAATAACACCATGCTAGGATCACCAAACAGTTATCATTACCTTTTTATTGGTCAGCCATTGCATTTTTCGCAAAGAATCCACTTTTCATCACATGTCACAATTCGATCCAATATTCCTTCATTTTTGTATCGATTCAACAAGGCAACACAAGTTTCAACACGCGTTTCTTTCTGCAGATCAGTCAAATCATGAGGCACCCATTTTTCATGCCACGGGTAGTGTGAATGCGAAACCTGGGGCACCGGGGTGAAGGTAAAGAAGGAACAGGAGTGGGGTTTTTAGTCAGTAAAAGTCTGACACTATCTCCCGCTCCGCAGAGCGAGATTTGTCAGTAGATGATTTTCTCACCTAAAAAAAATTCCTTTTTTCATCTTTTTTATTTTATTGATTTCACGCAAATGCAATATTGTTGGTAAGGTAACGTTAAACCATGCCGTTAATCCTGGGTAGTTTGGCTCCACCATCTCTTTCATTGTTTGTCGTTGTTATTCACCTGAGTGGGCGGTCTTCCACGTGGTTCGTTCTTCAAATCAAAGTTTCCATGACGAAAGCGTAAACCAAAATCGCATGTTGCGTTCATTAGCAGTCCCCTCTCCAAACGCAACATAGACATTGCGAGCTGTTTCTGCCGCGTTAGTTCCGCGTCAGAACTCGTATTCAAAAATCACGAATCGAATTTTCGAAGTATCCATCTATCTTGTCTAAGCTGAATAAAAAAACAACTGAGTGTCGATAATCGAATGTTGCACATTTTTTAAAAGAACAACTTCATAGTTACCATGTGAAAAAAGTGTCACTCAAAAAACTCAAACCATGAAGGTTCTATGTCAATTCGAAGTACCTATTACAATAAAACGGCAATTTCATACTTTAACCCCTATTATATTCTGGAGAATTAATTAACTTACTACTATTCTTGGTCTAAATCAGTTCTCTTAACGTTTGTGGCACATTTATGTAAAATAAACACCACCTGCCCGCTGATCACTGCACTGTCACTGCTTCATTAACTCAGCTCTTTACAAACACGCAATGTCTCATTACGCGGAAGTTTTAGCTGACCAGAAAACACTTGAGGACAACTTCATGAAGATGGGTGGATAGCGTTGCTGTAATCCTGGATGTGCTCAGTACAAAGCTTGCCCTCAAGAATCTTACAGTTTCCTCGATCAAAACTTGTCACCTGTGATGCTCGTTGCTGGGGGCCCCAAGACCCCCAGCAACGAGCATCACAGGCCCATTCTTGTAAGATTCGCCAGCGTAGACATCAAAGCTTCAGTCTGGAAGGCCAAGACAGAACTGAAAGGCTCCAAAGTGTCAGTCAAGGAGTTCTTGACAAAGGCGAGGCAGTCTGTATTCGGTAACGCGCGCGAGCACTTTGGCATGCAATCGTGTTGGACTCAGGACGGCGTCATCTTCATCAAGGACCCTGACGGAAATCGGCACAGGATTACTTCCACAGACGAGCTGAAACCCTTGGTAGTTAAGTAACCGAAGGTGCCAGCCACGATTTCATCTACGAGCGTTAGGAGTACGGACGCTGCCGGTAGCCTGAAAAACCGAAAATCGCAAATAGTCTAATCTTTGTTGTTGTTGTGATTATTTTGCTGTTTCATCATAACTTCTAGTTCAGGGTTATATTAAGCGTTGTGTAGTGGTCCCGTCCCATAGTTATTCATCTTTTATTTTGTGTCCCAACTGTGCCGGTTTTAATTATGTATTTGTTATTTATCTTGATAATTTTGTTCGATATCCTAAACTGTCAACACTGTTCATTTTCTCCAAACTTGTCAAAGTCAAACTATAAATGAATTATACTAAACCTAACTATGTACATATAATACAAAAACATCAACAAAACACTCAGGCGTCGAAGTACTCCTCCACATCACTGTCATCCGGAAATGTGCCCAGAAGGCTGGCAGCATTGCCACGTTTAATGGCAATGCTAATTCTTTGGGCGAAGAACGAGCCAGCCCTCTGGTATTTATATATTACATCTAGTATTTATAGTTTGACTTTGACAAGTTTGGAGAAAATGAACAGTGTTGACAGTTTAGGATATCGAACAAAATTATCAAGATAAATAACAAATACATAATTAAAACCGGCACAGTTGGGACACAAAATAAAAGATGAATAACTATGGGACGGGATCACTACACAACGCTTAATATAACCCTGAACTAGAAGTTATGATGAAACAGCAAAATAATCACAACAACAACAAAGATTAGACTATTTGCGATTTTCGGTTTTTCAGGCTACCGGCAGCGTCCGTACTCCTAACGCTCGTAGATGAAATCGTGGCTGGCACCTTCGGTTACTTAACTACCAAGGGTTTCAGCTCGTCTGTGGAAGTAATCCTGTGCCGATTTCCGTCAGGGTCCTTGATGAAGATGACGCCGTCCTGAGTCCAACACGATTGCATGCCAAAGTGCTCGCGCGCGTTACCGAATACAGACTGCCTCGCCCTTGTCAAGAACTCCTTGACTGACACTTTGGAGCCTTTCAGTTCTGTCTTGGCCTTCCAGACTGAAGCTTTGATGTCTACGCTGGCGAATCTTACAAGAATGGGCCTGGGCCCCCAGCAACGAGCATCACAGGTGACAAGTTTTGATCGAGGAAACTGTAAGATTCTTGAGGGCAAGTTTGTACTGAGCACATCCAGGATTACAGCAACGCTATCCACCCATCTTCATGAAGTTCTCCTCATGTGTTTTCTGGTCAGCTAAAACTTCCGCGTAATGAGACATTGCATGTTTGTAAAGAGCTGAGTTAATGAAGCAGTGACAGTGCAGTGATCAGCGGGCAGGTGGTGTTTATTTTACATAAATGTGCCACAAACGTTAAGAGAACTGATTTAGACCAAGAATAGTAGTAAGTTAATTAATTTTCCAGAATATAATAGGGGTTAAAGTATGAAATTGCCGTTTTATTGTAATAGGTACTTCGAATTGACATAGAACCTTCATGGTTTGAGTTTTTTGAGTGACACTTTTTTTTTCACATGGTAACTATGAAGTTGTTCTTTTAAAAAATGTGCAACATTCGATTATCGACACTCAGTTGTTTTTTTTATTCAGCTTAGACAAGAAAGATGGATACTTCGAAAATTCGATTCGTGATTTTTGAATACGAGTTCTGACGCGGAACTAACGCAACATGCGATTTTGGTTTACGCTTTCGTCATGGAAACTTTGATTTGAAGAACGAACCACGTGGAAGACCGCCCACTCAGGTGAATAACAACGACAAACAATGAAAGAGATGGTGGAGCCAAACTACCCAGGATTAACGGCATGGTTTAACGTTACCTTACCAACAATATTGCATTTGCGTGAAATCAATAAAATAAAAAAATATGAAAAAGGGATTTTTTTTAGGTGAGAAAATCATCTACTGACAAATCTCGCTCTGCGGAGCGGGAGATAGTGTCAGACTTTTACTGACTAAAAACCCCACTCCTGTTCAACACTGTTCATTTTCTCCAAACTTGTCAAAGTCAAACTATAAATACTATTATACTAAACCTAACTATGTACATATAATACAAAAACATCTATTACACTCAGGCGTCGAAGTACTCCTCCACATCGCTGTCATCCGGAAATGTGCCCAGAAGGCTGGCAGCATTGCCACGTTTAATGGCAATGCTAATTCTTTGGGCGAAGAACGAGCCAGCCCTCTGGTTATGCAAAGTGTCGATCAGACGGCGTGAAATTTCACGCCGTCTGATCGACACTGACTGAGTGTAATAGGTGTTTTTGTATTATATGTACATAGATAGGTTTAGTATAATAGTATTTATAGTTTTTTTATGTACATAGTTAGGTTAGGTTAGGTTAGGTTAGGTTAGGTTAGGTTAGTTAATTAATTTTCCAGAATATAATAGGGGTTAAAGTATGAAATTGCCGTTTTATTGTAATAGGTACTTCGAATTGACATAGAACCTTCATGGTTTGAGTTTTTTGAGTGACACTTTTTTTTTCACATGGTAACTATGAAGTTGTTCTTTTAAAAAATGTGCAACATTCGATTATCGACACTCAGTTGTTTTTTTTATTCAGCTTAGACAAGAAAGATGGATACTTCGAAAATTCGATTCGTGATTTTTGAATACGAGTTCTGACGCGGAACTAACGCGGCAGAAACAGCTCGCAATGTCTATGTTGCGTTTGGAGAGGGGACTGCTAATGAACGCAACATGCGATTTTGGTTTACGCTTTCGTCATGGAAACTTTGATTTGAAGAACGAACCACGTGGAAGACCGCCCACTCAGGTGAATAACAACGACAAACAATGAAAGAGATGGTGGAGCCAAACTACCCAGGATTAACGGCATGGTTTAACGTTACCTTACCAACAATATTGCATTTGCGTGAAATCAATAAAATAAAAAAATATGAAAAAGGGATTTTTTTTAGGTGAGAAAATCATCTACTGACAAATCTCGCTCTGCGGAGCGGGAGATAGTGTCAGACTTTTACTGACTAAAAACCCCACTCCTGTTCAACACTGTTCATTTTCTCCAAACTTGTCAAAGTCAAACTATAAATACTATTATACTAAACCTAACTATGTACATATAATACAAAAACATCTATTACACTCAGGCGTCGAAGTACTCCTCCACATCGCTGTCATCCGGAAATGTGCCCAGAAGGCTGGCAGCATTGCCACGTTTAATGGCAATGCTAATTCTTTGGGCGAAGAACGAGCCAGCCCTCTGGTTATGCAAAGTGTCGATCAGACGGCGTGAAATTTCACGCCGTCTGATCGACACTGACTGAGTGTAATAGGTGTTTTTGTATTATATGTACATAGATAGGTTTAGTATAATAGTATTTATAGTTTTTTTATGTACATAGTTAGGTTTTAGTATAAATAGTTTAGTTATAATTGGTACAATAAATATTATTTGTTCCAACGTTCAAAAAAAAAAAGGCAAACTGACGTAAACGTATTGACATTCTCAATACTCGTTCAGAAACTTTTCGATTGAGGCTGTGGAATTAGTTTGTACCATAATAATTATTGTAATGTTGAATAACAAATTCCGCGCATAATCTAAGAATAAAGATAACATAATTTAATAATAAGAAAAAAATATTTTTTCTGTTTTGATGTTTTTTATTTTTTATTTGGGATCTACAGTTTTTTTCCAGTTTATTGTTTCTTTTTGTGTTTGTAAAAGCCGAGTGACATGTTTTTAAAAAATAACGCTCAAAGCGTTGCCAGTCACTACAGCGAGTTGAACGATGCATTTAATAACCGCAACGTTCATGCCATGCCATCCTGATATCTAAAACGTGGCTCAGACCGCATCTTCTGTCCACAACTTACTTTACCCCCTCACTAGTTTTGTTCTTATACGAAATAACCGGATTGGTAAGGGAGGGGGTGGTGTGGCCATATATCTTCGCAGTGACTTACCTTACAAAGTACTGGCTTCTTAATTCCTCTTCAAACTGCCTCTGCTGAATTCCTCTTTGTTGAAGTTTGCGTCAGAGGAACCAAAACCATTATTGGCGTTGTCTACTGTCCCCCCACTGTTGATTACTTCACTGAATTCGAATCAGTACTTGAATCAATGGGTTCTAATGGGTGATTTCAACACAAATCTCCTTGCTCAAAACTCCCCTCGGTCTCGTAAGCTCGTTCATCTTATAGAGTCAGCGAGTTTGCATGTATTGTCGTTCCAACTCACTCATTATAACACTGCGGGTGATGAAACCTGGCTCGACATGATCCTCACCTCAAATCCTTCCCTCGTCCCTTTTCATGGTTAACATGATGCTCCTGGTTTTTCTCATCACAAAATTATTTTCCTTTCCTATATTCTAAAACCTCCAGCTTTATTCTGTACAAGCGTTGTTTTGTGAGTACACGGTCCACGGTGCCTGCCTTGGACCATCTGACTAAATTACAAACTCTGTCTCTAATCTCTAGTCTAACGCGCCCTCAAATTAACCCTTTTCGTTTCGTTCCAGCTGCACCGGAAGAGGTCAAAAAAATCATTATGTCCATCAAATTCAATGCGGTAGGATGTGAAAATATCTCTCGTGGTATGATCATTTTTTTTATTTTTTATTTGGGATCTACAGTTTTTTTCCAGTTTATTGTTTCTTTTTGTGTTTGTAAAAGCCGAGTGACATGTTTTTAAAAAATAACGCTCAAAGCGTTGCCAGTCACTACAGCGAGTTGAACGATGCATTTAATAACCGCAACGTTCATGCCATGCCATCCTGATATCTAAAACGTGGCTCAGACCGCATCTTCTGTCCACAACTTACTTTACCCCCTCACTAGTTTTGTTCTTATACGAAATAACCGGATTGGTAAGGGAGGGGGTGGTGTGGCCATATATCTTCGCAGTGACTTACCTTACAAAGTACTGGCTTCTTAATTCCTCTTCAAACTGCCTCTGCTGAATTCCTCTTTGTTGAAGTTTGCGTCAGAGGAACCAAAACCATTATTGGCGTTGTCTACTGTCCCCCCACTGTTGATTACTTCACTGAATTCGAATCAGTACTTGAATCAATGGGTTCTAATGGGTGATTTCAACACAAATCTCCTTGCTCAAAACTCCCCTCGGTCTCGTAAGCTCGTTCATCTTATAGAGTCAGCGAGTTTGCATGTATTGTCGTTCCAACTCACTCATTATAACACTGCGGGTGATGAAACCTGGCTCGACATGATCCTCACCTCAAATCCTTCCCTCGTCCCTTTTCATGGTTAACATGATGCTCCTGGTTTTTCTCATCACAAAATTATTTTCCTTTCCTATATTCTAAAACCTCCAGCTTTATTCTGTACAAGCGTTGTTTTGTGAGTACACGGTCCACGGTGCCTGCCTTGGACCATCTGACTAAATTACAAACTCTGTCTCTAATCTCTAGTCTAACGCGCCCTCAAATTAACCCTTTTCGTTTCGTTCCAGCTGCACCGGAAGAGGTCAAAAAAATCATTATGTCCATCAAATTCAATGCGGTAGGATGTGAAAATATCTCTCGTGGTATGATCATTAAGATCCTTGATCACCTTCTACCTGCCATCTCCCATATTGTAAATTTTTCCCTCTATTCTGGAGTATTTCCCTCCTTATGGAAAAATAGGCATAAAAAGCCTATGTTCGTCCACCACGTAGTTTCCAATCTCACTCTTTCAACCAATTTCTATCCTTCCCTTCCTATCCAAAGTGCTTGAAGCCTGTGTCCACAAACTACTCACAAGTTTTGTGCAGTATAATTCACTCATAAACCCTTTGCAATCTGGATTCAGGCCGGGACACAGCGATATACCGGCAGGAATGGAAGATACCAAAGTCACTGTGCTAGTGTGGTCGATTTCTCGAATGTTTTTGATACCTTCAGTCACGAAATCCTCTTAGCCGTTCTGGCTATATTATGACCTCTCCCGAAGCACTGGAGTGGTTCACTTCCTATCTTCAGGAACGTCAGCAGTCGGTTCACGTCGGGGATTATTATATTCTTTATTGTACACCACATAAATAAAAAATACGGGACAAACACGTCGGGGATTCTTCATCTCGCTGGTGTGATTTGAAAACTGGCGCTCATCAAGTCGGTATCCTTTCTCCTCTTTAATCCTTTATTGTACACAAAAACATAACATAATATATGGAGATACAGACAGTTCATGTACAAAGGCGAGCTTAACTCAGCAATAAGTTTTCACCCAGCAAACCTTTGAATTATAGAAAGAGAACATATTTGAGGGTAGGATCAAGTGCACAATATAAACCTACATAACTAAGTCTAATATATAATTAAGTATATTATACATAAGCCTAATACATAATTATATTATATAAGGTGTAAAAAAATTAACTTTAAGAATTTCGAGGGGACATTGTACTCCTCATTATGAACAACTTTTACTATGGGACCAAACCTGAAATCGCGAAAAAAAAATCAGCTGTTCCCTACGTTTATGTTCACATAACTCGTCAAAACGTATGGAGCAGCTGATTTTTTTTTCGCTATTTCAGGTTTGATCCCATAGTAAAAGTTGTTCATAATGAGGAGTACAATGTCCCCTCGAAATTCTTAAAGTTAATTTTTTTACACCTTATATATACTAATATTATGTCAATAATGAAAGGTCTCCTTTTTAAGTTTCCTTTTGAAGACATCTAGAGAAGGGCTATCACGAAGAGAGTGTGGCAGAGAGTTCCAGAGACGTACTGCAGTTACAGAAAAGGAGCCATCATAGCGGCTAGAAGTATGACGTAGAGTACGAAGCAGAAGAGAAGAGGTGGTGGGACAGAGTTTACCCCTCGGGACGAGGTACTCGAAGCGTTCACGAAGGTATTGAGGAGCATTAGGATTGTGAAGGATTGTAAAGAGAAGAGATAGAATATGTGTAACTCGCCGACGCCCAATTGGCAGCCACTTTAATCTGGTCCGAAACTCCGACATGTGATCGTATTTGCGGAGCCCAAAAATAAAGCGGATGCACAAATTCTGCAGTCGTTCAAGTTTGTTTAGAAGTACCTCTGTAGCATCTAGAAAACAGGCATCTGCATAGTTTATGACCGGTAGAAGAAGAGATTGTGCAAGATTACCCTTAGTGTGAAATGGTAGGAATTTTCTGTTTTCTATTTTTATTAATATCATTACTACCGTACTTCAGTGTTCGTATCATCTACATGTAGATGACTTGCAATTGTACTGTCAAGCGAGGGTCGACGAAATACCTGGCGCTATCGACCAATTAAATAGAGACTTAACAGCCATAAAAGCCTGGTCCGATAGAATTGGAGTTGCTGTGAACCCCAATAAATGCCAGGGTATCATCATTGGGAGTCCTCGAATCATTGCTAAGGTGGACAGTGCAACTTTGCCACCAGTTCGGTTCGACGGTACGATCGCCCAGTTCAGCTCCGATGTAAAGAAAGTAGGCTTGCGCATTGATAGTGCGTGCTCAAGTGGCAGTCAGAAGGCTACAGGAACGCTGCGGGCTCTGTTTCGGTTGAAGAACCAGTTACCATCTAGCGCGAAGACAATGCTTGTGCAGACCCTGATTTTTCCAATCATTGATTATGGCGACGTGGACTACTATGACCTGAATGCAGATCTTCTCAATAAACTTGACCGTCTTCTAAATTACTGCATTCGCTTTGTTTTCAATCTGCGTAAATATAATATCATGTTTCAGCGCATCGGTCGCTTCTAAAGTGTTTACCCATACGTCAGCGCAGAGAGCAAAAGGCGCTCACTACCTTGTTTTCATTTCTTGATTCTCCTAATTTCCCTAGTTTTTTAGCCCCTCACTTTCAATACATTTGCGCCAATCATGAATGGAATCTGCGCTCATCTCATAATCGCCTTCTCTGTTGGCCCACTTATCGTACTGACTTTCTTCACTATTATTTCTTTATTCATGCTTTTTTCTTTGGAACGCGGAGTTCAGGATGGCTACAAACCGATTAACATTCAAAACCAAAGTTCGCGAGTTAATTCGTAAAAAGTTGGCGGTACCATCATTACAGCATTGTTTTCCCATTGTTGATTTGGACCAATTGTTTGACTATTTTAGTTTATGTATGTAGTGTATTAAAATTACACGTATTTTCAAATGAGTATACGGGGTGGCGCCGGTAATACGACAATAAAATAAACAACGTATACCTCTTGATGTTCTCAGCCTGCATACCAAAAATTATTCGAATATATCCAGTAGTTTAGTATCAGTATCTCGGGCTGGTATCCGCAACTCCACGACTAAGCGCGTATTTTGCGTACGGGTGGGACAAATGCGTCATTCGAGCCACCCCAGCTCCTCCAGGAAGGCCAGCAGCGCCTTGGTGTTATTGACCATTTCGCGGAGGTTACCTGGGTTTCCGAAGTATTTTGCCCTGTATCCAGCGACAACTGGGCAGCTCAGAAGCAGATGTGCTGCTGTCTCGTCCTCCTCCATGCAGGCTCTGCACAGTGGGCTGTCTGTAACTCCTATGACAGAGAGGTGCTTATTAAAGGTCCCGTGGCCAGTTGTTACTGCCGTCACTTTTCGCAGCTGAGGTTTAGTCAGTCGTAGGGCCTGTTTCGTAAAGCGGCCATTGATGGAGGGAAGTGCCTCCTTGGCCTGCCTGCACTCACTATGGTCTTTCCATAGTCTGTGATGTAGGTCTCTAGTTCGTTTCTTTACCAGATTGCGTAGGTATCCGAACGGGAGCGGCACAATTGGCTCGGGTCCCATTGCTGCCATATTCGATCCCATTCTGGCGAGTTCATCCGCTGCATCGTTTATCCAGTAGTTTAGTCACAGGACATTATTTATCATTTTCAGCATTTTCTACATGATGTATATGAAGTTCATGATTACAAAAAAACCTTCCCTGGCAACTGAGAAAAAAATTATAATCGGTGCCATAAACATTAAAGTCATAAAACAAGACAAATGATTTATCAAGTTAAAGTGACAGTTGACATATCAAGGTCACCGACGTTACTATTTTTACTTGAAAAGTATTTTTACGTTTTATTTGTGAAATATCATGCCTCGTTACAATTTACACAGCCGCTTTAACTATAGAGAGGTATGGGAACACCGAAGTTTGTCCGACCTGGTCCGGCCAATGGGCGCATTATTGTTCAAGCTATCCAGAGGATGCGGGAAAATCGACCCTTATTCCCGCATTTGGGTAGTGCGTGTACGAGTGACACTAGACGATAAAATTTTAAATTACTTTGAACGCAACCCTACGTCTAGTCTGCGTAGGGCAGGTGGACATGATTCAATATCGACAATAAGTGAGTGATAGTGAGTGCTAAGTGATGGAATAGTGATTAAGATTAATAATTTTATTAATAAAAATCTGTGATTTGGTGTAATTGTTTTAAACAAGGCGCTGTTGTCACAGGTCAGTTCACCGATATTTATAAATGGTGTTCTATTTTGCTGACGATTTTATGCTATTTAGTTTGCTTGAAAAAAAATTTCTAACTTATCTCTTTTTGGTAGTTTAATAATATATTTCTATGGACTAGTACTAGGAGTGTTTTAATTTAATGTCGTGTTGTCAGCGCCAAATTTTATATTGTATAATTGTATTATATTTATTCAATGGTTTGTTAGTATATCTATTCTATGGTCTATTAGTGTATCTATTTTCTTTATTATTGCATCAACCACTATTTTTCTCTGCATCACCCAAAGGTTGACTGGTAGAAAATGCCTAAAGCATTAAGTCCGCCTCTGTACTTTTGTGTGCATAAAGCATTAAATAAATAAATACTTTGGTTCAGAACCTTAATTGTTCGAGCCCGACTCGCTGTTGGCCAGTTTTATTTATAAAATTTGTTTTGTTTTATTTTTCGACTGACCAAGTGACCACTGAAGTTGTCTCATAAATAATGTGTTTATAAACTTTTCATAAATCGTTTCCCAGAAAGCCACACCAACTTCTGTCTTTTGTTGATATAAGAGGAATAACACCGAACGAAGATAAAAATGTGGCCATGTATTCTCATTTTTCGGTAAATAATAATATAATTTTAAGAGATTCCTTTTCATTTCAATGATTCTATCGGATTAGAGTGATTGACATGAAAACATACTAAAACCCGTGCGAATCCTTCCGTAGTATTTTCACACTTAATTTTCTTTGAACACAGCGGCGGTAAGAAATAAAGTTAAAATTAAGACGCGAGTTTATGGGGCGTTTCTGGGGTGGAGGGCACAAGGTGGGCCCGAGGAGGCGCGCCGCGCGGCGGTGTGAGAGGCCATTCGAATTCACCGCGCGAGCTGCGCCGTAGATAGCGGCAGGCGGAACACGTACTTCACTTCCACTAACTCCAACTATTGACAATATTAATGCACGCTTAGCAGGGCCAAGCGTCGCCGTGCATCGCCTACAGAATACTACGAAAAAGTGCCGAATCTGAAAGCAGTAACGCGTCTTCAATAACAGAAAACCATCATGAGCTCAAAATACTTTTTATTTTGATGAATGTACATACACGAGCATCATTTATTGGCACTAATTTATTCCATTCTTATGAGAAGTCTCCGGAAGTAACGCAAATATTAGACGAGGCTCGGCCCACGACGGTTGCCATTAATTCCAGAATTGAAATCTGGAATTGCGGCGGCGGCGGTGGCGAATTTACATTCATCGCGGTAAGAACTTAAATCAAGTTCTCAGTTACGATTCAGTTGCGATATTATTTTATTAAAATATGTAAATGACGCCGTTCCACCGCGTAGATACTACGGTAAGGACCTTACAATTGCGGGGGAGGATATCTCTAACGACACAATATTTTCATTAGTGAGACTATTACCTACGAGCGTTATCACAATTTTATACAGCTTCACAATTATTACATCACATGGCTTGGGATTAAGAATGTTTATTACGTTACTTACTTACTTTACATTTTACGTTTTTTAAATATTAATTAGGTAGGTTCTGAAAATGCTACTAAAAAGAAGCTTAAATTAGATAAGATTTAATCAAATTAAAAAAAAAATTATGTCTATTCTTACGCGAGTTTTTTTTTTTCTTTTACGTACCTACGTACGCGTAAGTCAAGAACTTAAAAAAAATATTTTTCAATCGAAAACTTGTGGCCTATCTTCAAAGTAAAAAACGCTACCCGCAGATTCATCTGATTCCAAGCACAAAGCAGTTTTCAATTTATCGGGAATAAATGCTTCGGTTGGCAGCTCAGACACCCAATTACCGCGCACAAAAGCTGATTACCGCGCGGGTGCGGGCGCTGGTGGCACGGCGCGGCGCGGCGTCGTCGCGTCATCGGCGCGGCGCGGCTGCAGCAGCGGTGCGCTCATAGAATATTTGAACGACTTGTGAGGAACTCTTCATTTACTCTCTTTACACAAGCAAGTAGATGGCACTACTGTAAAACGGTTCCCTCTGATTGAAATTGACATTGCAAAATTACCGAAAATTGTGACTGAACTTCTAATAAATTGCAAACGATATCAATTATGAATTGTGGAATTTGTAAATTAAATCTTAGTGATTCTTGGGAAATTTTGCAAGTCAAAAATGAATTCTTGAATAGCACCTGCAATTCAAAGCTATAAATTAGGGGCAAGCATAGGTATACTATCATTAACTTATACTCCATACTTTATCAGAAAATCGTGACTGTTTGTTAATAATAGGTCTTTACCTATGAAATTGGAGATTTTTAAAACGGGTTGCTTTGAAGTGTTATATCATTGGATTGACTTGGAATCATAAGTTCAAATAAATTTTATATTAAAGGTATGTTATTCTTCATTTAAAATTAGGTATTTATTGGTTTCTTTGTGTTTTATATTTTCTGTAATATAGCAGTACTTATAACCATTTTTGTATGAAATACTCGCATTATTTTGTAATATGAGTTCTACCGTGGAAACAATGGGACTCAAGTGATATGCAATATTGATGATGTATACGGACTTAAAACTGCTAATGAATGAGATGTCTATTTTGGTTTCAATCACTTTCATGTGAGAAATTTTATCTCAGGAATAACTTTATTTCTTAGGGCGGCTACAAGACAAAATTTCCAAAACGAAATCTATTAAACCAAGAACACAGAGTTTTTTTGTTAGAAGAAAGTCGTAGGTATGCGACATTGATATTGTTTGCCCTTTGCAGTGCATAGTATCTACGTTGAAACTCTTAATATGAAAAAACGTTTTTTTATTAGCTTTAATGGTTATAAGTACTGCGATATTACAGAAAATACAAAACACAAAGAAAACAATAAATACCTAATTTCAAAAGAAGAATAACATTTCTTTAATATAAAATTTATTTGAACTTATGATTCCAAGTCAATCCAATGATATAACACTTCAAAGCAACCCGTTTTAAAAATGTCCAATTTCATAGGTAAAGACCTATTATTAAGAACGTAGTTAAAACATTTTTTTAAACTTAATTGTGCTGAGTTTTACAGCGAGTTGTCGTTTCGCACCAATTTGCAAGTAATCCAAAACTCACATGACAGCTGTCAACTGCGAGGTAGCATTATTCTGATCAGAGCGTAACTTTTTTAGTGTTGACTCTATATTATATTTTTTTACCATTTTAACAAGTTGCACTTTTTCAGATGCTTCAGTTAAAATGACAGGAGCGGTAAAATTATCGTAAATAATTTATTGAATAGATCTACTGTAACGTTAAAAGCAAATATATCTATTCGTACGTGTATGTAGCTACAAATGCATCTATCGTCGTGTATCGAACGAAGGCAATGGTTGACGTGATTGCAATATGGCAGCGGCTCAGAGTAACCTGGAGTGCCAACTGCAACGGCTCTGCGTTGTCGACTGAATGCCCGACAGCGAACGCCCAGGGAAATCATGACCGACGCCTCTCCACCCTCACGGCCAACTATGAATCCTGACATCGTAGCGACTAGCTTTATGTCCCAGCAAAAATATCTACTAAAACATTACATTTAGAATAATGGTATTTAAAATAATGTGTTTTCTGTGGGACTTAGAATAATTATAAATACTAAGCCGAAAATACCTTCACAGATACAGTTTTTGGAATATTAGCTGATGCATCTCGCATAGTAATCGTCCTTCATTAGCAGTGTAAACCTCCATTCCGGTTGAATTATGGCGGCGTGTCATAAGCTTAAGACGTGTGCAAACAAGATTTATGTAATTAATTTAGGAGATAAGAGCAGGCGCGAGAATACATACGTTATAGAGCACAAAGGATACTACACCACCAGCGGCGCCCTGTTCGGCGGCCTAGATTCCTAAATGTGATGTGACTATTGTGAGTGATTGCACCGAAACACTGTTAAAGGAATTGTTGGAAATTTAATTTTGCACGGTTATCACGTTGTTTTATTTTTGTGCAAATTAATTCTACCATCGCTGTGTACACAATAGCTGTAGATGTTATCAGTAGCATAATTATGAAGGGAGAAGACAAGCACAAATGTAGAGAAACGGGCCCAGGCACACGGCCAGCCAGGGGGCGAATACTGCCGACACCGTCGGCCGGAGATATTTACGTTTATCTTCGGGTAACGGCTTCATCGCAAGCTTTATTACGACATCCACTCACGTAATCCTCCGCCGACGTCATAACTCCTCGTTTGCTGGCCCGCTACAATGTACTACACCGCTTTTCCACTAGCGAAACACGGGCGGTGCATCGTGCGTCCACCCACTACTGCAACTAACAGTGTGTTTTCATGTTCATTTAGGAAATTATTATAACGGTAGCAAGTAAATTCAAAATCAAGACTGGATATAAAGCTGGAAATAAATGTCTAAAATGTATATAAGGTTTTTATGAAAATGGCGACCGGTATCCAAATTTTTCAGAATGTGTATAAAATTAACCTCATAGGATGGCCATCATCATCATTGGGATGGCCATGAAAATTATTATTTTGGATGAATATTAAAATGCCACACCAAATAAAATTTTATAAATAAAGTTGCGAAACGGATACAAAATGTGTCAGAACAAGCCAGTAAATAAAATGGTCAAAAGCGTGACGCTCGCAAAATTAGGGTTTTGTATCAAACTAAAATGAGCAGTCTGTATTTTACGTGGTTTGAAAATATGTGCTAGCTAGTTAAGGACAAAAAATGCACGTACAAAGATGCAAGTGATGCAACCAACGACCTTACAGCCTCTAGACGTCTAATAAAGGGGACCATGTCTGTCAACACATATGACTGATCTGATGTAGGTCTCCACAGAATATTTTCCAAATAGCCTCTACAACTTCTCTGAGCCGTAAACACATTCGCGATAGTTAATAAAAATATTAGAAAATAAATGTAACAATGGCCTCTTGTTCAATAATTTGGTGTGGTAATAACAGCCAGACTTCGCGTATTCGAAAAGATGGCATAACATTTCATCGGTAAGTTAATTACAATTATATTGATTTTCTGATATTATTTATCGGAGTTCAACTTATATTGGTCATAACTGTAGGTTTGAACAAAACTAGTGATGTACCAATTCTTATGACCACCTCTGTTATCGATAAAGTAAAAACCTAATTACTATTTATGCGATTTTTTTTTACTAACTACTATGAAGACTACTTAATAGGACGGAATTTAATTGTGAAACGGTTATTGATTTTAGGTACCCGAAAGATCCTGATTTTATTATTAGCTGATTGCATTAAAAGGAGGGCAATTATACAATTTTTTGCTATCATAATAATTTAATGAACCTATGTTATGTTTTTATAAATAGAGGATTTTTTTTTTGAAATTTTACTTTACTACTTTTTTTTATTGGGTGGGAAAATCACATTATGACAAACCCCGCTCTTGGGCGGAGCGGGAGATAGTGTCACTGACTAAAAACTAAAAACCCACTCCTGTTCCTTCTTTGCCTTCATCCCAGGGCCCCAAGTTTCACTTTCACACTACCCGTGGCCCCAGTAGGCTTTGACCCTGCTGGGCCCCTACGAACTTTACCACTTAAAATTTATTAATTATATTAAGTATTTACATTTCGTGTTAAAATTGTATCAAGAACTAGGAAGAAGAAAAAACCAATTAATAACTGTACGAAATATTGTTAATAAAAAATATAGATTCTTTCGTGACTTATATAAACCTATCTCATCCCTAGTGTACCCTACTGACCTTGGTCAGACCAATCAGAACGCAATAGCCCGCTCCCCCGTAGCTCGGCTAGTTGACAGAATTGTTTCGGTGCGCTAGTTCAAGCATGAGGCGTCTAGTGGCTGTAAGGTCATTGGGTGCAGCTAAGAATATACAGGGTGTTTGGTGCATCGTGTGCCAAATTGAAATGGTCGACGGGAGGGATCATCTGCTATCCTTTCAGACCCCTCTCGTCGTACCTGTCTCGTATCTCTCCTTTCATGGGTTTTATTAGAAAAAAAAAAAATGCATTTTTAATGTTTATTTCATAATTTTTACAAATCCTGCTCAAATTGTTGGCCTCTGTTGTGAATGCAGGCCCAACATCTGTTTCTTATTTCGATAGTTTGTTGTACGAAGCCGTATTTCCTCCTTAATTGTATTGAAAGTCGTTTCAATGCGTTGTTGCAAGTTACTCTTATGTGACTCATTCACAATTCTAGCTAATTTACAAATTTGTTGTGCAGTAATGATAGTTGGAAACTAGTTCAACGCATTGAAAACAACGCAATTTTTATAAAAAATTGTCCAGACGAACAATTAAGGAGGAAATACGACTTCTTACAACAACTGTCGAAATGCGAAACAGATGTTGGGCCTGCATTTACACCAGAGGCCAACAATTTGAGCAGGGTTTGTAAAAATTATGAAATAAATGATAAAAATGCAATTTCATTTTTTTTATTTCTAGTAAAACCCACGAAAAGAGAGATACAAGACAGATTTTTTCTTATAAGAGTGAGATAACATTTTTAATAGGGTTTTCAGGTATCATTTAAGCCAAAATAATTTTTAAATCATAATTTTGAATATTAGTCTTATATGACTCGATTCACAATTCTAGCGAATTCACAAAGTTATAAAAAGATTTTTATGGCATGTGGCACATCACTAGCAAGAGGATAAACTAGAAAATTTTTGGGGAAGTTGGAAGAATCCGGTCGCTTTTGGTTTTTTTTTTATCGCCAAGTAAATAGCTGTAACATGGACAGCTTTAATTCAAGTCCAAAACTTTGCAAGTAAATTAAAAAAAAAAAAACTCGATAGCTAATGTCACTAATTTTAAATTTAAAAGTACTCTAATACAATACATATCCAAATAAAATTAAAATTCAGTGTCTACGCCTTATATATATTTTTAAATTTGTATTTGAATGAAAAATTTGGGTCTCTTTTTAATCGACTTCAAAAAGGAGGAGGTTATATGTTCGGCTGAATGTATGTTTTTTATTTTTATTTTTTATGTATGTTCACCGATTTCTCGGTCAATTGTAGACCGATTTAAAAAATTTTTTTTTTTGATTTAAAGTTTATGCTTCCAAGTTGGTCCCATAGAAATATTGTTATGATCTGATCATGAACTTCGTAGATATGGAACAGAACTCCTCATGGGATCACAGCAGAACTGTCGTAACAAGTAAAATTGCTTTGTTTATACGTGTAGTCGATGACTGACTGAAAGAAGAGGGGTATTATATCGAACTGATCTGATGATGAAGCCTGAAGTTAGGCACCGGAACTCTGTAATAAATTAATTTAATCTAACCGTGTTTGGTATTATTAGAATGGTCATGAGATGCATTCTGGCTATAAGGTATTTAAGTATGGCTGAGGGGTACTTTTTAGTGGTGGTACCATAACTAAAAAGTGAAAAATAAAAAACTTTTTACAAAAAAAATATAACCGACTTCAATGTAAAAAAACACTGAAAAGTGCAAAAAAACTTTAATTTCGGAAGTCGGTGTTAAATAACGAAGAGACAAAACTATTATAGAAACACCGACTTCCGAAATTAAAGTTATTTTGCACTTTTCAGTGTTTTTTTACATTGAAGTCGGTTATATTTTTTTTGTAAAAAGTTTTTTATTCATAAAACAATAAAAAGTCGATGAAAAAAATTCCACAGGGCATGAGAAGTGTTTAGGGGTCTGAAAGGATAGCAGATGATCCCTCCCGTCGACCATTTCAATTTGGCACACGATGCACCAAACACCCTGTATATTACAGTTTTACAAACAACTATAATTTTCCTGTAAAATCTAGTTAAATATCTATCTTTTAGACTTAGAATATAAGGATATAACAAGGGAGAGGGTTGTCATGTTTAGGACTCCAAACGTCATATGGAAAAACGAAAGTGTTTTAAGATCATGCATGTATCAATCTGTCCATTGGGCACGCCACTAACGCGGCAGTAAGTCCCCTCTTTGAGTGGTAGCTGGAGTGGCGCCACGCCATCCTCACCTTCCGCCTGACGCAGATCCTCACTGAACATGGCCAGTTCGAAAAGTTCCTGTTTCGGATTTAGGTGGAAGAAACGCCCAGGAGGCCATGGTGGAGGTGTGCCTCGCTTAGGCGGAGCACCGCCGTGCCCTCGTGAAGGCGATCGGCAGTGGCGATTTTTCGCGCCCGGCCCTGGTTCGGTGAAACAGTAATCTCTCTGTCCACAACAGACGCGTATCACCTGTAGTATTACGGCTAGACCCTTTCAAGTATTTACTTGAAAGGGTCTAGCCGTACTGCCCTCGATGGGAACTTTTTATTACTATTTTCAAAAAGTAACGAGAATAGACTGATTTGAAAATAAAACACGTTTTTTAATAGTTTTATTAATGTCCTAATTGAACTTGTTTTTAATACCGTGATCACGGTATTGATTACACTAATTCCGGTATTAAAAAAATCCGGTTTTTGAAAGCACTGCTGACGACACACGTTATCTATCTATATCTATCTATACATATAAAATGCTTTGTCCTGAATGACTGACGGATGAACGTACAGCCCCTAAGAACAGATTTTTGAAATTCTATCCTTAAGGGGGTGAAAAAGGGGGGCAAAGTTTGTATGGGACAACGTGATTCCTTGGTCTAATCTACTTCAAATTTTGCATGAACATTCTTTAACAGAATTAATGGAAGACGAGTTACGTATTTTATTGTAATTTATCCCCTAACGGGTTAAAAAGGGGTAGGAAGTTTTTTAGGGGTGATTTGCTTCGAAGTTGATATCAATACTCCTTAGTACTTTTGATTTTTTATTTAAATTACATTTTATTTTGACACATGTTTGAAAACTCAATATGATTTTATTCAAAAAAGGTTGAAGTCACATAAAAGCTTGGTGCAATGCAAATACTCTTAAAAAAGTAGAATTTCTCGAAAGTTCGAAATTTGAAATGGTAAGGACTAACATTTTGGTTGTAAAATAAACGAATCATTTCGTATTCAAAAAATCATGTAAAATATGAACTTAGAATATGATAAATGTATCTTTAACTAGCTTCTGCCCGAGGCCTTATTCGCGTTAATGTAAGTTTCTCCATACAAACTTTGGACCCCCGCTTCATCCCTTTAGGGAGTGAATTTTGGAAAATCCTTTCTTAGTGCACACCTACGTCATAAAAGGAAGCCTTGTGCAAAATTTCATGCTCCTAATCCCTGTAGTTTCGACTGTGCGTTGATATGTCAGTCAGTCAGTTTACCCTTTTATATATATGTATTATAAAAATGATAGGGGTTCATTTTTATAATTTTTTCCTGGTTACGGTATGTCTTAAGAACGGCTGGACCAATTTTAATATTCTTTTTTGTTTTGATCACCAGCATATAGGGAAGGTTGTAGGGTAGATAACTACTTAGGTAATAATAATAAATAATAATAATGACATTCCACAACTATCACACAACACACAACAGGGTAGAATAGTAGGGTAGAGTAGGGTGGAGTAGGGTAGAGTGGGGTAGAGCAGGGTAGACCATGGTAGAGCAGGGTAGACCATGGTAGAGCAGGGTAGAGTAGGGTAGGGTAGGGTAGAGTAGGGTGGAGTAGCGCGGAGTAGGGTGAAGTAAGGTGGAGTAGGGTTGAGTAGGGTAGAGTGGGGTAGAGTAAGATAGAGTAGGGTAGGGTGGAGTAGAGTAGAGTGGGGTAGAGTAGGGTAGAGTAAGGTAGAGTAGGGTAGAGTAGAATAGAGTAGTCAGTTGACGGGAAGCCGCGGGCAAAAGTTAGTTTATTCACAAAGTTGGTAGAATTATCACATTTTTTTTTACAATCCTCCTTAAAAAAAGCTCTTACCGATCCAGTTTTGTTTATTGGGTTCTTACATCGAAATTATTCATTCACAGAAAATAGATGGTGTTCCTACCTAATTTAGAGAGAAAGCTTAGTTTTTTTTTTTTAAGTACGACTTCGCTCATAGATCTACAGGCACAAAATATTCGAAAATGGGTGAATCAAGGAATCATTTTCAACTTTCTGAAACGCTCACATAGGGGTCGGGCGCGGATCCGACCCGGCTATAAATGAATATCGGATATGGAATCCATAAATACTCAATCTAAATTCGTAAATTTTCTCCGAGGATCGTAAAAAAATGAAGAGGTAATCCGAAATCGGCTTACTGGTGCGGTACAGTTAAAACATTTCCACCTCTAAAGCAATTTATTAAGCTGGTTCATCAAAACTGAGTCTGGTTTCGGTTTTTAAAAGAACGACTGAAAAATAATAACGAGTTCGTTAGTTATAATCATTTGTTCGCTAAAATAAAATAACGCCGCAACTTCATCGTGAAAATGTACTTACAGCAAATAGGCGAAGGATGAATGGTATTGCAGAAAGGCCGAAATTGAGCGGGGGGGATTTGAACACGCCAGCTTAGTGCAGCCGCCGGAAGTAGGCCTCTAACCGCCGCCGTATAATAGCTTCTAAATTGACCCTTCCACTTCGACCTCCGCCGCCGCTCGCGTCAGCATTATCACTATACAACTATACACATTTCATGGACAAGTATAGTATTCTTCTTCAGTATGTGATGTTTTACGCCGAAAATGGTTTCATTAAAACAATTTGTAACAGTTGCAACTCCAGTGCTTACAAGCAAATTAATTTTCATACAAAGGCATTAACACGAAATCACATCGGAAGTTTCGGAAGTGTTATTTCCTTTTATAGCAAAGGCAAACGTCAACCGACCGGCGGCGGGACCGGTATGAGGATAGTCAAATACATAAAAGGGATGAGTCGCGCGAAATACTGGCATTGTAGGATCCTAAGCCCTGTTTAGATTAGATCAGACCTTCGAAATAACAGTGAATGAGGACGTGGATTAACTACGGTCCGGGGCACTTCGGCCCGTGCGCTTAATGGGCCACCGTTAGGGGGGTAATGAGGGGTGCGGGGATCGGGCGGACCTCGCCTTTTGCTCTACTATGCCTAAGCCCAGACAGCTGATGTAAATATATCTAATTCAAATCTAGCAAATTAAAGACACACTGGCTGCTACATATTATCGATCAGTTGAATTAAAAAACTTTAAAAATTCATAACATTAGGCGAATTTACATATTAAAATGATGTGGGTGAGTTTAATCCCAATCGGTGCTTACAGATGTCCCAGAGCGTCTGGAATAAGGGGTAGAAATTCATTTTTCAATGTCAGAGAAGAAAATTCATTAGAACTTTGAAATTACCAATGGCTAAACGGACGGAGTAAAATTTGCTCTTAATTTGTACCGAAACTTTTTCGCAAATTTTAAGAAACTTCAAAACGACTTTTGAAGTGAGAAAGATGGGAACAGTGCTAATGATTACAGTTGCGTTTCTTATTTATGGCAATTCATTACGTTTTGCAGGACCAAGAATTTATTTGAAGATTATTTGTTTAAAGAAAGAATTAGCGTGCTAAAACCAAGACAAAATGCAAGGCTTGTGAAAATATAAATCCAAAAACGTCATATTTCCTTCAATATGAGAACGGAACATAGTTGACATTTCTAATGGAGTGCACATATTAAAAGTAATAAATCTGTAGCGAATATGACGTCTTGGTCGAGCTTCAGCACCGACCAGCGCGCTCGTCGCCAGAACAACCCGATATTAGTTTACTTTTCCTCTCCAACTTACTTTATTAGTTACCCACCCGCGAAAGCTGCCGGTGATAGTTTTCAAGTTATTGAGAAGTCAAGAAGACGTCCAGTATGTGCTACTATATACATGAACTAACCTTCTCCTAAATGAAGGATCTTTATAAACTTGAGATTGAACGTGCTGATGTTTTATTCATTTTCGCCACAACTACAGACTTTGCGAAAATGTTAGCTACCTTTTACTGATAGGTTCTGAAATAGGACCTTGTAAAGGTAGGACAGACATACAAACAGACTTATTAGGTTTGGATACATTTGATACATTTTGTAGATACGAACCTTTAAAATAAAATGAAGCATTTTTTTCGTTTATCACTGTGGAACTTGGGGGCGTCGTAATTATGTGGATCTAAAAACACTTAACATCTATATTAAGCTTCGACAATGATGACAACGAAATCCATGATAGACTAAAAACAGGTCAGGCGGCTTTTCGTTGACAACAACAGCTTTGTTAGGGAGGATTTTATTGGCACAAATATTGTCCAAGTCGAGCTGCGGCGCGCAATTCTCGTGATTTACCGAGCTGTTTACGCGAGCCTGCCTATCCCGATCTACCAACATTTTTACAGCACCATTTGCCCGAAAGTCAGACATTTTCTACAACACAAATCATTTTAACTATATTTTTATGCAAATTTTGCGCCATCAACTGAGAGAAGAGACTCGATGTTTCTAAAATACTGTTTTGATCTCGTTCCTATATCGGAAGATAATGTTTATAATTTGAATAAAGTCATCCAACCCCCTATGTAAGTAGTTACGTAACTCGGCACAAGGTTTATTGGTATTTCTTACAGGAATTAAGTTTTTATAACAACTAAAGCGTCATTTTGGTGACATTGTGATTTGATGGTTATCTAATGTAGCAATAAAAAAGGTTTAAAATACTAAGCACCATAAAATTTATATGACAAACTCTGTTCCTAACAATAAAAATAGCCCTTAAGCCATCGAAACATTAACAAAGTTTTCACGTTAACTTTTTGTATAAGTAGAAAAGTTGCGGAGGCATTTTCCAATCTCTGAGCGAGGGCCGACGTCGACGGCTCGCGTCGAGTCATTATGGCGCGGCGCTGAACCGTCACGGGATACAATCTCACCTTCACTCCGCTCCAGGGTACATAATCATACAAAAACAAACATTATTTTTTCGTAAAAAAAAAAACTGTTTCGAGGTATACGTTGGGGAACTAATATTTTTATAATACATATTTTGTTTTTGATATTCGATACTGGATACTGTAAATTCGCATGAATGTGCTGAGTGGTAGACGTAATGTAATTGTGAGTACTTTGTAGAGGGGAGTAGAAAGTCTGCTAATCCTTTTATCTAAGCGCAGCACGCGGTGGAGTTGGGAGAATGTGCCTGTAGTTTACCGCCTCTCGCACCTGTTCGGCCACACTTGAGCCGAGCCGAGCTTAATCTGCCCTCTTTTTATTATGACCGCGTTTCAGTCGCTTAATTAACGAACCGCTCGCTTCACCAACCTTACCAAACTGACGTAATAAGTTTACTCACGTCGTTTGTACGTTTCTGTTTTAATGATAGCATTTAAAATCTTCCGTACAGCTCTTACCTTAATAGAATTAAAAATGTTTAACGTTTTTTACAAATAATCTGTTCTTGTTATTTATATTAATAACGTGGATATAGTATCATAACAATAATATCACAACACTTATAAGAAGATATAAGAATATAAACGGTGGGTGTATAAATTGCACGCAATAAACCGTTAAAACCGAATTAATAAGCCTGTTTAATCACAGACTTAACAAAATAAGAGGTCCAAGATTAGCACCATAAGGAACTCCTAACAAACCTCGGGTTAATGAAATATCTAAGTAGTGAATAGCAAAAATTAAAAAAAACTGATTCTGTCAGGGATTGGCTAGTGCGCAAATGTATACGAAGGCTCTCAAGTCTCAAGAATATTTGTTTGTACCTATAGATTGAAGAGAGCCGGCTTATAGCTAACCCGTTTTTTACCTTACCTTACTTAATGGTTTTCATTTATTTTTTCCTTCCTTGTTGTTAATTACAAGTAATAAAGTAGCCAATAAGAGTTGGATCTAAAACAAGTTCCTTCTGAATCGAGCCACGATAAGAAAGGTACATTAAAAAGGTCTGGCGTGACAACAAATCTAAAGGAAAAATCTCCGCCTCTGAGAGCCCAACGGTGATAAACGAGAAAAACTTTGGAACTAAATGGAGCATTCGAGACGGCGGAGCTGCGCTCCTGTCGCAGAATAATACTTCTCTCGAAGAAATAACACTTATAGTCCGCGAGGCTTAAAATCAAATGTCTCCGTTCTCTAGAGTTTCAAGCGAGCACGCCTTGGTATCTGGAGAAATTTGTGACAGAAAATAATGCCATTTCTAAACCGAACTTTGAGATTTATATCGAAGAGATAAAGTGCATGGTAAACTAATATTAATCACAGTATTATTTTCAGGCCAACGCCCAATGTAGCCTCGTATTCATATCTACCTTTCATCGCTAAGAGCGCACCATGTAGGGATTTGCAAAAAAACTCACCGTTTTCTCATTCGCTTACCTGCAAATATATAAGAAAAAATAGATTAATTTTTATATCAGGAAATAAGCACTTTTGGTTTTTGTTGATTGCACACATGAAGAAACTGTTCATGTCACAAACTTTGAATTACTCTCAACCAGGGTTTAGGTGCACAGGTACCAGGTACCAGGAACTAATAAAGTTTTAAAAGTAAAGCTTCTTAGTTTAAAAAATAAGATTTTAAATATTTAATGTTTTAAGTTTGTCTGAATGTTCAAGTTAACACAGAAAACACGATTACGTTTCTTCCATCAAGTTCGCCAGCACCCGTAAAAAGTTCACATTAGCAAAAACACAAAAGAAAACTGCCGAGATAATCTTACAAATCATAAAAATATCCAAGAAAATGTAATTGGAAAGAATTGTGCTGCTCTTTATAAAATAAGTTAGTAAAAATATAATGACGAGGGTGTCCTCTGCTGACGAGGGAGAGCAAGGACAGGTTACTCTAATTTACATTAATACGAGTTTTCCGGGGACAGTGACGAGGCGCGGGCGGCGTGTCAACGAGCGATGTTCTGTAGGCGCCGGGTACGACCGGCCGCGCCCGGACGCCGGACGCCCGGTCAACCGGTACCTTCAAATCATGCGTCCCAAGAGAACACACCTCGCAACGCCCCAGGATTATGTTATATGAAAATAATTGTCGCGTCGCATCAGTTAACGGACCGCCAGCGAAATTACCTTCGCTAAATAAGGGTCGATGTGTTGTTATGTTGCAGCAAACTTTCTTAATTTGATTAATTTTAGTGTGGGGATTTGGTAACCGGGATACATTGGAATAACACTCTCCATACCATCCGGAGTTTGCCAAGCGTAAATTATTATTTGCGTGAAATTCTGTATTTACGATTCTTAGGGTATATTGTTTGAAGAAGTGAATTTGTTGTTATCATATGAGTTGGAGTAGGTAATTGTTGATGTTCTGTAGGTTTAATAGGATGGCTAGTGCGAATAGTGTAGGTAAGTAGTGGTACCTATATGATCATGGGCGCACGTGCGATAGTATCGCGAAGAGTGGCGGTGATCGGCACGTGCGGCGCGTCGAGTGCGACGCTGTGTCAGCGAGCCCACTGAATGGCGTGGCGGCGCGCTAAGTGCACACCGACACTTATGTACCTGATTGACAACTTTACCGGCTGAGGTTATAATGTGCTATGATGAAGGCTACCTAAATAATATGATAACTGTAGGAACGTCTGAAAGTTACGGGGAACTGTGTACCAGAAAATTCAATATGCACTCAGCCCTGCGTTCAAAAATGAGGTTAGAGAGTTAACTCTAATGACGTCATCGGGATAGATACTTTACGCTCGCATTTTTGAACGCGAACGTAGAGTTCAACTGTCAATGTCAAGCAAGTGTCATTTATGGCCGCTTAGACCAACCTACCCTGCTCGGAGTCGAGTCAGTTGGGTTGAATCTAGGGTAACTAAGTAGCTACCCTAGATTCAACCCAACTGACTCGACTCACACCCAGAGTCCACCTAGAGTACCAGAGTCGTTCTTTTATAACTCAAGTGAGTTATAAAAGAACGACTCTGGGTTGCAATTCGAAGCATTTTTGAACGGTTGGAGTAGTAACTCTACTCTACTCTGGTTTATTTTGAACGCAGGGCAGGGGTAAAACAATACAACCCAAGCCCTAAACGCGAACTTGTGAACAGATTAAAGCTATTTTTAACCGACTTCAAAAAGGAAGAGTTTCTATTTTCAGATAAATGTATTTTCACCGATTTCTCGGTCAATTGCGGACCAATATTGAATTATTATTTTTTATTGAAGTTATGGAACAGAACTCCTCATAGGATCACAGCAGAACCGTCGTAACAAGTAAAATTGCTTTGTTTATACGTGTAATCGATGACTGACTGAAAGATGAGGGGGAATATATCGAACGTATCTGATGATGAAGCCTGAAGTTAGGGATTTCAAACAGTCTTAACTCTTTTTCATACAAAATCATCAGAATTTACGAGAAACTTAGAGAGTTACAGCCACCTGACAGTGAGATCATCCTTAGACGGATAATCAGCATACCCGGGTGGAAAACAAACCGTTATTAGGCATAATATTTTTCTTCAGTCATTGTAATACACTCGAAGTTGTAGACGATTACGTTTACCTGGGACAGACCATCCAGTTGGGTAGGTCTAACTTTGAGAAAGAGGTCAATCGTCGAATCCGACTCGGCTGGGCAGCGTTCGGGAAGCTGCGGGGTATCTTCTCGTCCAACATACCTGTGTCTCAAGACGAAAGTCTATGACCAGTGCGTGTTGCCAGTGATGACATATGGCACTGAAACATGGTGGCTTACAATGGGCCTCATCAGAAGGCTTATAGTCACCCAAAGGGCATAGAAAGGGCTATGCTCGGAGTTTCCTTGCGTGTTCGCAGCAGGAATGAAGATATCCGCAGGAGAACCAAGATCGCCGACATAGCCCGAAGAATCGCCAAACTAAAGTGGCAGTGGGCAGGGTACATTGCTCGTAGAACGGATGGTCGATGGGGCCGTAAGGTCGTTTGGTGCGTTTTCCGACGCACAGTCGCCACTCTGGAGAGTGGCGACTGTGCACCGGAAAACACAGCGTTGGAAGGCCTCCCACAAGGTGGCCCGACGACCTGGTGAGAGTCGCGAGAATGCGGTGGATGCGAAACACACCGGATCGGTCGTTGTGGCGACGCTTGGGGGAGGCCTATGTCCAACAGTGGACGTCTTTCGGCTGAAATGATGATGATAATGAGTCATTGTAATATACAGGGTGTTCGGTAATTAATGGATAACCTTGAAATGGCTTACAGTAGAACTTATGGCAATTCAAAAAAAGTACGAAAAAAAATCTATCATAAGTAGTACCTAAGATATTTAAAAAAAATGCCTTGTTTATTTAATATTTATTATATTGTTTATTGTATATCACATAAACAAAAATGCAGGACAAACATTAAAAATAAGTGTACAATGGGCGGTCTTATTTATTTATTTATTTATTTAAGGATCACCAACGAGTGTTACAAAATAAAAAAACTTAGAAATTAAAATTGGTACACGTAACCTTGTCCTATAATGCACACTCAATTATAGGTAACCACAGCTTATGCATAAACGAGTGAACATGGCTCTAAATAGTAGAAAATAGTAGAAAATATTACTCAAGACAAGACAATTCTTATCACACAAGACAATTTCTTACAGACAACCTTTGGATGGACTGAACAAAAGCAGATAGATTTGGGGCTGTCAGTGTATAAACAGCAGAAATAATACTAATAAGACATAATAAAACAAATACATACATACAATACGAAATAATATACTAATAAATATCAAATTTATAATTGAGTCAGGAGAAGAAAAATCAAAGTGAAAGGTACTAGGTGCTCCTTCACAATTTTTTTAAACGTTGTTAGCGTTTGAGCACGTCTCACCTCTATAGTTAACGCAT
Source organism: Mythimna impura (assembly GCA_905147345.3). Classification (NCBI taxonomy): domain Eukaryota; kingdom Metazoa; phylum Arthropoda; class Insecta; order Lepidoptera; family Noctuidae; genus Mythimna; species Mythimna impura. The sequence continues at coordinate 11,771,904 of LR990348.1, read as the reverse complement.
TTCACAAACGAGCAGCTTGAATTGTGAAAGATTTGTCAACGAAGGAAGTGGAATGCGTGCGAATACTTAATTTTAGGTTTTTCGATGATCTCAAGGACCTAATGCGTGCGAATACTTAATTTTAGGTTTTCCGATGATCTCAAGGACCTACTCACATAGTAGGTCCTTGAGATCATGTCACTGAGAAACTGAAAGCGTACTTTAAGATAAAACGGAGTACAAGGATTAAATAGCATATTATAAAGCAAAGAAAGTATGTGGGCGTTCCGGCGAAGGCGAATAGGAAGCCATTAGTACGAAATTCAGAAACGTGGTCATACTTGCGCAAGCCAAATATGAACCTGATACAGAGATTTGAAGTCGCTCAAGCTTATCCAATTTGTCTTGGGTTAAATCAAGATAGCTGGCAACAGCATAGTCCAGGATTGGAAGAAGAAGAGATTGTGCTAACGCAATTTTAGTAGTGATGGGAAGAAAATTACGAAGACGTCTCAGGGAGCCCGCAGAAGCAAATAGCTTATGACTGACTTCCTACAGTTGTTTTGTCCAGGAAAGAATGCGATCGATATAAATTCCCAAGTTCTTCACAGTGTGACCTAAAGGAATAATGGTATTATTGAAAAAAAAAAACCTGGGGATGTTTCGACCAATCTATTTTAGACACAGTCCGAGAACTACCAATAACAATCACTTGTTCACGATCTTAGTTGGATTGATCTTCAACCCAAACTCAGCACCCCAGTCACCTATTCGAGCCAGGTCTATGTTGATACTTGATAGTATCAATGGCCTCAGATAACTTTCCGATACATAAACTTGAGCATAAATTTGGAGATCATTAGCACACAGGTGGTACAAAGAAGATAGTCGTTGGGTGATAGCGTTTATAAAAAGTGCGAGGAGTAGACGAGATAAAACACCACCCTGCGGAAAACCGGCAGAGGTTTCACACCAAGACGAGAAAGATTCTTTAATACAAATACGCTGCCGACGGCCAAACAGGTAACTATGAAACCAGTAAATTACCGATGGAGATATGTTAAAAGAGTACAAGATGCCGAGTAAAATGTCGAAGTCAACCGTATTGAAAGCATTGCTAAAGTCAAGTAGAGCAAGTACCGTTAACTGCCCCATCTCCATACCCGACCTAATATTGTCTGTAATATGCACGAGTGCTGAGGTAGTGCTATGCCCAAGTCGAAAACCAGATTGGAAAAGATTAAGAAGATTATGCTTGCTAAGGAACGTGCTTAGTTGTTAGTGGACACGCTTTTCGAGGACTTTGGATAGGAATGGAAGAATAGAAATGGGACGATAGTCAGTGAAAGATGCAGGCTTATTTTACTTTATTGAACACTACGACTGGAAATGAATGAAATTTTTTGTTGTTATAATATTATACACTAAAAATTCTGATAGATAGCTAGATACTCGTAGATAGATAGTAAATATTAAGACTAGTTATTGTACTTTTTTTTTTAAATATATGCAAATTCATTTATTTTGGTAAATTAGCATAATTTATTTACTAAACAAAGTTTAAACCTCTTGGGTAAGAAAAAAATGTATGAACACATGAGTAACCAATAGTTTTAAAATAATGTCGGTTTCAAGTAGATATTATCAAATCTACTTGAAACCGACATTATTTTAAAACTATTGGTTACTCATGTGCATGTACAATTCATAATAAAATTGTATCTGCCTTAAATAATTAATTATTGCTATTAATGTAGAAAAGGAGAAAAAATTACTGAAGCAAAAAAAAAATTAATACGGGAACTGTTTTTGTTACAACATTAAGAATACTTTATTTTACACTCATTTACAACAAATATTCAAATTGTTGACCCCTCATTCTTATGCAGCCCATAAATCTGCGGATGAATGCTCTTCTGAGCAATCTTGTGTATCGTCTTCCAAAGACCATACAGGTTTCTTGTACACCTCTACTTAGAGGCAGCCTCAATAAAAAAAAAAATCCAACGGATTTAAATCAAGTGTACGTGGTGGCCACAATATTGGCTCTAGACGCTCGATCCATCTGTCTGGATACGTGCTATTTAAATATGCACGAACAAGTATAGCATAATGCGCAGGACAGCCGTATTTAGCGTAGCCGCTGATATTTTTTTTTACCCAAGATGTAAAACTTTGTTTACAAAATTAATTACGCTAATTTTCCAAAATAAATGAACATGCATATTTAATAACTCGTCTTACTATTTACTATCTATCTATCAGAATAGTTAGTGTATAATATTAAAACAACAAAAACCGATGAATTTCATTCATTTCTAGTCGTAGTGTTCAATAAAGTAAAATAAGGCAAAAAAATCATTGTTTTTTTTTCTTTTAAATATTTATCGGTAATAGGTACTACTTATGATAGTTTTTTTTTGTATTTTTTTATTTAATGGCGATAAGTTCTACTAAAAGCCCTTTTAAACTTATCCATTAATTACCAGACACCTTATATAGAAACTAACATACATTTCGGGAGAACTGTTAAATCAGCTTTGGAATAAATGTTAGTCCATTTAAAAACTAAATTAATATGAAATTATTCATTCAAACCAACGAAAGAAGCTATTTGTCAACAGTTTTCTTACAAAAATATACATAGAGAACAGCTTTAGTTTATTCCAAAGTTCTAGTTTAAGATTACGGCCACATTTAGTGCCAGTACTGAAATAGTTTTTAATCGCGGCCATGTCTATGAATTATCTTAGTTTTGCCATTTCACAAGGCCTTGTGTTAATGTTTTTGTCACAAAAAATAATTCGTTCAAACATTGACCCATAAAATAAACTATAAAGATATCGACACAGAAAATAGATAGTTGATAAATGTTAATAACATTGTAACGTTTTTCGAATAAAACAAATAAAAATATGGTTACTTTGCATAAATATGATTGGATACTGAGGGAAAATTAAGTAGGAGTTGCGTTGAATGATGTTCGCGCTTCGTAAAGCTCAAAAAGCCTCTTTTATGTAGGAAGATATGAAACCGAATTCACTCAGAGGGCAATATCATAATGGAGCTGCGCGGTTATTATGTGAGTATGTGAATGCAACGTTCAACAAGCTGTTAGTATATTGACTAACACTAAATATGAATCTCTATAATGCTTTATGCGAATAGTGCTCCATCGTCGACCACATCATCGCTTACCAGGGGAAAAGGGGGGGGGGGGGTGCCAGCTGAAAATCAGCGCTGGGTGTCTGACGCCCAGCAATTGCTGAGTTGGCGACCTTTTCGGTTCGGGCACGCTCAGCGCAGCTATATTGTAAATCTGTACTTTTTTATTGTTGTTGTTGCCTATTGTATTGCCTGCATCGAATAAATACTATTCTATTCTATTCTATTCTTTCTATTCTACCATCAGGTGAGATGGTGGTCAAACGCGAACCTATCATTAATAAAAAAAAGCGGTTCTAAATAATGTTATTTAAACACATTTTTTTTTTAGCAGCAAGTTTTTTTTTAAGTAGGACCGAGAAGAAGTGTGAGACGTATACTGACTAAAACCCACTTGCCCGTTTTACTCCTGTTGACCTTTGCGTTTCAGGGTCGAAGTAATTCTTTCGAACAATACCCCAGGCTCAGTAGCGGTATGGAATCTAATTTTATGCAAGACTGATGGCAATAGACTTGCCCCTATTTAATAGGACCTAATTATACAACTGGTGAAATGTACCTTATCTCTTCGGAGAACACAGGCATAATGTTTTATTTCTACTTTACACGTTTAATACTTTAAATAGCACTTGAGAAATTATAGTATTCTGCAAGGAGAAACTCGATGCGGTATTGTCTTCTGAGATGCCCACCGCACCACATTTATAGATCAAAGGTGCGGCAAGACGTGACACATAGAATTTCACGCAGAATGTGATAAAATAATATTATTTTTTGTGGTAGACATTTTCAAAGTAAGATAATGTAAGTTTATATTATTTTTGTATGTACGAGTATTTAACCAAGTTCTTAAAGCAGTAGATCACTTGTAGCACTTTAAATTGTCCAATGTCTTAAGTGTACATAACGACAAAGGATCGAACCAGGAACACAATTAGAATGATTTTTCTAGCCACGGTTTTTAATCTGTCGATAAAGAATATTACAATTTTATTTTTAAATATCTTTTACGTATTTCGGGGCCGATCGTTGCGTGTTAAATGCCCCGTTTGAGTTTGTCAGGCAATCCCAAAATACCTAAACAGGTTAGTAAAATCGTATCGCCTTACCTGACCATGAATGTCTATTAGTTAACCTACGATATAAACACTTACCTTCAAATCATTATTATTGCACCTACAATTTTTCGCACACCCTGTTCTGGTATAGTCGTTAGTAAGAATATTTTACCAGTGTCGATACGTTCCATGTATGGCACGCGATGGAGTTGATTGGTGGGTGAACGGTCCAGTGGGTACAATCTAATACTTTTTCTTTAAACAATCTTAGTAAGGTCATTGTATGATACGGTGTACTGAATAGACCCGTTTATCTTCAATACTTGCACGCTACCGGGATAGGGCACGGAAACGAAGCAGAGGAAAAAAGGGCTAGTTCTTCATACATCAAAACAAATATAAATACAACAAACAAATGTATAAAAGTGAAAAAACACCACAGACGATATGTAGGACCGTTCAAATGATTTCATTTCAGCAAGTTTCTCTATCAACCCAAATTCAGAGTGTAATTTGTTAGCAAGACAAAGTTTCGCCTTATCACAGTATTCCACGTGGAGTGTTTTGTCGGAATATTCTACTTTATTCTGTGACTAAGAAACTTTTGGCATTATTTATATATCACGTCGCGACAATTTCAAGCCTTCGAACGTTAATATTTGTATGAAGTTTACAACAGAGCAAGAAAAATTGTATAAGTTTAAAGTTTATTTAGTATCCGCAAGAGATTTTCATTTTGAAATCCGAGTTTTAATATTTGAAGCGTTTTTGCATGACACAATTTAAGCAAGATTACCTAGCAAAAATTATAAAAGGTCCTATATACGTAAAAATCGACCGCGCTAAACAGAATTTTCAGCTGATTTTGTCAAAGGTCGGTAAACTGTTTCATTTAATTCACAGATATCAAAATATGGCCTGCGGGATTGTTCGAAAGAGTTACCGCGGCTCCGAAGCAAAGCAGGTGGGTTTTAGTCAGTAAAAGTATGACACTCCCCCTCGTTCCAAAGAGAACAGAAGGAGTTATTTGACTAACCTACCTTTAAAAAAAGGTATCAAAATACGATTTGCATACTAAACTATACTTATAAAATGGATTCCTCTTTTCATAACACCTCAACAGTATCACTGAACCGCATTATTTAATAAACAAGGTACGGTACACCCTTACAACATACAGCTACTATAAGAAAAACTAAAACCAATTTTGTGTAGCAACAAGTTATCGGAGTTATAACACGGATGGTCCAGATGTTGGTGGCACGTTCTGGGTAACGAATGGAGCGCAGCGTGACTCCGGCCCCGGTACGAGGCGAGGCGAGGCGTAATTGGAAAGACGCTACGTGGCACTACGACTGCTGAGCGCCCTATCATTAGCGTCACTCACAATTTGCTTCCTGCCACCGATTCACATTGTCGCTATCGTTTACCGAGTCTATTTAATTAATATAGAAGTCTAATCATGACTTTAGCACAGTTTACAATAGGGAATATGCATGAAGAAAATATTTGTTATCTAATAAATTTATCTATAAATACACAAGAATAGAATACTAATTGTAAAAACAATATCAAAATTGGTAAACAAGCAAACGAGATATATCAGTTTTAAACAAATATATGTCTCTTACGCCAAGGCACGGTTTTCTATGGCGGCCGAACGTGTCATGGCCTTTAAAAGCAAAGACCATGTCGGCCTTCTCTGTCTTATTAGCAGCTTTGAAGCTTTATAGCTTCTTTGTTGATGAAGATATTTTTTTAAAGATTTGTTTACCAGAGTCAAAAAGTATTTAATTTGCAAATAAAAAATGCATGCATATTTCCCTATGATCATGGTACATTTACGCAAAAAAATAAAAACCACATTTTCTAATGTGCTGCTTGTATTATAATATAGGTAGAGAACATGGTAGTCCGTTTAGTAAATTAAATACGTTTTACAAACCCACAATATTCCAAGACCGCTGCTCAGTGCTACACATGTGCTACGAGATCTACGCCTAGCACTACGTAGCCATTCGTAGCAAATGTTTCTAACCTAAGTTAAATTACTATTAAGCTTGTTATAAATTCAAATGAACACATTACTTGGATTATCTTACCTACATAATGTTTTGAGTTCGAAGTGTTTGTTTTACATTATAAATTAGGTTGGTTCTTCACGTTTCTTGCGCAATATGATAGAACACAATTAATAGGAACTGGTTTTCATAACAATAAACCTTTTGATGTATGGGATATTGTTTACTGGTTGACATATTGTCGTGTACACTGTTTTTTATTGTCGGCGTCTTGGGACTGTGCTTGATGTAAAGTATCATTATTAGTATTTTATTACGAATGCGTAACATGAAACTGTTTTTCGTTTTTATTTGAAAGTACCTAGGTCGGATGCCGTATGACTATTGACAGCTAAAATTCTATTTGTCTGTTGAAAATTTATCTTAACATACTGACGATATCGTCACGACTTATGCCGCGTTAGCGAGATTATAAAGAGTACTTACAATAACTCTAAACATATCATTTAACTTAACTCTACTTCAATATTTTATAAAAGGTATATATTTAGTCAATATTAGGTATCATGGCAATACCTACTGCTTTTATTCTATTGCCGCTATAATAAGACGCTGGCCAGTCATAAAAATAAAAAAGCCAGCGGCTAGGTACGGTTAGCAAAGTACATGTAGAAGAAAGCGTTTTGCGTAATTAAACGTTCGGGCGGCAGCAGTTTATGTGACGATTAGTGAGCCGGGCGCGCAGAAGGCTCGGCCGTTTAATTTGCCGCTTCACTTGACACAATTCGACGCCTGACTCGGGGACAATCGCACTCGAAGCCCCGTCGACCTCCTTATCTCCCGCCGAGGTAATCTTTCCTTCCCTCGGCGGCAATAACTCCAAGTGGGCAGGATTACCTGCAAAGGGGCTTCGTAAGGCAACCACCTCTACAAAGGTTATCGATTTAAACAATGTGTGCACGCGTCACTTACTTCACTTATTTATTTTCTCTTTTTCACACGGGTCACAGGCTCATACATAGAGAGTTCTTTCGATATAAACGAACATCTTACATAACAATATCCAATAAACACACCAGCAGTAATAATTGTATAAACATTATTTTTGTTGGGAAATTCACACCAGTTTAAAAACTTTGTGAAATTGAATCGTATTATTACGTAATACATAACAAACATTCAAAATATGTCGTTATCCGTACTTATAAATAAACTTTTTCCAATTTCAAAGTCTGTTCTTAACAATCTGCCAAACATCTGTTTATATTTCCATATTTTACACGAAAAATATCTTTTCTTTTGAAATATAAAGTGATAATTTCATTTCAAAGAGAGAAACCTTAAAGTGTGCTCGGTACGAATCATAAAATATAGATGAATCGCTCGAGGTACCATTTGCAAATAATTTCGTTGGCATGTAAATCTGCGCACGTAAATTCCGCTGCTGTCTGCGCACGGAAATTGAATCGTTCGAGAACCATGCCAATATATAATTTTTAGCGAAATATGACCCGACCCATTTTGGGTCTACCTACCTACTTGAATTATGAAATTATTACTACCAAGCGGCACAAGAGCGAATAAAGCACTTAGGCATTTAGTATTTGGATTTTTTATTCCCACAGCTCATAAATGGGAGCCTGGAGACATAATATTTAGAGGAAAGAGGAAGTACCTACATAATATGAACAGTTCATTTTGTTATATGTATGTGTGAAGCGGGTGGCCGCAGGCGAGCGCCCGGCATGGTGCTCTATGCGAGCGGTGGACGTCGTGGCAGCGGGGATATTTCAATTTGGCCGGAGACGCGACCCGAGAGGCCGCGCGCTAGCCACACGGCTCGCTGAACCGTAAGCCCGTTGCGGGCTCCGCCAAAGAGCAAACACCGCCTCCGCAATCTTGTGCCACGTGGACCATGCCGAACACTCGACCACGACAATCTACTAGTACAATTACCCACACCCCTCTAGCTACGAACAGAATAGATCACAGCATGTGTGGTGAGCTACTTATAAATCAAGTAATCTGATCTATATATTGTCCACTAAGTTCCTTATGTGATCTTTTGCATGGTATAGTCATAATTATTTTATCAAAAGAAATAATTTCGAAATACAATAGTTCTGAACCAAATTCATTGGTTGAGAATAACAATGAATTTGCGCAACTCGTAAATCAAGCAGGTGTGCGCCTGTTATTGAATAGACTCCGACTACGCGAGACTACATTAATAATTATGTACCTATGTATATGGGAAATATAAATCTGCCTGTAGATAGATCTTTAATCAAGACAACACGGCCTTCGTTAAGGTTCGGTTGGTTTAATTATAAGATAATCTTAAAATGCCAAGGTTGATTGTAATAAAAATGTAATGAACCATTTGTATAGGCCGAGTCATCTACTCGTATGCGACCAAACGTCGCATACGTTTATTTTCCTGTCATCTTCTTTCTTTCAGAAAGTAACGAAACGCGTAATTTGAAACTGCGATTGTTCAGGATACATAATAATAAGTATAACGTAATGCGTTAGAGTTATTATTTTTTTTTTGGCTATACGTATAAATATTATTTTTGTCTATATTCAATCATCAAATAATATAACTTTTACACCTGCTGTTTCGGAAAACAGACTTGTTCGCTCTTCATCATCCAATTTTCAATAATGTAGAACAGACGCACGCCCGCCACAATTTTATGATGGCCTTAAAAGCAAACTGTAACAAACCGACCTGAATACCAAAGTTTGGTCTACATAACTGTCTTGGATCTTGATTATATAATTTGCTCTTGAGGGCGTTAAATTATTTTGATGTTATATGTTTGAGAATAATGTTGTTTTGGAAGACATTTAATTAAAATTGCCTAGGGTTGTGAAGCGGAGTTAATCAATTAAAAACTTATTACGATAAGTGGTTATGAATCAGATAATTTTATTATCGTTTTATGTCAACGGAACTAGAATATTTCCAATAAGCCAGATTTTTTTTTACGCCGATAATATAATGCGTCACCGCAAACCAGAAATGTCATATTTGAATTTTCTTCACCAGTACTGCCAACTGGGGTTCAGTCATGTGTTTTGAAGAGCTTTTCCTTATGTGTTATTTTACGCTTTTGCATCTGATTAAATCAACACACCCTAGTCAGAATAAACGCAAGTTCATATTTCCCATACATTTCTAAGATGTTATTTTCTGGAAATAACATTTTGAATTAACTTTTTCTTTGTGCAGTGCAGCCTGCGATGGACAAAGGGAAAACTTTTGAAATGTTGCAAAAAGATGCTTTTAAAGTTGCAGTCCCGAAGGTGTACTCGATCGTTACAAGAGATTGCCGGTAACTTTAAGAATATGTGTATTGTGTACCTTGTGTAGGTACTTTATTACCTGTGTATTCCTATTCGCATGCATAAGTCAATATGAGGTTTTAACTAATCGAAAGTTTTTTTTTTATGTTTACGACTTTGCTTGCACTTTTGCTATTAAAATATATACGTATAATGCCACCTTCGTATAATGAAGTACTTGTCCAGTAAGTAGGTATAACAGTATGAGGCAACTCTCGACGTAAAATGATTAGTTGCCTCGTTAGTTTGGCACTCACTTCAAACTCATTCTGCGAGAAAATGTCCTATATGCCTGCAACACAATGAAATGAAGAAAAGTCGACGCAGGGGTCTAATTACTTGATCGATATATAATTAAATATTTCGAATAATTAAAGTAGCATAATACATGACATGTTATTTTTTCCTATGGAAACAGATAAATGTGCGTTCGTAAAACTACAATAAATCCCCAAGTAATATAAACGCGCTGTCGACATCGGCAAGCGAGGCGTGTGGAACGCGCGGCTCGGCGCGGCGCGGCGCGGAGCGGGAGCGCGGGGGGACCGAGTGCGGCAATTTTTCTCTCCGCTGACAACATGATGTAACGCCAATATCGCACGCTGAGCGATTAAGCCGCGTACGCCGATATTTCAGACTTGCCCCTACTAACTGTCAAAGTGTCGGCGAGAACTCTGTATGCGTTGTACAAAAATATGTACGGTATAGTACCGACTACGCTCTAAGCAGTTTATCATAATTTTGTATCTTGAGAAAGACGCATAAACAAACCTTTTAGTTGTTTGTTCACAAGAGAAAGTTTTGATGGCTGTATATATCTGAATAAACTTACGGTAAGCATTTGTAAAGAATAAATTGATAAACATAGCAATATATTGCCAGTCTTCGATAAATTACCAAGCGATCGAGCAGTAATCACGAGGATTGTAAAATAGAAATAAAAGCTGCTAATCCCAGGAAAAGAACGTTCAGATCGGTTCAAAAGATAGTTGGCAAGTCAGATCACGCAGGGAGGCAATCACTCGATAATAAACGTGGAGCGAGTCGAGTGCGGTGCGCGGCGCACTCCGGCCGCACGTACTGCTGACGTCTCCGGATGCAGCGCCAGCGCCTCCGACTTCCATCCACAATATACCTCTACGGCCGACACCACGATAAATCTTAACATGAAACATTTCGCTGATTTTAGAAACCCCATTCGCACGGGTGAGCTACACTGAATAACAGATTGTAGCTTGACACGCATCAAGTTCCGAAGCAGGTACTAGTTTAATTGCGTGGTTTTAGTGTGTTTAGGTTTTATTTTGAATGATTTCTTATAAAAACGACTTCTTGACAATTTTATCTACATATCCATAAATAAGTGAGGTTTGGACAGGATCGCGAGGCGATGATAAACGACGCGGAGCCGGCGCCTGAGCGTCGGCCGCTGGCCGCGAAAAATACAACTGTCATCTTGAGTGATGGTAGAATAACGCCTGCGTCATGCTCCGCTCTGCATGCCAACAGCTATTGTGGTCCTCTTTGTAACCTCTCCTTATTACAAGGTTTACGTCGAGCTATGCCAAGCAAGGTGAGTGACCATAAATATTAAAATTCGATCATTATCTGTGGATATTGTCACTATGAAATGTATGCCTACAGCTTATTTTATCGGTTAAAGAAAAATAGCAATATTTTGTTTGTTCCCGGTTCTTAGAATTTTGAATGCATTAGGTTCCACATTGGTAATACATAAAAACGGAAATAGATTACAATCAATACCTGTAGCGCCAAATTAAATTAGAAGGTTTACGGGCCTTCAATATTATAGGAAAAATCACTGTTCTGCGGGAATACTGGTAGGTGTATTGTGAGTAATAAAACACGAGTCAATTGATTATTGCTATTGCGGTCACGTCGTTCAGTTACTGTTTTCACGTCTGACGTAATAACGTTAGCAACAAAGTTATGGTACATACGTGATCCGTTAAAAGGTGCCATTCTTTACTCCATCTCGCCTTCTGCAAGATTCACTAAACTTAAGGATAGATCATATATAAAAATCAATGAACTTACCAATTTGACAACAACTAAAGATCTGTCTTCTTGCACATACTCGTTGAATTGTCTAAGTATATTGTATTTTTAGTAAAAAGGTAAAAATAAAATTGCATAATAAGCATAATCTACATATATAATTATCAACGATAGTTAGTTTTAACTAAATATTATGAAACTCAATAAAATACTTCAACACAATTTTAGAAACTACACAAAGCAAATAAATTTAACTAAGTTGACGAAGAAATAATTTGTTAACCCTCAACAGAGGAATTAGCGAATGGTTGGCACAGCTACTTCACCTGTGAATGATGGTCGTGTCTGTTTCACTCTCCGTGCGAATATTTCATTAAGCGAGCTCCGTCAGGCCACGCCATGCATCATAGGCTACGTTCGGCCAAGCCACGCTGACGCCGCGATCCACTCAGCTTAGTGAAGATATTAATACGGCCTCACATGCTATATTGCGACGGGTTAAAAACGACACCGCACTAATATACGCCATTTTCATCGATGATGCCACAATATAACTTCCTAGTCTCATCAGTATAACTGGTTTAAGAGAATTTATGGTTTAATCCAAGTTATGGCTAAGAAACTCGCGTTAATGGTTATCATAGCGGTAAAGGTTATTTAAAAAAAATAGAAGGTATAGTTTGAGGACTTGTCGAGCATATAGCATGCTGAACTAAAGTAGTATGTGTAATGTATAAGAAAAGTCTCAAAGGATTGCGAACACTATCTGCAACTAAAAGTTTGACATTGTGAACGAGGCGCAAGCACAGTAAGTAGCACGAAGAGACGCGGGTGCCCTGCGACTGAGAGGGTGGGGGCGACGACACGTACCGAACTCCAGGCAAATCCGAGCACGCCACTCGCCAAGAGTTTATTACCTTCCTCATATTTACACAATTTGAGTGGATGTTAGCGGTCTTGTCACCCGACTGCGCAGAAATGCAAACTTCTTTGAAAATCTGATGGCAAACCTTATTCTCGTACCTACATCCAAACAGACACTATTACATTTCTTACTGGTGGTTGAAAATTCAGTTATGTGGAAACTTTATTTAAGAAAGTGAACTTTATGGTCAAGCAATAAAATCTCTCTAACTCTTGATAAATCTATAGAATGTATGTAATGAATGAAGAGAACAAACGACTAAGAAATGCGGGGCCAACTCGGGTGATTAAGTGTCTCATTTAAATGCAGTCTCCCAACGCGGACTTCTCAAACGCAAAGGGAGCCCGCCACTCGCGGGAAACGGAAGACGAGTCTCTTCACAAAAGGAAGGAGAGGTATTTAAATTAGCGTAGTCGCTGAAAAAGTGCACTAACAACATTAGCGAGTGGAACAATGGCAAGGCACACAAAGAGACGGAACGCGCTGACAAAACCTTGTATGCGAGTCGAGCTCGGTGTTGGTGCCGCGCGCTAATGCCTATAACTTATACAGGGTAACGTGCAACTCAGAATGGAGAATTACAGGAAGAACTTTCGATGTTGGCAAATATTTTCTAAAGCAATAAAAAAGCTTTGTTTTTCTCAATTTCACGGATTTCTATTTTGAGGTGCTTAACAGTTTCCAATGGGTCACATTGTCACATCTTGTTAGTAATACGCCGAGTTTGGTTAACTCGGTAGGTTACTAAGGTAACCCTATGTGACATCAAAAAAAGTTTCGCTTCATCAAATCGTTGAAAGGAATAATTCTGCACCACGAGATTTGTCGCAGAGCATCCACGATCCGCTGGAGATTTAAACTTGTGGTTGAAACCTAGGAACTACAACTTTTGTCGATTGTGCACACACACGGACCGACACCCGCATTGGTCGCATTCTTGATCAAAACTTGCTACAAGGAAACATTGCAGATCCGTGTATTTGTCTTAAGAAAATATGACAGGTCTACATTTATCTACATCTCGTCTTATTTATATATATTAGGTCTTTACCTATGAAATTGCCGTTTTTTAAAACGAGTTGCTTTGAAGTGTTATATCTTTGGATTGACTTAGAATTATAAGTACAAATAAACTTACAGTATTATAAATTATATCTTCTATATATATCAAGGGAGAAACTAACTGACTGACATATCAACGCACAGCCGAAACTACTGGGACTAGGAGCGTGTAATTTCTCATAAGGCGTCTTTTTATGATATAGGCGAGCACTAAGAAAGGATTTTTCAAAATTCAGCCCCTAAAGGGATGAAACGGGGGTCTAAAGTTTGTATGAAGAAACCTTTCACGCGGGCGAAGCCGCTGACGGAAGATAGTTATAAATAAAGGTACGTTATTCTTTTTCAGAAATGAGGTATTTATTGGATTCTTTGTGTTTTGTATTTTCTGTAATATCGCAGTTCTTATAACCATGAAAGTTAATAAAAAGACGTTTTTTTTATATTAAGAGTTCCAAAGTAGAAACTATGCATTTCAAAAGGCAAGCAATATCAATTACGTATACCTACGACTTTCTTCTAACAAAGAACTTTGTGCTTTTGGTTTAATAGCTTCCGTTTTGGAAATTGAGGAGAAAAGTTATTCGTGAGATAAAATTTCCCACGTGAAAGTGATTGAAACAAAAATATACATCCCAATATTGCATACCGCTTGAGACACATTGTTTCCACGATTGAACTTATATTACAAAATAATGCGAGTTTTCTTATATTTCACACAAAAAACAAGTACCTACTGCGATATTACAGAAAATACAAAACACAAAGAAACCAATAAATACCTAATTTTTAAAAAAGAATAACGTACCATTAATATAAAGTTTCTTTGAACTTATAATTCAAAGTCCGTTTTAAAAAACGGCAATTTCATACTTTAACCCCTATTATAAAAAACTTTATATTAAAAAACCTAATGGGCCAGGAATTGTCCAAGCATTTACGATATGCTGCAGGCAAGTTTCAGTCGAACTGTTTTAGTAGCTAAGTCGACTGTGGCGTTGTACCATACTTTAATTCTTTATGAAACTTAACATCAATACAATGATTTCATAATTTATTTATAAAGCGAGCTTAACTCAACAATGAGTTTACCATAATTTTAGAGTGAACGTTACATCAAAGTAAAGTTCACTCTAAAACCCTTGATCAAGTACTTACCTAAAAGTTAATGCATAATATTTTATTAAAAAAATAAATAAACTGGTAATAAATTTTACGAACTTAATTTATCCGCAATTGGACTCAAAAATATAGTAGTTTTTAGGGTTCCGTACCCAAAGAGTAAAAACGGGGCCCTATTACTAAGACTCCATTGTCCATCTATCTGTCTGTCACCAGGCTGAATCTCATGAATCGTGATAGCTAGACAGTTGAAATTTTCACAGATGATGTATTTCTCTTACCGCTGTAACCACATATACTAAAAACAAGATAAAGGCTCCCAAACAAAAAACGTGATTTTTTGCCTTCTTTTACTACGGACGGTACGGAACTTTCCGCTGCTATGAACGTCATTTTTAACGGACTTCAAAAAGGAGGAGGTTATATGTTCGGTTGAATGTATGTTTTTTTTTATGTATGTTCACCGATTTCTCGGTCAAAATGTAATCTAACCGTGTTTGGGATTATTAGAATTGTCATGAGATGCACTCTGGCTATAAGGTATTTAAGTTTGGCTGAGGGGTACTTTTTAGTGGTGGTACCATAACTAAAAAGTGTAAAATAAAAAACTTTTTACAAAAAAAATACAACCGACTTCAAAGTAAAAAAAAAAAACACTGAAAAGTGCAAAATAACTTTAATTTCGGAAGTCGGTGTTAAATAACGAAGAGACAAAACTATTATAGAAACACCGACTTCCGAAATTAGTTATTTTGCACTTTTCAGTGTTTTTTTTTTTACTTTGAAGTCGGTTGTATTTTTTTTGTAAAAAGTTTTTTATTGTACAACAGGAACTTATTTTCTTGTTTCAGTTTTTTCATTTTATTTTTTCTATCTGTTACTGGCTTTCAATTAATCAGCAACAGTATAGTAGCTTAATTACAACAGAGATAGTCCTCTACCTCGCAGCCGTTATATTAAGTAAATATCATAAAATTATGCAAATATATTCCTATTGTACACTAGTTACATAACATTTTTGGTACGGTAACTTTGAATGTGTAATATGGGACAGCGCAGGACTATTGTTAAATATAAGTTAACAGACCAACAAGGTTAATCCGCCCAAACAAATTATGAACAACATTAATATATCCTCTGTATCCGGCAACTTCCCGCAATAAGCAGAATGTATTAGTGTTATTTATCTTAGCTCGGAGCGCCAACAAAGTTTTAATTGCAAGCGCCGATACAATTTGCGTACAAATGAATTTATTCGCTGAATCCGTAGTGCAATCGAGTGCGGCGCGGGTGGCGGGCGGGCGACGCGCGGATTATCCGCGTGTGTAGAGCCGCTAATTGCGGGTAACGACGAGCCAACCACCGCCGCGCCGCACCGCGTCGCGCCGCACGCTCGCGCGCTGCACCTACCACCAAATCACCGCGCGCCATCCTATCGGTATATGTCGCACGCTTTCATGAATTTAAAATAAAATATGCACTTCGTATTTCGCTACTATACGTGCATAAGCTGGCTTACCTACAAAAATCTATAAAATAATCCTTTACACTATGATATGATAGATTGTTTTCCGCGATTTTCAATAACATTATCGTATTACCGTACGATTTGCATAATGAAATAAACACGTGTGAAGCTTTTAAAAAAATAAGCTTTACGCTTATGAACGTAGAACAATGTGAAGTAAAAATAATTTAATTAAAAATATAAAGTCTAAAATGATAGTAAGCACCGACAGGGTTGCGAGGGAGGTGAACATGTAAAGAGCGCCTGCATTCGGGCTGGCGGAACTGGCACAGCATTCGGTATCCGGCCTAACAAAAGGGTGATAGCGGTACGTGCGTAAATCAAACGTCGCACAATAACAGAGCCTCCCGCGACCGCCCGACCCTTCTCCACAGTCCCTCCTAGTTATAAGCCTCCCCATGCCTCTATAGCCGTCGGTCGGTTCTCATAAATCTGCCACACTGAAATGTGCTCCGCTGCCGGCCAGTCGTGTGACGGACGCCGTCGATATCTGTGCCAATAGGTTTTCAATGTCAGTGTACCCCTGTTTCGATTCAGTTAAACCCAGTGGTCGTCAAACGTCAGGCGCGCCCTTCTTTTATCTCCCCTTGTATAGGCAGTCCCTTTAATAATGCGTCATTATTTTTTGCTTGAAAAGAGTTTATACCATCAAAGCAACAATTTATCAATTTAAATACCGCACAACACAAACATGAATGTTAATATCTGAAATAGGACGTCGTGTATTGCGCGGTTCACGTGTTTACATCGCACACATTATTCTCATGAGCTACACACTGAAGCAGTCGACGGGGCATTACATTTCTCGTTCGGATGGTACGATACCATCGTACTTCGCTCCACTCGCTGCAATTAACGCTACACAATGACCATATAAATCTTCTGTGAATGCTCTGTTCGTTCTATATTCCACGTAGGTACTTGTCGACGCAGTCCAGCTTATACACTAGCAACCTACATTATTCAATACTACTATAAAAGATGTATAGAACTGATAAGATTGATTGAAATGAAGCCAATTAGTGATGGTAAATAACACTTTAAGTAAAAGAAAGAGTCCGGAGCTCGGATCGGCATGGATTGAGGGCGCGTAGCTTAATCTTACCTATACGAGTCGAGCCTAAGAACAAACAAGCCGCGAGCTGAGATTACGCTCCAAATAAATCAATGTTACGACGCGTTAAAATATTTAAGCTCACGATTAATGCCAGGCGCGGATACGCGTCTTATCGAATGAGCAGCGGTGTAAAGCGTGCGGCACCACAAGAATAATCACCATAGGAATAATCGGTTGATTATAGAAACTGCATCTTTCAGTACAGATTTGATTAATCTCAGATGTGTTTACGTACGACGACAATACAATTACGAGTAAAAACAATACAGGACGTATGAATCAACGCATGTACTGAATATTATAGCGTTTCATAACACCAGTTACATCAAAATGTAACTTAATAAATAGGATCAATTTTTCAAGTGGGACAGGCTCCCATTGAGCTATAAATAAAGATACCTCCTGAATTCAACAGCAGTTTATCGAGTCACATTAATGTATCATGATAATGCCGCAGAAGTTTTACAGGGGCTCGTTAGTGGGGCTGTAACGATAACCGCGACTGATAACCGTTTCTAATCAGACGTAATAACACGGCTAGCCTCCGCCGCCGCTATAACCCTGTTTAAATAAGCGGCTACGTTCACAACATACGAGAATAACGATTGGAAAAAATTGTAATCAACTAGCCTCTGCCAGCGGCTGCGCTCGCGTGAAAGTAGGCTTCTACAACAAACTTTGGACCCCCGTTTCTTTCCTTTAGCGTATGAATTTTGGAAAATCCCCTCTTAGAGCACTAAGAGAGCACCCCCGCGTCTTAAAAGAAAACCATGTGCAAAATTTCACATTCCTAATCCCAGTAGTTTCGGCTGTGTAATGATATACTAGTCAGTCAGTTTCTCATTTTATATATATATATGATGATGATGATAAGTTTTCATTAATTTTGGTATTAAGAGTACGATCGAAGATAAACAATTTAAAATTAAGAGACGGAATGGTATTAAACCCGTTGAATACAATAAATATCTCTCGGAACCTAGGAGGCCGGGTGCTTCTGATATAACGATATACTGGCGGAAGTAATAAAATAAAACGATTTTACATCTCCAGGGGGAAACGAACGTTTTTGTCGAATGGGAAAAGTCGCGAGCGACTTCTCATTCCGCGATAAAATCAGGAACGTTTTACGACAATCTTCTATTCGATTACCTTCCGTTAAACAACAATCTTAAGAAAAAATCGTGCTCGGCGCTTTTTTGTTTGTCAATTACATAAAAACTTTTTTTTAAAGAATTAAAATTCAAAAAAGAACTTTAATTTCAGAAGTCGGTGTTAAATAACGTAAAAACAATAGCAGAAAGTTGGCTGTGTTTTGATTTTTTACTATGGTATGATACAGCTGTACATCTTGTGATAATTACAATAAGCCCAAACATGGCTCAGATATATTGTTTTATTACAGAATTCCAGACTCCGGTGCCTATCGTCCTCGCTTTATCATCAGATTATTTCGATGGTAGGTACTGTATTCATCAGAACCGTTGTTTTAAAGTTTGCCATAGTAGTTAAGTATTATAATCGAGAAACCCCATTGCCACTCGTTAAGTACTTATCATTGAGCAGATCCGTTGGCCATGTGTGTTCTTCTTCATCAGTTACACTATACCAAATGATGCTTTTCGAAAGCAAATACTTAACTTGTTGACGAAAATACCAAAATCGCTATATGTGTGCTGTAAGCACATTCATATTTGATGAGTTCCTTAATTTCGCATAGATCCCGTTATCAGAACTGGATTTTGATAAAATTGGTAATGATAAGACTCTCCTTTTTTAGTCAGTTGTAACTTGAGTAGATACAAAGTTATTTTTAAAATATTTAGTATTTGGGAGGATAAGTTCACACCTTAAGTCCTTTTTCACTCGCCTATAGTCAACATCGAGCATAGTTTAAAAGCTTATTGCTTCATCTAAGGCAATTCAACGCGATGTTTGATGAAGAAGCAATGCATAAAAAGAAAGATGACGCCTGAAAGCTCTGTTGGCATTCGGTAATTCCGTGATTTACTCGAATATTTAACAAAACTTGATCCAGGAAAAACGTGTTTTTTTGAAAACCTTAAAAGTTTTTCAGAAAAATTGTCTTCATTCAGAAACTCGATTAAATGTGCAAGGCTTCTATTGATGTACTTCTTTATATTTTTAATATGAGTACATTATGGAGGACCAAAGTTCACGTAAAGTAGAAGATTTTCAAAGGTTAAAGACCTGATTAGATTAGTCTTACACAAATTTATGTTTTGATTTCTATACAAGCCTAGATAATATCCACAAGATAGCTATGTATCCAAAAAATCTATAAAGATATGTAATAACATCATAATCACGTAAGAGCGGTTGTATGAAAATGAATCTCGAAAAGGACGCTCTTAATAATTCAGCTATAGAAATTGTTATATCCGGAGCTTTAAAAACCCCTCGACAAAATCGAAGTCGATCAGTGATTTAAAAGAAATCCTCGAGGGTCTGTGCGTGGCGACACGTTCTGTTGTTTGTAATATGCGACGCGAACGGACATACGGAGGAGTGTCGCGGCCGAGACTCAGCCGGGAGCTGGCGGGAGGCTGCGGGCTGGCGGCTCTGTGCCGCCGCATAATGAACTGGTCACGTAGCCACATTTCGTATTATTTCCGTGGGACGCGTCACGTGACTTGAATAAATGTGAACCTCCGCGATCCAGCGTCTCCTCGGACCCTCCACAAATAAACCGCTTTACGCACGATTCGCCAGCGGAGATTCATTATTCTAACTCTTACCGATTCATAATACATTACCAAAGTTTTCTTTTTCATGGATCAGTTTTATCTGACCACCCTCACGGGTCCCTGGGTTTTTAGATCCGAATTTATAGGGCATGACCGAATGCTTTTAAATTCTTTTGTATAATAAATTGGTTCTTATTTTGCTATCTGCAGTATATCTGTAGGTCTTTATTTTATGAAAAATGGACAGCTAAAACAGACTTAATAATGTAAATAAAGTAATGTACAAGTAGAAATAAGTTTTTTAATAATGTGTGTGGTAACATGCAAACGCATATGCACACGTATGTCACAACATAAAATTCTCTTTCAATAACTATTTATAGTATTGCAATTTATTCCTGTTAAGCTACAATGCTACGCAGCCAGTTGTAAGCTACGCCACCCATCTGGTACGTTGCTACGGCGCCCGTAGGCTACGCGGCTACGTCGTAGGCTACACGAGTGCTACGACGCGTCTTGGACTGCGTAACTGCTACGGTGTAGGCTGCGCAAGTACTACGACGTAGGCTGCGCAAGTACTACGACGTAGGCTGCGCAAGTACTACGTCGTAGGCAGCATAAGTGCTACGTCGTAGGCTGCCTGAATGCTTATTATTCAGAGTACAAGAGCGGTTTCAAATAAAGAGAAAACCTTGGACTTCATAAAAATAGAAAATTTAGCAGTATTATCATGATCAACCTATTGGTCACTGCTGGACAAAAGCTCTCCTTTATATGCCGTTAAGCTCGAAATTTGATTGAATAATACATAAACATTAAAAGTACATTAAACTCATACAGAACACAGCTGGAATTTACTAACACAAGCCCGTAAAATATAGTAGTGCACTAACAAAACTTTTTACTTGCCTTAAATAAAACACGAGACTATTTTCTCTTGGCGAAAACTATTATAAAGCAATATTTACTTCTTCCGCTACGATATTCGTAGCTTCGTTCTACGAAATAGCGTATATCGTAGACGGTGAGTAAAATCTTATATCAAGAAGATTTTATGTTGTGAAAGAAACCTAGTTCATATAGTAAGGATTAAGTTATCAATTTAAAAACTGTAGTTGATATGGTTTTCTGAAAGAACGTGCCCGGCATGTTGGCAGCAATAAAGACATCACACAAGGCTGGGTGGCTCGCCTGGCCCACACATCCTCTCCGCGCGGTATTAGACGTGTAAGCAGTTTATTGTGAGCAGGCTCGCTCATAACTACCCATTCTGCCGGGATAATGTCGGACAAGCGACGTTATGTTTATTCCAGACTAAGTCCGCGTTATAAAGGTCTCGTGCACAAGTGCCCGAATATTATCTTTACACAGACATCTTATTTTACCAACTATTATTGAACTGTGTTATCATTGCGAGGTATTTGCTGGAAAAGTAATGTTTTTGTTCTTAAAAGTATTTGTTGACTATGTTTAGCAACAAGGGATGTTACAAATTTAGCCCCCGGCTTGTGTCTGATTTGAAGCTGTAAAGAATATTTTATGTAGGTGTTAGATTTCAATGTTTTACGTTACCTTGGATTTCCGCGCAGAGCAGCGTGGTGGAGCGCGTTGAAACCATTGTTATTCGTGAGAGTCATGTCGGCTCCATGCTCCAACAATAAAGTCAACATGTCGTCACGTTTCTTCGAAATGGCATCATGTAAGGGGGTGTCGCCTTCGGAATCCTGTAACAGGAAAATACAATAGAATATTAATTTTGGCCAACACACATAGACTCACTGCGAGGGGTAGTAATAGCGCACCTATGGGCGAATTAGGTCAGTATGCACTTCAATCAGTAGATAAAGGCGAGCCGGCGCCAGCTGTGACGATATTCGCTACTGAATTATAAAGCACAGCCCGTCTTGAGTATCGCGACAATTTTCTAAAACATCAAACCGCTCGAATGAATAATTGAGGCGGCGGAGAAGGCGTTTAGGGCGTGGATTATAGCGACTTGCATAATTTATAAGCGTCTCGGAGTGGTTGAGGCGAGCAGAGAAAGGCAAAGCCGCGCGGTGCCGGCACTGCTGGGCGCGCGACAGATATCAGAGAATGGTGTCGAGTTCAGTAATATAGGACGAGCGCAAAAAGCGCGGCTACCGCGTCATTATCATAATCACCAGCGCTGCGTGCCGCTGCGGGGCCGCTACGGTGCCGCCCAAGCCGTTTTGCTTTGTGAACGTGCATTAAGAGAGCCGAGTGTTGTGCTCTGTCATTCCTGCTATTAATTTGCAAGGGTCCGTAAGATGAGTGTTTTCACTTTGATGTAATAGCATTCATCTGAGTATAGGCCTTTTTTGTGCTATTTTAGAAACAAAATCATACATTTTTGTTTTTTCAAAAAAGTTATATCCGACGATAGAGCATTCTAAAATTTAATAAGAATATTCATCCTTAGGTATGATAAAAAAAGCAGGTCTTATCAACCAAATAAAAAGCCAAACAATATTTTTGAAAAAGACCAAAATATACATAATCTCACACAGGAAATGCATAAAAAAACCGAATGAATATAAGAAACCTATAAATTTTACATTCTAACCCACCCACAAAAGAAGCACCAACGCTTAGATTTAATACAGTGAGATAAATACAATTCTACACCCACAGGTATACCAGGGTGACAAAGCATCCGACACCCATTCAGTTGCAGTAATTCAGTGCTAGCTCAACCACAGACACGGGGTAATTCCGCGCAGAATAGCTGCATTAAATATTAATTGTATTGGCATATAGATGGTCATTACAGCCTGTAATTCATGACATCGTGTTGCGGTGTATGCATTACATGCAGCGCTAATTATATGATTGTACATCATTATGTGTATGTAGTGTTACTGATTATACTGTTAAGCACATAGCTAATAACGTTGACGAAGTAGTTTTGCTTCATTAGGAAACGTATGAGACAATTTGAAATTTGTTTTTGGTCTTAATTACTAGTATCTCGAGGTTACTGCTATAATTTATTTTATGCTAGCAATTTCAAGTCTATGATTTAATTACTTTTTCAATTTCAAGTCTACAATTTGTTTTATAATGTGATTGAAAGAACACTGTCGACTCCGCAGACTCATAGGTTGTTTTCTATTTCGGTTTACTTTTCTGTAATTTTTTTATTTTACTTATTTGGTACATGTTGTCTGGTCTACATTGACCTCTCCTATCTTGTATATTTCCATATTTTAAGGTATGATTTTAGTCTAGATTAGTTTAATGGGTCCCGACTGTTGCAGTTTTGTTTTAATTAAATTGGTTTCTACGCTACTGGACTGAACTTGTTTCTTTTTCTTTTCAGTTTTTATTTAAAGTTATTTTTTTCGCAGTCGGGTATTTTTATTTTTTAAATTTTTATTTTTTTATTTTACACTTTTTAGTTAATATAATCTAATATCACTATTTATTCACTCTATTTTAGGCGTACATTTAACACTTAAATGTTCATCAAACCTACCTTATCATCCGCTCCGCTTTTTTGTATCTTAAATAAAATTGTCTGTTTGTATTGTCAAAAAAACATTTGTTTATTATTAAATGTATATCAAAGTGTATTCGATACTTATAACAAAATCGTAAACTTTGAAATTTTTGATTAGTTATCGGTTTGCTCCGGCTAACATCCGAAACGGCTAGACCGATTTTGACAGGACATTCACTAACGAATAGCAAATGTTACAAGCAGTTACTTAGGCCACTTTTTATTGGGATATAGCTAATGTTATAATGAGTAACTTAATCTAATTTCTATATTTCTGCGGCACGGGACTTATTTCTCGAGGGCGGGGGCATCTTGGTTCTCGCGGGAGGTAGTTCATCTTAATTTCCGGGGATAATGGACTTCTTCGAAGCGGCTGGACCGACTTAGAGGGACTTTCACTGACGGATAGCTGATTTTACAAGGCTGAACTTGGGCTTCTTTTTGACGGAACTTTCATTGGAATATAGCTAATATTACAATGAGTACCACTATACTACACTATACACACACGCTACTTTTTATATTCTCGCGGGAACGGGGCTTAATTCCAGTGGTCGGGGGGACATCCTGATTCCCAGGGGAGAAAAAATTTTAGGAACGGCTAAACCGATTTTGATGGGACTTTCACTGACAGAAAGCTTTTTTATGTGGATAATCATCTAATGACTTTTCTCGCACTAGGGCGAAGAGGGCGAGCGTGCCAGACTTTTACTTTTACTGAGTAAAACCACACCTAGGTTCCTTCAGTTACCCTTTGCGCTCCAGGACCACGGGTTACCTATACAGAAGTCCTCCCATGGCCACAGTAGGCATCGACCCTGCTAGTCCCTACGGTTTTGCTGACATCTCTTTGAGGAACGAGTAGGACACGACGCGCTGTCGATGATTTGGGCTCGGTCCGGACAACACCCGGACGGTCGGACTGCGAGCTACACATTGCACGTCTTCCGATATTCGTCGTTGATGTTACAAAGAGTAACTTGGACTACTTTTCATTTTCCCGCGGTAACGTGACTTAATTCCCAGGGGGATATAAAAAGGGGAGTAACAAAGTCGCGAGTAACAGTTAGTAGATAATAAATAACATATTTCCTATTCTATTTATTTTTAATATGGTCATGATATACCATTTTGAAATCCTCATGATGAGCCCTTTAATTTGATACCCATATCGCAGTATCATATTTACCTTCAATTATGGCATCTCATAGTCGTTATGTTGGATTTTTTTAACGTCACCTATCTAAGAACACTTGGGTTATCACGACGAATCTAACGATGTCTTAATTATGCAAATCCGTTCAGCGGTTTGGAAGATATGAGGTAATAAAGAATATTACATACATACATGCATACATACAAGATACGCGCGAAAAACATAACCCTTCTTGCAGTCGGGTAAAAAGGACCTATTAAAACAGTGCACTAGCTTCGGACGTTTTATAAATCCACATTTAGGCCTATGTGAAATAAAATATTTTTGAACTTGAACTTAACTTAAGCCTGCATTTTATACGTACAATATCAAAATAGCGGATATCACAAATAAATAATTGGGAAATTTTAGCTTTTTTTTTTAAATCAAATATAAGAGGAGGAAATTTTGAGTTCATTAACATTAGCACGCCATAGTATGTGAGAAACATGTCTGAACACACTTTTACTTCTTTATATCATCCGAATACAGCGCCAGAAAAACTTTTTTTATATAACTCAACGTAAATAAATACTACTAGCGCTTTCAATCGGCAATCCAGAATATCAACCGCAGATTTTTTCCAAATTAGGTTTAAGTTTTTATCTTCGTGTCATTTCAACTTGTTCCATCTAGCGGTAGATGGAACAAGTACCATACTCATCCAATACATAAGAATTAATAACAAATTTTAATATAAAACGTTGAGTAGCTGGAAGACACTGCGCTAGGTAAACACGCTGGCAGAAATAAGTGTTGAGGCGAAATAAGAAATTTGATTTACGCGGCAATATCCGCAGGTGCACGCGAGATGCATCTGCAGCCGCGCCACGGCATAAATATATCCAGGCGAATATTATAGCCGCCTCGTTGACGGCCTCGTAACATTTGCCGTTTATATATTTTAATTTAAAGCTCATACACGGGGGACCTGACAACCCCAATCACGAATTTTATGGTGAGTTAGTACTTTAAAAATACTAGAAGTTCATATTGGTCTCTCTTCTGATGCATAGTTTATTTTTTTTTTACGTCTTTTATTTGAATTATTAATTACTACCTGTCCCTCGCGGTTTCATCCTTGCCTTAGGTTACTGATCCGCTCCAGTGGGTCGTAGCGTGATGCTGTATAGCTTATAGCCTTCCTCGATAAATAGTTAGCGCGTTTATTTGTTTATTTCTTAAAATTTTATGCACTAATAAAAATACTGTACAAAGGTGGACCTGATAAATGTCTTAGGCATTTTCTACCAGTGGCTCTTATGGTGGTTCAGAAACGTAACATGACTAGTCCAACTCAATAGAAGACAAATAGAAAATAAATAAGTACAATAATAAATACATGCTTAGATACATTATACAAATAATGAAAGGTATTGTGAAATAACGAATCCCACTAATCAACAACTTCTCGCGTTCGCTTTACAGTATAATGTCCGTATTTATCCGTTGTTTAAAATTACTCTATAAAAACTCGTAGTTTTTATAACCACAGAAATATTTTAGAAAAGAACCATTACCGCGATACTACAGTGATCTTGTAATAAAACAGAAAGCGACTCTGAAGCCCGAACAATAAAAACAAAACAGCAAGGTAATTACTCAAAGATAAGAACAACGCGTCGAGCACGAGAAGTGGCGAGGCGTGCTCGTGGAGGCGGGAGGCGCCTGATACCGCCATACCGCGCAGCCTCTAACTAAGGTTAAAAATTCGTTAGCCTTGATTAAAACGTCTGCTCGTCGCCTTACTCTGGATGAACAAAGAGCCGGCTTATCAGACGAATTAATACACGAAACAGTAAGAATAAGCTTTACCCTAAAACAGACATTAAAAAGCAGCGGCTGCAAATAATACCTTAAAACATTTAATGTTACAGTTTAGGTGCACGAATGTTTACATTAGCGAAACGATTCTGTATACTTACAAGAAAATTCTTAACATAAAAACGTTATCAAAAATTTTATAACGTGAATGAAAGTCTTCTCAAAGAACGATTCAGTGGTATTCAGGAGAAACTTCATCATTGACGGGGCAGAAAGAAAACAACTAATTGTTTAATTCCAAGCCATTAAGTCGAGTATTACGGGCGGATTATTCACGGGCCATATACCGCAGCATCAGCGCAGGGCGCGGCGCGGCGCGTACCGGCGCGCCATCGCACACCCACCGACACCGACCGGTAATACCTACTTTTGACACTCTATACTCCGCATTTACTTCTAACTACCATTTAAACACGATACATTACACACACAAAAGCCTCATTTCTGGACCCGAAATGCTTGCTCTATTTATCACCAAATATTTCTGTGACAGCCTGGATACCACTGAAACATCCATTATTGATTGTACAAAAGTGAATAACGACCGCAATAGTTAATGGTCGGCGAAACAATCAATGACTATTTCAAATGTCCACCAAAATATCGTTGCATTTATCGTTGCTTAGTGGAGCTTAGTGGTTTTTATTTATAAATATAAACACAGGACACTTGCAATTAATCACAAAGGCACTTATTCAACCAGCCAGTACAGCATTTTATGAATGACAATGACGAGAGTATAAACTCCAGAGTCATGTCGTTCAGCAATTGGCATATCGAACAACGAGGAATATTCGATTTTTAAAATGTGAATTTTAAAACGAGATAAAATGTGTTTTTTGAACGTCAGCGTTCAATGCGCGAGTTGCAAAATAACTGAATTAATTTGCCGGTCCACATCGATAACAAATATATCGATAGACTCACTAAATAACATACCGTAGTGAGGATTTTGCACTAACAGACTGCACCCTCATAAGTCGCCTTGATTGATTGTGCGGAAATAAACCCAGCTTTCGGTCCGCATCCATGTTCACTCACTCATGGATATTATATTACGAAATGTATGAAACACTAGTTCTGCCACGCACAGTTCATTACTTATACATACAATGTTCATAACGACGACAAGCTTCTGGAAAGCTTCATAAATTCCGCAGTCCATTAGTGTTCCGATATCTCAACCACGCAATTCTTTGTGATTCAACTGGACCGCAGCCGCAGCGAGAGCTATGCTTTAGATATCGGAAAACGCTAATGTACTCGTACTTGGTGAGATTTAGCGCTGAGCGGCGCTCTGCCACTGCGCCCCGTGCTGCCGTAACATGATCCAGCACTGTGTTATGGCAGATATAGAATATACAAACAGACCAGTGCTCCCTAGCGGAAAATAATATTTCATAAATTATCATATTCTTGTAATTAAGCTTAGATATACACTTCGGTAACTTTGTTATTATGTGGCCGAGGAAATGTAATAAATTAAAATACCAAATTAAATATAAAATGCGATCTTTTGTAATACTGCTTTTATTTAAGCTTGAAACGATAAAACATTCACAATAAAAGAACGTGGTAGGTAGGTAGACACGTAAAATATTCGGATCGACGGTTTCAATAATAGTTTTGGAACTATCGATAGTAGCGCTGTGAATATTGGAAAAGGAAAGTATTTATTAGGTGAATATTGGCTGGATGCGAGTGTGCGACATTACGGTGCGAGGATAGTTCTTCCGTCGTAACGCTGCGGTAACGCACAGGTGTCGGTAATGAGGGACAAATCGCGCACACGGACAAAAACACCAACTCCGCATGTTATTTAAAGTGGAGCTATTTCTTGTATGCTATATTACTTCACATTATATGAATGTATGTTAGGAACTGTGTTCACTTAATATTGTTTAATTTAGTTATCTACTTATTTTCAAGGGTTTATCAAATTCGGTTTACGTTGTTTTCTTAATCTTTGGGGAATAGGGATAAAAATGATGTTATTACCTTTAATCACAGCTGATGTCTATGAAAAAACAAAAATGTTACTAAAGAGCGTGGTTTTAAATTATTATCCGAGTGAAAATGCACAAATCTTTTTTTTTATACTGATTTATATTTTTTATCTTAAGGCTAAAACTACCTAAGTTATAAATATAAAAGGTGAGTGCCCAAGAAAGAAACCATAAAATTTCAGGTGACGTCGGCCCTTCCATAAATTTATCGACAGCTCGTGGTAACAGGCAATAAGGAAAATATTTATGAAGTAAAACAGCGCCGGGCGCGATTTTCATTAGCTAATTATTAGCCTACCGTTCTAGCTAGGACAACGTGGACTGCTTTAAAAGGATCTTCTCTTTCTTTTGAAAAGATTATAGTTTTTGCCAAAGTAGCATAAAAGATTTTCTACAAAGAGTTCCATTCTACTTAAGTAGAAAAAAATTGCATTGGCTTCAGTCTTACTACAGTGTGTATAACACGTTGAACAGAGCTCCCTGCAGGCTAATTGGTACATTTAATTGAACGCCTGTTTCAGTCATTACCGTACAGGACACAACATTTTATTGGCAGTAGCCCGACGTTCGGACACAGGTCGGACCGCATGTCGCGCTACGTGCGCTTATCGAAATGTTGCCATCTACTCCGCCGGCGGAGCACTGTTACACGTAGCATTTCGTAGCACGGCTACGAAGCGTTAAGTTATGCTCTTGTGACTTATCGATTTTGTTTATGCGGTTTTACCTTTTTTGCGTAAATCAGCACTAGGTAGGAATTACCAGTAAAAATGCAGTAGATCGTGCGTGTTTTTATGGATATGTGACACCATTTTGAAAAGAATTATTTTATGAAAATATTTTAGGAAATATCATTCTTTTTGAATGTGACACGACCAATAAATCGCATAATGGTGTCGTAAAATTTCGGCGGTATTATCTTGGGAAAACCCGGCTATTTTACATTCACCTGCGAGGTTTCCCTCCACGTCCAATTTATGTTAGTGGGCACAAAACGAACGCTGACAAATGTGGAAATAAAATGAACATACGTTTTATCTCTACGCTCACGGAGTCGGTTTTCGAGCTCGTGGCGGTGTAGGGAGCGCGCGGGGGGGGACTTAGCGGCGCGATGAGGGGCGCGCCCACGAGATGTGGACTTTTCTCTGCACCAAGCTTTGGAGCGACTTACTCCATAAGATCTCACGTACAGTTGAGATAAATATTCGACATAACATCACCTGATATGCGTAAAGTACACACACCGCGGCACCTAGTGTGCCTACAAATACTGATTAATTCAAGTACTGAGAAGTCTTTTAAACTGACTACAAAACGAGATAGGACAGTACTTGGATCAAATAGATAACACATATTAGAACCTATCCAATATTTCTACACTATGTGAAAGTTTTAAAATAGACACAAGCGTATGGTGATCAAAGCTCAAAATTCTTCGGTTATGTAACTTTAGCTCTGCCGTAGGACAATTGCACGCCCAATAAAGTTGTCCATTACGCTACATGGATGACGAATAAGTATAAATAGAGGGACCGCTTTAAATACACCTGAATTATCGTATGAATTAGGGGCAAATGATATTACCTACAAATTTCCATCTTACATTTATTATGAAACGTCTTAAAAGTGTGCCAGGACTTTCCAACCGCTCGCGTAGTTCTTACTTAGATACGGTACGGCGACGGACGAAACTAAGTGGAACTTTTCCCAGGTTGGCGTATATAAAAATATTTTTTTAAAGATACTTCACTTCGTACGTTACAAACATATTTTGAACTTCAAGTTAAACTCTATATTTATGCATGTCAACGTCCCAAGTAGTAAATTATATGAAAACTTGCAGTGCTTACGTACCTACTGCTAGCCGCGTATTAACTGCTCACCATGATGGAATGTCGAGTTAAAAACACCTGTGCATCCAAATGGATGGCAAATGCACACTCGTACTTCTTTCTCATAGATACGCCAAACAAGAAAGTATAACAATTAGCTTCGACGAATGTAACTTGATGTGAGATAATAAATTAAGTTACTATATTTTATCCGGCACGCGGGACGACATACAAAGCTCTTAATTTGGAGAGGGGGCGAAAGATAACGAGTAGCAACGAGAGGTATTTAATACGTACAGGTGTACGGGAAGATACCTCACAGAGACGGAGCCGTGCCGTAGATAAATACATCTCCCTCCCACACCCCGCTTCGACGTACACTTCTGATAACCGCGCATATCGTAAAACTTTATTTACCGCCTCCACTCCAATTTGTCTTTGCGAAAGTTCCCAACTCAGATATGACGATAACTTTCAGTTGTTACATATAAGGAACGTCCAACCCAATCTACGCGTAGACAGACGCGTGTTAGATATTTTTTCTTTGATTTATTTGTATTGACTAACAAAGGAAAAATGAGCATCACAGTTTTATAAATACCTACTTAATTAAATATGAAAACGATCTTTTATTTTTCGTGCTTAATCGTTATATCTAGGGATACGAAAAAAGTCTCGTTATTTTTTATCTGGTTTAATTTACTGTAATAACACAAAAGTGCTTTCGCGCCCGTTGAGCTATTTCCCATAGTCCCCGAGTAATTACACGGCGTGGCTCACAAAGGCCGCGAGGCCGAACAGCAGGCGCGCAGTAGGCGCAGTTGCTAAGTGTCTAATGCATTGCCAATATGTACTCTCTGTGCTGTCATATTACATGGATGTAATTTTACACTTTTTATCACAATTCTAAATCGTATATATACAGTGAGCAATCGTAAGACTCTATTCAATAAACAGTCAAAATTGAACCATGTGTCTTCTTGCCGTAAATCGATATTTTTATTCTTTCACCTCGTGCGTACGAGAAACGAATAGCGTTTCTCGTTAAATTGGAGTTCAGCTATCGTTTGTTCTTCAAATATTTCGTTCAAATATAAATTGGCCGTTAACGAAAAATAAAAGTAATAGAGGGTAGATAAAAGCTATAAAGCTTAAGTAACTTTAATTGAACAAAGAACAGTTAGAGATTTCGGGAGCTATAATGACTGTAGACGCATATAAGAGACTTGAGTTTTGCCCGAGGCGCAATTCATAAGAATGGTAGACCCGGTATCAAAGTAAGGAGTAATTGTAATTTGTAAGATGTTTTTGCGCGATGTAATATTAAATACTTTGTAGGTACTGTTTCAAACAGGCTCTGGGTTTAAATCTTCAAAAGAATGTTAAAGTAATTCTATTGAATATGTTTATGAGTGTTCTGCTGAATGAATTGAAACATAAGGTTATCGTAAAGGGGTTAACACGCGGCAGTCGCTGTGTGCAATCACGCCGTCTTAGCGTCGTGCAGCGCACGGATGCTCGTAGCGTGCGGGGCCCGAGCTCGCACCCGCCGTCCTAATGAAGCCGTAACGAAGCGAGCAATAGGAAAACCAACACCGGCTCACACCGGCACAGCTGTTGTTATTGTTATCATCACTATATAGAGGGGCATTTCAAAACAATACGCTTCTTACAAATTACCTACTTAAGATTCAAAGCTTCTTTAACAAGAGAACTTTTCGTATTAAAGATTAGGGATTTAAATTAGTCTGTTTTCGGTCAGAACTCGTATAAAAACGCTGTGTTGAGTCTATAAAATAATTTCAAATGACCTTGCCGGCTGGTTTTTATTTTATCATAAAAAATAACTGTTACCTATTATTTACAAAACAAAAAAAAAGATATTCTAAACATCAGACTGCTAGAAATAAGTCACTTTTTAAGCAGTCTGATGCAGTTGGTAGCATTTACGTATTTTAGTTTTTGTATGTATATTTATTAAATCGTGTCTTAGAGTCTTTTATTTTGATGCTTCACATGCCAGTTTGATAAAAACATTACCTTCTATTGCGTCGCGCAGTCGTGCAAAAACTGAAATTCAACGTGGTTTCAATGACTAAAGATAATTCTCTGCATTCATTTTCCAAGTGTTAACTAGCAAAATGTAAAGCAAGAGTGTAACGACACAAGTGGGATTAAATGTAAAGCGGATTCAGATCACGGCGCTATGTTAACCAGCGCACGAGTTCGATATTCGGCTGATGGCCCCCGCGCTGCCGGGCGCCGGGCCGCACTCCGTACTTATAATCTAATATTCGCAATTTACGAGGATCGCAGAAGGGTTCCACTGGGAGTCATAGCACTGTCATCGCGCACGTACCTGCCGCTTGCACTTACCTACCCTTTATCTATATATTTGTAGTGTTTATGCTTTTTCAGGGGACTTGATTATGATAATCTGGTTATAAAATAGGATAAATCTAATCTACGGGTATCATAGATAAGATTTAATTTAAAAAGTGCTTTGAGATTTTATTAGATTATTTTAATACATTCAGGTCTAAATCAATCAAATTTATGGAAAAAAATAACGTTCCCGATAAATTTTTTGGTAGCGGTAGACCTGCTTAAGGCTGAGGCTACAGTGGCCAGCGATTTGCGATGCGACCATTTTTCTGAAAACTTTTAAGGGTTTCAAAAAAACACGTATTTCCTGGAACCAGTTTTGTGAAATATTCGAATAAATCACGGAATTACCGAATGCGAAACTCTATTCGCATTCGGTAATTCCGTGATTGTTTCAGGTGTTATCTCTTTTTTTGCATCTTCATCAAACATCGCGTTGGATTGCGTTAGATGAAGGTGTGCGTATGCGCAGCGGAATGTTGTTGAATTTAAAGATTTTAATTATGCAGATATTTAGTGTATGACGTCGTATAATTGTGTATGGTAAAAAAAAATTTGTGCACGCAACCATTGTGGAGAAATTCACCAGAAACTGATTATTAATCCATAGACTTTATAAGAAAAGAGATGTGTCCAAAAATTAGTGTGTATTTGTGTGTAATTGTGTATGTATGAATAAAACTAGTGCATGCATAAACTTCGGAGAAATTCAAGTTTCCGCTACGCGAACGTTTGGCCATTAGCTAGTTTTCATATAAAGCGCTTACATAGAGAGCTGTAGATTTTTACATAAGTTGTTTTGAATTTGTTTATATTTGTTTAAAAAACAGATTTAGAAAAAATCGTAGGGCTTAAAAGATAAAAATATAAACGTAAAATACGCTTATTAGGTCTTAGTTCTTAAAGTATGCACTTTGGGGTCTAGATTTTCACGTTTATACAAACCTTGTAAGTGTCTGCAACATGTTGCCAAGTATCAATGATGTTCCGTTAGTAACTAAAGAGTTATAGGACAAATTTACCATGAACAGATCACTGTTTACAAAGCAGTCAAATATCACGACGTTCTGAAGGAATTGCATGGTAATATGTATGTCAATAATTAGTGTATTCATTCAACTATTCTTATGCAAAATTTCATGTCGTTAAATTCAGTAATTAAAGAAAAACAATTATAATACTGACGAAGCATCGAAAACCTACATAACCCGACCAAGTTCGGATGGCTACCAAAAAGCGGCCGTGCCATATATCTAAGAAACGTTCTTAACCTTCCAATATAGTATTCATTAATATGGTACAGTTGCGTACACAAGCGTTAGGAAAAAATAAAACAATTGCATTTCTTGAATGAAAAATATTTTTTTAATAATAACGCCACTATCTACGATAAAAACAAATCTTCAATTAACAAGTACTTCTCTATTTAAATATCCGCGTAATTTTTTTTTAAAATTACATATAATACTTAATTATGTAATTATAATAACGTTAACAAACGCTTGCAATGACAGCAATAGACTTAAATGTGTTTTAACTAAAATAGATTATGAACTAGCTTTTGCCCGCGACTTCGTTCGCGTGGATGACGAAACTTAGGGTAAGTATAATATTTCGAGCTTCAATAAAAATTAAAATCACATCACATAACTAACCTATTCAGTTGTTTAGATTTGATCAACATTAAAAAAGTGCTTATAAACTAAAACATTGGTATAAAAAAGGTATTTTCAAGAAAATATTAAATATTAAGCGCATACTTAAATAAAGTACCTACGTAAATAGTACCTACTTTCTGTCATAGTCAAATACATTTAAAAAAGTAGGTGTACAAAAATAAATGACCTATAAATTATATCGAAACAACAATTGTGTTATCACCTATACCAATTCAATACCGGTATTATACTGTAAATTTTGGGATGTTACCTAAATATATTGCACGGCCGCTTTTTTGTAGCCATCCGAACTTGGTCGGGTTATGTAGGTTTTCGATGCTTCGTCAGTATTATAATTGTTTTTCTTTAATTACTGAATTTAATGACATGAAATTTTGCATAAGAATAGTTGAATGAATACACTAATTATTGACATATATATTACCATGCAATTCCTTCAGTACGTCGTGATATTTGACTGCTTTGTAACAGTGATCTGTTCATGGTAAATTTGTCCTATAACTCTTTAGTTACTAACGGAACATCATTGATACTTGGCAACATGTTGCAGACACTTACAAGGTTTGTATAAACGTGAAAATCTAGACCCCAAAATGCATACTTTAAGAACTAAGACCTAATAAGCGTATTTTACGTTTATATTTTTATCTTTTAAGCCCTACGATTTTTTCTAAATCTGTTTTTTAAACAAATATAAACAAATTCAAAACAACGTATGTAAAAATCTACAGCTCTCTATGTAAGCGCTTTATATGAAAACTAGCTAATGGCCAAACGTTCGCGTAGCGGAAACTTGAATTTCTCC
Organism: Mythimna impura; assembly: GCA_905147345.3. NCBI lineage: Eukaryota > Metazoa > Arthropoda > Insecta > Lepidoptera > Noctuidae > Mythimna > Mythimna impura. The sequence goes on along the minus strand of LR990348.1, from coordinate 11,736,606 downwards.
GAAGTTTATGCATGCACTAGTTTTATTCATACATACACAATTACACACAAATACACACTAATTTTTGGACACATCTCTTTTCTTCTACAGTCTATGGATTAAAAAAAGTTCCGCCAGGACAACGTTCGCCCAGCGGAATCAGTTTTTGGTGAATTTCTCCACTATGGTTGCGTGCACAATTTTTTTTTTACCATACACAATTATACGACGTCATACACTAAATATCTGCATAATTAAAATATTTAAATTCAACAACATTCCGCTGCGCGTACGCACACTAGATGAAGCAACAGGCTTATAAACCATGCTTAGACCATAGGCGAGTGGAAGAGGACCCTCTTAAGTATGAACTATTTTTGAAAAAGAGATTGTGTTGGATTCATAAAAAAAAAAATACCTGCGTCAATTTCCAGAAACATTCTTTGAATAACCTACTTGTACTTCAGATAGAAACAATTCAACGTCTATTGTAGACAAAAATGTTCTTTCAACGAGCGATCAAAACAAATTATTTGTTTTAATCGCTCATGTATCGCCGGTCGCATCGCGGTCTAGTGTACCCCAGCCTAACTGTCAGAGCAAAATAACACAAGTTTAAGATGAATAGTGTAGCTGTAGGGGGAAGCGAACTATTACTGGATGTTCTAACAGCCATTGTATGTGACGCCGGGATCCGATACTAAAGCTCCGGCACAGTCTTCTCCGGATCTCGTCACACTTAGGTAAATCTCCAATATCCGGCGCTGTTGGCTTCAAAAAAGCCACATACATGAATTTAGTTACAATATTACGTATGAAAAAGACATATCAGATTATCATTGTTTCAGGAAACTCTTACAGAATATGTGAACACATATTTAGCATTCATGGAATTATTATACAGATGCGAATGACAGAAACATAATCCCAATATTACATTACGTGATAATTATATTATTTTATGTATACACTTCAAATAATATAATTGACTCCATTATCATCTATTAGACAAAATACACTTCTTATCAGAAAAGTCGACACACATTGCAAGTTTGTTTTGTAAGGATTATCAGAAAAATGTGTATGTTTAGGAATATATGTCAAATGTCGTTTAATAGTGAATAATATGAGGTTTTCAAATCCTAATGTTAATGTTCTAAATTCAAATTTAATTTTCATAGGTTTCGTATTTTGTTTAACAATTCATTTTTACCCTGTGTGGAGTATGAAAGAAATTGATAAAACAACACACGTAAATGAAAAAAAAGGTAAGAAACGTTTATTTAATAACTAGTATTCCCTCTCCGAGCTCTTATTACTGCTTCCATAAGGTTCTTCATCAGATGAGAGTCACGATCAAATGTTGTGGCATTCCACTCCATTCCTCTTGGATTGCATTTTGCAGCTGGCTAAGTGATTCTGGGACAGGATCTCCTGCACGAATTCGTCTCTTTAATTCATCCCATAGATATTCAATCGGATTCATGTCTGGGCTTCTTGTTGGCCATTCCATAATGGAGATACCGACTTCGGTAACATAATCTCGTACGACGCTCGCGGTGTGAGCCCTAGCATTGTCGTGCATGAATATGAAACCGTTGCCAATAAAATGTGCATAGGGCATCACGTGAGGCTTAAGACACTGTTCGATGTACCAATGCCTGTTTAGTGCAGGCAGACGTGGCCCAGTCACAAAGACAAGCTCTGTCTTACCATCGGCGCTGATTCCTCCACAAACTGTCCACGAACCGACACCATAGCTGACCTTTTCTTAAATACAGCATTGTGCAAAGCGTTCTCCATCTCTTCTGTAGACCTTGTTCCTTCCTTCGCTTCGTTACCATACAGCATAATTTTACACTCATTAGAAAAGAAGACTTTGTTCCACTGGAGGTAAAAAAAACACTGAAAAGTGCAAAATAACTTTAATTTCGGAAGTCGGTGTTTCTATAATAGTTTAGTCTCTTCGTTATTTAACACCGACTTCCGAAATTAAAGTTATTTTGCACTTTTCAGTGTTTTTTTTTTACTTTGAAGTCGGTTGTATTTTTTTTTTGTAAAAAGTTTTTTATTATGGTTTCTGTCCTAATTCAACACAAAAGAGTTTTCATTCCATGAAAAAAATCACATGATTGTATAGCTGGCAGTTCGGCCATTACAGTGATAAGCGAAAATTAAAAATTAGAATTTCATTTGTTTATCCTATAAATGAAATGATTCATGGTTTTGAGACGAATATGTGTTCAGCCTCACGTGATGCCCTATGCACATTTTATTGGCAACGGTTTCATATTCATGCACGATAATGCTAGGGCTTATTTTACACTTTTTAGTTATGGTACCACCACTTAAAAGTACCCCTCAGCCAAACTTAAATACCTTTTAGCCAGAGTGCACCTCATGACAATTCTAATAATCCCAAACACGGTTATATTACATTAATTTATTACAGAAAGTTCCGGTGCCTAACTTCAGGCTTCATCATCAGATCAGTTCGATATATTCCCCCTCTATTTTCAGTCAGTCATCGACTACACGTATAAACAAAGCAATTTTACTTGTTACGACGGTTCTGCTGTGATCCTATGAGGAGTTCTGTTCCATATCTTCGAAGTTCATGATCAGATCATAACAATATTTCTATGGGACCAACTCGGAATAACCTTCCAATCAAAAAAAAATTTTCAAAATCGGTCCACAATTGACCGAGAAATCGGTGAACATACATAAAAAAAAAACATACATTCAACCGAACATATAACCTCCTCCTTTTTGAAGTCGGTTAAAAACGGAAGTGTTTCGATTTTTCTGATGAGAAGTGTAATTATCTCCCCCACAATATTATTTAGGTGATTCAACACGTAATGTACGAACAAGGATCCTAAACATATGTTGAATTTAGAGCACACAATTTAGACGACCTTTACAATGCACACAAACAATACGAGATAACAAGCGGACGTTCACGTTCAAATTCAAAATAGCCCCAAAGTAAATGTAAATACAAAGGCGTAGTACAATAAGAGGTCGGCGGCGACATATTTACTCAAATTTGAATTCAGTACGTGAGGAGTCAGTCTATTACGTGACCTTTAATAGCGTTCAGACGGGGACCGGGCAGAGCCGCAGCTAGCCGACTAGTTCCTCTGGGCGAATCGTTACTCTGAGCCCGGGGCGGGGAAAGATCTATAAATTACTGGAACGACAACTCGTTCCGCGCCAGATAAAGCTACGCCGCAAAACAATGCTCCGGACGAATGCTTCAGTCGTTAGCAAAGAGAACCGTACATCTTTATGAACTGTTTACTCGTCGGATTTTGAATTGTCTCTCGTAATTGTCGTTACCGTTCTTTTGTCCGGAATTTCAACGGTACACTCGGTACAGATGCTCAGTCATTACTTATTTATAGCTTTGAACTCTACTTCTGCCGTGAGTCCGTAGAGGATAAATACTTTTCTGTAACTCACGACTATCCCCAATTTTGTTTCAGAATTCACGTTCAAAGGCGAACGTTTCTGAACTTCCAATAATTTAATAAAGAAAGTTTAGGACGTGCGTGGCTGGCACGCTCGCCGCAAAAAGCCGAAAACTTTGATTCAATTAAAACAGAAAGTTGGACGAAGAAGTTACGAGCGCGGCTGAAAGTGTTCGGTCGGGAAAGCGCGCAGCAGCGGCGCAACGCGGCGACCGGCGACGCGCCCGCCTGCAGTGAGACGCTGCACGCTGTCGGCGCACTGCCACCACTAAATCAAAACTTAAACTCGGTTCCGCTAGTTCCTGAACGTTTATTGTATATAGGTACCTACTACGGATTTATGGAAAACTAGCTTAACTGTGCATTCGTAGTTATGGAAAATTTATTATCTTTGTGTTAATGGGGGAAGACGTTGCTCGCGGCCGTCTTTCCTTAGGCCCACTCTACACGTATTCTCCGAGTAGCGCAAAACAAACAATAAGGTCGAGTCACAGGCGGTGGTTTAGTTACCAGTTCCAAAGGCCTGCAGGTCAAGCGGAAGTAAATACTTCCAGAAAGAGTGACCATAGTACCTTGAGAAAACTCTGTAAGATTTTGTACCAAACCTCTTTTTTAGTATGGAAATGTCTAATAACGAGAGTGAGATGTGGTCATAGGATCCGGTTAATACCTGCTCCACTGGAAACCGTCACAGGGTTAAAAATTGACTACCAAAGACTCCATGGAAGTTGGCGACCAAGCTTCAATGGTAGTTGACTAACAGCATAGCTCACCAAAAAAATATGCTCAACGACTCAAGCTTTTCATCCAAACTTGTTTATACTCGTATATTTTTAGTATATGCGAAACCTGAATATAGTTTGTTCAGAATCAATAACTGAATCGATTCCAATTATTTTTACAACATGCTATATGTTTTCCCAAAAATATTTAAAAAAAGATCACAAGCTGGACACCACCGAGGCTATGTACAACACGGGTCACGACAGGTCATAGCGGGCCTTAGACGCCAGCGCACTGCTGGGTTCGGGAGTAAAACAGCCCCTTAGTCGCCCGGATAACCCGGTGACCATGCATTTGTGCGGACAGTCAGATAACATAAAAAGCTTATAACTTTGTGATTTTTCTTGATTCAGTTATGAACTTTTGTACATAGATTCTTTACATAAAATAAAAAACTTTTTACAAAAAAAAATACAACCGACTTCAAAGTAAAAAAACACTGAAAAGTGCAAAATAACTTTAATTTCGGAAGTCGGTGTTTCTATAATAGTTTTGACTCTTCGTTATTTAACACCGACTTCCGAAATTAAAGTTATTTTGCACTTTTCAGTGTTTTTTTTTACTTTGAAGTCGGTTGTATTTTTTTTTGTAAAAAGTTTTTTATTTTACACTTTTTAGTTTTGGTAACACCACTAAAAAGTACCCCTCAGCCAAACTTAAATACCTTATAGCCAGAGTGCATCTCATGACAATTCTAATAATCCCAAACACGGTTAGATTACATTAATTTATTACAGAGTTCCGGTGCCTAACTTCAGGCTTCATCATCAGATCAGTTCGATATATTCCCCCTCTACTTTTAGTCAGTCATCAAGTACACCTATAAACAAAGCAATTTTACTTGTTACGACGGTTCTGCTGTGATCCTATGAGGAGTTCTGTTCCATATCTTCGAAGTTCATGATCAGATCATAACAATATTTCTATGGGACCAACTCGGAACCATAACATTTCAATCAAAAAAAAAATTTCAAAATCGGTCCACAATTGACCGAGAAATCGGTGAACATACATAAAATAAAAAATAAAAAAAATCATACATTCAACCGAACATATAACCTCCTCCTTTTTGAAGTCGGTTAAATACTTTACATGTGTTTTGGGTTTCGCATATATGTACTGTAATGATTTTTAAAGAAAATATTCATAAATCGTTCAACTTCCATCTATAAGCGATAGATGGCGCTAGTAGTTACATGAACATAAGGCACTTGTTGTAGACATTAAGTAATGATTTATGGTATTAGAGTTTATGTATTAGTTTTGTATAAATATATTATAATTGTTAAAATGAAATAATTACTTGCAGTTAATTATTGATAAACCCTAATGTATATTAGTTAGTCAATTGATATTACGTACTGTTAACTTTGCTCTGATTGGTCGGACCGAGTGTTTGTGAAAGTTTGTGGTGGGGAAACATTGAGTTTGTAACTGTCATTCTGGACAGTCAGTCTGGTCTGAGTTGTTGAACAGTGAACATGTCCTACCAATCCGTGTATTTGAAAATGATTGTTAATAAAGTGATAAATATGAAATTGTGTTGATCAAAGTGAATAAAATATTTATATAATTGAAGCTTGAAGTTTATGATTCATCACATTTCAGAAGTGGTACATGCCTACAAAAAGCCTACAAATATGTGCAGTGATAACAGGAATGTTAGGTTATGTGTGCCTAAATTAAAGCTAAATGAGATCGAGATATTTTTTCCAAGAGTGCTAATGTTATTTTAGACAAGTGTTATACTTACTCAATTTTCATACTGATGGTGGCGCGTGGGTTGAATCATTCAGTTCCCATCAAATGTGTGAACTGAGTGGTACTTATATGTTCGTAAACGAACGCTGACAGTTAAAACTGGACATCGCTGACACTTTCACTACTAGTGGTTCATTTTAGTTCCTATATTTTAAATTGGGTTGTTTTTTCTTTATTTGTTTTAATTGATCATGCATAATGCTAAATTACGACAAAAGACAATTGCTATGTATAATTAACCTATTTTCCATAGCGGTAATTGTCATTATGTTGCCTTGGATTACTTTGTGTGCTATGATAATTTTCTTTTCCTTTTGACATATAATTGTAAATTTTAATGTTGTACCGCTAATGGGTATGTTACAATAATAATTTTATGAACTGAATTTCCACCACAAAAACAATAAATGAATTTGAATATAGAAGCGAAAAAAAAAAATACGAAACCGTGTTTGTGGATTTAGGGTGTAAATGGATTTCCTTGCACATAGAGATCTACACTTAGGATTATGCAATTACCGTCAATTTGCTGACTGACTGACTGCCTTGGCAATACAAGAGTGTCTGGAGTGTGTAAATGTTTTATTTGAAATAAATGCTTTGATTTGATTTCAGTGCTTTGATGAGGCCGAGTATGCCTTTTTTTAATTCATATAAACCAGTGCTTGACTGCGATCCCACCTGATGGTGAGCAGCGATGCAATCGTTGATGGTGAGGCGCACTAGTTTATTAAGAGCCTATTCACTCTAGCCTTGAAGACACCTAAATTATAGTTGGACGGGAAGACCGCAGCAGGCAAATTGTTTTCCAGTCCTTCGATGTACGCGGTATAAACGACGAAGCGAAACGCTTAGTCCGGACCGTTGAAGTTTCAACAACGTAAGGATGGATACTCGCCGTACGTCGGGTTGTCCGATGGTAGAAAGGAGATGGCGGAATCAAGTCAAGTCAAGTCATGCAATCAATCAATGCAACCTGTAAAATACCGATAGGCTGGCTACCCTGCGCCTGTGCTCGAGGCTTTATAGATTGGACTTAACCAAATCTGGATCCCCAATTAGCCTCTTCGCACGCCTTTCCACTGAGTCCAAAGCTGCTAGATGGCATTTTGCAGCACCAGCCCATGTGTGACTGCCTTTGATGAGTCCAAGTGTGCCTTTGGTGAGGCCGAGCGTACCTTTGGTGAGGGCGAGCGTGCCTTTGGTGAGGCCGAGCGTGCCTTTGGCGAGGCCGAGCGTGCCTTTGGTGAGGCCGAGCGTGCCTTTGGTGAGGCCGAGCGTGCCTTGATGAGGCCGAGCGTGCCTTGACGAGGCCAAAACGTGCCTTGACGAGGCCAAAACGAGCCTTTGAAGAAGACACGCGAGCCTTAATGAGGCCAGGTGTGCCGTTAGATAAGTCCATGTGTGCCATTTGAGGCCATGTGTGCCATTTGAGGCCAAGTGTGTCATTTGAGGCCAAGTGTGTCATTTGAGGCCAAGTGTGCCATTTGAGGCAAAGTGTGCCATTTGACGCCAAGTGTGCCATTTGACGCCAAGTGTGCCATTTGACGCCAAGTGTGCCATTTGAGGCCAAGTGTGCCATTTGAGGCCAAGTGTGCCATTTGAGGCCAAGTGTGCCATTTGAGGCCAAGTGTGCCATTTGAGACCAAGTGTGCCATTTGAGCAGTGGTGGCCGAGTGGTAACGGCCCCGACTTACGAGTTGTAGGTCGCGGGTTCAAAACCCAGCCAGGCGCATTACTTTGTGTAATTTATTTCATCACAACTGCTCTCAAAACGGTGAAGGAAAACATCGTGAGGAAACCGGCAAGTCCTAGAATCAAACATTCGAAGACATGTGACATCCACCAACCCGCACTGGGCCCGCGTGGTGGATTACGGCCCATTCCCTCTCCTAGAGAGGAGGCCTGAGTCCCAGCAGTGGGAACATTAAAAGGCTGATTATGCTATTATGCTATGTGCCATTTGAGACCAAGTGTGCCTTTTGAGGCCAAGTGTGCCATTTGAGGCCAAGTGTGCCATTTGAGGCCAAGTGTGCCATTTGAGGCCAAGTGTGCCATTTGAGGCCAAGTGTGCCATTTGAGGCCAAGTGTGCCATTTGAGGCCAAGTGTGCCATTTGAGGCCAAGTGCGCCATTTGAGGCCAAGTGTCCCATTAGAGTTGGCCACATGTAACATTGGACTAGGCCAAGTGAGCCAATAAAGATTCGGGTTAAGTGTGCCCAATGCAGACGAAATTATCATGAAGAGCGTAAGTAACGTATGAATTTACCTACTTAAGTGATTTCAGTGTGACTATGTTGGCTTAATAATGATGTTAATGAATTGAATAATTTATTAAGTTTATTTCCATATTCATTTTTTTATTATTGCTTCATATCATTTTGACCTGTTTATTGGATAAGTTTCTTTTAATTGAACATTCTGTTATAGCTTATGAAGATATTATAAGTATAGATAAAATGAATTGAAAGAAGATTTTTATATTGAGATTTTATTTTTGAAAAAAAAAGCGAGTTCTAAATGAATGGTACAAGTTATAATTCATGTAAATGTTTTAACCACTGATTTCTTTTATTTTTGAGGCCTTGGAGTCCGATTGCGTCAGGACTACAGAAGAAAAACCATCAGTCTTATTGAGCAAACGGATAGTTCATGTTTCGAACAAAACAGACTAGAAGAGGAATGATGCAAAGAGACGATCTGGAAGAAAGTGCAGAAGTTATAATTCAACCTCTTCGTCGACTACACCACCACGACGCAAGAAGCAATGAGGTACCTCATGTTGGTTAAATGATTTTCCAAAGAGAAAAACGTTACAAGTATCGAAGTTTGAACATAAAACATTAGAATAATGTGATACGGGAGTTCGATCACTCCAGTAAATTTTGAGAGTATTTAAGTTGGATTAGAAAGAGTATTTGTAATTGATTTGTATGCAAATAGGATCAGAAACTGACTATACATTTTGTCTCAAAAACTTGCTAGGCTTACCAAAAGAAAATAGAAATGTTACGAAACCCTACCAAAGTGTAGTATTTAGTGACGAAGTGGTAAACTAAACTAACAATAGTTTTTCTAATGAGCAGAATTATGGTCAGTTTCAAGCAGAAATGTTAGCTGGTACGACTTAAGGTGAAACTTATGTGAATATTTTTATGACAAATCAGTGCTTATATACGGATATTGATGACAATCAAACGCTTTACAAACAAGTAGAAATAAAATGATCAATTTTATTGGGTATTATATAGATTTTAACAGCGATGTAGTCTTTTGCGTGAATCCGATATAGAAGTATTAGTTGTCAGTCAAAAGTTTATGCAGACTCGTCTAAAGATTGGGAAGATTTTGAGTTACCATCCATTGCAATTTGTAAAGGTACGTTATCCTTTCACAAGAACCTTGTACTGTTCAACAGTAAAATTGATTTAATTTTCTAAAACTTACCTTGCGCAACCAAATTCAGCTATAGATTCACATCATTCTGGAAATATTTGTATAGACGGATCTTATATCAGAGTATTTATCGTGTGTTTCTTTATCGTGTCAAATCTTTCTGACTATATCATCAACAAATCTATGCACAGACATCACCGCAAAAGATATACATCAATTAAATGATATTTATTTTACAAGTAGGTGATAAATAATAATATTACATGACCATCGTCAAGACTGAAATCGGAGTCGGTCCCCAAGTTAATGATGACAACAAAAGATTTAATTTGAGCTAGATATTATATTGTTATAATTCGGTTAAGAGGAAAATAGATTTAAAATGCATACACTAGAGTGGCGGAGTTTGCTCGGGGCTGGCTGCGTCGATCCGACACGGTGGCACACGTGCCCACGTGGTGGGTCGGCACGGACCGCCAGGCACTTCTTCTCATGCAACCGAGCGGGTGGGCAGGTTGCGGATAGCCCAGCTCCGGCTGGGGGACCGCCTCCTGACTGCCTGAGGTCGGTTCCCTAGACGAAGTGTCTCGTGCGAGACTCCGGACAAGAGAAGTTTCCCAAAGCCAAACCCCAGGCCTAGGGATAACCTAGCACCCCAATCCCATGATCCCCAATGCCCAGATCCCTCCCTCCTTTCATCCCTTATCCCGTCGGTCCAGAGGAAGGGTAACCTCAAATCTCCAAAAGCCCACCCAACCCATTACCATGAAGCAGAATAGAAAAATAACTACCCAGGTGGGTCCCGGCCAAGCCGGGGAATCCCATGCCGATTTATCGGTCAGCCCCCAGCGTATTCTGGGAGGGGGCACTAAGCTGCCTATTGGAGCCGCGCCTTCTGCGCGGCCTTCTGCTATAATAGCACCAGACCCGAACCCAGGCTGCGGCTCACGCGCCTGATGATACCCTGACTCCGGCTGTAGTTCGCTCGCCGATGGAAATTGACCCAGACGTCACGAACGTGACCACCAAACTGACACAGACTGCACCTTCCACGAGCGCCTGGCAACAGAGCATCGTTCGGAAGAGTGTAACAAATAACCCTGACAATGACACTGACGAGGCACACCTGACTAGTCTCGGTAAGGAACTCCGTGCTTTAGCGCGGCAGCGCCGGAAAACCGAGGCAAGACTCAAGGACGCTGACCCAGAACAAGGTGTGGGGAAGACCGATGACCTAAGTGATCCTGCCCCAATCCCCGTAGATGAAGTACGTATGCTCGTAACAAAGCACGAAAAAATCTGCGCCAGGGAGAGGGAACTGTGCGACCGGATGCGCAAGATCCGTGAAAGCTTAGGCCGACGCGGTGTGCAAACGGAAGCCACACCTGGAATACGCGACCAGCCTGAAGTACGTGAAGGGGCAACCCGGAACGAAAAAAGGCCGGACGCGGAAACAGGAGGAGTACGCGACCAGCCTGAAGTACGTGAAGGGGAAACCCGGAACGAAAAAAGGCCGGACGCGGAAACAGGAGGAGTACGCGACCAGCCCGAAGTACGTGAAGGGAAACCCGGAACGAAAAAGGGCCGGACGCGGAAACATGCGCGCAGGCACTCACCAAAGTCAGGAGTCTGAACCAGGACCCGACGGACTTACAGAGCGTCAAGATAAGGGGGAAACGGTCTGGGCGCCCGCGCCCGTTTCGGGTACCTGCTGGACGCGCTACACCGGGCACCTCCGAACCACAACCTGGGCCAAGCGGCTCGGGGGCGGCGAAGAGGGTGCGCCCGGATGACACGGCTTCACCGAGCGCGCTACAGGGAGACCCGAAGCGGGTAAGGACCCAGACTGCTCCGGGGGAACAGAAAACTTATGCGAGAGCCACGAAGGATATTCCGGCGCGGTTCGCCGTAGCGATCTGTTTCCCTCCCCCCTCCAGAGACTTGACAATACATGAATCGACACTGATCAAGACCGAACTGGAACGACTGCTCATGGAGTCCGACCTCACATCGCTCCCGGCCTTCCGTGGATACCCTCGGGTGACGGACGGCACCGTGCAGATGTGGTGTGAGGACGAGAACTCCCTGACCTGGCTGACCCAAAACGTACCAATAATAAAACTCCCAGACACTGACTCGACACTGACCGTCATGCGACAGTCTGACCTCCCTACCCGTGTCCGAGCGGCGCTATTTGTTCCCAGGTACAATGGGGACATAGCGCGGCTCCAGAGCCTTCTGATTCGTCAGAACGCTTGGTACGACATTGGTAGGTGGTCACTGTACAGGGCAACAAGCGTCGGTGGGGATAACCATGGGACATATTTGACCCTGGGAATCCCGACCGACGAAGTTGACAAGGTCATGGGTCGGGAGCGGCGCATAGCGTACCTACTTGGGTCGATATACGTCCGCTTCTACCCCATGACACATCCCCAAGACGTCAGGACCGACAATACAGAGACCCCGAATCCGACACCGACTGTCACTGACATGACTCAGTTAGAGGAAGAGATGGCTCGAGCAGCGATGGCTGATGCCGCCGCGGAAACTGCACCGGCATCACCCGGATGGACGGCGCAGCTGCTCACATCCTCACCCAGTGACGATTGGCGCCAGACGGAGGATGGAGATAAGCTTTCCGATGGATCTGTCTCATCCTAACTCCGCCCCAGCGCCGTCGACAACCACACCCAATCCCATCCTGATAGTGCAGATAAACCTCCAGCATAGCCAAACTGCCACGGCTAGCTTACGCAGGGTGCTGGAGACGAAACCCAGAACAATCGCACTGATCCAAGAGCCGTGGGTCAGGAAAAACAAGATATGCGGACTTGGAAGCATTGGAGGTAATGTAATATTCAGTACCCAAAATACAGAAACACCAAGAACTTGCATATACATACCCAAAGACTTACCTATCACACCACTAACTCAATTCTGTTCCAGAGACCTGACAACAATCAGGCTCCGGTGCGAAAATGATGCCCCAGAACTAGTACTAGCCTCGTCGTACATGCCAGGCGACGATGAGAACTGCCCTCCAAAAGAAGTGATAGACTTGGTCCAGTACTGCGAGAGCCAACCTGGACCTGATCATCTGCACAGACTCAAACGCGCATCACCCGCTATGGGGAAGTGAAGTATCAAACACCAGAGGTGAGACACTATCCACTTATTTATTCTCCACTAACCTTAACATCGTTAACCGAGGTACGGAACCCACTTGGGTCACGGTCCGAGGTCAGACGATTATAGACCTAACGTTGGCCACGGAAGGCGCGGTCAATCTCATATCGAATTGGCACGTCTCCAATGAACCATCCTGTTCTGATCACAGAACCATATGCTTCACACTTAAAACAAATACCAAAAGACCCGAGCCACGGCGTAACCCACGTCGAACAAACGTGCCTAAATTTAAATGTCTTCTAGCATCTTTATTAAATAGGGGACAAACTAATATAACTGATATAACTAATCCCGAGCAACTAAACAACATGGTGACAAAAATCACAGACAACATAATTGAGGCTTACCACACCCACTGTAAACTAAGATCCCCACCTACCAAAAGTAAAGAAAACCCCTGGTGGAACGCGGAACTTGGTAAACTTAGGGACACCCTACGTAAACGATTTAACAGAGCCAAAAACTCAAGACTCCCCGAGGACTGGGAGCTATACAAAGAAACCCAATACACATACAAGAAAGAAATCAGAACTGCCAAGAAAACTGCCTGGCAGAATTTCTGTGGGAACATAGAATCTAACAGTGAAGCCGCACGAGTGAGGAAGATCCTATCAAAGGAACAAGATCGCACTCTCGGTGCGCTGAAAAAACCAGATAACAGCTATACACGGACAGATCTTGAGACCAGCAACCTCCTACTGGAGACGCATTTCCCGGACTGCAAACTCCTCGAGGACAGAACGTGGGAATGCGAATCAGTATCTACTCCCACCAATCTGGACTGGTCCAGAGCACAGACTATAGTGACAGAAGACCGAATACTCTGGGCAATTAAAACTTTCCAGCCGTATAAGTCCGCCGGACTAGACGGAATTTTCCCAGCCCTTCTACAATGGGGAGAAAACTCTCTGACACCATGGCTGCTGGTAATATACCGAGCCTGCATAGCACTGAAGTATGTACCACTTGCGTGGCGTGAGGTGAAGGTTATCTTCATTCCCAAACCCGGCAAGACTGACTACACGCAACCTAAAGCATACAGACCCATAAGCCTGACATCTTTCCTGCTGAAGACCCTGGAGAGGCTATGTGATAGGCACATCCGGGATGGTCCTCTTTCAGACAGACCACTTCACAAGCAGCAACACGCCTACTCCACGGGCAAATCAACAGAATCTGCACTACATAATGTGGTGTCAAAAATAGAATGCGCAATACACTACAAATGCTCCTCGTTAGTAGCTTTCATTGACATCGAGGGAGCTTTTGACAAAACCATGTTTCGAAGTATCAGCACAGCCCTTGGGAGGCACGGCGTAGATCCGACCTTAAGTGGCTGGATCACGAACATGCTCAAACAAAGAGCAGTGCAAGTCACCATAAATAGCACAACAAGGGCCACTGTAGCAAAGGGCTGCCCTCAAGGGGGTGTTTTATCACCCTTGATATGGAACCTAGTCGCAGACAGCCTCGTCAAGAAACTCAACGATAAAGGTTACTTTACCGTGGGGTACGCCGACGACATAACCATAATAGTAAACGGCACTCATGAAAACACTTTATGCAACCTAATGAGCCAGGCTTTGAAGTTAGTAGAGGATTGGTGCAAAGAATACCAACTAACCGTGAACCCCACCAAAACCGAACTAGTTCTTTTCACAAAAAAAAGGAAGCTACCTGTACTAAGACTTCCGCGCTTCTTTGGAACTACCCTAAGCCTTTCAACTGAAGCCAAATACTTGGGCGTCTACCTAGACAAGCAGTTGAATTGGGCAAAACACATGGACTACGCAAACAAAAAAGCCAGTATATCGATGTGGCAATGCAGACGCATGTTAGGACGAAACTGGGGTATAAGCCCAAAAGTCACCCACTGGCTATATACCACAATCATCCGACCAATCATAACATATGGCTCCCTAGTCTGGTGGCCCAGGACAGATTTGAGCACAGCCCAAAAAGAACTCGAAAAATTGCAGCGATACGCCTGCGTAGCAATCACTAGTAGCATGAGAACGGCACCCACTGCCGCCCTACAGGCTATGCTAGGACTGCCTCCACTGCATCTCATAGTGCGGGAGGAGGCAGCCTTGGCAGTATTCAGACTTAAACTATCGGGTACACTGAAAACAGACTCTCGAATTAAACATACACGCATTATGGATGATGCCATTAAGCGACAGCCCATGATGACGGCCCCCAACGACAAAGCCCCCAAAGCAATGCAATTCCAAAAACACTACAGCATCCAACTAGCAGAAGAACCGTACGATTGCTCAGGCCCCAAGGAACTGAGAATTTACACCGACGGATCAAAGACGAACACCGGAACAGGAGTCGGAGTCTTCTCCAATGACCTTAATATAAAGATATCCAAACCGCTAGGAGCACTCAACTCGGTCTACCAGGCAGAATGTGTTGGCATCACTCTAGCGGCCAACGCTATAGAAGCCAGAAAAGTTATGGATACTCATATCCGCATAATTTCCGACAGTGCCTCAGTACTACAATCACTAGAAAAACCCACAACAACGTCGAAACTTATACAAGAATGCCACTCTGCACTAGAACGTGTCACAGTGTTAAATAATAACACTGTGACACTGCAGTGGATAAAAGGACACAGCGGCTCACTGGGCAACGACGCAGTTGATGAGCTGGCAAGGCGGGGGTCTGACACGGTGGTCTTCGGACCGGAGCCCATCGTGCCAATACCCTTTAGTCAGCTGCGTGGTTGGCTACGAGAGCACACAAATGCACAAGCGGGAAGGTGGTGGTCCCTGGCACCGGGCTGCAGGCAGGCTAAAGAAGCCATGCCAACTTTAAATAGAACCCTAACCAGCAGCCTTCTGCGACTGGACAGAGGCAGCCTGCGTCTGGTGGCAGGATCCATCACCGGACACTGCTCCCTGAAC
Source organism: Mythimna impura (assembly GCA_905147345.3). Taxonomy (NCBI): domain Eukaryota; kingdom Metazoa; phylum Arthropoda; class Insecta; order Lepidoptera; family Noctuidae; genus Mythimna; species Mythimna impura. The sequence continues at coordinate 11,721,104 of LR990348.1, read as the reverse complement.
AAACACTTTTTTACGATGAATATCACAGATAGCCCTCTGTGCAGAGGATGCATGGAGTCAGAAGAAACTGTTTCGCATGTGCTCCTTGAGTGCACAGCCGTCAGCGAGATAAGAACTCGGACCTTGGGAGCACCGAATTCACTTATGGACGCCCTGAGCAAACTGAAGAGACTCATCTGTTTCTGGAATGAGGTTGGCTGGTTGGAGTAAAGGCCGCCATGGCCCACGCACAATGGTCCGATAAGGACTAAGTGCGGAAACCAGACCACAAAGATAAGATACTAGAGTGGCGGGTCAATTTAAATGTTCCAAATTAAAATAAAGTTTGATAAACAGTGCGATTCAAACATCACACAACCTTAACTTGATACGAATTTGCACACAGATGCTGGGGCCTTAGATTTAGGGGAAATATTAGTACAATTAAGCCCATGGGCTCTCCAGCTGAAGAGTCACTTTTATTCAAAACGCTTAAGTTTTGTTTTATATTATGGTTTCAAATAGTGAATGTAATGAACCCTGACTAAATAAGACGCCACACAACGTATAGCAATATGGTGGCTATACATTCATGAGTTTAGTTAACCATTGAGAGTGTAAGATCTGGGACGCGTATGTCGATACCTTAAGCCGTAATACCATGCTGTCTACAGACACTAAAGACGAATCCTCTATTTCTGTTTATAGTATTGAGACTGAGAATTGATTATCAACATTATAAAGATTAGACCTAGATTCAAAGTTCTTAAGGCTGAACCAGATGAAAAACCTAATGACAAAGTATGTATAATTATGTTGTCGTGAATTCAGTGTGCTTAAATAACGAAGACTATACTCTCGGACAAAAAGCTAGTCAATTACCTTATACTTACAGAAAGTTGACCAATTGTTTCGACTGATAGTGTTGGTTATAAAATATATTTACATTGGTTTACTATCTCGAATAATAGTGCAATCGTGGCTTTCTTTTAGATACTTTATCTACTCTAAAGAGCTTTTACGATAGTCATGTTATTGACCTTGTTCTTAACGCTGTAAAAATGACTACCACTATTTTAAATGCCCTAGAAAAATAAAATTACTTCAACGTTTATAACGAACACCAATGAAACATATGCCTATCTTGGAAAATTCAATGGAGTCTTGTTAATTCTGGTAATTCATTCACTAGAAAGACTGCCACAAAGCTACTAGGATACTTTAAACGATAGACTACGACGACATTACGAAGTACGAAACACGTTACAAAGCTTAAGAGATGAGGTGAGCTCCAATATCCAAGTTAGACAAGCAAAAGAATACTTACGTTACCAGTAAAATCCCTGCTACTACCTACAGCATAAGTGATCTGATTAAGATTAGTAGATCTGATTGCAAATAAGAAGGTAAAATTACATTAACCTCATTTTAAAATCTATAGATCCATTCAAAAACAAAAGTTTTAAGGATAAAATTACTGGAATATATTATATATGGTAAGTTTTATGATCCCAGACATGTAGAAAAGCTTTTGACAAAAAACCTTACAACACTATTCTTCTAGTGATGAATGTTCTAAACATATGACGTGACGACAAACTAATGATCCGGAAGCAAACCTAAAATCAATACTTAGCCGAATGTAATGAATTTGAATGTAAAACTCATTTTCTTGTCGAACTGAATGAAGTATCATAATTTATATGAATGTAGTCTATCATTGAAATTGTAATCGTGCGTCAGGAGATCGCACGATGTCGGATGGCCGAATGTAATGATTTTTAAAGAAAATATTCATAAATCGTTCAACTTCCATCTATAAGCGATAGATGGCGCTAGTAGTTACATGAACATAAGGCACTTGTTGTAGACATTAAGTAATGATTTATGGTATTAGAGTTTATGTATTAGTTTTGTATAAATATATTATAATTGTTAAAATGAAATAATTACTTGCAGTTAATTATTGATAAACCCTAATGTATATTAGTTAGTCAATTGATATTACGTACTGTTAACTTTGCTCTGATTGGTCGGACCGAGTGTTTGTGAAAGTTTGTGGTGGGGAAACATTGAGTTTGTAACTGTCATTCTGGACAGTCAGTCTGGTCTGAGTTGTTGAACAGTGAACATGTCCTACCAATCCGTGTATTTGAAAATGATTGTTAATAAAGTGATAAATATGAAATTGTGTTGATCAAAGTGAATAAAATATTTATATAATTGAAGCTTGAAGTTTATGATTCATCACAGTACTAAAACTAATGTTGCATACATTAAATAAGTCGGGTGTTTTTAATCGACTTCAAAAAAGAGGAGGTTCTATGTTCGGCTGAATGTATTTTTTTTTTTATTGAGGACTTAATTTTCCAAGAATATGGAAGGTCTCGATAATCATTATGATCTCAGAGTCTAGAAAACTGCCACTCGTAGACTAAGAATGGTAGTTTACACTAAGAGTCTTATGGCCGTGAACTTAGCAGATCATTTTCCAGCAGAGCATAAAAATATTAGAGTTCTACTCGCATGCAGCGTAGTTCTGGAGTTCCTGATACTTTTTAGAAAAGTATCAGGAACTCCAGGCCATAAGTCTTAGTGTCGTCATACAGACCAATAAGCCTCCTACCTATTATGTCAAAGTTATTTAAAAAAAGTTGTCTGACGGAGACTAAACCCTATACTCAAAGACAGCAACATTATCTTACAACGTTAGTTAAGATTTAGAGTTGAACACTCAACTTTGGAACAGGTTCAGTGGTAAATAAGATATGACAAGCACTAGAAAGTAAAGAATACTGCTCTGCTGTTTTCCTGGACGTATAGCACAGCAGGCATTCGACAAATTCTAGCACAGAATATTTTGTGTTAAAACTATTGACGTTTTCTATAATATATAGGCTGGAGTATACCAAGGTTCTATCCTAGGCCCAACCGTCTAATTTACTCGGAAGACTTACCGATCGTAGAGTCAGCAGACCACAGCTGCCTTGTGCAACAATAAAGATTCTCTCTTAGAGCATCACTATCAAACAATCTCGATTAGATAGACAAATGGATGTTCGAAAGGAAAATAAAAGCTATAGCCAACAAATCGACGTATGAGACTTCTTATTAGGTAACGATGACTGCGCATAATTGTGTTAAATTTGGAAAGACAAACTTCACATGGTGTTTCAGCCAAGCACCTTGGTATGCATCTGGATAGAAAACAAACGTGGAAATAATCTATAATAAAAATTAGAATCCTGAGCGTTAGCGAGAGAATCAAAAGAGCACGAGGTGAAAAATCTTTGCACTCGAGTGCAACACGTAACTTTTCATCCCACCTCAGCGAGGAAATGACTAAATGCAAAAAAAAAAAATTACAATCACAAGATACTTTTATTTCAGTTTAGGTATTTAAGAGCGTTCACTCGAAATTACGCGCTATTTGACCAAAAACTATAATTTTCAAACCCGTTTATATACATTAATGACTTATTGTACAAACATGTGATTTACCAATAACATTAGGAAAAATTCTTGTCTAAATATTCAAGTAGGATTTTATTTAAATTAATAGCACGCTTGTGAACTATATTCACATATGTAAATAGAGTTTTTGAAATTTTACTTTCAGAGTCAATTTCGAAGCTTGACAACTTCTACAGTTCTAATAAAGTTAATAAACAAAAAATACAAAACAGTAACTAGAATCCTTAACAAAATAGTTATAGAAAAAAAATCATGGATTTAGTTTATTAATTAAGAAAATTAAAATAAAAACATTGTCAAATTATTAAGAAATTATGGGTAAATAAAATGATAATTTGCACTGATTTAACTTAATTTTATCATTATAATAATAGCTTATTCTAATAGAAGAACATGTGTTTCAAAACTTACTATATAAAAATTGAATTAAAATAGCTTTGTAAATTTTTAATAAATATCACAAATCTCGGCGCGCGAGCGTGATGATGAATATTGTTGGGCGACTGAATTTGCGACGCTTGTGCGCCGATATTTATGGTCCTTTTTAAATATTTGTTAAAAATTGATAAAGCTATTTTAATTCAAATTTTAAATTGTATATTTTGAAAAAAATGTGCTTCTATTAGATTATGCTATTACTTTAATGATAAAAGGAAGTTAAATCAGTGCTAATGATCATTTTATTTACTCATAATTTCTTAATAATTTGACAATCTTTTTATTTTAATTTTCTTAATTAGTAAAATAAATCAATGTTTTTTTCTATAACTATTTTGTTAAGGATTCTAGTTACTGGTTTGTATTTTTTGTTTATTAATTCTATTAGAACTGTAGAAGTTGTCAAGCTTCGAAATTGACTCTGAAAGTAAAATTAAAAAAACTCTATTTACATATGTGAATATAGTTCACAAGCGTGCTATTAATTTAAATAAAATCCTACTTAAATATTTAGACAAGAATATTTCCTAATGTTATTGGTAAATCACATGTTTATACAATAAATCATTAATGGATATAAACGGGTTTGAAAATCATGGTTTTTGGCCAAATAGCGCGTAATTTCGAGTGAACGCTCTTAATTACTATAATATGATAGGTAACTATTACAGAATAATCTTTAAATTATAACAAATAATACTTAGGTATAAATAAGAAAAATTGAAAGTAACGTTGCTACAGTTAAGTTGAGTGTAATATTTTTGATAGGTACTGTAATGTTGGTGTTAGTGACTTGTGTACTGTTTTTTGGTAAACTATCTGTCATACTTAAAAGTTGTACCGATTCAGCGGATTCCCTTGGCATAAATGTTGGCGAGAGAGGGCGACGGTTAGGTGTGTCGTAATGGCTCATTTTTGATGTAGAAGGGCCAGTCCAACGCTCTGACTGAGGCTCTTCCAGTGTAATGGCTCCTACGATGCCTTTACATATTTGAGACTTATTTTGGATGAAAACCTATAGAGGTTTCCATCCAAAATAGGTATAGGTATATATATATAAAATAGGTATCCCACAACAGCACAACGCACAACCGCATTGGAATTCGAGACTCCATGGCGCTTAAGGGACAGGAGATCAGCTCCTGAATCAGCCAAAAGTGTGGCTGAAGATCGTCGGAAACAATGACCCATGTACAACAGGGGTTCTGGAAGTTCAAGTAAAGATGCTATTTCTCGTGGGATACTGCCAATTTTATTAGCACCCATATGCTGTCTGACACACTTTCCGTTGCGTTATTGTAGAAAAAATCGCTCGGCTTTATATTTCTCAACAATTGTTACGTATTCCTTGCGAATGACGAAGTTGCGGTCTCTTTTTGTCTTTGTATTAGGTAAATTAATTAATAGTAAGTCATCTGAATGTTTCTCAATGTTTTTGACATTAAGTTGTATTAGTTTATTAGTTCGACATGCTCCGTTTATACCAATAATAAGAACAACCTGTAACGTAAAGTGTAAATAAATTAATAAAACTGTTATGCATGCATAATTATGCCTATCAACATCTACTAAGTACCCTATTAGATTATGTTAAGCAGTTGATTAATATACATAAGTAGATACTGAATGTGCAACTGTCTTACTTTTGCCGCGTAATTCGTTAAGAAACTTTTCAATTTCAGATGCTGTGAAAACCTTCAATTTTTTTGGTCGATGAACAGACAAGGCTTTTTTTTAATAATGCTACTAATTTAGGATAGGTGTCGATATACAGTATGTCTTTTTTTCATCTTTATTGTTGCTTTTAGCATTGAATACGTACTCCATAGAGTGCTTGATTTCTTGGTCTCGGATAATTCAATAAAATATGCCAGTAAAACGTTTTCTGAAAAAGTTTTGGCTCCTTTAGCTAGTCGCCATGTGTTAAACCTATCGTACTGTTTCAAATACTTCTCGCGTGATTGTTGAGGGAGAAAGCTCATTAACAGTTTGACTCAATTCTGTTGGCGTCAAATAAACTTCTTCGTCGCTAGAATCACTCATTTTAGGTTTTTTACTTGTTTTCAAGTTTTTTTTTTTTCGCCCTAAGGTTTTAACAATATGACGTGAAAAGAAAATGGCGCGCAAAAGAAATTAAAAAGAAGTACACTAAGGAGGTTCCGAGCCTAAGTTTTTAACAATTTAAAAAAAGTTGTATGATAAATTTGGCACCATGGAGGTAGAAGTAAATAGGTTTAATCATGTTTTGAATTCACAAACTTAGTACACACGATGTTCTAAATTCAATTTACTTTATCTTCTAGCGGATAATAACGGCTCCTTTTGCACTCAGATATCGAAAAGCAAAAATACTCTTTCCGAGATGGGGGGATGAAAATAATATTATAACCTGTTTGGACGTACAGTGTCGAACTGTGCGGCTCAACTAGGAACTCAAATATGGAAATCCTGCAGCAATTTCAAATCAACGTTCTCAGAACCACCATAAATACTCCCGAGATATTAAAATATATGAATTACACAAGCATTTTGAGATGAAAACTGTTAAAAAATAAAATCACACAAAAACCGAACACTGCTTGGCCTCAACCTTATGAAAATCCACCAGAAAAAAAGGCTGCAACGATATAATAAATGGGACTTTACAGTAGTAAAAGAAATTCACGAGCCAGCATGATCCTACAACAAATCTGCTAATGATTTACAAAACCGATTGAAAAATAATGCAAAAAAAAAAACTTTGTGTCAATGAAAGTTCTCACTGGACAGATTTTGAATAAAAAAAGGTGTCGGGTCCGGTGGGACACAGCGGTGTAGCCTGTGAAAGTCGCTGGTGGGGAATAAGGGGTGACGAGCATTGTTATGCAAATTGAGGTCGTTATTTCGCTACGAGTGAGGAAAGAGCGCGACATCGGCCGCCCTGCCTGCACCCCGCGACGCCCCGCTCGCGCACCGCAACGAGGAAGACGCTTTGCATAATTGGTAATACAAGTAGGTACATACAGAAGCACAGCAAATACAACTGTGCGTATCGTTTTAATGCTCAGAGATTACTTCGATAAACGCTAAATATTTATATTTGACAATTTTGGTTACCCATTCGGATCGTTCAAATGGCGTGCCTTGGCACTGAGTTCCTATAGCCCACCGCAAGCTTGTTTCATAATATTAACCAATATAGATCGGTACTCTTATAAACAAAAACTCTTTTTAAGTACCTATAGAAAAAATAAGTATTCAAAGTAGACAACAATAACACTAAGCACATTGCAATTTTTTTTACCCTAATATGATTTTAAATATTGAACGTGTTTTCGCTTACTAATTTTTATCACGTCAAGTTTTTTTTATTTCATTAAGTTATTTGGCTATCTTGGTACTCAAGTCTGGGTTATCATTTGATAATATTGAGTCAATCACTACATAGTATAAAACAAAGTCGCCCGCTGTCTGTCTGTCCCTATGTATGCTTTGATCTTTAAAACTGCGCAACGGATTTTGACGTGGTATGTTTTAATAGATGAGTGATTCAAGGGAAAGATTTATATGTATAATACATGCATAATGTAGTACAGAAACACTGATTAAATATATAATTTTAAAGGTTTCTAATGTGATGTCGTAAATAAACACATTTTTTTGCGCAAACTTTGGCTGAACCCAACGAGATAGATCAAAATAATGTACTACAGTATTGTACACCTTAAAAAGGTCTACAAAAAATCCACGATGGTATATGTCTATCTCTTAGGCTGAGGCTACACTAGACCGCGATGCGGCCGGCGATACATGAGCGATTAAAACAAATAATTTAAATTCACGTTTATGGCTACACTGTACGACAAATTTTACTAGCGATATTTAATTTTTGTAAGCGACTGGAACAACAGACTGTAATCATAGCATCGGCTACAACAAATTATCAGCGAAAGCGAAAGTGAAATTTAAGCGAATTTATTAGATAATTTCTCACTTACGCGACAAGTTCAACAGTGCTACTTAATATGTCTGTGGCTAGATTACGCATAACGTCAACGGCGACAGACATTGATCTCTGATGGATACGCTTGTAAGTAATATTATGTGGCTACACTACTTGAGCGAATTTAAATCAAGGATCGCATTTGTTGCGTTAAATTTAAAATAACAATTTTAGAGGGTTCGCTGTCTAGTGGCCACAATTATCGCGTTAAAGATGGCGATCGCTCACGTCGCGGCGACGCGTTCAAATCAGTTTGGTTTGATCGCTCGTCGAAAGAACATTTTTGTCTACAATAGACGTTGAATTGTTTGTGTCCGAACTACAAGTGCGTTCTTGTATTATTAAAAGAATATTTCTGAAAATTTATTAAAATCATTTTTGATAATGTTAACATTTTCGGAAATAATCGCTCTAAAAGTAAAAAAAATGTGCCTCCCCCCCCCCTCTAACTTTTGAACCATAAGTTTAGAAAATATGAAAAAAATCTCAAAAGTAGACTTTCTATGAAAATTATTTTGAACTTGATGGGTTGAACAGTTTTCGAAAAGTAGTACAAAATAATTTCTGAACTAAGTTTGTAATTTAACCGTATATGCAAGCATTTTTTTAACTTAGTTTACATATTTTATTATCCTGAACGTATCTTCTTTCAAATAAAAAAAGAATAATTAAAATCGGTTCACGCAATCCAAAATTACCAACGAAAACCCAACATACATAACCCGTCTAGTATGTGTAAATTAGTAACCAATTTCCCGAGAGATGGCGCTGTACTTTGGGCTACTTCGCGCTGTTAAGATTTTTCCTGAGTTGATGGGGTCGGGACGGGTATGAGCCCACACACAACAATATAATAATATTGTCGAATTGTTCGGTTGGTCTCTCGTTGGCATTGGTGGTATTTGTTCTTGCTCGTTGTGTTGTCGTTCATTAAAAATCTTAAGTGGGGACACTTATTGTGATGGACGGGAAACTACGGAACCCTACACTGAGCGTGGCCCGACACGCTCTTGGCCGGTTTTTTTTTTAAATATTTCGTACTTAAATGAAGAATTTTCTAGCAAAAACACAAGGTTTGGTTTTGACAAAGCTATTTAAATAATACACGTCTTCACAAAGCCGAAAACGACTGGGCGATTGCCCAATCAAACGAGCTCCGCCGCACGCGTCGTGTACTTCGCCTCTGTACCGCTTCTATGCAGCCGGCTTGTAATATATATAATGCGAATTCGCAGCGAAATCGCTATCTTTCTCCTTTTACAGTGTAGCCATTGCTCATTTAATTCGTTGTAAAGCATATGTGCAATGTTGCCACATCATCGCTAAATTTTCGCTTCTAGTGTAGCCACACCATATTTAACTCTTTCGCTCTTCCAGTCGCATCGCAAATCGCTGGCCAGTGTAGCCTCAGCCTTAGGGACATCCAACCCACAATAACCATTTTTTATCCATTACTTTTTACGTGAAATAATGGCTTATTTACGAAGCGATTTTATGCAGTACAGCATTAATTCTTATCCAATTAAGTACCTTAAATACATTGTGCATTTAATATAGATCAATATGGCCCTTTACACCATGTAATTTAAATGAATATTTTTGAAGATATTACAGATTTAAAATACAGGGACATAGCGGTTGCGGTGGTACCGGCCGGGAGGGGCGGCGGCGCGTGCCTATAAAATAATATAATATTTTATTAAGAAACCTGAATCCACCTAAACTTTGCAATGGCACGCGTTTGCTGGTAAAATTACTAAAAACTTTCATAATAGAATGCACAATACTGACCTGATGTGGTACCGGAGAAGATGTATTGATTCCCCGAATTCCCCTGACACCATCGGATTTACCGTTCCAATTTTAACGCCTACAATTTCCGGTAAAGATATCTTTTGCAATGACCATTAATAAATCGCAGGGTCAAACTTTCAACGTTGTAGGCTTAGATTTGAGCGTTGAGTGTTTTTCACATGGCCAATTATATGTCGCTCTTTCAAGAGTAACCTTTAAAGAAAACATGTTTGTTTTGTCTAATGACAAAAAAGCTGTGAACGTTGTGTATAAAGGCATTCTGTTGTATATTTAGTATCAGCATTGCACCCGTGCGAAGCCGGGACGGTCGCTAATTTGTTGTAAATGTAAACGTTTTCATTTATTTTAATATCTCCTCAAGGTAGTATAAATTATTATGTACCTTTGCTAATTTTGTTGGTAAATTATCCTGTCAAAAACGAAAGATAAAATTGAAGCCCTAAATCAAACCTAATTCCAATACTTCCAAATCTTGGTAGCAAATCAAGATAAAAATGATCTTTTGAAGTCGTGTGTGAAAACGGTAGAAGTACATTATTGAACTGGACTGCAAGAAAAAGTAAACGCTTGCAAATTGGCATCCCAATATTATTATAACATTATTTTTTTTAAATACCGTCGTTTTGAGAACCTCCTCTTGTTTTTGAAGTTGGTTAAAAACAAGAATCATAATATACTCGACATTGCGTTGGTCACAAAACCTGTATTGCATTCTGAAGAAGTGCCATTGCTCTGAACTTCAAGTATTGAAAATGAACCAGGGCTCATGAGACAGATGGATGAAACTATTTCAAGCCAGGATATTAATTTGGATGAACTTCACGGATTTGAGTCTAAAGATTATATATTTTACTAGTGAATTAAAATCTTTCATGAAAGACTTGCAGCTTTCAAAAAAGTAAATCTGAATTGCTTGCTTCACATCTTCAACAATGGAATTTATTATCCCCTGATACCCGAGTGAGACTATACCATAGAAGGAATGATCAATTTACTCAGTTTTTTTTATATTATAGAAGGATTGGTATAAGTATTGCCTTGACATACGTAGACTTTTCAAGTCATTGAGTCAGTTGATACGATACTGAAAACTGGTGTTCGTTGATAGATTCCTTAAAAGTAAGCCTGAAAGCAGTATTATTATATAATTGCAACTAAATACCATCTATTTATAGGGTGGTACATTTTAAAGAATCATATGAGACGTTGACCACATTAATCAAGCTTATAAATTATGAAGAACATAATTGGCAAGTGTGTGAAGATTTGAAAGCTGTGGTCTTTTTGGTTTGCAAAATGAGTATACCAAATAGGTACTACCGGTTTTTATGGTATGGGCCAGCAAAAAAAAAGAAAAGATATTGTTAAAAAAAATTGGCATGTACGTACCATGTATACTTAACAAAATGAATGTTCAATCCTCTGATTGACCAAAAAACTGTAATTTTGTCTCTGCTTCATATCAAACTAGGAATAATGAAAACTTTTGTCAAAGCACTTGACAACGATGGACCCGCTTTAATGTATTAAAAAAACCATTTTTCCTATCTTTCTGATGCCAAAAGTAAAAAAAATAATCTTTGTGGACCTCCAAGTAAGGAAGATATTAAAATATAATATATTTGATGGTCACTTAAGCAGTGTCGAAAAAGATGCTTGGTGTTCATTTAAAGCGATAGTGAAAAATTTCTTGGACAGCCGTAAATTAGAGGATTATGAAGAAATTGTTTCCAATTTATTTAGGACTTACCACAGATCCGGGTAAACGTATCATTAAAAAGTCATTTTTTTACATTTTCACCTTGACTTTTTCCTCAGAACTTGGGAAGCGTTAGTGTTGGACATGGCGAACACGTTTTCATCAAGTTTCAAGACTTCTGAAGATACCTAGGCTTTATACCTCTCTTCGTATAAAAATATTACTACTGGTCTATATTAAGAAAAACACACGCTAAATATAAAAGGAGTAAGCAATTTTTTTTTTTTGAAAGTCGCATGCAGCATAAGCATAATTATGCTTATGCTGAGGCTTATGGAGGCTTATTATAATCAGCCTTTTTAATGTTCCCACTGCTGGGACTCAGGCCTCCTCTCTAGTCAAAGCGAAAGTCAAAGTCGAAAAGTTTTTATTACACATAGGCCTACATGGGCACTTATAAAACGTCAGAAGCTAGTGCACGGTTCCAAATTGGTCGTTTCCTATGGAGAAGAACCGGCAAGAAACTCCATGGTTACTCTTTTAAAAAAGTGGTTGCTTAAAATATTTTCATATTACAGTATTAATAGAGATTATGTAAGAACAGTGTAGACCAGTCGATATTGTACCGAAAAGCACAATAAAAATAATCATATTAAAAAAAAAGTCTAGGGGAGAGAATAAGCCGTAATCTACCACGCGGGCCCAGTGCGGGTGGGTGAATGTCACGTCTTCGAATTTTTGGTTCTAGTACATGCCGAGCACGAGCCCGACATGAGAGCAGTGGTGATGAAATAAATTACACAAAGTAATGCGCCTGGCTGGGATTGAACTCGTGACCTACAACTCGTAAGTCGGGGCCGTTACCACTCGGCCACCAGTGCTCTCATCATGCATTACAATCGAAAGGAACTCGCGGCATCTGTTCAATGTTTGATTATGTTCAGAAAATCATGAAAATTTAATCTTGCTAGCTGTTTATCGATTTGTGAGATTAGGTTTTTCTCAGTTTATCCTAAAAAAAACTTAATACGAGTATTATGAATATAAAAAACTTTTTCCAAAAAAGAATACAACCGACTTCAAAGTAAAAAAAAACACTGAAAAGTGCAAAATAACTTTAATTTCGGAAGTCGGTGTTTCTATGATAGTTTTGTCTCTTTATTAACACCGAATTCCGAAATTAAAGTTATTTTGCACTTTTCAGTGTTTTTTTTTCCTTTGAAGTCGGTTGTATTCTTTTTTGGAAAAAGTTCTTTATTTTACACTTTTTAGTTATGGTACCACCACTAAAAAGTACCCCTCAGCCAAACTTAAATACCTTATAGCCAGAGTGCATCTCATGAAAATTCTAATAATCCCAAACACGATTAGATTACATTAATTTATTACAGAGTTCCGGTGCCTAACTTCAGGCTTCATCATCAGATCAGTTCGATAATTCCCCCTCTACTTTCAGTCAATCATCGACTACACATATAAACAAAGCAATTTTACTTGTTACGACGGTTCTGCTGTGATCCTATGAGGAGTTCTATTCCATATCTTCGAAGTTCATGATCAGATCATAACAATATTTCTATGGGACCAACTCGGAAGTATAACCTTCAAATCAAAAAAAAAATTTTTCAAAATCGGTTCATAATTGACCGAGAAATCGGTGAACATATATATAAAAAAAAAAAAGCATACATTCAACCGAACATATAACCTCCTCCTTTTTGAAGTCGGTTAATAAAAGCCTGTATATGTTGGTTGAATAAAATAATCATGGAGCTAAACGAATTCAGATGTTTAAGACACGGATTTACCATGGCCTGGATTAGGGTTATTATTATATTTTTACTCCGATAGTTTGTTCTCTTGGTGTAATTTTCGACTTTATAAAGCTATTCACTGCTAACTATATAAATGAGATAAAATAACGAATCTTATCTTAGCATTTTGGCCGTTTCACGTAGATAGCGGGCTTGAATGTGAAAAATCGACGTTCGTTTTTTCATGTTCCCAATAGAAGAGAGTCACAAATTGGAGTGCTTAGTATGCGATGCCGAGCAAATTGTCATTAATCGATGGGGTATGGAATTATTTGTGGTTAGATAGCTCCGCGACTGGTGTTGGCGTATTTTGTAAGTTATTAAACCAACCCCTATAAAAAGTCGAAGTGAGAGGCTGTGGGATTTGTATATTTTTGATTGTTTGTACTTAAACTTATTGCATAAACTGTACCGTGTAGGAATAGTTCTCAAATTAGACTACAGTAACGTTTACGTCTTACAAATGAAAATAAAATAGGTAGGATCAGCTGTGCAATTGTTGTAGGTATGTGACAAGTTTTGTTTAATGCCTTTACTGTGCAAACTTTATCCGTAAAGTAGTCGGCACCACCTCATGCTAACGTTATAATAAAGAGGATTCTCATAAAGCCTTAATCTGGGCTAAGCGCCGTAGGAGACCGTTTTTCATAGCGTAATCGACAGAATTTTTCTGCCTTTCGCTTAAATTACTAAAGTTGTGGCCATCATATTCATATTTTCAGCCGAATTATCCAATATAATAAGTTTCAAAAGAGTAAGAGACGACTTTTAAAAGGAAAAGTTCTGCGAAAGCACGTAATGGCTCATCCCGCTCACGATTCCTGCGCCCGAGGCGGAACAGGCGGACCGGCAGCGTCAAATAAGTTTCTAATTGCTTATATTACCAAGTTATATTCGCTCTTGGAAGTAATTAAGTCACGAAGTTAAAACCACATTCACGTATTTTCAGAACTTAACAGATTTTTCCACTCTCCAACTATAGCGAAAGAATATTTTCTGCAGTCATGAATTAAAGCTTTCCAGTGCGAACGTGGAAACGAAAGCACTTTGATATAACTCAGCGGCAAAGGTTAGGTACCTCGCAAACCCATTGAAGCAAAGCGGTGAAATGCATCCGCGTGGAAAAGTCATGAAAAATACCCTCTCCTTTTTACGGTGTAAGCCTCTCGAAGAGGTGACAAAACGTTCGCTCGCGGCCTGCGGTGCGGCGTAATAAAAGTGTCGTACACGTAGCATGCGCCTCGCGACTCTACCTGCATGCCGACTACCGATGCTCTCACGGAATAATAACAATACCCAAAGAGTTATTGCTTATTTGAGATAGATCGGATAAATTGGTACCATAGGAATAGTAATGTAGCTACATAGGTATATCACTTTGCTTTTCACTATGTAGCTTATTACATCCAGAAAAGAATTAAAACAAATATTTTTTTTTAAATAATCAAGTAAGTACCTTTACAGGGTATAACGGAAGTGAGCCGTCTTATTTTAGACACTGCCTCAGCCCATGGAAATGAATAACTTTCTTCAAAGAAGTCATAGTAAATACCCAAACAACAATTGTGTTTTCCGTACAAAGTTATCATAAGCTGATCAAAATTTGTGTGGGAGGTCTAATTTTTTTTTACAGAATCGACTTTAATTTCTTGAAGAAAGTTGTTCATCTGTATGGGCAGAAGCTGTATTAAAAAAAAACCGGCCAAGTGCGAGTCGGACTTGCGCACGAAGGATTCCGTATGGCAAAAAAATCACGGTTGTTGTATGGGAATTATTTATTTTATTATGTTTTTTAGTATTTGCCTTTATAGCGGCAATAGAAATACATAATCTGTGAAAATTTCAACTGTCTATCACGGTTCATGAGATACAGCCTAGTGACAGATGGACAGACAGACGGACGGACAGCGGAGTCTTAGTAATAGGGTCCCGTTTTACCCTTTGGGTTCGGAACCCTAATATGACCACCCATTTCCGTTACACTCTGTATATACCCACAATTTTTTTATTAATTTGTCAATATAATAACCATCAACCAACGAAACTACCCTAATAAAAATATAGACAATGGAAAATTCTATATAAAACCCGCGTCTGGAACGAGTTGTATAAAAAGAATATAATGTAATGTTAGAGTGGGCAGACGCTTAAATTCAGAAGATATGAAGGAAATGTGTATGCTATTCTTGCTTTCAAGTTGGCAATAACGCGGTGGATATGGAGCGTGCTTGTGGCGTTACCGTGGCAGTAAATTAAGTACGGGCACGGCGAGCGACGCGGCTCGAGCCAGCTATCTTACACGAGCATCGTACACTATCTAACACCGCAACCAACCAGGAAACCTTTTAATGTTGCAAGTGCACTTATATCAGTTTCCAGTTTGAACAGCTACGTCGTATGTACGTTTAGTACACAGTTGTTTATTTTTGTTTAGCTCTCCTTTTGCATAGTAAATAACCGTCCACAAAGTAAAAACATAAATTAAAACGAATGGATTAACTAATAAAAAGTTTTAACTAAAAACGGTACGATATTTTTACGGAAGGAAGACCATCTTCCGTCCAAAAGGAATTTCTGGAGAGAATATAAAGAAGGGCAACTTAAATTTAGTGTATCGGTCTGTGAGTGTTTACGAGCCAGGCCCCTAAAATAAACAAACCGACAGTAAAGCACAAAGGCTAGGGTTCTGGGAAATGGGCACCCATTCTGTATTTCATCACTGAAGACGAACAAACGATGCTGAGTAACTACTTACATGAAAGATATAATAGGAATGTAGTTAGGAGAGATAGACATATGAAATTATGAACATAAGGACAAATAATGAACACTGTTGATAACATAAAACTGAAAAAGTTGGATATACTTTGTTACTTATTCCCATAAAAGTATTTTAGCTCACATCCGATTAATGGTACTTGTCTTTGACGAACGTTAAAACAAAATAGGTATCCAACCATTAACGTTACTAAATAAACCTACCTTTACTAAACACCTGGACGTTACTAAACATAACACTACAAAATACAACCCGAGGTAACAACTATATTTAACGATGTAAGGCCTTTACGCTCGTTTTGTGCTACGTACACTGAGGTGAGTAAAAACTAGAAGTTGTAAAGGGTTGTAATGGACACAATAGGGTGTGAGTTTGTGGCAAGGGGGCTGTGGCAGAGGCCGGCACCAGCTCTCACTGAGAATTGCTACGAAAAGGCAAAGTTACGTGCGCCCAAAAACTCCTAGCAACATATGTGGAAACGAGGTCAGGCTCCGTCAATACCACTAAACAAATAAATATGTTACGTGTATTAAAATATTAGCTTTATCGCCCTGGGTTTAAACAAACCTTTTGCTTTGATTCAAGTTACCATACCAGATTAAAATACATAAAAACAAATGACAAAATCGCAATCATAAACTGATTATTATTAAACAACATTTATATTTGAACACGTTAGCTTAGTACAGCAAATACAAAAGCGTTAATGTTAATCGTAAAACGACAAATAACGAAGGACTGTATGCGGGGGCAGAAACAAATTAAAACATTAACAATAGGTAATCCCCACGTGGCTAACGAGCTGGTCGCGTCATTATCACACGCCTCTGAAACTGGATTATTTTATTGTTATTATCGTAGTGTCCATTCATTGCCTGCGTAAATATCAGACCGTATTATTATCAGGAAAATAATTATTTGGTCTTATGTACATTTTGTATAATGCAACTTATAATTGAATCTGGAATTGTGTTTATCATTTATTTATTACAAGTCTTAACAAGTCTATCATGACCATTCTCTTTGTATAAGTTAACTTTTTTTTGTTACAGGATAGCGAATAGATCGTCGGCTCCCTCATAAACATCTGTTACCGAAGCCTTGTGGGTGGACATCTGCACCACCCAGGGGATTGCATATCTTAGAGATAAAGTGAAAAAGGCTCATGTGTCCGTCATTTCAGCGGCAGTCATGATACTTAGGGGAGCTCTACTAAATCTACCTAAATATCGTTCGTTATTTACTATATCAACTCTTACATCCTCCGTCGAATTTCCACGAACGACGACGACGACATTGAACAAGTTATTACTTTTGCATGTGAGTTTACCTGAGATCCAAATAATTGTGTTTTGTGTTCAACTCACAAGAAGAAACTAATCAAACAAAAAAGGAAATATGGGATAAAGGAAAATGTGTATCCATAAAAACGGTGAGTTAGGAGACGGCGCTAATGAGAGAGCATAAAGCGTGACGTCGTAAAGCCAGCGCATTAAGCGCCGCTGCCAGAAGCTGCCCGTAATCTATTCGGAGCTATTTTAATTAGCATCGTAGTAATAATAAAACGGGGGTGAAGTTTTTGTGGCATCTCGGGCGATGTTTCCCGAGGCGTGGTGTCGGAGCGCCCGGCCGCCGCCGCCGCGCTCCGCAAACACACCAGCCTCCTACAACTCCTCGGTAAGGGAATACTTAAACAACTTCTCGTTTACTAAACTTGTAAAGTTCAGCTCGCTAAAACTCTAATGGAAATTATAAATACTGAAAGTCCACTCACGGTAATGGAGCAGGTAACGCCCGACACGACATAAAGAGTAACGAGTTGAAGTACATGCAGTTCAAAGCTAAAACCCGACTACGGAAAAATCCACGATTAATGTTCAAAATCAAAACGCGAATGATCTTTGAAATATAATAAATATAGGTTTCGTGTCGCTTGACATATTTTAATATTGTACTAATTTATATTTAGAACTTTCTCCTCCTTCGTTTGACATCTTCCTACTCAATACGACAACAAGTTTTTTTTTTCTTTCGAAAAGTCCCACTTTTTTAGATTTAACATCCGTGATCATCCAAAAGTGCCCAAGTAACTCGGGCCATAATTACGAATCGATCGCATCCAATTTAGCTTAATAGTTTAGGCGCTACGGTGGAACATACGTAAATACATACATAAATTATCTGCTGATATTTTTTTTTTTGTAGGAATTAATCAAATAACTTCTTTCGTTCGGGGTGAAGCGTGAGGAAGTGCCAGATTTTTATTGTTTAGACTCGTGTTCCTTCAGTTGCCCTTTGCGTTTGAGGAACAGCATCTCCTACTGAAATCATAACCTTCCTTTGATTTGGTCGTAGTCGAGTAATAATTGTATTTTTTTCAACAAATATGTTATTGTTCAATTTATAACTTATTTTTTTATTTGTGTTCTTAATTATTATCCTTAAGAATTTTTAAGAATCACTTTTAATTCATACAATAACTAATTATTTCGTTACGTTATTAAAGACAATATATTTTATATTATCTTTAACCCTTCACTGTATATTTCGATGGTAAAGCACATTTTATCCACCAGAGGTTTTGTAACAAGTGCTCAACATTTTTGTAGGCGAAGCGAGCGTTTTTATAGATAAAGTTATACATGTATTCTATTATGTAGGAAAGAGGACCGTGACACAAAGAATATATTGCTCAACCTATGCGAAACTAAATAGAATATATTTGAATATGAATATGCCTATTTTCTATTCTATTCGTCGCGAGTATAGGGTTAATGTCTCTGCCTGGTTTGCACACTGTGCACTGTCAACACTGTATTTATTGAATAGGTACACCGTGTCTCAGACATCGACGCATGTAAATTACTTTTTAATTAAAAATGTCATCGAGGTTATTTAATAAACATTTTTTTTTTTTTCATTAGAAAAACACCAACGATAAATTCCACCACAGGGACCCCACGGGTAGGACACGTCTGTGCGTCGACGTCTGAAACACGGTGTATAAGTCTGTGATAATTTTCTTTATGTGGGCCTAGCGGCGGGTATTACTATCTATTATCCTACTAATAGTAGAGCTACTTTATCTTTTCATATTGGTTAACCTAAAATTGTCTAAATAACTATAAAAACATAGAACGTCATTTGAATACAAACAAATTGTATAGTAATTCAGCTCGGAAGACAGCTTATACAATAAAAACAAAACGCGTACAAAGCAGACGTGTACATAAAGCAGTAGTGTAGCTTGATAGCGACGGAACCAACGTTCCGTACCAAGAGGTTGGACATTAAAGTGGAGCGTATCTCTGTAAACTAAATCTAGCCGGGCACGGGCACGATAGCTCCACAATCGCTTTCCTACTACCTCTTGTTTCACGCACCGGCTGTGACTGTAGCGCTACAATAATACTACTCTCTTGGCACATTTTGCGGTATCACTATCTACCCCGCTTTATATCCAATTTTCGAAAGTACTTTTATACTTCGGTTATGGTTTTAGTTTATGTAAGTTAGCTTCAAATGCTTTTAATATCAATGTTTTATCTTTGTTTTATTATAATATTTTCTTTACTCAAGTCATTTCATCCTATTTATAGGAAACAGAACGACTACCACAGCATTAAAATAAATATGAAATCAATACTTTGAATGTTTGTCGATTACCACAAATATTACAATAACCTCATACTTTAAGATATTTTTAACTACGTTAGTGTATCGATTTATTTTTTTCAGAATAGCCGTAGCCTCGACGTAGCCGTGGCTTCGAGTATCAAAAAAACATTTCACAATATATAATGTAACAGCCTCTTACATAAAACTTCTTCAACTTAAGAAACAAAAATAGAAGTTAATACGTCCTTAGCTTTCTTTGAGGAAATGGAAAATAGAAAATGCCTACCTTCGAGAAACGCGCACCCCATTGCGGACCTTTCTACTTTACTCCACTCCGATAGAAGATAAAATTAGAAATGAAGTTATCTTGAAATAAATGTAAGTAGGTACATTAGCTTTAATGGATTTAAAGTTAATTTATTAAATAGAAAAGCAAGGCTGGACCATAAGATGCGAGATAGTGTCGTGCAAAGGGAGGCCGAAGCTCACAAGCAGAGTGTCCCCCAGGACGGCATTACATTTCGCTATAAATTTATCCGCAGCCGGGAACACAATTCTACTTGCGATTCTTTCATACAAAAAGAATTTTGTTTTCACTGTCTCAGATAGGTGTTTCCGATCGGAGGGACAGCCTGTAACGCTTGATATTAAAAAAGTTTTCCTATAAGGACTTCGTCTAAGAAGAGAGCGAGGATTCCATTGCAATTAAACGCAACCGTAAAGTTAAATGCCAGATTCCAAAAGACGCTGATGTTTTTCATTGAATTTCAGTTTTTTGCCCAAAAAGAATATTTAAGTAGATAAAATGGGCAATGAAAGTATAAAAAAGAAGATGAAGTTAATTTATGTTCGTTATTAATATTGTTTCAATTATAACATTGTTTGTAATACCGCTCAGTTTTTAATTCATTCTGAAATATTAACGCATAAATAAAAATATTAATTAGGATAAACATTGTTCGGTTCGCTCTGTCAGATTTCTATACAAATATGTTGTCAATATTAAAGGTCTGATTATTTACATTATTCAACCCTTCAGCAATAGCAGTTCCATTTGTACCCCACATCTTAATAAGTTTTATTAACTAAGATTCTTATATTTTTTTGACTTGTGGTAATCACAATATCAATGGTTTAACGATCGCACTCCACCAAAATACCAACAAAACAAAACGCTAAAAGTCTGATTCTACAAAATTAGTAGCTCTTTTCAAGATTTCGACTAAGTATGGATTCAATAAATTAAACTAGTTTTCGACTCGCGATAGACATCACAACAAGAAAAAAATATATTCTAAATAAATTCAGGAGGGACTGTGTCTATACAAATTCAAACGATCAAGAAATATTTTTAGCTTAAGGAACCCTAAAACATAGGGAGGGATTTCTATTGATATCGTAGATCTCAGTTATTAGTTTACGAATCGTAACCGAGTTAGAATAAGTATCCAATAGAAATGGAGGCAAAGAGCCATTTGTCCGGCAAAATGTCGTTCGCCAGGTCAGGTGGCACACGTTGAAAGCGTTCATAAATTTACGCGAGACGAGGTTGTGCTGGGCGCAGGTGCTGCCATATACGAGCTTTGAGAGAAAGCCTATATCCACAACTAAGAAGCGGTACATAAATAATAAATTCGGTGTAAATATCGCTACATATCAACTCATCTCTGTGTTAGCACATCACACTTTTATGGAGAAAACTTGAATCGATTTGAGCGAACATTTCTACACGATGCTCTTACTTTTCGGAAAAAATATTTACCTTCGCGAATATAACACGATCAAAGTTCGTTGAAGCAACGTGTGTGCGGGTGGAGATAGAGACTCGGCTAACGAAGTAAACAATCGACACAGACTCGCGTCCGACGAGCGGGCTAACAGACCGGCTCCAAGACAAAAGGCTGATGAATTTGATTATTTTGTTCTACTGTCTTTACCCTCTATGAAATCTAAACAAACGTGCATCCTGCCTTCAATACGTCCATTGTTTCGGACATTGGAGGCAGGTTGTTGAAGAAATGTTTGCTTTAACAAAACAAACTGCATTGAGTACAAGTTCTAGAAAATTAAATTGGCCAATCAGTCTTTTTTTGTTATAACCTATTTCAATTGAAAATACAATTTAAGGGAGTCAATATGTATCGGATTATCAATTCATTTATATAGTTTCATTTTGAAAATGTTCGAACTAAAACAAGACAATTATATTTCGAAGTTTAGCTTCATTAAAAAAATTCATTCAAGTTTGCATGCAAACTCCAAGAGCTCAGGTATGGCGGTGTAACAATAAACCACCGGTTGACATCAATTTCACGTAGGTGCCTACTCGACAATAGCTTGGGTATAAATTATTTGGACGATGCGAGGTGTAACCGTAGACTATTCCGCATTCCGTACGTACGCTTGCAGCTGCGGGTATGGTTTGCCGCCTGCCCGACTGCGCGCTCTCAAACCGACAACACCGACAAACACAGAGTGGCACGTCGCCTGCATTCC
Source organism: Mythimna impura (assembly GCA_905147345.3). Lineage (NCBI taxonomy): Eukaryota > Metazoa > Arthropoda > Insecta > Lepidoptera > Noctuidae > Mythimna > Mythimna impura. The sequence continues at coordinate 11,699,010 of LR990348.1, read as the reverse complement.
ACTCCACTGCTTCGATACAACACTTCCAGTCCAATTTTATGTGGATATACCGGGTTTTATTACCAATTCGATTCCTAACGCAAATAAACTACAAAATACTTTTCAGAGTAGCTTTTCCGTATGCAAGCAAGGATTTAAAATAAGTAAAACCCATCGAGATATAAGTACTAAAAAACCTAACAAATACAAATACTACAGCTGGGATGCTGGAAAACAAGTGTACAAGAATAAGAATGATATATCTACGATGCAGTGTTTGTTGAAGGTTTCTATGGGTGCTAGCTACCGCAAATTGCATTGGTGATAAGTGTTTAGAGGTTTTCCAGTAAAATATGCACGACTAAACCGTTTTCAGAGATTCTTTTTTAAATAATCTAGAAATGCATAAACCCTTTAAAAATGGAGCAATGGTGGCCCAGTGGTAACGGCCTTGACTTATTGGTTTTACGTCTTGGATTCAATGTAAGGCAAGCACTTTACTTCGCATAATTTTTGTCATCACCGCTGTTCTCAAAAAGGTGAAGGAAACCGGCATGTTCTAGAACCGAAAATTCGAAGACACATTGTAACATCAACCCAACCGATCTCTTCAATCTATACTTTTATACTAATACTAATATTATAAAGAAGTAAAGTTTACTTTTATGTTTTTTTGTTTGTGGGAGGTAATCTCTGAAAGTACTGGTCCGATTGCGAACATTTTTTCACCGATAGAAAGCTGCTTTATTCCTGAGTGACATAGGCTATATTTTATGTACGCGGGTGAAGCCGCGGGCAAAAGCTAGTCTTCCATAATTTTTTGCCTACAAATGCTATTTGTAAGAAAAGCGTGTATTTAAACCATTACGATGATTGACAACTTTTGTGATTAGTATTGACTGTAACGGTTAAAAATATTGTATGTTTTTTCCAAAAGATAAGTAAAATAAAATTTAAAATATGTGCATAAACAGTGCACACCTAAAGTTAAATGATTTATTACTGTAGCTAGCAAATTCGAAGGTTGTCTCGTAGAAGCAGAAGAAAGGAAGCACGAATGCGACGTGTTATTTACGACCAGTGATTCCGGCGCAACTCGGATTGTGCAGGAAATCCACCTGCAGCTTGATGTTGTTCCCCGAGCATTTTCACAGACCTAATTTGTATTGTTTGCTTTACAGGATTATTGTGCATTTAACAAATACGTGAAAACAGCATTTTCTGTACGTAAAGTTGAGGCGCTGGGCATCAAAGATGGATATTTATCAAGGGAGCTAACTTGCAGCCGTTCCAGGGACATAAAACGTTACTTAGCGAGCCACAAATCCTCGTAACGCTAAGCCGAGATAAAACACTAAGCTCGCGGCACAACGAGGCCACGCTCAAATTTTTCACCTGGGGCTGCGCACCGGCGCGCCAGAGAATGTGTGCCACACGAGATATTACTCACACATGAATTATGACGTTCTATAATGAAACTCTGGCTAACTTACCAGACCCACTATAACGCCTTAGCTGAATTTAACTTTATGTGCGTTATATTTTATGTTAGTAGTTACCCATTTCCTTGTTCCTATAATGTAAAACTTTGCATAAGAATTGGTAATCTTAAGACTTTCAGGGTAGAATCGCAAATGTTGAATTTGCTGAAACGTTACATACGAATACATTACGTATTTGCCAAACCGCTGATTCAAAAGGGCTTTTCGGCTGTTCAAACGGAGTTGTGGACGCGGACGGAGCTTGCGGAGCTCGGCATCCGAGATCAGCAAACAGAGAAGAGTAATAAAGCCATTAATTCCGCTTTACGTGCAAATAACATAAATCAGACTGTAGCGCCTCGCGCCGCAAGACCGCTCGGAGCAGCACGCAGGAGCCGCGGCTAAATTAAGCGCCTGTCATACGTCCTATTGCAGACGAGGCTACGAGACACACCAGCGGTACAAATTAAACCAATCGGCTTTAAGTATTATATAAAAAGCCCACAACCTTACATATTATACTCATTATTATAATAAGAAGGTACTTTGCATTATTCATATTATTCATAAATTGGCATTTAAATGAATAACACATACATACGTCTGCTAGTCAGAAAAACTACTAGTATTTTAAGTTGGAAGAACCTACCTATAGTGATAGAATTTGTCCGAACTAGACATTGTGATTAATTGACAACCACAAGGAATCATTCAATTAATTGATCTGTGACTATCGTACTTCATATCGCCAACGTTCCAAAATAATTCGGCACCCGTCTGTGTTGTGTAGTTGTACATAATAGCGTGGTAAACTACACAAACATTATCATAGTATTTCGATGTAGAGGGCGGAATGAAATGCATTCCACAGAGTAATAACAACGACAATATTATTGGCAATGGCTTCGCTTCGCCGGGCGGACTCGTTGCGAGGATTAACGAAAATTAGATTTCAATAAGACGCTTGAGTCGAGGCATGGAACAAACCTAAGTCGAAGCCGGGTAATGCGCAGACGGTCACGCTCCACCTTTTAGTGCAATGTCAGCAACCCGGCGCCGAGCCAGCGCCCTGAGACCTGCGGCTCCACACTTCCACTACACACGCACACATTAAATAAACACTCAATCCTATCTTAAGCCGATACATGTACAAATTATAGCTACCGTACATGCATGTCGTATTTACTGAAACAATTTTCAACCCTCAACTGAAACAGTTCAGAGTTTTGTTTGTATCCGATTAAATTACATTTAAATATACCTTTACTAAATATAAAAGGTAGAAGTTAATACATAGAAGTAGCATAATATAAATAAACAACAGCTTTGGGGTCGCAATTTAATTTAGGCTCTCGAGTCCGAAACGACCGAAATAAATTGGAACAATATACACATAGGTATGTATTTCAACTTAACATCTTTGGGTAGGAGCTATGTACCTACCTTAGTTAGAATGTAAAATATTTTAGGATGTTCGAAATTTAAACATTTGGCTTATATCAATGTAAGCTTCAAACAGTGACCAAACAAGTAACAACAAGGAAAACACCCGGGGACGTTAAGCATTGAGAGCTGTTCTGAATAAAAAAGTAGCTTTCCAAATAAATTATTCCCCCAATTCGGCCGTTTCGATTCAAATTGAAAGAGCATCTCAGTATAGAGATTTCTCTAACCGCGAAGGAAGAGAGAATACAAATAGGCATAAGTATAAACGGAAATGAAATGGCTTCATGAATCGTATGGACGAGTCACATCGGAGGACAGTTTGTCAAGGGAGGAGATTACAAAGAATTTATTGTTAAAAAAAATAAGCGAAGGTAAGACGAGCTCGATCTTTATTTTATTTATGTAAGTAACACACAGTGACTGCACATTTTCAATACATGTTATTTTTATACGAAAGTTTACTATATCTGTGTTAGTAAGCATTAAGATCATAATAGGAACGCCCACTCGATGGTAATGAAAATATTTTTTCCTGCTTAAGTAATTGCCCCTCGGCAAGAAAGCTTCTAAATAAGCTTAACGTCAATATTACTAGTCAACCTTTGTGTTACAGAATTCAGGTTTAGATCTTCGTTGAAATAGTTTAGAATAAAAATAGGTTTCGAAATATTTGTAGATAATTAGAAGTTCATACAGAACAGGTGTACCTGTTAGCATTCGCCAAACAGCTACCTACATCAATGAACAAACACAAATAGCCATAAAAAACGTAAGCACGCAGGCGGAGCGTGGATGGGTTCCTAGTTCATTACATATTCGCACGCCGTCCACGTTCTGTATAGATAGCTAGCATAATTCTCACAGGGACGCCGCGTTGCCCAACGAAACAATAGCAGATTATCAAACAAAACGACGTAAATAGTCCTCGGAATAGGAGAAATAGGGCGCGGGTTAAGGGTCCGCGGGGTATCCGCAGCGCGACTCGAATGCTAGATGAGGCAATCGCCGAACTGCTCTTGTTCTCCTTATCATTATACAAAAACTAACATTTTTGGTCTCTAACACACATAAAGTATCCAACAAACGTCTAGCGTAAAACATTGCATATGCACTTTAGTGCATCGTTCGATAAAGGAGACTAACAGCCAACGTAGTTTTTCTTCGCGTTCAGACGATCGCATAGAGAAACTTAAACCCTCGAGACTCTCCGTAAATGTCGACTTAAGTAAAGTGGCCTCTTACCTGCAGTATATAACTGATAGCAGTTTTTCCTATCCCTTTAAACTTTCAACTAAATAGTTTGTTATTGTACACTGGGTGTACTTTGTAAACGCTATCAAGCATTTTTATCGGTTTTCTTGAAGACGGTAAATAACTATCAATAAGAGTTTAATCAATAACATTTAAATTACCTCTAGATTCGATTGAACTCTAAATTGGGATAAAAAAACATTAACACAAATGGATCCGCTATTCGATAATATGACGTTACAATATAACCTTCGAAATTGTGGCGATGCCGTTATAAGGCACATGTTGTAGTGTGACAATTCAATTATCCTTTAGCTAGGGCTACGCAATCTGATTGCCTTTCAAAACAAAAACCCTGCTAATAGTATCGCGCGACGAATAAACTGCGCGACACAGAGTTTGTGTTGAAAAAATAAAGGCGCGACGACGCCCGAATAAATGAGAGCTGCGATAAACAGGAGGATCCGTACCGAGCGGAGGGTCGATACCGAAATACATTATTCCCCGATCCGAGTGTTCCGATTCAAATTGAAAGAGCACCTCCAACATGAGATTTCTCAGGCGGCGAGTGGGCGCAGAATATAAATCGACGCATAACCAGAAATGGAAGGGCTGTGAATTTCCGTTTCGCGGTGAACGGTCGGGTTCAACTTTTACCCTCAAACATATAATAAATTATTTGAATTATTGTTAATTAGAATTTGAAGTTTTCTCTACTGTAACAAACTTTGAGCTAGACACATTTCAACTTCAGTCGCTTTCAATTTGCAATCACCGAATTCCTGCTTTTCACAAGAAAATCGACATAAAAGTGAAGTCGTTGAAGCAGTAGCACTGTAAAAGAAAAGCTTTAAAATACTGAAAGACTGTTTAAGTTTAACGCAAATTACATTTTAATGAATTGCAGCAATATTGGCCGTCTCTCACGCCGCAGTTAGGTCTGAAACTGTGGGATTATAATGAGCACCATTTTTAGCAAATAAATTAAAACATTTAATAACGTAGTGAAAAACTTTTGGGCGCACTATTGAGTTTTCTGTCACGTATAGAAGTGAACATAAACTTATTTTAAACTCTTTGTTGAATACATTTACTTATACAGAATAAACGGGACATACTTTCGTCCTCCCCTCATCGTGTATTCTGTCCTATTCGCAACACGCCCAGCCGATATTTACGTAACAGACGCCTCTGCTGACTTCTGACACCGTCTTCTAAGCGTAACAAAGCAATGTAATATTGAGTACACATAACAAATCTGCACCGTATACATCTCCGACTGGCAGAAACCCAATTACAATGTATTTGTTGTGCGAATATCAGCTAAAAGTATTTTTTTTTTGTTATTTTTCATGTGTAGAACTAATTTTGTTTGTTTCACATACTTTCGAACAGTATAACCATCGCCAAACGTATTTTGTGGAGATTTGTTTGGAAAATAATCTTTTGTTCTGCAAAACCAGTAAGGTACTCGTACATAGATACTGACACAGGCTACATTATGATTAATCCGATTAGTCTGAACAGATCTATGGTTAGACAATCAAAGTAATTACTGTCCCTTTGTGTCTAATACAAATACGCATGGTCCATTGCACATAAACTAGGTAGCGGAGTGTAAAGAGGTTCGAGAAAGGCATTTAGCCCGAGACAAGATGATTTGGAGAGTCGCCCGAGGCAACGGTGGGCGGCAGGCAGAATGGGTGTCCGCGAGCGACGGCACTCTAACTTTATTAAGGACGAGACTCCTCGCTGAATCAAGGTGACGCGCCTTCACAATGCCCTATTCAGATTTAAATAGCTTTACGCCCAATTGCGCTTCAATATGGCTGTAGCTCGGGAGAATAGTTATATAATTAAACAAAGATTTCAGAGATAAGTTCGCATCGGAATACTTCACGAAACAATTTAACGAACTTCATAAGTTTTACGTTCCGAAAATATTTATGAGCTGAGTAAAATATAATCTTCCAAGAATTTATTATATCTCACGGTAGCGGCAGACAATTTTCAAAAGATTTCTAATTATAATAAAAACCTCATAAAATAGACATAATGTGAAAGCGAGAAAGAAAGTCTTGTTAATTCATAAAAGATAATTAGCTATTTAAAAAATTCAAGAATTCAAACGTTATAATTACCAAAAACTTTTATCCAACGAGTTTTCTTTAGAAATTTGTGAGTTCCGTTTCTTGGGTAGAGAGCTTTATTTTTGAACTTTCTGTATGATCTAAGATCCGATAGGAGAAATATCTTCCCACATCTGTTGTTTGATTGTAATAAATATTATATACTAGATAATGCGTTTATTAAGACTGCGAGTAGGTTGCCTAGCTCAATCTGGTGCCAATGATGTTGAACAATTAAATTTGTTGTTACATTTTTGACATCAATTACCCTGATTTGTTATTTGTGAAAGTCGAGCATCAGCTGAAATAATGTGCCCCAAGGAACTGAAAAACTACAGGTTACTTACTTTTTTTGGTGTAACTATGAGGGTTGCCTCCTATAAAGAGGTTTTTTTTAAGGTGGGAAAATCATCTAATGACAAATCCCGCTCTTGGGCGGAGCAGGAGATAGTGTCAGACTTGTACTGACAAAAAACCCACTCCTGTTCCTTCGTTGCCTTCGTCCCAGGGCCCCGGGTTTCGTTTTCACACTACCCATGGCCCCAGTAGGCTTCGACCCTGCTGGGCCCCTATGATTTGCTGACATCTCCCTGAGGCGCGCGTGGAACAATACGCGCCGTCGACGACTTGGCTCTCGGTCCGGACGGGTACCGGACGGTCGGACGGCGAGCCACCCATTGCTCGCCGTCCGCAAGCCCGCGCCTACGGTGGCCGGAAATCGGGATCGGAATCCCGGCGGCGGTTAGGGCGTGAGGACCGTTGCCTCACGCGATCGGCGGATCGTGGATACTGTGCTAATTGGACATTTCAGTAACTTGGCTGTGTGATCTGACAATGCTAACTCCAATACTGAAGCCTTACAGAACTTATTGAAGTTATGCGCAAAATTGTCAATGCATGTTTTGCTCTTAAGTCGTGTCGGTTGATTAAGTGCCAGTTTCAAGTTAAAGCTTAATAACATATTTTCAAATTCTATTGATTGTTTATTCCGTTTTAGTACATCTATATTAAAGTCAAGTTTCTAGGCAAGCGTGCTCCATCGTCGGCCACATCATCGCTTACCATCAGGTGGTCAAACGCGAGCCTATCAATAATAAAAAATAAAAAAAAAGTCTCCCGCCAAAACAATATTTTTATAATTTTTTTTCATTAAAATGTATATAATATCCCACCAAAAACATTTTGTAAAAAACTAGCAGTCTCGATGGAGCTGCTTGTTTATCTCTAAAATGTAATGAAATCTGGACAAAGTCGTGCCAAATCTAAGGTTCCTTACTGCAATTTCTTTATTATTATAGTTAAAGTTGTGTGACTTGGCCGTTGAACAATACGTTTTCCAAGTGGCAATTTTCCATCGTCAATGGGTAGCGGTTCTGGCGACAGATTGGTGCAAAGGTGTCATAGAGCACCTTGTTTTGTAAGATTTTTTTATGTAACGATAGTAAAAGGGGGCATTACCATATCTCTAATACAGCTGAGACCAGCTGAGGGTTCTTCATCAGATACTTCAGACCTTCGATTTTTGATATCAAATGAAGCGGCCCACCAAGTTGAATATTTTTTGTAATGGCGGTATGTCGATCTCTAATAGTTTGGTTGGGCTCTTGTGTTTTCGAATCAGGGTCACCAGGTACTCCAGATCTTCGATTATCCTAGTTTTTATAGTTTTCCCTTTATGTGGCCATTAAACCCTAACTCTGTACCAAATTTCAGCTCTCTGAGTTTATGGGAAGTACTAGTTCTATTCTGATGATCATGAGTGAGTGAGTGTCATAAATGCGAAACCTTGCTTTCGCTTAACTTCGGAACTAAATTACCTACTGACTTGAAATTTTGGATTTTAAGTATGTGATTATAGCTTACTGGATGACGAAAATTTCTGAGTTCTGGTCTTATCCAGAGGTTCTCAAATAGGGGCCTAAAAATGCGGCGAAATGGTTCCAGTAAAGGATGGTACGGCAGTGTTTGCTTCGCGCTCGGCTTGGCGGGGGCACTGCTGTGCCCCCCGATTCGCTCTAATTAACTCATACATTCATTAAAATTATTGAAATTTGGTACTCTGTAAATGCAAACACATACTATTTTGTAGTAATTTTTTTTTTAAATAATTGGCCAGGTAAATTAATCAAATACCTATATGACAACAATTATTTCTTTTTTACAGCATATTCATTTAATAAAAACTTAAACAGAATATTATAAATAAACATGATTACTAATATAAAAATTTGCTTTTACCAACAAATTAAATATTAATTTTTCAATACTTTAATATTTTAATGATAAAAATACTTTTGGTTCTTTTAGTTTATTTCTTCGTAAGAGTATTAAAAAACGTTTGATACACGTGTTTGGTCACTGTAGCACTCTGCTTCATGCCACCCTCGCCTGCAGTTCGGTATCTAAAGTCGCTGATAAATGATTTTTAGAATGAAAAAATATAATATAATTGTTACACATGTTTACACATTTAAAATGAACTCGATGCATCTTTGTCTATCAAATGAAAGATGTGCATCGCTTCGCTATCACAATCAATACACACGTAGAAAATTTTTAATCTTAAATCTAGGCAACCATGGATTCACACCATTTTTGGTAAGGCAACCTAATACGGTTTGGTTAGGAATAAAATAACTTTTCATTTGATATATATTTCGATTGAATAACAGATGAGGGTACATTATGAACATTTACTTACATCTATAATACCTGGCAACTCCAGAGTTGCACCGAGAAAAAGTAAGCAACTTATATTTTTCCAGTTCTTTGGGACACATTCTTTCAGATGACACTCGACTTTCTTAAATAACAAGTCAGGGAAGTTAAACAAAAAATTTTTAATTACAAATTTTATTGTTTAACATCATTGGCACCAGATTGAGCTAGGCAACCTATTCGCAATGTCTTAATAAACGCATTATCTAGCATATAATATTTATCATAATCAAATAACAGATGAGGGAAAATATTTCTATTATCGGATCTCGTACTAGTATAGGTAACAGCTATACATTACACACTGTGTTTTCCTAGGTTTTTCTACCCCACCGGCCGACAGCAAAGAACGAATATTGATTAGCAAGCTTGCTTCTACGTGTCGAGATTTTAAACAATTTAGCCGGACCGTATAATAAATAACCTCTCATTTGATGGGATAGGTTTTGTTTTTGGTAGAAGGTTAATGAAAAAGGTCAATAAAAAATAATCACATCAGGCAATTTGTGTTACATTGCTCATTTCGATTGGCATACATGAATTCCAATCGAAATGTGACATCGAGTCACCTCATGCAGGTATGAAGTATTAGGTATATAGACGAGAAAATCTAATGAATTGCAAAAATTTGATTGGATTTTTATAACTTGGTTTTGTGAACAAAATTTTCTTTGCGGTTCAATATCATCGCACCGCGTATAATACTTATTCTAGCTGAGAAAGTGGCCTAGGTTTTTTTCAAAAACCTGTATCAGGCAAATAATTTGTATCTCACAAAGGTGGATTAAAGCTGAGACATTTTCTTGTAAACATTAATTTTAAAGCTAGAACTACATTAGACCGACGCACACGTGTAACACGCCTGATTTGTACGTAGAATGACGTCGCGTGGCGTGGATCAAATGTAGTTCAACAAGTCTAGTTTCCATATAAAATGTATGGAGACCGACGCGCCCAGATCGGTGTGTGTATCACACGTATGCGCAGTGTAGTTGTACTTTAAAGCTAGAACTACATTAGACCGATGCACACGTGTAACACGCCTGATTTGTGCGTAGAACGACGTCGCGTGGCGTGGATCAAGTGTAGTTTTACAAGTCTAGTTTCCATATAAAATGTATGGAGACCGACGCCCCCAGATCGGTGTGTGCGTCACACGTGTGCGCAGTGTAGTTGTACTTTAAAGCTAGAACTACATTAGACCGATGCACACGTGTAACACGCCTGATTTGTGCGTAGAACGACGTCACGTGGCGTGGATCAAGTGTAGTTTTACAAGTCTAGTTTCCATATAAAATGTATGGAGACCGACGCGCCCAGATCGGTGTGTGCGTCACACGTGTGCGCAGTCAGCTTTGTGAAGAGAAATTAAATGGAAATTATTATTATTATTTTGTCATTAGACATGAATTTGGGAAATGCCTTCATTCTGAATTATAAATTTTATAATGAATTAATACATATTTAAAACTTCAGAGCCTATTCTTTGAAAAAACTGGCCAAGTGCGGGTTGGACTCGCGCACTGAGGGTTCCGTACAAACTTACCTTTAAACGAGTATGTGAATAGTACAATTCCCGAATGGAGTCTCGAAGATTTTTCGAATCGCAAAAAAGATTTTTTTTGTGACATAACAACAAATTTTCTGTTTTCAGATTTATTCTTATATCAATACTATATGACCTTGCTTTATATCAAATTTCAGGATTCTGGGTCAACGGGAAGTACCCTATGAACAAAGAGAATTAAACCACTAGAAAGCTTATAGACGGATTTCGACTAGGCACACGATTCACCATTGCGGGCCGGGGGACGGGGCAAAATGCAGCGGTTGTGAATTGTGATTGGCTGATTGATTTTTTCACAGCTTCAAGGGACCGCAAATCTTAGTGTATGGTTTTTGGTTGCGCCTATATCGCTTGATAATTGCCGCGTAAAAATTAGTTCCGTAATTAGCCGCATAGAATTAAATACCGCGTTTTGTTTGTGTGACAACTTGCAACACTTCCCATTTTGCATCCCTTTCCTGTACGACCTCGAGTGAAAGAGTACGCAGGTAGACTCGCTCGGTAACGCTCGCAACGCTAAGACGACGTCCCGCGCAATTTTACAAGAAAAAATTAGTTATTGTAGAACTTATCCGCTAAAGACCCTAAAACCGCTAACGCTTTGTGCTTTGAGAACTGTGCAGTGTTCAGTGAGTGTAATATCTCCTCGTCACTGGAGCAGGAGTCGCGAAATCCAGAGAACGCCGGCCGTCTGACACATGGACACGTGAAGTTCAAAAGGTTAGTGCAATTTCCCTCCCATATACGAGCTGTTTTTCTCTGCTTCCTAATCCTAAACGGCTCCAATAAGATCCATCTGCTGCAGGTTGTCAGGTACATTATCTGAGAAACGCTAATCCGCAAAATACAGTCCACTTCTAATATTAGTAGTATACGCGCATCCAGTTTTAATTTCAAATCGATACCTCTACGAGTTTCCGGACCGGAAAGGGTCTTGACAGACAGACAGACAGATAGATAGACAGACAGACAGACAGACAGACGGCCCCAACCAGCAAAAACTAGGCTTACAACAATCTCAAGACTACTGTTTTTTTGCTCTTAAATCACTCCTATATAATGATAAAAGCCTGGGTTTGGGCACTATTATAAGCATATTTAGTTTAATATCGTTCTAATATCAGTCTAATTGAATGCTGTTTGCACTTACTGAAATCTAGCCAAAATTAATTTAAGCCGACTTAGGCTAATATTGCTTTTACGTAAGTATCTTGTAAGCCTGCATAGGGTTATATTGGTCTAAGGTTAGAATATTTTGAGAATTTTTATTTTTATTTTTCGTGTGATTATTGGTTTGAAATTAAATGAAAAAAACAAATTAAAGTTGAGTGAAGTTAATGTTTATAATAATGTACGGCACTTTAATATAAAAGTAAAAGTAGTTTTACGGTAAGTAATCGTATTGGAATTTATTATTTACTGTTAATTAGACCTCATATTACGCTTCAAAATTCATGCGCCTTGTTAAATAAGGTATTTTCTGTTCTCGTTTAATTATTTTATTTGTTAATTTGTATTGATAGTGTCGCCATTAGTATAGCTGCATTTTACAAGCGCACTATTAGACTAATGTAAGATTGTTTACTCTAATTTTAGCATTCGGTATACTAAAGATAACTCCATATTGGAATAAATTAGGGTTCCTCGCAATTTTACATAAAACCTTAAATCGACAGAGAAAAAAAAAGAAATTAATCTTAAGGCTGTACGGACACGAAGTCGGCTTTTAACCGACTTCAAAAAGGAGGAGGTTCTATGTTCGGCCGAATGTATTTTTTGTATTGTAAATATGTTGATCCAAAATCACTCTAATATCATACTTATCCAGTGCTATTGATCTTACATTAGTTTCAAATAAGATCAGAAATGCACGTACTCACAGTACTCTTATGCTATGCTGATATTAGTCTGACATCTTACAATAGCATTTAGCAAGTCTAATATAAAATCAAACGAGCTTAGAAAATACCCATATAAGACCAAGTTTTTCTCAAGTGCAACTAGTCTTAGTAAATGCTCTTATATACATATATGAGACTTGGTTATGAGACTGAGCGTTCTTGAGGCCATACCGGCTTCTCTAAAAGTAATATAGGATCGATGGTATGTTCTTAAACAAATATAAGAGCGCTTTAAGCCTACCACTCTTAAAAAGTGCGAGTTCTGAGACTGTTTTGCTGGTTGGGGGACGGACAACAAAGTGATCCTATAAGGGTTCCGTTTTTTCCTTTTGAGGTACGGAAACCTAAAAAGCAGACGAAATAGATGTGGCCATTTGATAGGTATACTTAATTATGTACTTAGGTATTATAAGCTACTTTAAGAAGTTACAAAATCTTGATTTACAGATTTTCCACCAAAAGTCGGTTTGTGCAATGTACCACGTTGTCAGTTACCTGGATGAGCATAAGCCGCTCCCTCCATCCCCGCGGGGGTCGTAAGAGGCGATTGGGGGAGATTATTATACGTTGATGGCAGCAATATCCACCTTAACACAGATAGACATTATACTACGTTCACAAATCCAGATGGTAAGCAAATGTTCTCCATTGTTTTTGCCCGGTGAAGGAAAAAGCAGATGCAATGTTAATTAAATACGCACTAAGACCAAAACAGGTATGTAGGTACTGGTGAATAGATACCTATTCAATTTGTTAAGATCCTTAATAGGTTCAAATGAGAGGGTCGTATCAATAATAAAATACATAGGGATATAAACGCTACGTCGGGCTAGTGACAACACAGAAGCCACGTCGTAGCCAGATCGTGGAGGTCTTTTCATAAAGTGGAAGCCAATTCAATGAATGTTCAACGTCGGTAAACAAGTAATTACTGATTATATGAAATGCGTGCGACACCTTATTAGATAGCTAACTATGAAGAACACGCTTCGTCGGTGTTCGTATGTCAGTGTTACAGCGTCGGATGGGGTAATTTATAACTGTATCGTATATAATCATCCTTAATTTAGTGTGAAGTTACAAGTGGCGTTGAGTAAAGGCATCTACCGCACGCGTTACCATGCGAACAATGGCGCGCGACAAGCAGTGGGGCGCGGGTCTCGGGCGGCACAAAGTTTGGCAATTATGGCGACCGCATGTCTGAGAGCGTCGCTACACTCATTACCGACTGAAACTCGACTCGTCTAGATTAAAAGTACAAGAGACACGGGTCCCGGGAAATACCACGCCAGCGCTGAATAAGATGGGGATTAATGTTCGAGACAGCGTCTAAACAAATAGCGTAGTTAAGACTTCCCCGATAGTTCAAGTGCCCTTTGGTTAAACAACGTTATCAATTATTCGACTCAAACGGAACGATATACAGTGTTCATCATTTAGGTACCCAAGAAACGTTGAATACATTCAACGAAAGCAAGTAAAAAAAGTCGTAGGATAATTAAATCACGAAGTCTGAAAACAAACGGGTAAGTTTAATAAGTAGCAAGCTAACTGTGCCACGCCAACTGCTTCGCTCCGTGTTCGAGAACATCTAAACAAATAACGTAGTTAGATTTCCCCTCTTCTCGAGTACTCTTAGTTCGAATACGAAAATACAGGGAAACTTATCACAGAATATACAAGTGCCTACCCAACTATACTACTCTCGTATTGCTCTTTATGGGATTCTGACCGGGCGGTATTACGTAATGTTAGTAAATATGTAACATTGGAGATCAATTTACTTTAGACGGATAAGTTTTTTGAAAAAGATTGGTGTAAATAATGAAAGAGCTCAAAGTTTCTCTAACCAATGTACCCGTAATCGAACCAAGAGAAGAAGGAACACTAGGATTTTAGACCGTAAAGTCAAAGTTGGCAAAGAGATAGCTCAGGTTATTCTATAATAGCCAATTGAGTTCGATTATTTCTGCAATGGCCACCTAAATAAGAGCGGAGGAAAAGGCAGAGACAGGATTAATATTGATATATTATCTAGGCTCTATGTACGTGTCGATAGGTGCGAGTTTTCTGCCAGTGAAATGAAGAATGGAAATAGATGTATTAAGAATTCTATTGGACTGTGTATAGAAATCATAGTCCTACTTGAAACCCAATAAATAACAAAATATAGATAAAGCACACATTTTCAGACTTAGTACGGAAGATAAAAATAAATCTGAATTTTGGACTAAAGTGCTTGTGAACCAAAGAGTTATTATTTGAGGTTGGGGTTTGGCCTTAGAAATTGTCTTGAGTTTACAAACCATCAAGTAATCCGACTTCTGTATAGACTTCTGTGTAGAAGTAAACTTGATTCAAGCTCTTGTGATTGGAAGCCATGCGAGAAATCTTATACCCTTGTGTTAGAAAAAGTCTAAAAAGCATTTTTAAGGTATTTCTACAAACGTAGGTTCGGTTACTATCCGTATTTGTATCATACCAAATTTAAGGTTGTTTGGGCTTTACTACGCTCTAGGTTAGACGAGCTTTTGATCTGCTTTTAACTGCCTGCAAGAACACACACAGAACCATCGACTTCCGTAATTTGCATGGGGAGCTAAAATTTTTGTTCCCGATAACTATTGCCGCGCAAGACGGTATAGATTATTTCTGGTGCCACGTTGCCGTACCTACGGTTGCGCGAAGTAGGTATGTCACCCATTCCGCGAATATTAATCGCACTCAAAGCTCTCCTTGAATCCAGTCCTGGACTAGATCTATTCGGTGATGAATGGAAGGAGATACTGAATGAATGTCTGGTGATTTGCGAGAAGACTAAGTAAAAGGTTTATTTCTATATCTGTGTTATATTTTCTTTAATGTGTTTTACATAATTTGTACCTAACTTATCAGAGTAATTGGAATTTTTGTCGTTCTGGTCGAATAAATAAATAACTCTCTTCAACAGAAAATGAACCACATCTTTATCACACGTACTTACTAAAGTTTTTCCGTTTATTTAGGTCGGATTATCCGTGTCGAAAAGACGAATAACACGTAGATTTAGTTTAGTCGTGTATAAGTTACCACACTGTGTGCCTTTGTAATGGTTCGCCGAAGTTGAAAGAAGTTGTTAAAGCGCCCGAATCCGGGTAAATACACACAACTAGTTAAAGTCGAGCTAATAACTTTGTCTTGATTATGTGTTTTGCACTCAAAGAATTAGAAGACTCTGGCGAAGATGGCGGGGCAAGCTAGACTAGTTCATGAGGGTTTTGACTATAACAGCAAACAGCCGAAGTGGTAAAAGATGCTCGGTAAAAGCATATTTATAATAATAAAGATGCTGATATTTTATGATATAATTTATTATTATAATAATAATATAATTCTTCTTCTTCTTCCTGCCCTTGTCCCATATTACTTGGGGTCGGCGCAACAAGTTTTTTTCTTCCATTCTATCCTGTCACCCGTCATGCTATCACTAACTCCCTTTTCTTTCTTATCACTCCTCACACAATCCATCCTGTGTTTCGCCATTACATCTCGGTCTACCTCACCATCCCCTTGGAAGAGCGATCCGAGGTACTGAAAGCCGGAGCAGATCGGTATGGGCGTTCCGGCGAGAGCTAAAGGCACTGGATTGGAGAGACCGCCGAAATAGCAGAACAAGTACTCCGTTTTGGTTCTACTCAATTTCAGGCCAACACTCTCCAGTCGGTCCCACCACACCTCCAATCTGTTCTGGACCTCTAGGCCACTTTCGGCAACCAGCACAATGTCATTGGCAAATAGCATACACCAGGGAGCCTCTTCCTGAATGTCCGACTTCAAAGCGTCCATTATCATCAGGAAGAGGTAAGGGCTGAGAGCAGACCCTTGATATAAGCCGACAGCCACATTGAAACTGTCAGTGGTACCCACCGATGGCGGTAAGTCCCTTCTTTGAGGCGTGGTTGGAAAGACCTCACGGCGTCCTCACCTTCCGCATGACGCAGGTTCTCACCGAACACGGGAAGTTCGGGAAGTTCCTGCACCGGATTCGTGCAGAAGAGACGCCCGGGTGTCGCCACTGTGTGGACCGCCCGGAGGACACGGTGGAGCACACGGTGGAAGTGTGCCCCGCTTGGGAAGAGCAACGCCGTGTCCTCGTGGGGGCGATCGGCGGCGGCGATCTCTCGCGCCGGGCCTTGGTACAGGCCATGGTCCGGAGCGAGGAAGAGTGGCAGGCGGTCGCCTCCTTCTGCGAAGCAGTAATGCTAGCAAAAGAGGCGGCCGATCGCGTGAGGCAACGGCAACGGTCCTCACGTCCCAACCGCCGCCGGGAATCCGATCCCGATTTCCGGCCACCGTAGGCGCGGGCTTGCGGACGGCGGGCAATGAGTGGCCCGTCGTCCGACCGTCCGGTAACCATCCGGACCGAGCCCAAGTCGTCGACGGCGCGTATCGTTCCGCGCGCGCCTCAGGGAGATGTCAGCAAATCGTAGGGGCCCAGCAGGGTCGAAGCCTACTGGGGCCATGGGTAGTGTGAAAACGAAACCGTGGCCCTGGGACGAAGGCAACGAAGGAACAGGAGTGGGTTTTTAGTCAGTAAAAGTCTGACACTATCTCTCGCTCTGCCCAAGAGCGGGATTTGTCATAAGATGATTTTCCCACCTGTAAAAAAAAAAAAAAAAAAGTGGTACCCACCGAAGACCGGACCTATTATACTAATTATTTACCGAATGTAATTTAATCAACCTAGGAAGCTATTTTCTTCCGGCGTTATAATGTGATAATAAATCTTTATAGATAAACTAAACAGATTTCCATATTAACTAGAAGCATTTTCCAAAGAATTATGAAATGAATGAATAAATTACAAGTGTTATTCATAGTCAGTTCGTAACACAAACACTTTCTGATAGTCAGACACACACTTCTGAGTAAAGACCAACGAGGAAAGTTTGAGTGGTAACTTTACGCGAACGAAGCTGCTGTTGAGCTACTTATTATTCTAAAAGGAATATTATTTTCGCACAAACGTTTATTTTACTCGATTATTCGTGCTCTGTAGTTTAATGAATGTTTACAAGAAAAATGTCAATCCTTACATTCATATTATTAGCTCTGAATACTGCGTTATTTTTTTTTCATAGAATACCCGTGAACAATGTTATGTTTCTGACATTTTAGATTAGATACACAAGGTGATTTTTTCAAGTAGGTGTCAATTCCGAAACTTTGAGAAATTGTAAAACATACTTATCTCATACATAGGGATCTCTCGGTCCGATCTTTCCGAAAATGGAAACTTATTTGTACGTGTTCGTCGTAACCATGGGTATGCAGGTATCTATGGCTATGCAGATGATAGCACAGTTGTAGAGAGATACCTGCCAGGTGCTCGAGCTAGTAAGGAGCTAATCCGGTCTGAAAGAGAGGCTATGGTAGAGCGTACGAATGTCTCACTTCAGGCAGTCTCCAAGTGGGGTGAAGCCAATCTGGTATGATTCAACGCCGCCAAAACACAAGCGTGTCAGTTCACCGCTAAAAGGAGCCCGTTCACCTTGGCTCCTGCTTTTCAGAATGTGTCCCTGGAGTACACCGACCGCCTTCAACTCTTGGGAGTTGAAAGGAGATGTTTCATTTTTGTATGGGACTCCGGCCATAACATGTACATTTTAGCGAACTTACCCCTGAATAGAATAAAGTAACATTTTTTTCATAATATTAAACGGCTTTTATGTACAAAATAAAAATTAAAAATGTTTGACGTTTGTCCTAACAGTTATGACAGCCATGATAGGTCGTAGAGATGACGTTTACTTAACCTATAGAATTATTTTGTTTTTGTTTATCAGAACCAAACTCATAAATAGTCTAAGATCAGATCTTTCTAATATAATATTAGACAAAAGTGGCTCACCAAAGCACGATCAAATCTTCGAATTATTTCTTAAATAAAAAGGGACAAAAGTCATTTTGAGCGTTCGGGCGGTTATTTTGAATTCGTTTAGAAACACACTTCAAAAATGGAGACTAAAGATTTTTGTAACGATGAAATGGTCACATTTAATTATGTTTACTCAAAAATATGTATAAGAGAATAATAGTAATTTATTTTTAACACTACAAGAATACACACATTTTTTAATTATTTTCTACGTAACATTGATTTGATGAGACATGATTTCAGAACGAATGAAGTCTGCAAGCAAACGAGACGCCATGTTGATTAAAACATGGCAATAATTGAAAAACTATTATTTTTTATACACAACAAATCAGGCTCAAATTCACCAGAGAATATTTTTCCCCAATTTGTGGTATTTTTTCCTCTTTTTCGATAAATGTACATCTGATGGCCGAAAATGAAACATCTCCTTTCCTCAGACCTTAACTTTGGGCGGTTCATTGAGTCCAAAGCCAAGGTAGCTGCTAGGAAACTCGGCGTACTTGCAAAGGTCCGGCGGTACTTCACACCAGGACAGCTTTTAATGTTATACAAAGCACAGGTCCGTTCGTGTGTGGAGTACTGCAGCCACATATGGGCTGGTGCTGCAAAATACCTGGCAGCTTTGGACTCGGTGGAAAGGCGTGCAAAGAGGCTAATTGGTGATCCAGATCTGGTTAATTCCAATCTACAAAGTCTTGAGCACAGGCGTAGGGTAGCCAGCCTTTCGGTGTTTTACAGGATGCTTTTTGGAGAGTGTGCGCAGGAATTGCATGGCTTGATTCCACCATCTCATTTCTACCATCGGACAAGCCGACGAACGGCGAGTATCCACCCTTACGTTGTTGAAACCTCTACGGTCCGGACCAAGCGTTTCGCCTCGTCGTTTATACCGCGTACATCGAGGGACTGGAATAATTTGCCTGCTGCGGTTTTCCCATCTGATTATAATTTGGGTCTCTTCAAGGCTAGAGTGAATAGGCTCTCAATAAATTAGTGCGCCTCACCATCAACGATTGCATTACTACTTACCATCAGGTGGGATCGCAGTCAAGCACTAGTTTATACCAATTAAAAAAAAAAAAAAACAGGAATCGAATCAGATAACTTAAAAAAAAAAGTGTATTATTGCAAGTGTATTATTGCAAATGAGAATAACATTCTAAGAAGTAATAACATACAGAGTTTGAGTATTTTTCTCATAGTTCTGGATTTGGCCACCCACACCACTTGGATAATTCACCTGTATAATCTAAGTAAACTCGTTAAAAATAGTTAAAAAGGCCCGTTTAGACAATTGAGAAAAACCCTAAAATGTAATTTGGAACGAAACTGAAAGAAAAACGATAAAATAATAATCAGGGGGGGGGCGATGTAGTAGTTGCTATTTTAGTTATTTTAGTAGTAGCTACACTACACCGAACAAGCTGCTAGAGAGTCAAAATACAAATGTCAAAACGGGCCTTTTATATTTTGACAACTTTAGATACCATAATCATGGATGAAAATAATACTCCAAATAAAAGTAAAACTTTGGATCCTTACTTGTTTAAAATTTTGCTATCGAAGTAGTTAGTCTGGCGCCTTAGTTACCCGGCGTATGATATACCCAATTGTAAAATATGAAGTACTAAGACTCTGGCCAGCGAAAGATGGCGAATTATTTATTAAAGTTCATTTATGGCAGCATTTAAGGACTGTCAAAATTGTGTCATTGACGTTTCATACTTCATTCATCTTGTGTTTATGCAAATCTTATTTTCGTTTATTTTGTTATAATAATGTGGAAAACAAAATAGTTCGACGAGGAGGCTTCTCTTCAAGATGATTGATAAATTGAAAGACCAAAAAAGTGAGATTAATCAGAAATCTGCAGAGAAAATAGATACAATAAGTTCATTTATAGGTTAGCGTTTTGAATATCTAGTAAACCAGCTTGATACTTTTCGATTATTTATAACAAATTGCAATATTACTCACTGTGTATTATACTTTTTAGGAGATATCGACAATGAGCAGGTGAAACTTCAAATTACCAGAACGGTAAAGGCATTGAAAACTCTTGAAGAAATTGAAATATCAACTTCTGAAACACAATACATAGAAAAAATATCTTCTATGGTATTTTTCTCCATTCAGACATTTTAGATTTAAACTGTCATTTACCGCAGTATTGTCTCTTTTAACCCAAAGGTTGACTGGTAGAGAATGCCTTGTTGCATTAAGTCCGCCTATGTACCACTACTGTACATGAAGTTTAAATAAATAAATTTACTATTGTTTATAGGAGACGTGTATGGATGGCTAAGATTAAATAATATACATCATATTGTTGTATTATATTATGGCATTTGATTGTTTTAATTGTTTGTAAAATGTCAGTCGTGCGTGCCAGAAATAGGAATGGAGCTATAGACCCTACACATTATTTTTAGTTTATGCAAAACCTGAACATAGTTTTTTCAGAATCAGTAACTTGTAAAAATTCTCTTACATAAAAAACTTAAATATTATATATTATTTGTTATTTTTAGTGGTTTTATTAAACTGTTTCGAAATAATTGTGATTTTTGTTTTCAAACGTAAGTTTATAGGCACTGAACGGAATAAAAAGAAGGGTCTATCAATCAAGGAAAGTGGAACACTCCCGGAAAAAAGCACCCTCATTATGCAACAGTTTCCGATTTGAATAATTTTGATGTTCTGTTTGAAATTTTATAATAAATAAATTACATAAACGAAATTAAAATCTTGTGTTAAATGCACACTAAGCAGGCAAGCATATTATAAGTTGGGAGATTATATACTAGAAGATAAAACTGCTTGACTCATTGTTGGTCTCCACTACCACTAGGGCGCACAAATTGATTAGTTTCAAATTTGAAATCACTGTTTGTGGCGCGTGTGTTGTATCATTCAGTTCCCTTCAAAATGGTAGAGTTGAGTGGTACTGATAAATGCGTCATGTCTGTAAACGGGCGTTATAAGTCGATAATTACCAACTTTAGGCCTGAATCGAATGGTATGGACATCAGCCTGATTTATGTACCAGAATCATGGAAAATTTGACATTTCGGATGCGCGCTGTCCAGCAAAGCCGCGGTGGACATTTGAACGATTTTATAAATACCTATAAATGAAATTATTGTACCCAGTCGTCGCATTTTCTCTGCAGATTTCTGATTAATCTCACTTTTTTGGTCTTTAAATTTATCAATCATCTTGAAGAGAAGCCTCCTCGTTGACTTTCGTTTTTTTGCTTTTTAAGTAAATAATTATGACAGTTATCTTTTATCATTAATTTTATAACTGTTTCTCAATTTGCATAAAATATCCTTTCCAAATATACAGGGTGTTTGGTGCATCGTGTGCCAAATTGAAATAGTCGACGGGAGGGGTCATCTGCTATCCTTTCAGACCCCTAAACACTTCTCATGCCCTGTGGATATTTTTTCATAGACTTTTTATTGTTTTATGAATAGGTCCCAATTTTTATAAGGCCCAAATTTTTCATTCAAATACAAATTTTAAAAATGTATAAGGCGTAGACTCTGAATTTTAATTTTATTTAGATGTGTATTATATTATAGTATTTTTTAATTTAAAATTAGTGACATTAGCTATGTAGTTTTTTTTTTTAATTTACTTGCAAAGTTTTGAACTTGAATTAAAGCTGTCCATGTTACAGCTATTTACTTGGCGATAAAAAAAAAACCAAAAGCGACCGGGTTCTTCCACCTTCCTCAAAAATTCTCTAGTTTATCCTCTTGCTAGTGATGTGCCACATGCCATACAAATCTTTTTATAACTTTGTGAATTCGCTAGAATTGTGAATCGAGTCACATATTAAGAATAATATTCAAAATTATGATTTGAAAAATATTTTTGCTTAAATGATACCTGAAAAACCTATTAAAAATGTTATCTCACTCTTTTAAGGAAAAATCTGTCTCGTATCTCTCTTTTCAGGGGTTTTACTAGAATCAAAAAAAAATTAAATTGCATTTTTTACAATTATTTCATAATTTTTACAAATCCTGTTCAAATTGTTGGCCTCTGTTGTGAATGCAGGCTCAACATCTGTTTCGTATTTCGACGGTTGTTGTAAGAAGTCGTATTTCCTCCTTAATTGTTCGTCTGGACCAATTTTGATAATTCTTTTTTTGTGTTCAATGCGTTGAACTAGTACCTCCCTCGTTTCCAACTATCATTACTGCACAACAACTGCTACAAATTTGTAAATTCGCTAGAATTGTGAATGAGTCAAATAAGAGTAACTTGCAACAACGCATTGAAACGGCTTTCAGTTCAATTAAGGAGGAAATACGGCTTCGTACAACTGTCGAAATACCAAACAGATGTTGGGCCTGCATTCACAACAGAGGCCAACAATTTGAGCAGGGTTTGTAAAAATTATGAAATAAATGTTAACACAAAACGAGAGATACGAGACAGATTTTTCCTTAGAAGAGTAAGATAACATTTTTAATAGGTTTTTCAGGTACCATTTAAGCAAAAATATTTTTTAAATCATAATTTTGAATATTAGTCTTATGTGACTCGATTTACAATTCTAGCGAATTCACAAAGTTATAAAAAGATTTTTATGGCATGTGGCACATCACTAGCAAGAGGATACACTAGAGAATTTTTGAGGAAGTTGGAAGACTCCGGTCGCTTTTGGTTTTTTTTTTTTTTATAGCCATGTAAATAGCTGTAACATGAACAGCTTTAATTCAAGTCCAAAACTTTGCAAGTAAATTAAAAAAAAAACTATATGGCTAATGTCACAAATTTTAAATTTTAAAGTACTCTAATACAATACACATCTAAATAAAATTAAAATTCAGAGTCTACGCCTAATACATTTTTTTTAATTTGTATTTGAATGAAATATTTGGGCCTTATTTTCATAAAACAATAAAAAGTCGATGAAAAAAAATCCATAGGGCATGAGAAGTGCTTAGGGGTCTGAAAGGATAGCAGATGACCTCTCCCGTCGACCATTTCAATTTGGCACATGATGCACCAAACATTCTGTACAATGCTCAATATTTCAAGTGTTCAATATTTAACTCTGAACATACGTAATTTGAGGGTTACAATTTGTTGAATTTCCGTACTGTTGAGTTCTAATGCAACTTTGTTACTGTTTTCTATATGGGTCTTTCAAACGAATAGAAAAATTTCGATGATATCTCACACACAATTTGTTTTATTTAAACTTAAAGGTAAGAAACGCTTTATTTCATAAATAAACTTACTAATATAATATTTTTTGGTTTTATTCATTAATTGTTAAATAAACATGCATCGCATATTATTTTCATAAATAATCAAAAGTATCAACTCCATTTAAGCAGAGTACAGTCAGGGTGAACAGCTTCAGATTTATTTAATTAGGCCTGCTTTTTGTTGTGCCATCTTTCGATGGCCAAACCTATTTATGTTCCCATAAGTTGTATACCTTAGTTGAGCTTTTGCTAATGTAATATACCGTAAATTATTTTATATGAAGGCTATAAAACGGCCCCTTTAGCATTTCAAAGCCGCTGAAACTGCCGTTGTCCACAAGAGATTTAACAGCCTCCCATGTTTTTGTCATAATACTTAATTATTTAACAATTAGCTGAAGTTTATCGTTTAATTTAACATAGCATATAAGCATAGGTGAACCGCCATATAATGTCCCCGCTGCTGGGATTCTGACTTCCTCTCTAGTAGAGAGAATGGACCTTAATCCGTGGGTCACGCGAGCCCAGAGCTGGTTGGTAATTTAACATATACCAAAGTCTAAATTCAATGTCTACAATGCTTAGTCATAGCCTAACTACATCCTTCGCTGGACATGGACGACTAAGGCCTCTCTTTGATTGTGCATTCACGCTTCAACACCATTCTCAAATCGGTCGATGGCGACAATCTTGCGATCAATTTTTAACCACCACTAATTTGTATGGCCAAATAATGCATATCAGGTAAGATTTCAATTTCAAAAATCAAATCCGCTTGGTGTAGTTTACTGCTGGGCCATACCGTTCGCATACCGGAGTGGGTAACGATGGACCCCCTCTGGTACGCAGACGAATTGACCTGTGGTAAAATGCGCCAGAATTTCCGGTCTGTTTTGCACATTCAGTCTCTCCATCCTACCTACTAAGAAATATCGTGATTTCAAAGTGAAGTTACTACCACGGAA
This sequence comes from Mythimna impura, assembly GCA_905147345.3. Lineage (NCBI taxonomy): Eukaryota > Metazoa > Arthropoda > Insecta > Lepidoptera > Noctuidae > Mythimna > Mythimna impura. The sequence goes on along the minus strand of LR990348.1, from coordinate 11,674,422 downwards.
ATGCTGTACCAGATTATTATTTATTTTAGCCTATTTTGTATCGCTTCAGAGCAAAGGCCTTCTTTTAAGTGTGGACCAGTCCTATTTGTAAATCGTATGTCGACCTCTTCCTCATGTTCGCTCGGTTCTCCTGCGTTCACGCCAATATTTTTCGGGAACCATATTGTAGTTTGATTGAACTTATGTATAATTTGAAATACGAAAAACATGGCCAGAATAAAGAAAAAATAAAATGTGACCTGCAAACTAGGATGCACGGCTAACTGCAGCAGGGTCCTGACGACGCCGAGGTGTCCCTTGTTGACGGCGATGTGCAGCGGCGTCTGGCGGCGACGGTTGCGCGCGCTGAGGTCTGCGCCGGCGCCGGCCAGCGCGCGCAGGGCGGCCGGCTCGTCGCCGAAGGCCGCGTGGTGCGCCGCGCGGTCGCCGTCGCGGTCCTCCGCGTCCACGTCCGCGCCCGCGTCCACGAGCGCGAGGATCACTTCTACGTGACCGTTTTGGGCTGCCGCCTATTATATAAAATATATATTGAGTACTTACTTTAATATCTGTTTTACTATAATCTATGCACCTTTCTAATCATTTACATGCACTATCCTATGAAATATAATTCAGTATTACTCTGGCATTCACTAATTTCATTTACCATTAACACTGCACCTTACTTAGCGACCCTGCCAAAGAAATCTATAAACACGTCGCGAACTTGAGTCGTAGAGTGTAACTTGTGTGACTCAAGATCATTTCATTCATCATCAATAATCTATAAATAATATTTGTGAAAATAGAACGATTGATGATTTTTGAAATTGAAAATAGACGATGATTTATTGTGCCCACGGACTAGACAATATACATACAAGAGATGTTAAAATTTGTGTGCTAAATGGGGATAATTATACCGACGATATCGTTATAAATACAACCACTTATACCATCTATTACACACAAATGAGTGACGATATAGAAGTTTTCATGTCGCTTAGATAAGACTTATTAAATACCTACATACTGATAATTTTCTATCTCTTAGCGACGTCCATTAAGTTAGGCATTAGTCTATATCATTAGAACTAACTAGAAAGATGAGGTATATCGTAAGCTCTCTCTTATAACTTTTGACGCTCATAAAGTGATGATTCTAAGCCTAATTTGAGAAAGTGATATTTCCATTTTAAAAATAAATATTGATATTAAAATAGTCAACCCTAAGTTTGACCGGTATTCATACTCTTGTATACCTGCAGGGCAGTGTGTCCCCCATAGAAGCCGTTGACATCGACATGCGCGGCGTCAGTGCGGCCCAGTATCTCTGCGCAGCGGCTCGCGTCCCCGTTGGCGGCCGCCTTCACCAGCTCTTCGTTAGCGTCGCCGGTCACGTGAGATTCGAACAACTTCTTCAACAGCGCCGATAGACGTTCTCCTACAATAATTACATTTTTTTAAGATACGAGATACCAGTATTAGGTTATATCTATACTTATAGAAAGCAGGTCAGCCAGGTATGGATACTATGTTAGCTGTTACACACTGGGTGTCTCAGAAATAATTCACTTTAGTAGATGTTTAAAAAATAAACAATTACATTTATATATTTTTATAAGCAATCATTCATTTACAACATCAGAAACTGAGGACATGGGAAAATTACTTTTTTAAAATAATATTATTCTAATGTCATCCTTCACGACTCTGGCACTCTTCAAAGCGATCTCTAACATTCATGAAAACGCGCCTCATATGTTGAGTAGGAATGTTTTTAAATTTTTGTCTGGATATGCTTTCTCCACGTCAGTCTTCGGTCAAGGTATACGCCCAAGTATCGTACTTCATCAGATTGTGGTATTTTGACCTCATTGAGCTCGACTTCTGGACAAGTATCGCGCCGCAAACTAAATGTAACATGCACAGATTTTATTTCGTTGGCTTTTATTCTCCAATCTTTTAGCCAGCAAGATATTTCGTCTAGGTTTCTCTGTAGCTTGGCAGACGCTTCAGCAGCTGTTTTGTCGACTGCTAACACCGCAGTATCGTCGGCATATGTCCCAGTCAGAACGTGTTCTGTATTCGGTAGATCGGATGTGTAGATCAGATAGAGTATTGGACCCATCACACTGCCCTGAGGGACCCCGGCCTTTATTTCATATAGTTTTGTAACGCTGTCACCATGTTTGACGTAGAAATGTCGGTCATGGAGGTAAGATTTTATAAAGAGGTAAAAATTTAATGGTAGGTTCTTCAGGATTTTAAACAGAAGTCCGTCGTGCCAGATCCGATCAAAGGCCTGTGAGATGTCCAGGAAGGCTGCAGAGCACCACCACTTATTTTCAAACGTGTGGTTGATTTTTTCTACAATTCTGTGCACCTGTTCTATGGTGCTGTGGGAGGGTCTGAAGCCAAACTGGTGTTCTGGGATTAATTTGGCTTTCGCAATAATCGGGGCCAGGCGATTCAAAAACAGGATTTCTAGTAGTTTGGACGTTGTGGGGAGGAGACTGATTGGCCGGTAAGATTTAACATCAGTATTGTCTTTGCCAGGTTTAGGAATCATAATAATTTCAGCTACCTTCCACTGAGGCGGAATAAAATTTCTCCAAAGGCAGGCATTGAACAATTGAGTAAGATATTTGTATCCTGTGTCTGGCAACTCTTTTAAGATTTTAGCTGTAATCAGGTCATATCCTGGTGCTTTATGGACATCGAGTTTCTTGATAGCTTGAATTACTTCCCTTTTAGAGATCCTCTTAATGGGTAGATCCATTTGATGAGTTTGGGTAAGTACATTTGAAACTTCTTTTAGCTTCGAGGATCCGCAGTCATCATTTGGAGTAAATACTTCAGATAGATGTTGCGCAAATAATTCGGCTTTATCTTTGTCACTTTTTGCCCAGGTACCATTTTGTTTTTTAATAGCTGACTGGTGAATAGTGGGCCTTTTTAATTTTTTTGTTGCTTTCCAAAGCGAGTAATCAGTGGCTGATGTGGCGTCGAGACTTCTGAGATAGTTTTCTGTACCAATTTGTTTCTGCTCTGCAAGTGATTTTTTCAGCTTTTTAACAAGTTCGTTAAATTTTGTTTTATGTTCAGGATATTTTGTGGTCTGCCAGAGTTTTCTAGCCTCACGTTTCTTTTTCACCAAATCGAACGTGGCTTTGGGATAATTTTTGGCATTTTGACTTGACTCCCTTTGGACGGGAGTGGCTGCCCATGCAGCTTCCTGGATCGTTTTGTTGAGATGTTCCACAGCATCAATCACGTCGTCGTCTGATTTTAGCGGTATTCTATCATTTAGAGTATTGTTAACAAATTCACGAAAATATGGCCAGTTGGTTTTGTTATTATGCAGTCTACATGTCTTTTCTCTGTTTTCTACCGAAGAGTTGACTTGAGCCATTACCGGCGAATGATCAGATGAAAGCTCGAAGCAAGAGCTGCATTTGATTGAAGAGGAGGGCAGTCCTTTGTTAATGAAGAAGTCCACAAGGTCAGGTTTCTTTTTTGTGTCAGTTGGCCAATACGTTGGTTCTCCAGTAGTGGTAACAATTAGTCCAAGAGATTGCACTGATTTTAGGAGTTGTCTACCTTTGGGCGTAATAACTCGAGCGCCCCAGTCTTTATGTTTTGCATTGAAGTCTCCGCCGGCTATAAACCGGTGTCCTAAAGTGACGAAGAAGGCAGAGTAATCCTCATACTTCATATTATGCTTGGGAGGGATATACAGTGCTGATAAAAGCAGCGGGCCTTTATCAGTTTCGACTATTATGTTTGTGGCTTGTATTTGTTCTGTTTGGTAAGAATTTGTAGCATAGTGACGTATTTTTTCCTTGATGAATATAGCCGAACCACCATGGGCAGTACCATCCGGGTGCATAGTGTGGTACATCTTGTATTTTGGGATGTTAAAAAAAGTTTTCTTTGTGAAGTGCGTTTCTGATACTAGGAGTATGTCAACTTCGTGGGTCTGAATAAACATTTTGACTTCTAGGTAGTGTTGTGGTAAGCCATTGGCGTTCCAAAGGACTATTTTGAGCTGGTTGAATTTTTACTCATAATAGTCATTAAGTTTGTTAAGAGGTTTGTCATTACACACATCTGGTTCATTATTTGATTGAACATTTCCAACAGCTGTTTCATTTCATTGCTTTGACTTTGGTTATTTTCACCATTTTTTGGGGTCAGATTGTTTTGTGGGGTTATTTTTAGGGTGTCTGCATAGGTTCTTTTGGTACTCTGTTTGTGTATTTCTGTGGAGTTAGTTTTATACATAGGCTCGGTGATTACTTTTGTGGTCATAAAGGCGGCCTGTTCGTGCGATTCGTAAGGTTTTTTGTTCCTAAGAGGCGGGTACTTCTGTTTTTGCAGCTCTTTATAGACAGAACATCCTTTATAATTCGCCGGGTGATTTCCGTTGCAAAGGACGCATTTTACGGAATCTGAGCGTTCTTTACGGAGACAGTTGGCAGATGCGTGATTTCCAGCACATTTAATACACTTCGGATTGCGATGGCAGTAAGATTTTGTATGGCCATATTGCTGGCAGTTTGCACACTGTGGTATATTGCGTACTGGCCTTGGCGGTTCAAATTTTATGCGGTAATTCAAAAGACCTTTTATGTCGTATATTGTCTTGTTATTGCTTTTTGGCTGCAATTCTACAATGAACATATGAAGAGGTTTTTTTGTGACCCTCTGTTTTATGTTCCATATGTTAACAGTATCATGTCCCATTTCTTTTAGAGCCAAGTGAATATCTTCTGTATCTGTAGATGGATGTATATATTTCAGTATTACTTTAAAAGAGCGTTCCTGTTTGGGTCGGTAAGTATAAAACTCTGTCAATTTTCCCTCTAACTGTTTCACAATTTCTTTGTAGAATTCGGGTGCCTTAGCTTGTATTTTGACTCTGTTGTCGTTCAGTACTTTTATTTCATAATTTCCGGGTGCGTGTACATCGAGTAACTGTTTTAGTGGTCGTATGTTCTCAACTTTATCTACGAAAATGGGAGGGGGTTTAGTAGTATTTTCTTTGTTTACATGATCAGTTTCTGTGACGTCTTCAATGTCCAGTTCTTCGAAGCTGTTTGATGTACTTACTGGTTGACTAAGCCAATATGTGCTAAGTTTGGTTTGCTTTTGCGCTTGTCCATTTTTGTGATCAGGACTTTCTCTGTGTCTCTTTCCGCCTTTAACTTCGGTCCATGGCTTGGAGGTTTGGTCAGTATTAATATCTGAATCTGTGAGGTAAAGTGAGTCAGATCTGCCAGGTCTCTGTTCTATTGTATTGTTTGTATCCGGTGTAGTTTGGTTAACATTACTGTTTGTGTTCTTCATTAAACGATCATCACTAACTGAATGAGACCGCGGCCTATTTATGAAAAGGCTTTTATGGAAAATTTGTTGCGTTAGTATCCTATTTTGAGTTTCACTTTTTTTAATAATATTATTTTCTGATTCATCCATATGTGTTCCCACGAGCAAGGTCGATATATTCAAGTCACTAGGAAGGTGACGCCTATTCTCCCTAGAAGGCTTCTTCAACGGCGTTTGCCAGGTCCGCCGAGGTTGGTCGCTAGTGACTGGTCACCCACCAGCCATGCAGTCTCTTGGCGCGTATCCCACCGTAGACTTGGAGTGAATTTTTATAGAGGCTTTCTACCTCATGGTCCGGACAATTAAGCCAAGACCACCGGTCCTACAACGCTGCAGGGTTACGATTTGTGAGGGTCATTTCCTACCGACACAAAGAGCCAAGCTGGTTAGGCTGGCAGGGTCAGGTTATTTAACCGCCGCCCGAGACTCGGCGTTTCTATCCATTTGGCACCACCCAGGGGACACGTGCAGGGTTGTGGAAGGTAGCTCCTGCGGACGCGGAAGCATATCCAAACAAAAAGAAAAGCACTTGATCTGAAACTCCATAATCTGCAATGGCTAATGGGTCGAAAGTCACAACTAAATCTTGAAAACAAGCTTCTTCTCTATAAAAGTATAATAAAGCCTATTTGGACCTATGGCATTCAGCTGTGGGGAACAGCATCCTTATCTAACATAGAAATTTTGCAGCGATTCCAATCAAAGACCCTGCGAATGATAACTGGAGCACCCTGGTTCATAACAAACAAGCGTCTTCACAAAGACCTGAAAGTCGACTCTATCAAGGAGGAAATAAAAAACAGTCTCCAAACATATTCAAAAAGACTAAATCACCACCCAAACTTCCTGGCTAGGGAGCTGATGAGTATAGAGCCAAACTCCACCTTCAAAAGGCTGAAAAGACGTGCTCCTCAAGACCTGATTGCATGAGGAGCTAGCACCAATTTTGGACGTATCGCTGGATACTGTGCCATACACGCCCATTACTTCAATTATTTAAAATCCAGCTCAATGTTGAAGAGACAGATTGCAGGACGAAATACAACAAAAAAAAAAAAAAAAAAAAATTTTTGTCTAATGTTTTCCTTCAACCCCCTCAGAGCCCAGACCTCACACCTTCGATTTTTTTACTCTGTGGTTATCTAAAGAGAAGGGTGTAATCCATCCACCATATCTGAATAAATATATTATTTTTTTAAAGTGAATTATTTCTGAGATACCCGGTATAAGTAGGGAAATAAATTGTTTAGCACATTGACACATAAATGGCTGGGGGTTTTTCCCACATTCTATAATAAGTGATATTTAACTAAAACTAAGAGCAAAATATGTGATCTATCGCCGGAAAATTAACCTTGTTCCAAAATGTAAGAGTCGTCGGCGCATCTCCCCACACTTTGTTCGATGCAACTCACGTAACTGAAAGTATAACGTTTCTTTTTGCTCATAAGCGGTTCAGGATATGGTGGAAACTTTCAAGCAAAAGATATCGTAACAAGCAGTCCAGCGGCAGCTTTGTGCTGAGCGAGCGACATTTATAGCACTGTTCTATATTCGATTTTCAGGAACCTCTTGAATCGAACCGAATATTTTACGAATTTGACTGAGCAATTCCAAAATGAGCTCTTAAAGTTTTGTAATCATATCATAGGGCGATACGCGTGGGCGATATGTTGAAGACCTTAAATGTTATTTGAAACAGCAAAATCCACATTTCATTTATTAAATCAAATCGATATAATTTGCGTATTAGTGACAAAGAAGCAAATAAAGGTTACCTGATGAGTTTCCAGGTATACTTCCGTCTGATGATGCGACTTTAGTCACGGCGTTAGGATTGTACGTCCATGACGTGTTGCAAACTTCCACTTTAAGGTCATTGTCGTGGTATATTTGTTGAACACGACCAATTTTGCCGAGTGTCTGTGAACGAAAAGAGTCCAATTAGTATTAGACTAAGGACTGGGTTTTTCAAACTTGAGACATTATAAGCTAATGCTATCTCAGGGCCTCAGGAGTTAGCTGTTTCTATACCGTTTGCGAGTGCCATGGGCTATCAACAGCATTGCTGCAGCTTTAAAACCGTTTATTTAAAAAACCCAATAAACGAAGATAGGACGCGCCATACCAGTGATGAAAGTATTGTGATATCGAAAGGAGATCGCAAGAGGTAAGTTAACGAACTGGCATGTAAAATATACTTCTAAGGATTTTGTTGTTCTAGAATAGGTTCAAAAATTGAATAGAACAAAGAAATGTCTAGTTTTTTCAGTCCGGACGCAACCGTTGTAGTGCGATGTGATAATATTGAAGTCCAGAAAAAACATAGTATTCAATCAAGATAAGAGTATTTTATTTCAAGAAGTAATAAAGATCCCGATACCGTTGCAGAGTGCGACAGTATCTATAGGTACATTCAAGCCCAAACGCAGAGATACTTGATCTTGTTGTGGGGCTGGCCCTAAGCCAGAGCACTTCGACCCTTCTGGATCTTTTGTGCATAGATACTTTAACCATTATCATGGCGCGAGGTGAAAGTTTTCATACTTAAACCCGGAAAGACCCGACTATATGCAACCCAAACGATACAGACCCATAAGTCTCCCATCCTTCCAATTGAAAACCCTGAAGAGGCTCTGCGATAGAAACATCCGAGATGGACTTTTTTTTAGAGAAACCACTTCACAAGCAGCTGCACGCCTACTCCACGGGTAAATCAACACAATTTGCACTGCATGGCGTGGTTTCAAGTATCCAATACGCAATAAACTACAAATACTCACTGGCTATATTCATTGACATCAAGAATGCTTTCGACAAAACCATGTTCCCGAGTATCAGCATAGCTAAACTAGGCTTGAAAGCATATTTTGTAACCAATATGTTTTTTAAAGAGTACTAACGGGCGCCATGGCCTCTGCCCACTCTCCGTGTCCGCGCTGCAGCGTCTTGACGCGCTCTTGGTCGGCGCACACTTGCACCAGGTCGCCCACTGCGAACCCGCCGCCGCTCGCGCCTGTAGACGATGCCGACGCGCTGAGGTTACCGCTGCAAACCTGGGACGAGTAAAGAAATTATATTTTAATTCAAAATTCGAGACAATTATCCAATATTTGAAGTACAATCTCTATGTTTTACAAGACAAAGTTCAAAAATCGATTTAAAATACACAAAAATAAAGTCGAAAACTTGAGTTGATGGCGTTGGATTCGGACTGGCCTGTAGGTCTAGTAGTTAGTGGCCCTGTCTGCTATGCTGGTAGGTCGTGGGTTCGAGTTTCCACCCAGGACAAATGTATTTGTGATGAGCACGATCATTTCTTCTCTGTCTGGGTATAATCTATCAGGAGAAACTGACTGACTGACATATCAACGCACAGCCGAAACTACTGGGACGAAAAGTGTGAAATGTTACACAAGGTTTTTTTTTATAATGTAGGCGAGCACTAAGAGAGGATTTTCCAAAATTCACCCCCTAAGGTGATGAAACGGAGGTCCAAATTTTGTATGGAGAAACCTACTTTTAGGCGAGCGAAGCCGCTGATATATGTATATAAAAAGGAAAGACTGACTGACATATCAACGCACAGCCGAAACTACAGGGCCTAGGAGCGTGAAATTTTGCACAACGCTTTCCTTTATGATGTAGGCAAGCACTAAGAGAGGATTTTCCAAAATTCAACTCCAGGATTTCAAAGTTTGTAAGGAGTATGTAAACCTACTTAGCCGAAGCGAGTGGTACTAGGAATGTCAAATTTTGCATAAAGCTTCCTTTCATCACGCAGACGAGCACTAAGAAAGGATTTTTGAAAATTTAACTTTTAAGGGGATGAAACAGAATCATAAATTTGTATGGAGAAACCTACTTTCACGGGAGTGAAGCCGCTAGTTTATCTAAAATATGTGTAGCATAGCATAGTCGGCCTTATAATGTTTCCACTGTTGGAACTCAGGCCTCCTCTCTAGGAGAGGGAATGGGCCGTAATCCACCATGTGGGCACAGTGCGGGTTGGTAAAAATATGAATGTATTAAGAAATATAACAGAATGTTTATCAGTTGCATAGTACTCATAGTACAAGCTCTGCTTAGTTTACTACTAGATGGCGATGTGGAATATTATATTATTATTCAAATTATCTCGAATTATAAATACAAGTACAGAGACAGACTCTCTTAGGAATAAAATTCCAATGACTCGGTCATGATCTTTTTGAGAGTGATATCCAATGAAGAAAAACAATTGAAACTCTGCTCAGAACATTCAAATGTAGTTACAGTTTGCACCACTATCCTAAGTAGAGTGCCTAAGGTATTATTCCAGTCTCAGTACATATTTATTTGCATGGACTAAATTTTTGTTTAGGATGTGTTAACAACATAAGCGTCATGAAAATTAAGGACTGTAGGCACACAAAATTAGCATCATTGCTAGAATGTATGTTTTAATGTGAATAATATTGTTAGACAATGAAATATTGTTAACATTACTCAAGCACTAATGAATAGTTTTATTCACATTCCTGTATGTGATTCATTTAACTATAATATATTCCCTCGTTTTGCCTTTGCAGTATATTTAAGAGATATCGTTTTAAACACATGTTTAGTGTAGTTATTTAGTAAATAATAAGAATATATTGTTTTTCATGAAATAAAAATATTATAATAATTATGGAGGTTACTTGTAATAACCACAAACTACTATAACTGCCGATGTCTTCCAGGAATACGGGCATGTTGCAATTTTTTATTTAGTACATACTACTACTTACTATACTACTAAAATAATACCTTAGTCAGCACAGCAGGATTGAACGTCCACCTATTACCGCTGGGGTATGTGACCACAATGTCGTGATCCTCGTCGATGCCGACCACCGTGCCTGTGGTGCCGAGACACTCGAACATACCGTCCGTCCAGCCACCATGACCGTGTTGTAGTGACTGCACTATTTCAAGGTCGAGGTCCACATTCACCTGGAAATAATTGTTGATATTTTAATTTCCAATTCATACATTTGTAAGAAGATTACGATTTTTTTTTATCACAACTATCAGTTAAAAAAATACACCCACCTGATCACCCACTTGCAGGCCATGCGGCCCAGTGCGTCCAGGTCCTAACTCTCCCAAAAGTGGTAAATGTTCCTTGTACACATTTTGACCTTTCACATCATTTACAACCTGAAAATCCAAACATTTTATTCAATTAATCATTATTTTATGTAACATTACCAAGGAAAGCATGCACCAATAAAGTAGGGCTATAATAAATTTTTGCATGTTATCCCTAGTACCTACAGAAATAAGTAAATAATAATGAAACAAAGTATTTACATAGAATTTTTCTATAAATAGCTATCACTTTAATTATAAAGAGGAAAATTAATTGAAATACCTTTAAGTCAGCCATGCCCTCAAATCCAACTCTGTAGAGATTCTTTGCCCCATTGTCCCACACAACATATGCAGCAGATCGAGGACTTGCAGCAGACCAGTCCTGTACCTCATTGACTTTTCCCCTTCTTCCATTTCCACCATCCTGATCTTCCCATTGCCAGTCAACCTAAAAATGATCATGTCATTTATCAACAGTATATGATATCAGTATGAGGATTTTGCAGAAACTCAACAGGTTCTTTAGTAACAGAATTTAAAAAAAAACTGAGCAAGTGCCAATCGGACTCGCGCACTGAGGGTTACATACAAACTTACCTATGTAAATAATTTAATTCCCGAATGGAGTCTCGAAGATTTACCCAGATCACAAAAAAGATTTTTTTTTGTGACATAACAATAAATTTACTGTTTTCAGATTTATCCCTATACCTGTGCTATAAGCCCTTGCTTTATGCCAAATTTCAGGATTCTGGGTCAAGAAAAAAAGAAAGTTTCACAGCTTCAAGGGACCACAGACTTGAGTATATGGTTTTAAATTCAACTCAATGTGAATCAAATGAATTGAATCTTCCACGCATTCCCGAGATAAGGGATTTTGACAGACAGACGGACAAAAGTGATCCTATAAGGGTTCCATTTTCCTTTTGAGGTACAGAAGCCTGAAAAAGGAACAAAGAACCAATTTTCCAGTCTCTCAACCATGCTTACTTTTTTTCAAGACATAATTATCTTTCCTTATCCAAACAAACAATGACAATTTGTGTTTTGAATCCATTTCACAACATTCAATCATAATTTCCTAGTTAATCTCTAAGGGATTCATTTCCAAAGTTTTTTAGAGCTAACCTTCACTATGCAAGGGACTCTTTTAAAAAATGTCAATGCTAGACAGGCTGTGTTTTATCTGTCAGTGAAATCATTAAACTAAGCAATTAAGTAGATAAAACTTTATCAAAATGTTTTCACATACCCCTCTCACAACTCTTGCTCCTGGAAAGATGCCTCTAACAGCTTGCTTTTTGCTCTTGCGGCGAGGTTCTACAAGACACCTCTGGGCCCCTGGTGCACTTATGCGGTAGAATCTGTGTCTAAGATTGTGTTTGTCGCCATGATAGCAAACTGAACACAGGTCATAATTACTGCATTCAGCACACTTCCAGCGAATGCCTAGAAAGTTTAACTCATTTTTCATTAATTCAAATAAATAGTATAATATTTCAATTTCTTTAGTTAGTGATCTTGTTTCTTATGTCTGTTGTAATTTAGTAACAAAAAAGTGTACTTACCAAATATAGGTTGCTGTCTACAAGTGTCACACATAGTACCTTCATGCTTGACACCAGTTGGGGCACTGTCAAGTATTCGCAAATCATATGCTCCAGAACATCTATAATTAGCAGCCGTTCCATTATCCCAGACAACAACCACCTCTTCAGGAGATTCAAAGTTCCTCACAGTGCCAACATGGCCCTCCCCACCATCCTGCAATTAATAATAAATAAAGTATCAGGTATCATATCACCTGCAATTGTAAAGAGCTTAATTTAGGCGAAAGTTGGTAGTGTATATTATTATAGTAAGCAGTCAGACCATAATTATGTTGATACTACTTTTGTTTACATTAATTTGTTATTAATTCCTATTAGAATATACAGCTACTACGTTGATGCCTTTTACATAATATATGTCTATTAAAGTTTCATAAAATATATTATAATAATAAAGTATGAAGGTTTGAAACTTGAAGATGTACCTGGAAAATATCAACGAAAGATACATTGGAGTGCAAATATGTTACGTAGATATTTTTTGTCACATCAGTAGGTACATTTCCTATGTTTTTAACGAAATCACATTGTTTGGAGTTTCTGGAAACATGTAATAGAAAATAGTGTTTAACAAAAATAAACAGTGATATACCTGTTTGCCCCACTTCCAATCGGGACCCCGAATCACACGAGCTCCAACCCCTTCCATCATAAATCTAGTGGCTCTAGAAGATGTTGATGACCCAGGTATATTAGGTTCCATTGAAACAATATTCAATTGTATAAGATAGTAAAAAGTTATTTATTCACTCCACCTCCTAGCTTCAAAGATAAATGTCAAAACTTTTACTATGACAGTCGAATTTCGTTCAGTAACGTCAGTCCTGTAGTTTCGTTGAATACTGAATTTATGGACATCATTTTCAGTCATTGTTGAACGAATCGTTTAGTCAATAAAAACGAGAGAACATGGATGAGAGAGAATGCAAGCAAGGGTTGGCAAAATATCTTTTGATTATTTATTAGGAGAAGTAAGCTGAAATAAAAGAAATCGAGTTAAGAGGTAGGGTAGACAAATTAAATAAGGCCGCCCACATTTATATAGTCCCTGTGTAACAGTGTAAGGCGGGCGTAGTTAACTACTATTTTGTAATCAGATTACAAATTACGATAAAAAGTAGTTAACTAAATGTAGTTTGATTACATGTAGTTATGATTACATATAACTTAATTACAGTAATCAAACTACATGAAGCAGTTGTTAATTTGATTGCTGCAATCTAGATTCTAGTAGTCAGTAATTCTAGATTAATTAATTACTGATTATACTACTATTAATTTATTTATAACTGATTATTTGAGTACTAAGAACTTATATTAATAAAACATGTAATGTGTTGGAATTATTGATTTATCAAAACTGAATCTAGCTCTAAAATTTAATCCGGCGTGAGTAAGGTCGGGTATGTCATACCCGGGAAGTTTTTAGTTAATTAAACCCCGAGCATACAACGGCGTTCGCTCGGTCATTGTCTTTCTGTTGTGTCTCTAATTACGGTACTCAAAAGGTTAAACGTTGATTATTTGATGTTACTGTTGCCATACGAATCCTGTCGTTCCAGTAACTAGAGATAAGGGTGCGAGGGGCGAGGCACAATATCGAGTTTAGTGTTGCGCCAGTGGCGACGGTGGATACACATGCGTACATGTGACTGGGGTACGTCACACCCGACCTCGTAGTTGGTGTTACATTTTTGTGTTGTTAGTAAAAAATACTATAAATATTTATAAATCAAAAACTTGATTTATAAATATTTATAGTATTTTATAGAGCAGTGGTGGCCGAGTGGTAACGGCCTCGACTTACGAGTTGTAGGTCGCGGGTTCAAACCCAGCTAGGCGCATATTTACTTTGTGTAATTTATTTCATCACCACTGCTCTCAAAACGGTGAAGGAAAACATCGTGAGGAAACCGGCATGTCCTAGAACCAAAAATTCGAAGACATGTGACATCCACCAACCCGCACTGGGCCCGCGTGGTGGATTACGGCCCATTCCCTCTACTAGAGAGGAGGCCTGAGTCCCAACAGTGGGAACATTATAAGGCCGACTATGCTATGGTATGCTATAGTATTTTATTATTTATTTTTAGATTTATCAAGATGTCATAAGAATAAAATGAACTTCGGCTAAAAGAACTATTAGAATACTCAAGTGCTTGGTCCTGTGACTCTGAGAGCGAAGAAGAAATACTCTACTAGTCAGTCACAAAATGTGAGAAGCCAATATGTATGCAACACACGATGTTTCTGTGCGGATATTGTAAGACTTTTCAGGGGGGCTATTGGCTAACTTTTTTAATAACATTTGAAAACTAGCTTTTGTTGCACACTAAACTTAGTTGTCAACTGACAATTTCATAAAATTGGTATTACGTATCACACAAGTGACTACAAGTGACCACTCTAAAATTTTATCGACTATTATACAGTTTCAAAAGCTTACACAATCGCAATTTTAAAAGTATTGATACAATAACATCTGTCAAAACGTGTTACGGTGGCTATCAAAGGCACCAGTGGCTAATGACGTCACTGCAGTTGGTCACAGAAGATAGGCAATACGAAACTAGCTGTTTGACAGTTCAATGTTTTTTTTTTTCGGTGGGAAAATCATCTTATGACACCCCCCGCTTGGGTGGGGCGGGAGATAGTGTCAGACTTTTACTGACTAAAAACCCACTCCTGTTCCTTCGTTGCCTTTCGTACCAGGGCCGAGTTTTCCTTTCAGAATCAGACCCTTGGCCCCAGTAGACTTCGACCCTGCTAGGCCCCTACAGTTGCTGACCTCTCCTTGAGGCGCGCGTGGAACAGCACGCGCCGTCGACTTGGGCTCGGTCCGGACGGTTACCGGACGGTCGGACGGCGAGCCACCCATTGCTCGCCGTCCGCAAGCCTGCGCCTACGATGGCCGGAAATCGGGATCGGAATCCCGGCGGCGATTGGGGCGTGAGGACCGTTGCCTCACGCGATCGGCCGCCTCCTTTGCTAGCATTACTGCTTCGCAGAAGGAGGCGACCGCCTGCCACTCCTCCTCGCTCCAGACCGTGGCCTGTACCAAAGCCCGGCGCGAGAGATCGCCGCCGCCGATCGCCCCCACGAGGACACGGCGTTGCTCTGCCCAAGCGGGACACACCTTCACCGTGTGCTCCACCGTGTCCTCCAGGTGGTCCACACAATGGTGACACCCGGGCGTTTCTTCCGCACGAATCCGGTGCAGGAACCTCCCGAACTTACCATGTCCGGTGAGTACCTGCGTCATGCGGAAGGTAAGGACGCCGTGTTGCCTTTCCAGCCACTCCTCAAAGAGGGGACTTACCGCCATAATTATGGCGTGCCCAGCACTGGATTGCGATAGTCGCTGTCACCATTCCGCCATGAGACCCCGCCGGAGCTCTGTCCACCATGCCGCGACTTGTCGTGGCAGCACAGTTCAATGATGCACATTGTTAACAAGTGATCATCACTTGAACTGTCAACAGAGTTACGCAATAGCCCCGCTGGTCCTTTTTTATTTATAATAATAATAAGACACTAGTTATAAGTTGATTTACCAAAGAAGTTAGAATTTTGTTAGATTTTTATGCGAAAAGAAGTTAACTTCAACTTTAACTCTTCAATATGGCATTTGCGGGAAAAGAAGTTAGAATTCGGAACGCGGGGCTTAAAACGTCTGTCACTGTCATTCGTGTCTGTCGAACTATGGTCGAACTGTCAAAACCAACTTAACCAACGAACACAGAGTACTTTGGTAACGAATTAATTTCGTGGAACAGGTGGATAAATATAATTAAATTATTTGATCTTTCAATGCTTCAGTTTCAGACGTTTCAGTCAATTTGATAAATATTGTGTTATGTACTTCTTTGAAGTCTAGAATCGTACTGAGGTTTATTTTTATATTGTCTGCTTCATTAATTATTGAAGGATTCGAGTGTATTCAGGTTTTTTTACTAGCTTACATAAATATTTCAACTACGATGGCTAGCAATCGCAATAAATATGAAAAAGCTCGAAGACGTCTTGCTGCTGTAACATTTTTATCAAATATATCATTAGATGGGAAGATAAGAGACCCTGATTTACTCCAGATAGTGGAAAAACCACCGAAAAATGACAAAACTGATTCAGGATCAAAAGCAGTTGATATTCTCAAGGATAAAGAACCCAGTCTACGAAACAGTGTTCGTAATAAAAATAAGCCTCTAAATTCGAGTCCAGTACAGCGTATTGGTGCTGACAATCATTCTTTAAGTTCAGACTCTGAACACACAAACACCATTATTACACCTGTGAAGGGCGTTAATTCATCTTTTATCAGAGAAAGGTATATCAAAGTTATTTATTATAATTTGCACTTCATGTGTTAACTGCATAGGCATACTTGATTTTTTTTCACAATAGCCTGCCTAGAAATATACATGATTTATTTTGTGGCATAGTGCTTTATTAAAATCTTTGTGTTTACTAACAAGGCAAAATGAAATCATTAGTATCCCTCAAGGCATTAATATGACATAAGGCCCTTTTATAGAAATTGCTAATAAATCATTAACAATTGTTTCTAATCTTAGGTATGTTTGATGTCAATGTTGTACCAATGTTTCTTTAGAAGTGTTTATTGTTGTGATTATAAATTGTACATAGTTTTTTTTTTGTCTAAACCCTGTGTCATTTTAATATTAATACTTATTTTTAGGTGTTCTTCTGGAAATACTGAATCTTTTAAAGATAAGCATGGCTCATCTAGGTCTAGGAAAAGTCATTTTGTTACCCTAACTGGTGCTAATGCAGATGACAAAAGCAGTTCAGAAAGCCTTAATTTTGGTAAATAATATATTGTTTTGTATGAAACATTATCTAAAAACAAACAATATTATTTATGGCTTGAAACTCATTCAAAATGAATTATGCACTGTATTAACTGTAAATGTGATTACTGTTACAGGCAAATTCAGAACAAGTAACACATGCATCCCAGAACACCATGCCTTAACAAAAGAAGTGCGCATGGTACGTCCAAGTAAAGGAGTGTCATTCAGGGATGAAAGACTTGCAATAGTGCCAGGACAGGGTGCTCCTTGTGTAATATTTAGTACCATCCCATACTCTAAGACTATTCGCAATGCACGGTAATCAATTAACTATTTTAACATTTTTGTGTTCGCTAAAAATAATTAGCTTAGAATAAAAATATGTTATTTGCATTAAATAATATGGTACATTCAAGTTCTTATCATAAAGAAAAAATTATGTCTTTGCTCATATTTCCTTTAGGTCTGATTTAAGAAAAGATGGTGTTAGAAGGAGGAACACATCAGGGCCCAGACCCCTCTCAGCCATCACAGACAATGGTATGGATCCCTTTGACCTTCTGGGCCTTGAGAGAGAAGAAAATGGCCAAGAAATATCATATTCAAAATTATTGGTGCCCTCCAAAGTTTGTACAAGGGAACAGTACAAAAAGATGTATGAAGGGGACTTTACTGAAAAGTCTAATTGGAAAATAGCTAATCGTCATCCACACGTCATAGCAAGGTAAATTATAGTATTTTTCTTGTTTTGTAATTGCAAGATCTGGCTGGTGTGAATTTTTTAATAAAAACCTAGAAGTTAGAAGTAACATGAAAATGCAGAATAGACCCACCAGTTACTATTTAGCTACTTTTTTGTTGGAGTCTAACATTCATTTAGTTAAGTATCAAAAATTCGAAAGATCTGTACATGATCCATGTTAAGCATGTTATTGAATGTTTTACTCTTCAATATTTTTCCGTCATTACAAAAATATGTGTATCCTATCCTCTCTATCTAATACTATATTTTTCTTGTGTGTGTAAAAAGTAGGTATTACTATAAAATATTAATAATATTGTGAAATTATGAGTACAACTTACTAAGACACATTTGAACATTTTTGTTATAATTTGTAAAAAAAGCATTCCAGAATTACAAATGTTGTCGTAACATATTACATCACAATGAAAAGGCTATGCAAATATATTTTCCATTTACTCATTCATATCTTACATATTTATCTGTTAATACATACATTACATAACATGTTCACCAACACATTATTCTACAGCTACATATTGATTACCAACCGGTACTTACATGCAATATTATTGAATGCATTTTGAACTCATGCAGTCTTCACAATCATTTCATCACTAACAAATTTGACTTTCAGGACTAAGTTATTGACGAGGCACAAGGATAAAAAATGGTAAACACTGAACAGATTAAAATCTGCTATGCAACACTTAGATTTGGCTAATGCTACTATTTCCCTGCTAAAATTATGAAGTGGTTCTGTATATTTTCTAATATACAGTAGGATATTTTGTTCTATTTTATACTGCTTAGTTTTGGTCACAATACCAGGTTACTTTAGGTGTTGTGCAGTGAAAGTACTTTTGAGCTTGATATATGGGAGTAATTGGTTTATAAAATAAACATGGTGTATTTATTACTGTTTTAATACCTAATATTGTATAAATCCAGGCTACAATATACTATGTATGTCTCACCTCACCCACTAATCACTATAGTCCATGCAATAACCTGGCTTTTATGTGATCTGAAAGTCATTGCTAGAACATAATCTAACATTAAGAATTTTGTGCATGATTTTCATTGGGATCATAGAATGAGTTGGAAGGGTTTCTAATATTAATAATAGACTTAGATAGACATTAAGTAATCTGACCTACCTATTTATTTACTTATTTAGAATGTTTAAGCATGTTACAAAACCACTTGTTACTGACTCTTTTCTAGATGCATGCTGATTTAATTGGTTCTAACATCAAACCCAGCACAATTCAAAATATGTTTTACAGACTAATGACAGTTTTATTCTTTGTAGGTGTTTTTCATATGAATCATCTCAGAGGACAGCAATACCATCATCACCACCACACTCCTCAGTTGATATGAAATCATTTGATTGGGATGAGGGATCATTACTTTCTCAAAAATATGTAAGTATCCATTGGAGTTTTTTTTTTTTGCTAGTCCATTCTGTTCAACTCCTGGTCAAGGGCCTACCTCCACTTCTTCCATCTACCACAAGCCCACACTTCTTCCTTTCAATTTAGCTTACTTTAGTCTAACTTGCTTTTCAAAACCAATAGCCGGTGCTAGTGTGGAGTATGAGAACCTAGGTTCAATTACTAGCTTGCAATTGCGAAGTGTGTTACTGAGTTTTCCAATGAGAAAATTATTAGTTGCAATATAGGTTATGTAAACCTCTGCAGTTTTGCCTACAATATTTTCAGTACAGGTACAGTTGAATGAGAAATAATATTATTATTTCATATTTACTTACAGGTTCAATACTGTCCCAATGTATTAGACGACCCGGAGCTGATTGCTGGGAAACACAGAACACTTCTAACATTCACATCTTACATGACGTCTATTATTGATTACGTCCGACCACAAGATCTCAAGAAAGAACTAAATGACAAGTTTAGGGAGAAATTCCCACACATCAAGCTGACTCTCAGTAAATTAAGAAGGTAATATTTCAATAATATTATTTGATTTGATATATTTTTCGTTTTAACTGTAACTTCTTTTTGCAGCATTAAGAAAGAAATGCGGAAGATCGCCAAACATGACAGTGGAGGAATAGATTTACTGTCAGTTGCACAGGCCTATGTTTATTTTGAGAAGTTAATACTTGCAAATCTGATCAACAAAGATAATAGGAAGCTGTGTGCCGGCGCTTGTTTGATGTTATCTGCCAAGCTCAATGACGTGAAAGGAGAAGCAATGAAGGCACTCATAGAAGTAAGGCAACGTTTTACATCATCATCATCATTTCTACCAAAAGACGTTCACACTGGACATAGGCCTCCTCCAAGTGTCACCACATCGACCGGTCATGTGCGTCTCGTATCTGACGGATTCCTGCGGCCTTGACCAGGTCATTGAACCACCTTGCAAGAGGCCTTCCAACACTTCGTCTTTCGCTACTCGGTCGCCATTCCAGAACCTTACCTCCCCATTGACAATCCATTTCCAAGCGTTGTAATTAAATATTAATATTTTCCTTGTATACTCAGTTATGTTTGTTCTTCCAGCGCATTGAGACCACATTTAGAGTGAACAGAAAAGACTTGATGCGTTTCGAATTCGCTGTCCTCGTTGCGTTAGAGTTCGGTCTGCATGTGCCGCCGTACGAGGTGTTCCCGCACTACCAGCGCCTGCTGCACGACTCGTGACCTTGGCGCCGCCTGGCCTTCGAGCCATGTATGCGCGTCTGTCACCGACGGCGCGCCACCATCGTCGACAACCTCCTAGCCAGTGCTTGGATGTAAAGTGTCGAAAGATAAGTTGATAAGAACGTTCTAAACGTTGTTGGTACTTATAAAGTGATTTATTAAAAATCTTACATTAGTAGTGGTTTTGTAGGTATTACTGTATTGCATAGTATAAAGTAATTTTAATGTCAACGAGCCGCTTTGGCGTAACAGGGATAGCACTGCATCTATGTAGCAAACTGATAAGTCAAACATTTACTGGGCTTCTTTTAACTTCTGTTCAATACCTTCTGTAAGCAAGTCTTAATAGAATAATATGCCGCCGCCTATGGTTTGTAGGCAGCTAAACTTCGCTGCTGAATGCAGTTTAGTCGTTTCCAAAGCTGTGATTCTAAACTGCAATAGTTATAATTAATCATGTAACCCTACTAGTTTATTGGTAAATAGTTATTAATAAGAATACACTCAATGTAACATCGATAAAACTCAAGTAGGCCTTATAAATTAGAATAAAATGCCAGAGTTTTTAATTATTACTGGCCTAGGTAGAATCGTAATAGTATTTTTGTCTTATTTAGGAGTAGCAAAATTCATCATCATCTTCCTGCCCTTGTCCCATGTTATGTTACTTGGTTTTGGCGCCACACGTATTTTTCTTTCATTCTACCCTGTCGACCTTCACGCTATCACTGACTCCCTTTTCTTTCAGTCAGTCCTTACATCCATTCTGAATCCACATATAGTATACTCATAACTAGTCGTAGTAACATGCGTTTCATCCCTCCTCTTCACATAAGTATACCAAGATAAACGATTCTCTTTCAACTTTTCAGTCACTGGCGCCTCTTTCAAAATTCCTCTAATGTACTTATTTCTCATTTTATACATTTTCATCACTCCACGCATTCATCTCAACATTCTCATCTTTTTCACAGCCCAACATTCTGATCCATAGAACATCACAGATCTTATCACGAATTTGTCCTTGTAACTTGAAGGGCTTCCGTGGGTTGGACTACCTCACCATTCCCTTGGACAAGCGACAAGCGGTATGAGCTTTCTGAAGAGAACTGAAGCCACAGGGACTGGAGAGACCGCCGAAATCGCACAACAAGTATTCGGTTTTAGTTCTGCTTAATTTTAAAACAACACTATCCTGTCTTTGCCACCACATCTCCAATCTACTCTCGAAAGGCTTGCCCAATCCCGAGTCGACGCGCGCCTCAAAGAGGTGTAAGCAAAATTGACGAGGCCAGTTAAGGCCGACGCCTGCCAGGGCTGCGGATTGTTCGAAGGAGTTACCGTAGCCCTAAAAAAAAGTCTGACACTCCCTCCGACTTCACACCCAGAGCGGGAGAAATTATTTAATTAATAAATAATTCTTTCATTAAAAATGTAATCAATTGAACTAACAAGAGAACGGCACAAAGTTCGAGACGAGCAAGAGATATGACCTTACGAGGAAATACCTTTGATTTTGCGCTAATGAGGAAAACTGAAATGTTGTCGCCATTCTGGACTTGAAAATAAACTACTCCCCCGTAAGCCCTCTCACTAGCGTCTGCGAAACCTACCACATTAACAACACTGTCTGGTATAATACCAACATGGCGAGGAATCTGTATCTGATCGAGCATTGGAAGCTCTTTCCTATAGCGAGTCCACAACTTAACAACGTTATCAGGAACAGTGTCGTCCCAATCACAGTTGGAAAGCCAAAGCTCTTTTATAAGCAGCTTTGCATACAAAACGACAGGAGCTACGAAACCCATTATATCCCATATCCGAGCAACTCATGCTAGGATAGTGCGTTTGGTACAAGTTGGCGGGGTCGAACTAATTTTAAGACTGAACATATCAGTCGCGGGTGACTAACTTAGACCAAGAATCTTGTGCGAATCATTATCATCGAATTCCTTTACCGAAGTCAACCGGTGTGACGGAGGAATCGACTCTAATGCTACTTGCGAGTTGCTTGGCCGCGTGCGATAGTGACCTTAAACGGTCCAGCATAGTCCGTACCAGTATGTACGAAAGCTTTCACCGACTGTACAACACGACAAGAGCGATGATCGGCCATCTCAGGCGCAGTGAAACGCGGGCGAAGCTTAAAACAGGGCAGACATCTGTGCACTCTAACGCGAATCAAATTGCGAGCGGAAAGAATTATTAATTATTTAATTAATAAAATAAATAAATTTCCCACGTAATAAAAGGCCACTCTCGACAACCAGCACAATGTCATCGGCTAACGGCATACACCAGGGAGCCTCTTCCTGTATGGCCGAAGGTCAAAGAGCTGACCCTAGAAGTAAGCCGACAACCACATTGAAGCTGCATTGTAAAGAAATTGGTATTTTTAAAACGCATTAAGCTAGTACGTACATACATAAAAAGTAAACCTACCTCTAGGTATCTACTATAGTATCCATATTTGACTTGTCATAAAATTGTAATACTCAATCCTAGGCATACCTACGTTTATTTTTCCCTTGACGCAGGTCCTCACCGGACACGGGTGTTTCTGATTCGGTGGGAAGAAACAGCTAAGTGACAGCATTGTACAGATCGCCCGGAGGACACAGTAGAGCATAGTCAGCTCCGCTTGGACGAAGCACAGCCGTGTCCTCGTAGAGGCGATTGGTGGCGCGACCTCTCGCGTTCGGCCCTGGCCCAGACCATAATCCGGAGCGAGAGGAAATGGGAAGCGGTCACCTCTTGCGAAGCAATAATGTGAGCGAAGGAGGTGACCGAAATCATGAGGGAAAGAAAATTCTCATGCCCCAGCCGCCACCGTGATAGACACTCCGGGCTTTGTGTGTCGTAAGGCGATACCCGGCCACCCTAGGCGTGAATTCGCGAGCAATGGGTAACTCACTCACTGTCCCGCCACCACTATCCGATCTATAGGACCAAGCCCGAACTGACGGCGCGTTATGTTCCACGCGCGCCTCAAAGAAATGTCAGCAAATGGACAGGCGGGTAGGGCCGTTGCCTGATAGGGCTGCGGGAACGTTCGAGAGAGTTACCGTAGCCGAGGAATACTGACAGGTTTTTAGTCAGTAACAGCCCTCTCGCTCCATCCAAAGCGGCAGAAATTATTTGATGATTTTCACCAAAAAATAGCATACATTCATTAATAATGACAAAAGCCCCTTAATATATTTTACCCTTATAAAAATTCAAAGACAATTCCCAAGCTCATGCACAGTGCAAAACACGCGGCAGACATAATTTTTTTTATGGAGGGGTTAAAACTCAAAATCGATTAATTGTAAATACTCTTTTTTTATCATGTATTGATATAAGTCACGTTTTTCGTTAAGTTTTTTTTTTTGTTAAATTTCGCTTATTAAATTAATTTTATCCTGGATATACATTCAAATTGTCTATAGGAGTGCTATAAGTTTGTATACTAGACATAGACATCTGATGTTAAAAGGGTCCTTTTTCACTCGCCTATCGTCAACATCGAGCATGGTTTAAAAGCTTGTTACTTCATCTAACGCACAACGCGATGTTTGACGAAAAGGCAACGCGAAAAAAGAGAGAAGCCCTGAAAACTCTGTTAGCATTCGGTAATTCCGTGATTTACTCGAATATTTTACAAAACTTGTTCCAGGAAATACGTTTTTTTTTTTTAAAATATAAAAGTTTTTGAAAAATATGGTCGTCATTCAGAATCTTGATTAAATTTGCAAGGCTTATATTGTTATACTTTTTTTCATTTTTAAGTGAATTATGAAGTACTTAGTGTAATATAGCAGATTTTCAGAGGTCTTTACTGGATTAGTTTTACACAAATTTATAAATTGATTTCAATAGAAGCCTAGATAATATCCACAAAATACTGTGTTTCCAACATAATTATATCTAATGAAAAATGTGTAATAACGTCATAATCGCGTAAGAGCGGTTTTATAAAAAGCAGTGAAAATGTATGTCGAGTTGAATGCCCTTAAAGGTTTTTGAAGATGATGAATCGGCCAGTCTTTCGGCTCCATCATGCTCATGGCAGTTCGCTGCCTCACTTGAATCGCACTGTACCTACATCGCAGCCCTATCTAGATTTAGCATCAACATCTTGCCATCTTAGCTAGATATAATATATGTGAGATTAATGTATTTATAGCCAAATGATGCAACTGTGATATGAACACACGTATTTATCTATGCAAATAAGCTAAAATGTAAGTAAATTATATTGTGTCGTGAAAGTAATTTATTTTCTGTATACTTGGGCAAAAGATAAAGTGCTGACTATGCAAAGGCATTCAGATGTGATATGCTTAATGTAATTTGTTACTGAAGAAACGTAGGTAAGACCTACCTATCGCAATTGATTATTTAAATTAATAAGTGTTATGTTATTTATAGTAGTTATTAGGGTGTGAAATCTAATGTTTGTTTTAATAAAAACTTTAAAAAATATTCTCAATTTTTCTTTCAAATGTGGCTCCAAAGAAAACTTGTAATTGGACAGTCCTCGCCTAGTGCAGGAAGTCTTCGAAAACTGTTATGTTTAATATTTAAATAAAACATAAAAAACTTTTTACAAAAAAAATACAACCGACTTCAATGTAAAAAAACACTGAAAAGTGCAAAATAACTTTAATTTCGGAAGTCGGTGTTTCTATAATAGTTTTGTCTCTTCGGAGTTCGTTATTTAACACCGACTTCCGAAATTAAAGTTATTTTGCACTTTTCAGTGTTTTTTTACATTGAAGTCGGTTGTATTTTTTTTGTAAAAAGTTTTTTATTTCTCACTTTTTAGTTATGGCCACCTATACCACCACTAAAAAGTACCCCTCAGCCATACTTAAATACCTTATAGCCAGAGTGCATCTTATGACAATTCTAATAATACCAAACACGGTTAGATTAAATTAATTTATTATAGAGTTCCGGTGCCTAATGTCAGGCTTCATCATCAGATCAGTTCGATATATTACCCCGCTTCTTTCAGTCAGTCATCGACTACACGTATAAACAAAGGAATTTTACTTGTTACGACAGTTCTGCTGTGATCCCATGAGGAGTTCTGTTCCATATCTACGAAGTTCATGATCAGATCATAACAATATTTCTATGGGACCAACTTGGAAGCATAACCTTTCAATAAAAAAAAAATTATAATTCAAAATCGGTCTATAATTGACCGAGAAATCGGTGAACATACATAAAAAAAAACATACATTCAGCCGAACATATAACCTCCTCCTTTTTGAAGTCGGTTAAAAATGTTATAGCATTACACACACCATTTAACTTTTATTTTCTTTTTAACCGACTTCAAAAAGGAGGAGGTTCTATGTTCGGCTGAATGTATGTTCTTTTTTTTATGTACCTATGTTCACCGATTTCTCGGTAGGTACCATAACTAAAAAGTGTAAAATAAAAAACTTTACAAAAAAAAAATACAACCGACTTCAATAACGAGGCCTAAATTCATAATAAATTATTATGAATTTAGGCCTCGCTTACATTACCAATATCTAGGTTACTCAACGTCCGGATGTCACCATTGTATGGATGGACCGCCCGGAGCACACGGTGGAGGTGTGCCTCGCTTGGGAGTAGCACCGCCGCGCCAAAAAAGGGGGGAAGATTCCTAGGGCTGCGGAAAAGTTAAAAGTGTTACCGTGACCCAGGAACGCAAAGGGTAACTGAAGGTGGGTTTTAGTCAGTAAAAGTCTGATAATCTCGGTCGATCTAGAGAGGAACATTTATTTGATTTCTCACCCCAAAAAATAGGGTAGATTACTAATATGAACTTCACTATGATAGTCCATCAAAGCACAACAAGATGATTCCTTGAATCTGTACAAACAGGCCTTTAATTTCACAAATTGGCAGTTTTTGTGCTTATAATTTCCCTGACTGTAAGTAGGTACTTACAGTTCAGCCACTTCAGTAAAACCTGTTCTATAAGAAACAATGCCACAGGCAGTGGCGTGCCCGTCGGCGCCGCACGCAACCACATGCTCGAATGCGCGTCATAAACGCTGTCCCAAGCACTCGAGTGGTAGACCTAGTTCGAAACAAAAATCATTGATCACCCTCCTCTTACATACTCAAATGCTGTTTTGGAACGTGTACAGATCTACACCATGACCGATGTTCACAAATTCGATTCGCATCTAGTGAGCGTTGGACTTGCACTGAAGAATCCGCTATTTAATAAAAAAAAACTGGGCAAGTGCGAGTCGGACTCGTGCACTGAGGGTTCCGTGCAAACTTGAAAGGTAAATTGCGGTTTACGATTCATGACGTATTAAATAAAACTACTTACTAGATCTCGTTCAAACCAATTTTCAGTGGAAGTTTGCATGGTAATGTACCTAAATGACATATTTTTTTTAGTTTTTTCATTTATATTCATCATTCTCTTATTTTAGAAGTTATAGGCGGTGGGGGGGGGGACATTTTACCACTTTGGAAGTGTCTCTCGCGCAAACTATTCAGTTTAGAAGAAAATGATATTAGAAACCTGAATATCATTTTTGAAGACCTATCCATAGATACTACAACCCATACGTGTAGAACGTATGGGTTTGATGAAAAAAAATTATTGAGTTTCAGTTTCAAGTATCCCCAAAATTTATAGTTTTTTTTCTACACAGAATACATCTACTTACCAAGTTTCAACAGTATAGTTCTTATAGTTTCGGAAAAAAGTGGCTGTGACATACGGACGGACAGACAGACAGACATGACGAATCCATAAGGGTTTTTTGCCATTCGGCTACGGAACCCTAAAAATACAACACAGAATTTCAATTGATCGGCCTCCTCGGTTATCCATCATCTATGTATACCCCACAATGAAGTAAAATGCAACTTCAACCTGCAATTCGGCTAACCTTTGCCTATAAAACAATAATAACATCCTTACAAATAAAAAACTAATAGGTAGGTACCAAGTGTAGCATTCTATACTACTATTAAAAATAATAAATACTCCGTAACTGGTTTACACAATGATTATTTGGATCACTGAAATTGCTTTTTACATTATCGTATGTCCTAACATGAAACCTCGTCCGCTCTACATTGCTGAAGTTGAAATAACCAATATAAGTACATGTTTTATTCATTCACGTTTAGAAATAAAATAGTACTCGTACCTCAATCACGCAGATCACTTGTATTTTGAGTTAAAATGAGTTTTAAGGTAAATAATATGTGTGTTAATGTGTGCCCATAAAATCTACTGACGCGGTGAAAATTACTTAGCAAGTTATATTTGATGTCACTTGTGAACCTAACTACTTCTGATTTCAATATGATTTTTGTTTTTGCACCCACGAAGATTGTCCAAAAAGGGATCTTAATTCTTAACTTAGTGCCTATGCAATAACTACAAAATAATGCAACATTTTCAAATCAGTTGCAAAAGTGTACCATAAGTAAACTAAATTTTATCTTCTTCTATTTAAGTTATCGGTTTCCTGTGCAACATTGTGCATCCTCAGTCTGTGCTACGCGCAAGACAACTCGACCCAAGAGCTGACGATGAAAGGTACATCAAACGAGACACTTGATTCGGATTCCAACGAGTGGATATCGAATAACAATGACCTTGATCAAGAAGCGAGCATATGGCGACTATGGAGGCCGTTCAGGGACTGGGGTCAGTACTTACAAGCTTTTTGATACGACCATTTCCGAGTCATTAAATTGGCTTATGTAGTTTAGCTTCTAAAACGTTAAGATTTTTACATGTCATGTTTCTGCTCAATATCGAACGGTTATTGCGTTAAAGGTATAGACTTCACAGGCCCTACTACGAGCCCTTAACAAGATCCATTTTACGACCTAAGCTGGGGCCTTACCGAGCGAGAAAGAGGGATAATATGGAGCTATACACCTTATATAGCTCCATCACACTAACTGTCCAGCAGTGCTATTCTTTAGGAAAACAGAGCGCAGCGCTGGCCGCAGCAACGAAATCCAAATACGTACATAGGATTAACAATTCAATGAACCTATACTTTGAATTGTTAATCGAATGTACCTATTTGGATTTCGTCGCAGAATAACGCGACAGTTTAGATCGCATTCAGAGCTCATGGTAGGGCTTCTGAACTGTTAAAGGGATGGAGTTATTTAAAGTACATGACATTTGAACACGTTATGGTAAGGTTCCAGAGGAGCACTAAGTTTAGCTACCTACTTAGGTGCAGTTGGTATATGAACCTACAAAGTCACTCCCATAACTACTCTCAAAATTTTTTTTTTTGTTGTTTTACCACAACTTTTGTCTCAGATACCTACTTACTATAAGAGCTGTGGTTTATTGTTATGCTAGGTACCTTACTGTAATGCTTGTTTCTTTCAGGTCATTCAATGTTTCATAAGAAGTTTACACGTTCCCCTGCGACGAAGCAGAGTGAACATGGTGGACTATTACATTATCATCGTGACAGACCCAAACGCAAGCTTAAAAATAAAATAAAATTGCTTTTTAAATATAAACAGTTCGAAATGTAGCCATTTTTTTAAATCCAGTGTTATGCCAGAGAATGATTGATTGAGTAGCAAAATTAAAATTCAAATCATAATTGTAATTTCTTTGGAAGTCGCACTGCTTAGCAACCAAGACTTCCTACTATCAACTACTACTTTTTTATAGGACTTACCCTTAACCGCATTATACAGTACCACATTACTGTGACAGTACTGTAGAATTACTTATTCTGTGCTGTAGTCAATTTGGCGCACGCGCAGTATTTGAGCGATTGGCTGCTCCGCTGTGTATAGCGGGTTCGATTTCCGCTTGAGATAAAAATTTGTACAGCCTAAATATATTTAGTTGTTCCGGGTCTGGGATGTTATTATGTATATAAGTGAGTTTACATGTTTGTGAGCCCACACACGACACAGGAGTATTTTATTTTAACTTAAAAAAAAAAAATACTGTTAATATTTCCACATTGCTTCGTCGTCGTATTATGCGCAGTAAAAAAACTTTTTAGAAAAAAAAAATAACCGACTTCACTAAAAAAAACACTAAAAGGATCAAAATAACTTTAATTTCGGATGTCGGTGTTTCTCGGTATTGTTTGTTTCTTATTTAACACCGACTTCCGAAATTAAAGTTATTTTGATCCTTTTAGTGTTTGTTTTAGTGAAGTCGGTTATTTTTTTTTTCTAAAAAGTTTTTATTTCACACTTTTTAGTTGCGATACACTTATAAACAGAGTGCCTATTTCTAATGACAATTCCAATTAACCCAAATACTGCTAGGTTACATTGTTTTTTTATTATAAAGTTGCTGTGCCTACCTTCCTCCTTCCGGCTCCATCATCAGATCAGTTCGATAGTACCTTATAGCCAAAGAGCATCTCACGACAATTCTAATAAGCCCAAACACGGCTAGGATACATTGATTAATTACGGAGTTCCTGTGCCTACCTTCCGGCTCCATCATCAGATCAGTTCGATAGTACCTTATAGCCAAAGTGCATCTCATGACAATTCTAATGAGTCCAAACACGGCTAGGTTACATTGATTAATTACGGAGTTCCAGTGCCTACCTTCCGGCTCCATCATCATCATCAGATCACTTCGATGATACCATTTTCAACTATTCAGAATCATTCATTTATTTGTATTGTCATAGTCGCTTAACTATATCTTCAATGTGATATCTATTTGAGTGTGAAGTTCCGTTGACCATTTCTGGTCTTCTTCATCAGTTCCACTTCATCAAATGTTACTTTTTGACTGTAAATGCTTAAGTTCTTGATGAAAATACTAAAATTACCATAGGGTTGCCTATAATTTTTGAGGAGTTCCCTCGATTCCTCATGGATTCCATCATCAGAACTGGATTTTGAAAAAAATGGGACCAATCTGGAAGCATATCCTATAAAGGGAAAAAAAAATTTTGCAAATCAGTCCATAAACGACGGAGTTCTGAGGTAACAAACATAAAAAAAAAAAAAAAAAATAATGATGATAAAAAAAAAAAAAAAAAAAAAAAAAAAACAACCGAATTGATAACCTCCTCCTTTTTTTTGAAGTCGGTTAAAAAAGCCTAATCAGCACCATGAGATATTGTAGTGTAGTGCAAGTACGGATAGTGTCATCAACTGGTTAGGTATAGGTACCCCCCTTTTCTAAGGTATTTTAATGTGAGAGCGGTACCTATTCAATTGATGCTGCACACAAGTGGCAGAAGAAGTACAAGTGTGAATGTAAACATAAGGACACTGCTTTGCTTACTCTCACAATTCGACCGGACAGCAATCCTCCTACATAACTGGGAATTCCAAAATTTCCTAATGGAAAAATACAATACCACTGCAAGACCGTTTTTTTTTTAGTTGAGAAATCATCCAATGACTTCTCCCGCCCTTGGGCGGGGCGGGAGAGCGTGTCAGACTTTTACTGACTAAAACCCACTCCTGTTCCTTCTTTGCCTTCGTTCCAGGGCCCCGGGGTTCTCTTTCAAATCACCCATGGCCCCAGTAGGCTTCGACCCTGCTGGGTCCCTACGGTTGCTGACATCTCCTTGAGGCACGCGTGGAACACTACGCGCCGTCGACGACTTGGGTTCGGTCCGGACGGTAACCGGACGGTCGGACGGCGAGCTACCCATTGCTCGCCGTCCGCAAGACCGCGCGTACGGTGGCCGGTAATCGGGATCGGAATCCCGGCGGCTGGAGTGTGAGGGCCATTGCCTCGCGCTTGCGGCCGCCTCCTTTGTTAGCATTATACTGCTTCGCAGAAGGAGGCGACCGCCTGCCACTCCTCCTCGCTCCGGACCATGGCTTGTACCAATGCCCGGCGCGAGAGATCGCTGCCGCCGAGCGCCGACACGGCGGTGCTCTGCCCAGGCGGGGCCCACCTCTACCGTATACTCCACCGTGTCCTCAGGGCGGTCCACACAATGGTGACACCCGGGCGTTTCTTCCGCACCAATCCGGTGCAGGAATCTCCCGAACTGACCATGTCTGGTGAGAACCTGCGTCACGCGAAAGGTAAGGACGCCGTGTTGTCTTTCCAGCCACCCCTCAAAGAGGGGCCTTACCGCCATATTGTGGCGTGCCCAAACACTGCAAGACCTAAGATTGACTGATAATCGAACCCAGAGCTCCTCGTCAGGCGACCACTAGACCAACGAGGCGGTATATAAAGAAGTCGTAATTAAGTGTCCATATTATGACGATTACCTCTTTCAACTTTTTGCTAAATTATATCTCAAAAAACGGTGGCTCTTAGGAAAAAAACTGGGCAAGTGCGAGTCGAACTCGCGCACTGATGGTTCCGTACAAACTTACCTTTGAAAACAGTTCAATTCCCGAATCGAGTTACGAAGATTTTTCCGAATCGCAAAAAAAAATCTTTTTTGTGACGTAACTAAAAATTTACAGTTTTCAGATTTTTTCCTATACTTGTGCTATGAGACCTTGCTTCATGCGAAATTTCAGGATTCTAGGTCAACGGGAACGGCCCTATGAATTTTGATTGCCTTGAGAATGTCGAAATATAACTTAGAAGTTTAATTTTATCACAGCTTCAAGGGACCGCAGACCTTAGTCTAAGGTTTTAATTTAAATTCAATACCTCCACGCGTTCCCGAGATAAAGGACCTTGACAGACAGACAACAGACAGACGGACGGACAATAAAGTGATTCTATAAGACTTCCGTTTTTTTCCTTTTGAGGTACGGATCCCTAAAAAGTATTTAAACATTTTTGTAGATACCTAATTATCTGATCTACAATTTTTGTCTTTGCTAATTTTATGATAAAACCTCAGACGAATAAGATAAAACTTACCGTTTTGCTGGAAATCGCGAAAAACTCGTTTTTGTGACCTTGACCCCGCGTATTTTTTTCCAGGTGTCGGATCGATGAGGACTTTTTAGATTTCATTTATGATGGTGTTTTGAACAATCCTACCAATTTTCAGCTGGGTGCGAATTATTTTAACCTTACCCTTATTTTTTGGTCTAATTTGACTGGACTATAAGTAAACCATCCATGGAGACAACCATGAAAAAAAAAACTTAGATTGTTTTACATTGTCATACTGACATTGTTTGTCTATATTTATCAATGTTTATAGAGATAATATTGTTCATATTGTTATTGGTTTTGTAGATAGTGATTGAATTTATGTTACGTTGAGTTTTACTGGTCTTCTGTTTATTAATAATATCTAGGTTCTTTTTAAATAACTAAACATGTTTTATTTGGATTCGCAGCGAACAGTCACACGTCGTGACAGTTCTCTGATTGTGAACAAAGACATTGACTATGAAACATGGTCTGCGACGCAAGGCCATAATATATCTAATGCACCGTTAACAATTGATTCTATGGGTTCCATACCAATACGTCCCAAGGGTTCCGTGAGAAAAGAACTGATTACAATGATGTTCGATTCAATGCTAGACTGCATTGTAGAATCATGGGAAACCATTCTGCCAGCAAAGGCAGATGACGGTTCCCATCATCCTTCTCTAGACTTTGGGAAGACATCTAGCGATATTACAATAACGAGCAAAAAGAAAAAAAATGCTCGTAAGTCTACTTCTAATCTAATTAGGTACCTAGGTACATTAGGTACCCACTTATCAGTCTGGTATCTATCGAGCCCGTCTTACCTACCTACAACATAGTTTCCAAATAACAGACCAGAGAATCTTACATAAAAACACCCAAGTTCTAGATTTTAATTAAATGTTAGGCGTATTTTTAGGTGGGTACCTAAATGTAACCGTGATTAGCTTGACCTACGTGCATATTGCCGGATACCCAATATCATGTTTATTTTTAGAACAAAGACGAGTTTCAAAATCGACAAAACGAAGCCGTTCAAGAGTTGACGATCTAGAGGTAATTAAGTAGATATGTCCTACTACCATTGGCGCAGCTATACCGTAATGCAGTAGCTCACCTAACGCAGTTAGGGCCCTGTTTTGGTTGCGAGGGGAAACCTTCAAAAGACTCCTGGACTTTGGGGATAACTCTGGGGATTATGGGATTTTTACTTCACTAAAACCACCCCGATGATCACCATCAACACATAGAAGGGGTGTTGCCTCGTAAAAGACCACTCCAGAACCCCCTCTATTTAAAACATGTTAGGGTACCTACATCCCTGAGGCCCCTGGGGCCCTGTATAAAAATGATCGGAGTGTTTTCATGCATACCACAGTAGGTCAGTAGCACAGAACTATTAGCACAAAGAAAGTGAGACGGAACGTGCGGGTTCACGAAAGATGGAAGAAATGATTTTGTCATCATGTAAGTACTCCTTGACATCCATCGCAATGCTAATTAACTAATCTTATGTGTTTTAAAATCAAATGTTTTGTGTTAATGTTGTGATTATCTCTAAGTGTTGCAGCACTTGAATATAGTTTTATAATTGATCGTGTAAATTCCCAGTGCATGTAATGTTGACGATCCTAATAATAAATTAATAAACTAACTAAAAAAAAAAACAGTATTAAGACCTAGCTTGAAAATGGGATTAATCTGACTAGGACAGCACTCGTTTAATGGAACGTTCTGGACTAGGATAGGACCATATGTAGAGAAAAGTAAAACATCCTATAATGTAATCATTATCCATTCACTAGGGATCCCTTGAATTCCCCTCTGTATCCCGGGGACCGGTATCATGGATAACTTTAAATAAATAATTAATTAAAGTTATTTCTAACACTGTAATCAATTTATTAATGTTACAAATTTAATGAAATGAATGTTTATGATTTGTTATGATAAATGTTTTTTTTTTTTTATGAATATTATGAGAAAAAAAAAATGATTTTTGTATGATATTTTTTAATGAATTTAATAGTGCTTATGAATGTCTTATAATTTTTAATATGTTCTATGATTGTTTGTGAATATGCATTTTTAAAACTTTTTATGAACTTTTGTATTTTTTGTTGTTTTTTTTTTGTAATTTTTAATTAATTTAATGATTTTTTTTAAAATGAATTTTTACTGTAGCTTAATCTATAATTTATTGTTTCATGCATGTGGTGTTTACCTGTAAGTGATTGTTGCGCTGAAGTTTAATTTTATATATGTGTTATGTTGCTGTATTCAGTGTTTACAATCGTTGGTGAACCTAATTTAATAAATAAATAAATAAATAAATAATAAATGGATACGGAAGTAACTTCGCCCCTGCCTATGTGGAGTTATGGAGTACCAATGGTTGACCCGCACCTTTGAAAAATCGATGTGTAATTCGCAATTGATTCGATTAATTTGAAACTTAAATTTTTACTAAGGAATTAAAATAATATTTGCCATCATTATACCTTTCTACTTTTAGGTATTATTATATGTTAGGGTTTTATGCGAAGTTTGAAGTAGATCGCATGACGTCGTTACCGGCTGCGCTCCTATTCGCCATAGGCTAATTGGTTTTCCAACACTAAAATAATTTTTCAATTCGAACCAGTAGCTCCTCAGATTCTCAGATTCTCGCATACAATCAAACAAACTCTTCAACTTTAGTACCTAATATAATAAAAAAACTTTTTAGAAAAAAAAAATAACCGACTTCACTAAAAAAAACACTAAAAGGATCAAAATAACTTTAATTTCGGATGTCGGTGTTTCTCGGTATTGTTTGTTTCTTATTTAACACCGACTTCCGAAATTAAAGTTATTTTGATCCTTTTAGTGTTTTTTTTAGTGAAGTCGGTTATTTTTTTTTTCTAAAAAGTTTTTATTTCACACTTTTTAGTTGCGATACACTTATAAACAGAGTGCCTATTTCTAATGACAATTCCAATTAACCCAAATACTGCTAGGTTACATTGTTTTATTATAAAGTTGCTGTGCCTACCTTCCTCCTTCCGGCTCCATCATCAGATCAGTTTGATAGTACCTTATAGCCAAAGAGCATCTCACGACAATTCTAATAAGCCCAAACACGGCTAGGATACATTGATTAATTACGGAGTTCCTGTGCCTACCTTCCGGCTCCATCATCAGATCAGTTCGATAGTACCTTATAGCCAAAGTGCATCTCATGACAATTCTAATGAGTCCAAACACGGCTAGGTTACATTGATTAATTACGGAGTTCCAGTGCCTACCTTCCGGCTCCATCATCATCATCAGATCACTTCGATGATACCATTTTCAACGTAACTATTCAGAATCATTCATTTATTTGTATTGTCATAGTCGCTTAACTATATCTTCAATGTGATATCTATTTGAGTATGAAGTTCCGTTGACCATTTCTGGTCTTCTTCATCAGTTCCACTTCATCAAATGTTACTTTTTGACTGTAAATGCTTAAGTTCTTGATGAAAATACTAAAATTACCATAGGGTTGCCTATAATTTTTGAGGAGTTCCCTCGATTCCTCATGGATTCCATCATCAGAACTGGATTTTGAAAAAAATGGGACCAATCTGGAAGCATATCCTATAAAGGGAAAAAAAAATTTTGCAAATCGGTCCATAAACGACGGAGTTCTGAGGTAACACACATAAAAAAAAAAAAAAAAAAAAAAAAATGATGATAAAAAAAAAAAAAAAAAAAAAAAAAAACCGAATTGATAACCTCCTCCTTTTTTTGAAGTCGGTTAATAATAATAATAATAATTTATTTATTTTCACAAAATGAGGTACAGTCTAAACAGTTTACAATAGTTAAATGACCAATATAAGTGTAGAAGAAGGGTGTCCTGGCGTCCTAGCTAGGTTATGAACAAATTTTGTTTTTAGACCAGTTTTATTATTCACAGAACGATTCAGCTCATACTATTTGGTGGTCAAGTCCTGATGAAAAGGCTGTTGTACGATTCCGAAATGGCAACATGTATGAAGGAAATATTTCTTCAAAATGTATGCATGGCGAAGGTCGTTTTCAATGGGCGGACGGCACTGTCTACTTAGTAAGTTGAAATTAATAATAATACAAATCTACTTTGTACACAAACAAACAATTTTATCTAGGTATAGGCAGGTTCTGTGATTGTGAAGCGTAACTTTACCTAGTAGGTACCTACTTATTTATGAACTAGCGACCCGTCCTAACTAACACGCACGGGTTTTACAAACCTTTGAATTCTTCATGAATAAATCTGTCTATTGATGAAAACCGCATGAATATCAGTTCAGTAGTTTTTTAGTTTATCGCGAACATACAGACAGACGTGTTGAAGGAGTTTGTTTTATAATCTGTAAGGATGTTTAATAGACTCGTAATAATAATATAATAAGTATAATATATGTAAGGAAATACTAACCTCACTAACTGAGGGTGGTCCGATTTTGGTTTTAGGGAAATTTTGTAAATAATGAAATTAACGGAAAAGGCAGAATTCAGTGGAAAAATGACACGTGGTACGAAGGCGAGTTTGCCGGGAACCTCCGCCACGGTAAAGGTCTGTACGTGGACTCGCGCAGTCAGCGCTCTTACTCTGGCGGCTGGCATCGTGGAACTAAGCATGGAGAAGGAGTCATACACTATTCTAAAAACTTCAATAATTCATATGACGGCCAATGGATACACGTATGTATTAAAACCATAGATATCCGTGATTAAAACCCAGTCAAATGTAAAACTAAAGTAAAATTTTATTTAAATCGACTTGCGCAAGAAGACTGTAGGTAAAACTTTAGGTAATCCACGTTAGTAAAAACTGTTGTTTGCGAAAGTAAAGTAAGATTGTAAAATAAGAAGAAACTGAGAGTGAAATAGTGCTACGATTTGTAAAAGTATTTAGCAAGATTTGAATAGATCTCGGCGACAGCTTAGGGCCTGCGCACACTTGAAACAAGACTGTCTTAGACAGACTTGTCTACAACACTGCAGACTTGTCTGCGACAAGACTGTTTTGCTCTGACGAGACTACTAGAAAGGAGGTACGTCTAGTGTTGCCAACAGTTCCACTAACTTACCACTAGAGTCAACTTTTAAAACCATCAGAAAACCACTAACAAAAAATTATCTCACACACAAAATCGCAAAATTTCTCACTAAAAAAATGTGTGCCACTCCTTCTCGCTCCGGACCATGGCCTGTACCAAGGCCCGGCGCGAGAGATCACCGCCGCCGATCGCCCCCACGAGGACACGGTGTTGCTCTTCCCAAGCGGGGCACACCTCCACCGTGTCCTCCGGGCGGTCCACGCAATGGTGACACCCGGGCGTTTCTTCCGCACGGATCCGGTGCAGGAACCTCCCGAACTTACTTGCGATAGTCGCTGTTGCCATTCCGCCATGAGATCCCGCCGGAACTCTTTCCGCCATGCCGCGACTTGTCGCGGCAGCGGAGTTTCGCTCCGCGGCGTTGCATCTCCACGCGAAATAGGCATATAGGTTATTAGTTCCTTTAATAATAAGTGATAAAAATTAACAATCAGTTGATCAAAATACCATTTGTGGGTAGCCAACTTAGTGGATTCTCCACTAAAACTGGTGGTTTTACCAGTTTTAATGGAGAATCCACTAAGTTGGCAACACTGTCCGTACGCCGCTAGACTGTTTTGTCTTGTTGGTATGCGCCGTGTCGTAGACAAAACAGTCTTGTCTACGACGTCGCAGACTTGTCCATAGTAGTGTTGGCAACTTAGTGATAATAACATTAGTAGGTAATCGTGTGGTTTAATTCAATTCTCTTTTAACGTTTTATTTGATCTAGAATGAACGATATGGATATGGCTCTAGAGAATACTGTGAACTAAGTGGATACAAAGGAGATTGGGATAGAAACGAGAGGCAGGGTAAAGGATTGATGATATGGCCGAATCATGACGTAAGTTTTATTGAATAACAGACATAAACCTAATATCAGCACCTACAAATCAACAGTTACGTTAGGTTACCTGCATCCATAGGTGCATAACATCACGTTCGCGTTCCTCGAAAGGGAACCCCGAAGTGGGGCTGGGCCTAGTTGCAGCACCTAAGTACATCAGTTAGAAAGATCTAAACTTCAGTTAGGAAGGAGGTACGTGCCTTTGAATTGTGTGATGTTGTGTCGTGAAAATCTATGGCAAATTAAAATTATCCCTACATGATAATAGTCGAACCCCATTAAAACAGAATGTAAATCTACACTATTATTGTAAAGAGGGTTTTTTTGTTTGTAGGAGGTAATCTCTGGAAGTACTGGTCCGATTGCTAAAATTTTTTCACCGATAGAAAGCTGCTTTATTCCTGAGTGACAA
Organism: Mythimna impura; assembly: GCA_905147345.3. Classification (NCBI taxonomy): domain Eukaryota; kingdom Metazoa; phylum Arthropoda; class Insecta; order Lepidoptera; family Noctuidae; genus Mythimna; species Mythimna impura. The sequence goes on along the minus strand of LR990348.1, from coordinate 11,635,878 downwards.
AGGCTATATTTTATGTAGGCGGGCGAAGCCGTTGGCAAAACTAGTATTTTATATAATTATCGCTATCTAGATTGTATGTATTTATCAGATGCTTATTGTATTACAGTTATCTATTTAATGAAACTGAAAGGGCATTGTAACTAATTGACCTCGTGAATGTGTGAGATATGTGCTGAGGTATTCGGAAGCAAAGATTGCTACTGCTAAAAAGTCGATGAGTGATCACATCCCTAATATCGTCACCGCGTCTCTTGCCCCGCACTATCTTTGACAACCTCTAGATAGAAAATTGAGTGCCTTTTCGTAACGTTGTACTCTTCTAACTTTTCAAGTAGTAATTAAATGTTTTACGAGATAAAACTGCGTATATCATTAACACTTTGTACATACGTCTGTATGGAGTGGAGCGGAGAAGAGCAATGAAAAGTGGCAAGTGTCTCCATTGAAGCGAAGCGGGGTGGAATGGAGTCAATCTAGCCTCCGTTTCGTGCCTTCCGCTCGGCACCACAGCCTGCTCGACTCCGTTCTGTCCGGCTCGAGGCCGCGTGTTCATATGTTTTATTTGAAAGTTCGCTCAGCTCCACTCCGCTCCAGTTTCCACTGATGCGGAGTTGAAATTTCGAGTACCTACTGGGATTGGCTATTTCACGGCCCGCTCCGTGCACTCCGCCTAGTTCCGTGTCAGTTGAAATAATGCTCCGTAATGTACTCCTTCCCTAGAACTTATTTTTTTCAAGTGTTGATTTACGCACAGTCATACATAACTTACCTTTTTACTGATTGAACCACTTAGCTGTGTGTGTTCCTTCAGTTGCCCTTTGCAAGGACCACGGTAAATCTTGCACAATCCCTCGGCCCTGGCAGAGTACTTAGGTACTTAACCTACGTACCAGTGTTATTTGTAGTAAATTCAAAATGACTAGGCCAACTAGTATCATAATGTTTTTACGCACTTCACCAAAACTTTTACTTCGTAGATACGCCAAAATTCTTACGAGAAAGATAGCTAGAGCTTTCCAAAACATTTGCATTTTTACCTTACTCTATATCTACAGGATTATATCCGTTCTTTTAGTTTTACCGTGGTGGGTGGCAAAATGGAGTCATGTCCGGTTATGGAATTTACATATGGGAAGCTTGTTATAATAACACCATGGCACTGCCATCTATAAATGCATACCGCGGTATGTGGGAAAAAGGTCAGCGAAATGGGTATGGTATACTTAATCTGGGACTTGGTTTAGGATCTCATTACAAAGGAGAGTTTAAGAAGAATAAAAAACATGGCATAGGAAAATTTATCACAAATAATGGATTAACTATCCAAGACAGAAACCTTTTTACTGATGACAATTTAGGACCTTTGGATTCTGCTCGTACGGAAAACCGATTACCTGAAAGCAGTAAGAAAAATTTACATGAACCTTACCAATTTGAAATATGCGACAGCACTGTCGGCCTTACATATCATATAGATCAAGCTCTTAAAAATTTAGACAAGCAAGCTGAAATTAGAACTAACATAATTAATGACTACTTGTATATTAATAAAATAAAAGAAAAAGAAATTCCACAAATGGCTGGAAAAGAGGAGCTTTCGTTAGAAGAAGTAAATAGATTAGAGAATATTGACGACTTGATCATGTTTGAGGAGTTTTCGTTACGCCAGACATTGAAGTGTTACAAGACCGATTTGTTGAACATTTATTACAAGTATGCAACCATATGCAACACCGAAGAAATAGCGTTTACTCCTGTATTGATTCGCTTGTTTTTATGGCAATTGTATTACGACTGCAATGTTCACCAGAGAGGCTTAACACTAGTCGAGATTGACAAAATATATCACCAGAATCCTGAATGGCTCGCAAGAAGCCCGCATAACCCGTTCGAGAAAGTATACTTTTGGCAGTTTTTACACAGTCTGATATCTGTTGCCTGTAGATTATATGCAAGGAAAGAATTGCCAAGAACAAAACCTGATACAATTCTAGCAAGTGCTTTCCGAAAATTTATGGATTGGGATGTATTACCTGGATCTAGTCGTCAAAGAGGTAAAGTGAAAATAGTTTGAAGAACTTTGCATCGTTTGCACCATCGGAGTGCTAAAATGGATAACTAAATTTATTGGAATATTATTTCGTTCAAGGTCACTTGGTAAATGGTTATGGCAAACGCATACCTTTGAAAGCGACTTATGAGTTGTACCGTTGCCTGGGAGAGCCTCACACAGTGCGCACTTTTCTTTGCGCTGTACGCCGTCCGCCACACTGCTTGGATCACCCCCAACCTGGTCTCGTTGAAGTGCCTGACATGTGTGTGCCACTAGGCCGTAACGTTTATGTTTTTGGAGACGAGTTAACATTTTTTGTCGGTAAATATACTTACACAATTACTTTTATCATTATTCTGACTAAGCACTAAACAAGACCAAGTTGCATTATTTTTTATTGCAGATGATGATGAACTTCCAGAATCCTTCCAAATAAATGGAGATGTTGAAAACTTGAAACTTTTCAATTTTGGAAATTTGTCGAGCAAAACGATTATAAAAATATTTTCAAAAATATTTCCGAACCTGTGCCTAGGCGATAAAATTATGAATCTTGATATCGAACTATCGTTTTTAGAGTTTTTTGAAGCATTTGTTACATGCGCTGAAGAAAGTATTCGCGTGAGAAACGAAGAATTAAAGTGGAGGGATAAATTCTCACTGAATAATGATATTGTGGTGCCGCCAAGTACTCCCGCAGGACATGGGACTAGATCCAAATAGTTGTCTTATAGGTACAGTAGCACAACCGGCAATTTTTGATTAACAGTAGCTTTTCTTACAAACAGCAGGTAAGTACCAGTTAACCAACTCTCTTTTCCTTTTGGAAAAGGAACACATATCGCAAGTCCGTCCGGTATATCGTACATCTCTTATCCAGGTCTTACCCTGGAGCACAACTTCAGACCACGTGCGGGTGTTTGCATGTTGTCTTATTATTTCTGGCAGCCTTTTTGCTTTTCTTTGGTTGATGCTTCGTCGGGCACGGATGCTGTGACTGCGGGGGATGAAGTGCTACATTATATTACGTATCAATATTATCTGACGTAACAATATTAGGTGAAGCTGAAGCTCAACTATAGTTTGACGACGAGTATAATCACGCTGACGTGCGTAAGCGAGAAGCGAATGATTCAGAAGAAGACTCACTTCAACAGGGCTGCTAAGTTCCGAAAGAATGTGTTGCGGAGGTTTCGGTTTGACCACATTAGGTGAATTGGGAACCAACTTGTTTCATACTAATAATAATTATAAAGCGTTTTGGTCTCTGGCTAAGTCGGGTAGTATAGGTCTTCTGCCGTCTTTCACTCACCACTGCCGCTCACAAAAGCCGTAATGGTAAGGTTCTTTCCTTCGGTAGACCGGTCTGTGTGTATATGGATTGAAGACTTCCCGAGATCCATCCAAGTGGTAATTGAAGCTGGTTTTGTCTTTGAAAAGGGAGGATCCGACAGGTGTTATGTCTGGTGGGCAACTGCCTGATAGATAGATGATTTCGGGCATGCTCAAATCGCGCGGAGAACTCTAATTGCGCAATGCAGGACTTCGTAGTTCATATGTGGCGCCATAGATGTCGCTACAAGGTCAATTTAACGACCATACGGGCGGTACGGTCGTTGGGTCAATTGGATATTAAATATTAATCCTTCAGGGGTCGCGTACTTTCGGCAACATGGTTCTTGCTGCACATAAATGATTTTCTTAAGTCCGGTAGCTTCGACAACACTGTTTCTGAGAGTTAGGTGTCCAAAGCACAAGTTACCTAGTGGGTCACAAACCCGGTCTCTCCGAGAAGCTATGGTTGAGCGCTTGAACTTAAAACGATATCTAAATGGGGCGATGCCAATTTTGCCACAAGATCAATCCTGCGTAAACTTGGCCATATCTTTGTTAAACGGAGTGAATCCCACCTGGTTCTTTTTTTTCCAAGTGCAACCGTGGTATCTATTCTGTCCATTTTGTACTTTTTGGGGTAACGTTGACCTTAAAAGTTAGGAATCCCAGCAAACATGAGACGGTACTTCACGACATCATACGCAAGTTCGATCGTGTATGGAAGTAGGTACTGTTCTCATAATATCTTTGGGATGGATCTGCCAGATATCAGCTTGATGCACTTGAGTCGATTGAGAAACAAGCCAAGAAGATTATCGGCAATGATGCACTCGTCAAGATAAAACTTGATCTTGAACATCGACGCCGAGTTGCTAACCTTTCGATTTTATATCAGTTACATTTCGGGGACAGTGGCCGTTCCATCATCGGAACGGAAGAATTACGGCGATGCGCCACCGGTACCCAGGTGTGGTGAACGTCCAACCCATATGCACAAAACTTTTCGGAAACACTTTCATAATGCATACAACTAATGAGTGAAAACTACAACCTACGGGTAAACAAGTTTGTTTTTTTTACTCCCTGTAAAAAAACAAGTGACATTACAAGGTTTCTGTAAAGCATTTGACGTACCTAAATATTTTGAAGTTTTTTATTACCTAATTATTTTCGTAAATAACAAGGGTTTGCTACAATGAGGTTTAAGAATCCTATAGCGAAAAAGCCACAACAGATATTGTTTTCAAAGAATGAATATGGACCGAAAACAAAAGTAGAAAATTGGGACTACGCTATACATGCTGAACAGAAAGATAATTATGCATATCGCGACAAGTTGAGTAACCACATCAGCACTTACAATCGCTGGGGGACCGACGACCAAGGGACTAGTATGACTGAAACCCGCCACATGCTAGCACAGATATTCAAAAAGACAGACCCGATATATTCCTTCAAGCCACTTGTAAATTTCACATCATATCCGTGTACAGAGTAAGTAGAATTAGATTTGACCTACTTTAGGGTTTTTAACAAACATCAAGTCACGAAGGCTTAGCCATCTAAACCAACAAGTCCGTGTCAGGGTGCCCTAAAATTTCGAAATGAAGGTGGCGCTAGCGCCTAAATGTCCGCCTTGAGGATTATTGCACATAAAAGTCATAGCAGCACACATATCAACTCTGAAACGGATCGTAATCGTATCAACTTTCGAGCTGTTTAGAATTCTTTGTTTGTAACTCCCTACTAAAAAGCATGAACCGCTTTGTGGTGCGTGGTCAACCAGCGGTCCCCGTGCTTACGGCACGTCGTCCCCGCGCTTACGCCTCTCCGTTGGTCGCCGTGGTTGCGTCTCTTCGTGTCCGCCCTTGCCCTTCTCACTCTCCCGCGGCCTTCCTGTTGTGTACCCAATATATTTTTCTTCGTTTATTTCTATTTTATTTTCCCATAGCCATCTCGCATCATTTAACCGTGCGCTACACTTCAGGTTCAGATTCAAACTGATGATGGTGCCAGTCAGCCAGGTCAACCAGCGGTCGGCGAGCCGTAAGCGCGGCGTCGCCTGATTATGAGATGTGGCCGAGTCGACGTATCGGAGCTGCTGGTCCGCTTTGGTTATGTGCTTACGTTAGAGTGACGTCTGTGTTTGACGGCCAAGTAAAAGGAGATACGGTGACGATCCCGAGTTGATATGTTTGACCTATGACCTTAAAGGGAGGAAGAGGCCGGAGTGGAGAGGAGCGGACCATGAATTTGCCAAGCACAGTGCTCGAAATCTTCAGTCCGCATCAGTAGAAGCCACTGTTTGAGCGAACTTTTAAAGAATTCGGCCCCGTGCGGGTGCCGGAGGCCCGGGGCTAAATGGAGTCGAGCGTGCTGTGGTACCGAGCGGAGAGCACGAAGAGGAAGTCAGCTCAACTCCACTCCGCCCCGCTCCACTACTCCGCTACTTTTCACTGCTCTTCTCCGCTCCACTGTAGCCAGCTTTGCTTTCTGTGGAAACGCATCCTTATAATCGACTGGGGTTGAAAGGAGGTTGATTTATTTTAATTGTAACTAGCGAAGCAAGTATGTGCTTGCTCCAGCGAAGTCATGTGATTTCACTGGGGCTTTTTCGACTAGGTAACGGATCATCTTGGTATGATCGAGTTTCGACTGTGATGTTGTACCAATACCTACAAGGGTATTCGCAAATTGACGGATGCTAGTTAGTTGGTTCGTCCCATAGCTGCTAGTTCATACTTACACACATGTTATTTCTTCTACGTTATCTAGCACTCCCGGACGAAATAAATTAATGAAAAACGCAGACTTGGCTCAACTTCCAGCAGATTTCGGGGTGATGGATTACCTTTCTACTCAACAAGACGATTACAGGAACCCTTACCCAGCAGTGACTAAACCGGTATGTACGAGTAACACGTCATGGTAAGGCCCCGGATGTAGTTCGACCCTCTTTGCTTTTTTTTTCCATCCAACACAAATATCTGTTTCTTCAACAAATATTTGTGTTGGTGCGGGAATCGAACCTTGCGTCTCAACCGGCGCTATAAACCACTACGCTACTAGTCGTCGGGTAATGAAAAAACGCCCATCCCTAAAAGGCGATTACTGATCTGTTTCTTAATGTCTGTCCTCAGGGGTGCTCGGCACCCACTGATTATTTCTCATGGGTGCTCGAGCCCCCCTGACCACGGAGCTCGAGCACCCACGGAGTCGGCGCCCCTGCAAACACATACACAGTAGGTTATGTAATTAATAAGCTGGTAATTAATTTCAGTTGACCATGTCATCCCCGCCCTGGCTGTTGAACCGCGTGATTCGATCGGACCTAACACACAACCACGGCACTGCACCACCACGCGGCGACTACCAATGTCTTGATACTCACACACCAATTGGACACATACGTCAGATGAGATTATTCCGGTATCAATCTTTCGACCCTTCGTCATGCCTCCAAGATTTCCCCACTTTAACCAAATCATTGGTCAATAATGAAACCAAAAATTAATTCATGCAACTTTTTATTACAAATTATTCCATACAAAAAATAAACAAAAATGAAATTAAACACAAACAACAACAAATAACACAATCATACTTAAACAGAACTTAGTTACAAATTAAATTTTGTCATAAATACATAGTAGGCAGAATAAGTTTTCTCAAATACACGAGGCATTAGTCATGGAATAGTGTAGTTTTCAAAAGTTATAGGAATTTACAGAAAAATAAAGATTTTTAAGTGTCCATGTTTTTTTTTTGAGTGTATTGTTTATCGTAATTTAGAGACAACATAATTTAGGTACCGGACATTTTAATTTTGTTTTGACTGCCAGCTTCCAATGTCTACTTTCAAAGTTGTCATTAAGAGGTACCTAATTTAAGTTAAAAAAAAAAACAACCCAATAGAGGTACCATAGAATGTTTAACAATAATCTTCAGGGTACTTAATCAATTTGGAAGGTGTCCAAAGTCACTTGGTTTGTAGGAATTCAATCAGGGATTCAGAATGTACTACAATGTAGGTAGTCTAGTAGCAGTTTACATGCAATTCTAATGGACTGTAGACTGGGCCATACCCTGCCATAATGCTGCTAGTCAATGACCTTAAAAAAAAGTGTGCCTAGTAGTTCTTGAGAATGCTTGTTCATCTATTAGCACATCCTTTAAGATATTGGCAATACATGTGATCCATTTTGGGATATTTGCTCTTGGCATTCATTCTAAAGCATCCACTGACAACCATCATTTATAAAAAGGCCCAACCAGCATTGTGTCCTGTACAGATGGAAAGACAACACACCAAGAAGCCTGGCAGGCACTGGTATTAAACTTTTTTTTGAACAGCCAAAATATTAGGTAGGTATTTAAGATGTACTTATCAGATAGTTTTCTCTGAAAATGTCTTTTAATCTATGTATAATGTAACTTGGAATAGTATTTTCATTAAAAACAGGGAGAGTATCTTATTGTAAAAATGATAATTACCCTGTGCCCTATCTTGGCTATCTATGTTCACATTAATATACCTTTTGGAATTTCAATGTGTTGAGTATTTACAATAATAGAATTTTGTAACATTTGTTAATATTAATCATAATAGTATATTACAGTATTTTAGATAGGTGAAATACTATATTTTAGGAAAAAAAACCAAGTTAAACTGTTTTCACTAAACCATAAATAACATGATTATGGTAAGATTACCAAAATAATTGGAAAATAATATTATTGAAGTTCCCTAGTTGCCGATTTAGTCAAATGAGCCGTTTCAAGTATTTTCTGTCTTGTTATGATATATTACAAGTTCATAATATAAAGGCAAGGGTGTAATCTCATTGAGTACGCCTCCTTTTAAAACCTTTACCTTTCTTAGACTTCAACTTGTGCTTCCGGGTCTGGCGATTACTGCTAGTACCTGTGATTTCATCAGCAATCATGCCTACTGTTGACAACTTTTTCCTGCGGTTTTTCTCTGCTTTTGTAACTGGCAGACGAGTTAAATAATTTTCTTCATATTCAGTCTTTTCTAATTCATATTTAGATATAGACTGCTTAACATGATTTCCTGTGCTTACTTCCAATGGTGCTTCAGAATATTCATCACGAAGCTCACGCATTATACTTGAGTTAAGGAATTGCTTCTTGGACTTCTCTTTATTCTTCTTTTCACTATCAACTCTTGAAGTGTTTTCATCAAAGTGTACTGCAGCTAATTTGGGGGGCACATAAATATTTGGCTTACTGCTCCTGTCTTTCTTGTTCTCCTCCTCATCTGAAGATTCACTAGATTCCTCAGCAGATTCATTTATCTTACTCACTAAATTTGCAGGATTGGCATGATATGCTTGAGGATCATCATCAGATGTGCCTCCAATAACAGCAGTTTTAACAAGTTTATCAATTTGGTATTTTAATTTTGAATCTATGGGACGAATTTTTTCAAGAACAGTTCTTATCTCAATAAGCCTCTCAATTGATGGATCTGTATCTATTCTTTCACCAGAGCACTTTCTTAAAACTATATAAGTTAAATTTATTAAATAACTAAGTAGCATTTGATATTTCATTTCCAGAAAACTAAGACCTTTATCTGTCGACAGTTCTCCATTTTTGACCCGCACCAGCATGTTATCCACAAGTTGAGACACCTGCTGGACATTAGTATTCATTTCTTTGAGAAGTTTAACAGCTTGAGGCAGGTCAGGCTGCTCCATTTCTTCTGAAGCCTGTAAATAATATGATAGTGACGTTATTACACTGAAATCCTCTTACCGACACCGTAGTTATAGTTATTCTTTAGAGCTAATACCACACAATGTGATCTCAGAATATTTTAGTCATAAATAGTGACTAATCACATGGCCTGACTAAACTTCAAAACAATCACCTGCACCATGATGTTGTGTAGTTAACCTTAACTTCGGTTTAAAACTTCACTTTTATAATAATTTGGAGAGCAGCTCAGTGTCTGTTTGGATCGAAATAACCAAAAAATCACCTATAATAAAAATAAAACAACTATTCGTTGCGAATAATGAATGAGTAACGACGCAAGCGACATATTATTTTCCTCTATGGCAAGCGAATCACAACGAGCCACAGACCACAGCTACAGAGCAAGGGGAATACTAACTCTAAGGCCGTGCGCGCACTGCCTTGCGTTTTTCTAACGCATAATCTGTGAAGTATGGAGTCTCATAGAAGTGCGCGCACTGCCGTGAAATAAACGCATGCGGTAGAATCACCGTTGGCCTCTCGCTGCAAATTTGCGGTGAATCTACCGCAAATATTTTTGTATCGTATAGAGATCTAGGAAGCGCCGCGCACTGCCGCGAAACTAACGCACGTTTTAACCTACTTCAAAAAAAAGGAGGAGGTTATCAATTCGGTTATATTTTTTATCATCATTTTTTTTATGTTTGTTATCTCAGAACACCGTCGTTTCTGGACCGATTTGCAATATTTTTTTTCCCGTATAAGATATGCTTCCAGATTAGTCCCAATTTTTTAAAAATCCAGTTCTGATGATGGAATCCATGAGGAATCAAGGGAACTCCTCAAATATTATGCATTTACAGTCAAAAAGTAACATTTGATGAAGTGGAACTGATGAAGAAGACCAGAAATGGTCAGCGGAACTTCATACTCACATAGATATCACAATGAAGATAGTTAAGCGTAAGCGTCAGGACCCCTGGACCACTAGCGATATTTAATGTTTAGAGAATACCAAAATTAACTACCTTTTTGCTACTATTTGGTACCTACCTTCAAATATTTGGTACCTCTATTGACAGCGAGAAAACGCCAGAAGAAAGTGGCCAGACATTCTGACGTCAGGATGTCTGGACCATTTTTTTTTTACATAGTTCTAGACAACACAGCTAATTTATCTTTTTGTAAATATTTACTACCTTTTTAGTACCTCACCATATATTTTCTTCAACATTTTTTAGCATACTTGAAAAAAGTTGTGAAATATTTTTTTCAAAATTGATATTTATTTTGCCACATATGCCATGAGATATCTGATGTTTAGAAAATAACAAAATATACCTACTACCTTTATGCTACTACTTAGTCCCTAACGTCAAATACTTAGTACCTCTATTAACAGCGAGAAAACACATGAAGAAAGTCATGTCATCAGGTTGTCTGGACCATTTTTTTATTTTCATGGTTCGAGACAACACAGCTAATTTATTGAAAAGTATTTACTACCTTTTTAGTACCTCAACAAATTTTTTTTTCAGCTTTTTTTGGCATACCTAAAAGATGTTACGTGTATTTTCTTATGACAAATCTCGCTCTTGGGTGGAGCGGGAGATAGTGTCAGACTTTTACTGACTAAAAACCCACTCCTGTCGTCCCAGGGCCACGGTTTCGTTTTCACACTACCCATGGCCCCAGTAGGCTTCGACCCTGCTGGGCCCCTACGATTTGCGGACATCTCCCTGAGGCGCGCGCGGAACAATACGCGCCGTCGACGACTTGGGCTCGGTCCGGATGGTTACCGGACGGTCGGACGGCGGGCCACCCATTGCCCGCCGTCCGCAAGCCCGCGCCTACGGTGGCCGGAAATCGGGATCGGAATCCCGGCGGCGGTTGGGGCGTGAGGACCGTTGCCGTTGCCTCACGCGAGCGATCGGCCGCCTCTTTTGCTAGCATTACTGCTTCGCAGAAGGAGGCGACCGCCTGCCACTCCTCCTCACTCCGGACCATGGCCTGTACCAAGGCCCGGCGCGAGAGATCGCCGCCGCCGATCGCCCCCACGAGGACACGGCGTTGCTCTTCCCAAGCGGGGCACACTTCCACCGTGTGCTCCACCGTGTCCTCCGGGCGGTCCACACAGTGGCGACACCCGGGCGTCGCTTCCGCACGAATCCGGTGCAGGAACTTCCCGAATTTTCCGTGTTCGGTGAGAACCTGCGTCATGCGGAAGGTGAGGACGCCGCGCCGTGAGGTCTTTCCAACCACGCCTCAAAGAAGGGACTTACCGCCATAATTGTGGCGTGCCCAGCCACATTATGACATGAGATATCTGATGTTTGAAAAATACCTAAATACACTACCTTTATGCTACTGCTTGGTACCTAACATCAAATACTTAGTACCTCAATTAACAGCGAGAAAACGTATGAAGAAAGTGTCATCAGGTTGTCTGGACCATTTTTTTTTCATGGTTCGAGACAACACAGCTAATTTGTCTTTTTGTAAATATTTACTACTTTTTTAGTGCCTCAACATACATTTTTTTCAACTTTTTTTAGCATACTTGGAAAAAGTTAGATGTGAAATATTTTTTTTTTAAATGGATATTTAATTTGCCATATGATATGACATAAGATATATGATGTTTAAAAAATACACTACTTTTATGCTATACTTGGTACCTAACGTCAAATACTTACGTAGTACCTCTATTGACAGCGAAAAAACGCGTGAAGAATGTGGTCAGACGTTCTGACATCAGTATGTCTAGGTAATTTTTTTTTCATGGTCAAGACAAAACAGGTAATTTATCTTTTTGTAATTCAATTTTATTTGTCGTTCTATAAAAATGTAACGCATTAAAAAAAAACATGATGGATATGTAATTAGCTACATAGACAGCATGAGATATTTGATGTTTAGAAAATATCAACATTTACTACTTTTTGCTAAGTCAATAAATGCGTAAAAATAACGGTAAGACATCCTGACATCGGTATGGCTACACATCTTTTTTTCATAGGTCGAAATAATGCAGCTACTTAATTTATCTTTTTGTAAATATATACTATCTTCTCAGCACCTCAATATATTAAATATATTTTTTTAGCATACTATAAAAAATGTTGTTACTATAAATAATGGATGGATGATAATGAATTTGCCACATACAACATTTTTAAAATTAATATATTTTGGTATTTTCTAAACATCATATATATCTCATGCTGTCTATGTAGCTAATTAGATATCCATCATGTATTTTTTTTTAATGCGTATCATTTTTCAGGTACGACAAAAAAGATCTGAAATATATGTTGAGGTACTATAAAGGCAGCAAATACTTACAAAAAGATAAATAAGCTGTGTTGTCTCGAACCATGAAAAAAAAATGGTCCAGACATCCTGATATCAGAATGTCTGACCACATTCTTTACGCGTTTTCTCACTGTCAATAGAAGTACTAAGTATTGCTAAAAAAAAAAAAACAGTATGCTAAAAAAAGTTGAAAAAAATGTATGTTGAGGCAATAAAAAGGTAGTCAATATTTACAAAAAGACAAATTAGCTGTGTTGTCTCGAACCATGAAAAAAAAAAATGGTCCAGACAACCCGATGACACTTTCTTCATACGTTTTCTCGCTGTTAATTGAGGTACTAAGTATTTGATGTTAGGTACCAAGCAGTAGCTTAAAGGTAGTGTATTTAGGTATTTTTCAAACATCAGATAACTCATGTCATAATGTGGCAAATTAAATATCCAATTTGAAAAAAAAAATACATGTAACGTCTTTCAGGTATGCCAAAAAAAGCTGAAAAAAAATTTTGTTGAGGTACTAAAAAGGTAGTAAATACTTTTCAAAAGATAAATTAGCTGTGTTGTCTCGAACCATGAAAATAAAAAAATGGTCCAGACAACCTGATGACACTTTCTTCATGCGTTTTCTCGCTGTTAATAGAGATACTAAGTATTTGACGTTAGGGACCAAGTAGTAGCATAAAGGTAGTATATTTTGTTATTTTCTAAACATCAGATATCTCATGGCTTATGTGGCAAAATAAATATCCATTTTGAAAAAAATATTTCACATCTAACTTTTTTCAAGTGTGCTAAAAAATGTTGAAAAAAATATATGGTGAGGTACTAAAAAGGTAGTAAATATTTACAAAAAGATAAATTAGCTGTGTTGTCTAGAACTATGAAAAAAAAAATGGTCCAGACATCCTGACGTCAGAATGTCTGGCCAGTTTCTTCTGGCGTTTTCTCGCTGTCAATAGAGGTACCAAATATATGAAGGTAGGTACCAAATAGTAGCAAAAAGGTAGTTAATTTTGGTATTCTCTAAACATCAAATATCGCTAGTGGTCCAGGGGTCCTGACGCTTACAGTTAAGCGACTATGAAAATACAAATAAATAAATGAATAGTTCTGAATAGTTACGTTGAAAATGATATCATCGAAGTGATCTGATGATGATGATGGAGCCGGAAGGTGGAAGGTAGACACAGGAACTTCATAATAAAACAATGTAACCTAGCAGTGTTTGGGTTAATGAGAATTGTCATGAGAAATAGGCACTCTGTTTATAAGTGTATCGCAGCTAAAAAGTGTTAAATAAAAACTTTTACGAAAATAAAATAACCGTCTTCACTAAAAAAAAAACACACTAACAATATATTAATATAATTAATATATTCGGGCTATAAATGCTATAATCTAATAATATAGGTAAAAGTCTCGTGTTACAGTGTTTGTGTTCGTACCTACACCTGCGCGTTTCGCAGAAGTAGGTAGGTACGAACACAAACACAGTCGCTCGTCCGATTTTTTAAGCTATTGCATAGCTTCTATCGCGGGCCTTGAGTGCGGGGACCGAATCCAGAAATTCCGTAACGAAAAATATACCTCACGCTCCCCACTCCGACGGGCACGGAGGTGTGGCTGAAGGCCGACAGAGACCGAACACCTATTTTATTTAGAAAAGTCGTTAACGACCTGTGTGGCGCATTGGTACAGCGTTCTACCTATGTTATCATCGTGCCTCGAGTTCAAATCTCGGTCAAACAAAATAGTCTTTTTGTATTATAATATTATAATAGATTATAGTAATGTTCCATGATAACAACTGAACATACTTGTAGCAATTTATGAAGTAAACAAGAAAGAAAAGAAAAAAAATTGTTTTCTTATCCGTCACCACGCTCAAAAAGTGTAACTTGAATTAATATCAAAGAAAAAGAAATACTGCATAAATAAAATAAATAAATAATTATAATTGCTTAAGTTGATACAAAATGCTATGCAATAGCTTTACCGCGGCAGTCCCCGAGTGCCACACTTATTTTTTTTTTTTAAATTGATATAAACCAGTGCTTGACTGCGATCACACCTGATGGTAAGAAGTGATGCATCATTGATGGTGAGGCGCCCTAGTTTATTAAGAGCCTATTCACTCTAGCCTTGAAGACACCTAAATTTTATGAAATGTTTCATGTGTATTTGGTGGGTATGACAATAATTCGTAAAGTATATTTCATACAGCGCTAGCATACCTGCATGCGGGCTTTGCACGCTATAATCACGGCGGTTAGTCTCCTTTTTGAGGTGTGGCTGGAGCGGCAACACGGCGTCCTCCACCTTCCGCATGACGCAGGTCCTCACCGGACATGGCAAGTTCGGGAGGTTCCTGCATCGGATTCAGGCGGAAGAAACGCCCGGGTGTCACCATTATTTGGACCGCCTGGAGGACACGGTGGAGCATATGGTGGAGGTGTGCCCCGCTTGGGCGGAGCACCGCCGTGTCCTCGTGGTGGCAATCGGTGGCAGTAACCTTTCACGCCAGGCCCTGGTTCGGTGGAGGCCGCACGCGTGAGGGAACAAATGTCTTCACGCCCCAGCCGCCGATATACCAACCCCGACTATCTGCCACGGCAGACGCGGGCTTGCGGACGTCGAGTAATGGGCTAGGACCGCGGGAAATTTCTGAAAAGGAAACCCGTAATCCTGGAACGAAAATGGCAACTGAAGAACACAGGTGTGGTACCTATTAGTCAGTAAAAATCCTGACACGCCCTTGCGCTCCACCCAGAGCGGGAGAAGCCCTTAAAAAAAACCTACATGCGGGCGATGCCGCGGGTGGCAGTTAGTGTAGGCATAATATAGACTGAACATGTATTTATGTATTGTGTATTTACTCTGCGTTCTAAAACCATAAAACGGACTACTATTTTCGAAAAACCATAAAACATGAATGAAGCCATAACCGAACGTCAAACAGGTGAAATAAAACGTCAAATTTTATTGACAGACGTCAGACAGATGGGAAACGAAGCAAGCGATCGTAGAATGATTATATTTTCCTTTATTTTTATCTGAATAATAATTATTAAAATATGTTATCGGTGCGTATTCCTGTTATATGAATATGTAGCAAACGTGTTTCTACTAGTTGATATTATAATGCATTCTTGTTTTCAGGTTCTTTTTTATTGCTTTTTATTTAGTAGCTTCATTCACTTTAGCAATGGATTCTATGTACCCGGGGTGGCTCCGGTGGAATTCAAAAAAGGGCAGAGAATTGAAGTTAAAGCCGTCAAAATGACCAGCATACACACGCAACTTCCATATGAATATTATTCTTTGCCTTTGTGTTTACCCAAAAATGGTACATTTGTTTATAAATCAGAAAATTTAGGCGAGGTGTTACGTGGAGATCGTATAGTAAACACTCCGTATGAAGTCCATATGGCGGAGAATATTAAGTGCAGACTTCTATGTCACCATAAAAATAACCCCATAAACTGGAGTGTGGAAGAATCTGAAAAAGTGGCTAGCCGCATTGAACATGAGTATTTTGTGCATTTGTGAGTACAAATTGTTAGTTTGTATCAAAAATTTGAAATTGTACATAATTTGTGTACTGGTCAATAAAGCTCATAACATAAACCTTTTCAGGCTTGTCGATAATTTGCCAGTGGCCACCAGATTTACAAATGCTGACACTTCAGAAAGAAGTATAGAACAAGGTTACCGTCTTGGTTTTATGTCCAAAGGCAAAGCATACATCAATAATCACTTAAAGTTATTGCTCAAATATCACAAACATAGCCAGTAAGTATTAATTTCTCTTTTGTTGTATTCTTTACATAAGAAAATGTTGGTTTAGATTTAGAAAGAGTACTTACCTGGAGTTCAAACCATGCTTTATCAATTGGAACAATTAATGACCTTAGTAGAATGAATATTAAAATTATCACAAATCAAAAAAAAAGCAAAGTAAAAAAAGAGAAGAAGAAGAAGAAATCGAAAAGAAGAAAAACCGAGAAGAACCGAGAATCAATCGAGAAGTGCAAATTATTTATTTTAATATTTGTTTTCAGGGATTCATACAGAGTAGTTGGATTTGAAGTGGAGACTATTTCTGTAGATAAAGATGAACTTACGTTTGTTGATGATTCTTGTCAGTTTTCATCGGATCCTAATCCACAACTGGTTAATGAAGACACAGGCACAAAGTTATACTTTACATATTCTGTTGAATGGGGAGAGTCTGAAATAAGCTGGGCATCCAGATGGGATATATATTTAGGCATGAAAGATGTACAAATTCATTGGTTCTCAATTGTTAATTCTATTGTAGTGTTGTTCTTCCTATCAGGTAATGAATTGCTTTAATATTTTACATTTTTATTTATTGCTTTGTTAAAGGATTCTTTGAAACTCAATTATCCTTTTAAAAATATTCCTTTTGCAGGTATTTTGACCATGATAATGGTACGCACATTAAGAAGAGATATAGCCCGATATAATTCTGATGAAAGTATTGATGATATGATGGAAGAAACGGGCTGGAAGTTAGTGCATGGAGATGTTTTTCGCCCACCTCCTAAACGAATGTTGTTTGCTGCTGTTATTGGTAGCGGCATACAAGTATTCCTGATGGCCCTCATTACGATTTGTAAGCTAACTGTAACAAGCATTGTTTCAATATTAGTGTTTGTGGAAGCAAAAGAATACATCTCTAATCAAATATAATTTAAATTAAAGTGTGTTAAAAAAAAACATCTATACTAAATGCACATGAAAGTATGTTTGATGTATAAAAAATATATGAAAATGCAATTTCTTAAATTTTTATCTGTCCGTTTGTTCTGGCTAATCTCCGAAACGTTTGACGGGACTTTCACAAGTAAATAGTTGTTGTTATATAGAGTAACTTAGGGTTCTCTTACTTTAGAAAAGATAATCAAGGTTCCACGCAAAAATTAAACATCTTTAAATTGTGACTAAATGGCATTGTGCCGTTTTACGAGTCTGACGCGGACTAATTAGCGGGCACCAGCTTTTAGCAACAAAACTTCAAATATTTTAATTATCATAATCTGTGAAAAACCAAAGTGATGTATTTATTAAGCACTGCGCTGTTTTTTAACCATTCTTTATCAGTGCCAGTGATAATATCATAAATTAAAATTGTAATAATCAAACATTGCTATTATACCAACATTAGCACTTTGCTTCATTAGGAAATTAATTTTAATCACAAATGTTAGAAGTGTTTTATTCAATAGCTTTTCCTTGTTATTCATATTGATATTCAAATAATAGGTTATACATATTTTTCAGTTATCGCCATGCTCGGCATGCTGTCACCGGCCAGCCGCGGTGCGTTAATGACTGCAGCTATATTTCTTTATGTATTCATGGGTCTCATTGCGGGCTACTACTCTGCGCGATTATACAATACTATGAAGGGAAAACAATGGAAGCAAGCTGCATTTCTGACGGCGACAATATATCCAGCAATTGTTTTTGGCACATGTTTCTTTTTAAACTTTTTCATCATGGGTAAACATTCCAGTGGTGCAGTACCGTTTTCGACTATGATGGCTTTATTATGCCTTTGGTTCTGCATATCATTGCCATTAGTATACTTGGGATATTATTTCGGGTGTCGGAAACAACCTTTCCAACATCCAGTAAGAACTAATTTTATTCCAAGAAAAGTCCCTGAACAAGTCTGGTACATGAATATGTTTATTTGGTAAGACTTAGTAATATATAGTACGGCCGAAATATATCTTGAACGCTCAGAACTTGCAACCGAACTCCACAGTAATTCTTTTAGAGAATCATAAAGTGAATTGCGTATTTTTTCGACTACCTACTTATACGCGATAGTTCGGAACGCCAAGTTCATAGTGGCCAACATATTTTGGCCATACTGTACTTACACATATTAATGTATGATTAATTTAAGCATGCACAGTACAAAAATTACTTGTTGATGAAATAAAATTATCACTGAGAGTTGTATTTCAACGACGAGTTGTAGTGACGACACGGTTAGCGCAGTGGTTGAGCAATTGGCTGCTGCGCTGCGGATCGCGGGTTCGATCCCCGTACGGAACAAATATTTGTATGGCCTACAGATAGATGTTCCGGGTCTGGGTGTGTATGTGAGTTTATAATTATGTTTGTGAGCAAACCCACGATACAAAAGTAATTCCTAGTGTTTTTTTTAGTACACCATGAACTGTTAGTTCTTGATTATTTAGAGATGCCTCATTAAATAATTACAATATCAACAACATTAACTTTAACTTGTAATAGTTTCATCATAGCAGCCAAATTCCATCTTGTTTTTCACAATCTTGTCAATTAATATATTAGTGGATATTTTTTCTTTTACTGTTTAGCTGTAATAATATACCGCATTAAAAACTTGTTTCAGCATTTTGATGGCTGGCATATTACCATTTGGAGCTGTATTCATTGAATTGTTTTTCATTTTTAATGCACTGTGGGAGAACCAATTTTATTATCTCTTCGGATTTTTATTCCTTGTATTTTGTATATTAGTGGTGTCAGTATCACAAATATCAATCGTTATGGTATATTTTCAACTTTGCGGAGAGGTAATATGTTCTTCTATTTTGATATAATAATATGATTTTTCGAAAAAAAAATTAGATACTTTCAATTTGGTATTTATTGTTGCTTTCTGTGGTTTACAGGATTATCATTGGTGGTGGAAGAGTTTTATCGTCTCAGGAGGTTCTGCTGTATATATTTTAATATACTCAATATTTTACTTTTTCACTAAGTTGGAAATCACAGAGTTTATACCGACACTGCTTTATATTGGATATACAGGTAATTCATTTTTTTTTAAATTTCAACAAATAGACACAATTTGTTCAGTTTTTATGTCAATATTAAAGCTTAATCTTGACCAAGGACCCATGCGGCTGTTAGACTCGTGGCTAAGTAAGCCATTGTCTCATAGCATAAGTGGAATAATATGGACTGTTTTTCGTATGTTCAAACTTAAATTGCTCTAAAAGACTTGACCCTTATTAGAATTAACAAGATCGATTGGCATCAAATAAAAAAACAAAAACCCGACTACGACAAAAAAAAACGACGCTGAAAAAGTATGAAACGAGATTTTCAGGATTCTGAATTAAACTTCTACTGGAGAAACAAAAACAGAACGAAAAGAAAAGCCGTAGTCACACGTTATGTAGGTACCAACCCAACCGTAACACGTCGTGTGACTGCGGCTTTTATTTTTGTTCTGTTCTTATTTCTCGAGGTTACTCGAGATGTTTATTTCAGCATTCTTAAAATCTTGTTTCATACTTTTTCAGCGTCACATTATCAAAATAATCGATTTTATTGTTTTTCGGCGTTCTTGATCTTATTTTTGTAAAGATTCAATCAATAATAGTGAAATTTACGTATGTAATAGGTAAGTTTCCAATCAACTATGTTAAAGTGTGTGTATTAACTCGTAATTAACAAATATTTGAGTAGGTCAAATCGGTTTGCGTATGTAGTAAGTAGGTAGTGAGTGTTATTTTAAAAATTGAGTCTTGGGTCAAAACCGTACGGGGCAAAACCGGCCACTATACGATTTTGACCCGCATGAATGAATATAAACTTTCTTTTTTTATTTTAGGTGTAGTTAAAATGCCGCGTAATTATAAAAGGACTATTTCTAGACAAGAATGGGATCTGGATAACATGAAAAAAGCCGTTCAATTCGTATTTGTACAATGGGTTACTTAAAGCTGCCAAAACTTTGAGGTTTTTTTTTAAGTGGGAAAATCATCTAATGACATCTCCCGCTCTTTGGCGGTGCGAAAGGGTGTGTCAGACTTTTTCAGTAGGTTTCGACCCTGCCCCTACGATTTGCTGACATCTCCTTGAGGCGCGCGTGGAACAGTACGCGCCGTCAACGGCTTGCCCGGAAATCGGGATCAGGATCCCAGCGCCTAGGGCGTGAGGGCCATTACCTCGCGCGTGCTCGTGAGGCCTCCTCCTTTGCTAGCATTCCTGCTTCGCCGAAGGAGGAGAGCGCCTAGGCTGCCACTCCTCCTCGCTTCGGACCATGGCCTGTACCAAGGCCTGGCGCGAGATATGATTTAGATGATTTTGTATGTATGGGTTGCCTTGCTTCTAGATCATTTTTGGGGCAATTTCGTATATGATCTAGAACAATCGTGGACTACTGTTTTGGCCATGTGTCGGGGTAAAACCGTAATTAGAAGATGTATAATAATTTTTGGTTTTTATTGTTTTTAATTATTGATTGATTTTAATTATTCCAAATATGTTCAAGTAATTATGTTCCTTAGGAGACTGACTAATTATAATTGTTAAGAAGATAAATTAGTGTTTTGAGATGAAAAACCTACAACCCTAAACCCTTAGCTATACGGTTTTGACCCGGTTTCCCATACGTATACCTACGACTTTCTTCTGTCAAAAACCTCTGTGTTATTGGTTTAATAGCTTTCGTTTTGGAAATTTTCTCTTGTAGCCGCCCTGAGAAGAAAAATTTTCGTGAGATAAAATTTCTCACGTGAAAGTGATTGAAACAAAAATAGACATCCCATTCACTTGCAGTTTTAAGTCCGTATACTTACAACATCAATTTTGCATACCGCTTGGGCGCTTGAGACGTATTGTTTCCACTGTAGAACTCATATTAGAAAATAAAATAATGTGAATTTTATTAGATTTCATACAAAAATGGTTATAAATACAGCGATATTACAGAAAAAAACAAAACACAAAGAAACCAAAAAATACCTAATTTCGAAAAAAGAATAACGTACCTTTAATAAAGTTTATTTGAACTTATAATTCAAAGTCAATCCAAAGATATAACACTTCAAAGCAACCCGTTTTAAAATTTAAAAAACGGCAATTTCATAGGTAAAGACCTATTATATTTATCATTTTTGACATCGAATTTTTTGACCACTTGAGGGCGCTACGTTGAATTTTGATGATATTTTTGATAAATACAAGTGAAGCTCTTTCAAATGATATCAAACTATACCCGGTGTATTTATCTTTACGTTTTTTTTAAAAAAAAACTTCACTTTTTATCCGCTAGAGGGCGTCACTTTAAAGGGCATTTACGCAATGCCCTGTTCCCACCCACCAACAAATTTGAAACAGGTTTCAGAGGTTTTAGGACAAAGCGTCGAGTTGAATAGAGTTTTTTTTATTACGGCGACACCTCAAAAATGGGGTTTAGGTTTTATAAAATATTTTGCCGACTTCCTTTTTGTTTTTTCAATATTGGTGATTGCAAGTTAGCATTCAGAAATATTGTATAATTTTCTGAGAACGATTGAAGCAAATGTTAGTTTGTGGAAGATTATGCGCTTGGTGAGAACATCTCTTTTCTACGCGTGACGTCACACTGCACTTTGTGCATCCCTTTTCTGTTACTTGACAGTTTCCCCTTCCACCAGATTTGAAAAGTTTCCAACTTTCTGATTTTAAACCAAACCGGCCCGAAACAGGATTTTCTATCGTAACCGAATCTTCGGTAACTGTCTCATTTTGGGCTCAAACCAAAACTGTTTGTTGCTGAGATTAAACTTTTTTTTATGTTACTTTTATTTTTCGTACACATAATAACTAAAAAATGAGTCTTGTACAGAATTATTCAAAAATGTACAATCTACTCCGTTTTCATGTAACTGCAATTTACTTACTAGTTCCTACTACAACTGCCTTTACTTCCTTATCTCGAGATTTGACCTTCTATGAAAAAAAAAGAAACAGGAGATAATAAAGGATAAACTAATTACTTTAAAGTATATTATAACATGATACACCTGCTGAATGTTTCACAAAACAATTATTGGAAATTGAAAATGGCAATCGATGCAATGTATCACATTGTCAATTTTTAGTGTTCTGTACCTCAAAAGGAAAAAAAACGGAACCCTTAGAGGATCACTTTGTTGTCCGTGTATCTATCTGTCAAGGCCCTTTATCTTGGGAAGGCGTGGAGATATCGAGTTGAAATTAAAACCATATACTCAGGTCTGCTGCCCCTTGTAGCTGTGAAAAAAAATCAACTTCTGAGTTAACGAAAAAAAAAGATACGGCCGTTTATGTTGCAAAAAACGTGTATTTCGACACTCTCAAGGGAATTAAAATTCATAGGCTACTTCTCGTTGATCTAGAATCCTGAAATTTGGCATGAAGCAAGATCTCATAGCACAAATATAAGAAAAAAAATCTGAAAACTGTAAATTTGTAGTTACGTCACATAATAAATAAAACTTTTTTTGCGATTCGGAAAAATCTTCGTAACTCAATTCGGGAATTGAACTGTTTTCATAAATAAGTTTGTACGGAACCCTCAGTGCGCGAGTCCGATTCGCACTTGTCCGGTTTTTTTTTGTAAAATTGCAACAAGCCCAGACGATTTCATTCAATTTCTTTTTCTAAAATACCACACAGAACTACAGAAATCATCTGTGGCTCAGTGGACGTGACAATTATTTTAGCAGGTTATATCGATACCTCGCTATTAGCATAAAGTCCTAAAATATTTTTTGAGTAATATTGTATTACAAAAAAAAAAGAAATCTTATCACATCCAACGTCTAGAGGCTCAATAGTCGATGGATGGGAACTTGAGATAATAAGTTTTTGTTATTATTGCAGGTCTCATGGTGTTGACATTTTGGCTTCTAACTGGCACCATAGGATTCTTCGCAGCATACACATTTATAAGAAAAATCTATGCAGCTGTAAAGATTGACTAATTTTATAATTTAGCCATTAGGTACTATTTTATTTAAGTTTGTATAAGAGTGACGAATGAATTGAACAAAGATCTTTTGCTGATTTAAATTGTGCATATGTTTTGTGTAAATAGGTATGTAGTTAAAATTGCATTTTCGAACTCAATTTTAGTTGAATGTTGAATAAGATTGATTTTGTATTATTTTGAATTTTAAGATTCTTATTTATATCAACGTAGAAAAACACTGCCTGCTTTCTATATGAACTTAATTAATCTATTCCAGTTGTATGTACCTACTTTTTTAGCTTTATATTATTGATAGGCTCACGTTTGACCACTATCGCTTGGTGGTAAGAGATAGGTGCCTAATCCTTCCGTAGACACTGTACCAAATGGTTAATATTATTAATGGTTTAGGCTCTCTTGATCATCAAGTCATATCATTGAGTCGTTTTATTTTTATTTAACTCTCATTATTATTTTAAACACACATAGTATATATTAATAAATCTCTTTATAATGTTTAAAATCTTACCTATAAGTGCTACCCAAAACATGAAAATTACAAGAAATGAAAAGGTCGTTTTATTAATGCATTACTGTGAGATCGTATTACAATATTTTTTTTACTTACTGTATAAAAGAAATATCGTAATACTGCATCATTGAAGCTGAGAACTTCGCTGAGGTCATGTGTATACTTCACTTTGCGGTACTGCATATATGCGGCCGGTTAGAAACGTTTTAGGGCCGACGCTGCGTTAAACGGGTGTATACAAAAGTGCTCCGTCGCGGTGACACACGCGGGCAGCCGCGTCCCGCGCCCCTTTTGTTACTAATAATACATAGTTCCCCATCAACAGGACTACATGCACACCGTTAAAGTTGAAATAGAAACACTGCGCAGGTAATAATCCGGTTTCCGCTACGGGGACCGTAGCACACGAAACACGCGCGACGTCACGCGACGGGTGCCCGCGCGTGCGCCCGCTTATCACAGCGTTGGCCCTTAGTAGGTATGCTGAAAAATATAGATAATAAAATGTTCCTAACCAGACACACTACGCGTGTGGCGTGTAGACAATAATAATAAAATGTTTTATTAGCAAAAGCAAAAGTTATATTCGTTTGTACAAAATGGTGGTATCTATTTATAGCAATTATTTATATCCTCACGCCTTAGTCACCGGGAACCCGACCCGACTTCCAGCAACCGCAGGCGTGGGTTTGCGGGGGACGAGCAATCAGAAGCTCGCTGTCCGGCCGTCCGGACCGAGCCCGAGTCGTCGACGGCGCGTAGTGTTCCACGCGCGCCTCAATGCCAGCAAAACCATAGGGGCCTAGCAGGGCCGAAGCCTACTGGGACCATGGGTCGATTTCTGAAAGGGAAACCCGTGGTCCTAGAACGCAATAGCAACTGAAGGAACATAGGTGTGGGTTTAGTCCAAAGAGTATAGTAAATAGTTTAGTCAGTAAAAGTCTGACTTGTCCTAGAGTGGAAGAAGTGATGAGATGATTTGCCACCTGAAAAAAAAACAACTAACCATAGTACATTCAATCTATCCAATATTTTCAGCACAAATATGGCTGCAGAGATAAAACTACTATGAGAAATAAAGAAGACTGCAAATGCAAGGAACTTACTTCCGCTTAGGCTTCCTTGCTTAATACTTCACTATCAAGTCATGCCAATAATACGTCTAGTTGCCAGTAGCCCTACATATTTTAATTTTATTTAGAATGTTTTTGCATTCTAAATAAAATTTGAATGTTTTTGCATTCTAAATAAAATTTGAATGTTTTTAACTGCAACCGAGCCATGGGCACCAGGAAAGGAGACACTTGCACCCCATGTCTCCTTTTTTGGTGTCCATGGTTCGGTACCGCTTTTCACCTTAGATTGGTTTATTTATTCATCGGTACAATCTAGCAATAATGTTCCGATATCAACTATCTCCAGGGGGCTTACCATGACCTGTTATAGCAGGACTGAAGTTGAACTGCCCGGCATTTTTGTACTATGACTTCGTTATAGCAGGCCTGTAACTGGCCTGCTAAGTGACGTTTACGAAATCCGCTCAAGATTCGTTCACCTTTTTTTTCGTATAGACTTTTCGTACTATGGCTTGCTATTAGACGTGTATTTGACAGCAGATGACCGTCTTTTGAGTGTCTGTAATGTCAAAATAAGTGATCTTCAAAAAGTTACTATTTAGAAGCTGAGTTAGAAGCACAATCAAAATTGTTTTGAGACGTAGATTGGTATTCCTTTAGAACTGTCATGGTACGATTTTTAGCGATTCAGAAGCAGGCCTGCTTACGAAAGGAAATTGAGTCACTGGGAATTGAACGTTTCCATATGAGGTCATGGTAAGCCTCCAGAGCTATTACTGAGTGTTACCATTTCTTTTCATTTAGCATCAGTCTATAAAAAATTGCTAACTAACTCGGGCCTAATAAAAAATTGCTAACTAAATGACAAATGATGACTATGATACTCGTAGCATAGTCATCATTTGTCATTTAGTTATCTTTTTTGTTGGTCTGAGTTAGTTAGCAATTTTTTCTGTGTCTCACTGGGACGCCATAGCGGTGCTGCCAGTTCACGCAGCTAACCGAATGCATGCAACTCAATGGTGTGTACCTCATCAAGAACTCATCAGGCCACTGTTGGTCACGCAATCAACCATTATAATATTTTGTTGACGTCATGAATGGCCTGCAGTGCTATTCTGAAAAGTTTATTTGCGAAATCACTTCTGAATCCGCAGTGAAATCATGGTGAAATTAAAGTTTCGTATTCTGAAATGGAGTGAATTCGACACTGGCGCCACCGAGTGATGATCAAAGTGAGAGGAACTAAAACGGTTGAGTATTTTGAAATTTATCTACAAAGTCTATAGGATTTGGTATTCTGAAATACAATTCGCTGAGTGTGACATTCGAGATGATTTGTGAAATGATTTTCGAAATGATTTACCATTTACAGAATAGCACGGCTGGTTACGCCACCACGGCGTCCCAGTGAGGTTGAGGTGAGGAGCGGCGAGCAATAAGGGGTTGGCGAGCGGTCACAGGGCTTAGACTATAGATAAAATAACCGATTTAAATTAAAAATAAATCGTCTATACGGTTGAAAACTCGCCTATAAAAATAAAGAACTGTGTGTTTTACAAACACTTCATTATGGCCACAATCTTTGGTCACCTGACTCCATGTTTCGTTTCAATTAGTTTACAGAAACGTCGTCATTCGGAGTAACGATGTCAACGAGTGTGAGTTTGGTTTTAAACCGAATCAAATTGTTTATTTAAATCGTTTGAATACAATGAAAAAAATCTTTATACCAACACTATTTGTACCAACACAGAGTTTTTAACTTATCAATAGTTTTTATAATTTAGGTAGGTAATACCTACGTTTGGTCGGACGGACCAACTAGAACTAAACCCGCTAAGAATATAATTATATCAGTATATCACACTTTAAAAAAATCTACTCATTTTATAGGTACTTCATTATATCCCTACCGGTAAAATCAAGAAAATGGTTTATTTAGGTTCTGTGTAGTCACATACAGTCAAATGGGGTGAATAGAAACTCAGGGGTGAATAGAAACAAAACTTCAAAGGGTATTTTCACGATATTTGGAATGTTTTTTTGCAGCATTTAACAATGTCAATTTATTAAGGAATTGTTGTTCTAAAAAGTCGATGCTTTGTTAGAAGCCGATAATATAGTATCAAAGTGAAAAACCAAACCAAAGTTTTGTTTCTATTCACCCCGTTTTACGTACTATTGCATATGTGAACGCACCTTAGATTAGTGTTGGTGTTGCATGTTAATATTTAAGACAATATTGTTAAGTGGCAACACGAGGCGAGGATTTTTTGCGGGGCACTACCCTTAGCGTCTATCGCCCTGCCTATCAACCGTCGCGAAACACGGACTAGATTATTTATATTGTTATTAGTCCGATCTCCCACAACTAGTTACAATTGGTTACACTGACTTGCTATTGTTTGTAACTACAATGTTTAGAAAATACATTTTAAATACTGCAAGTTGGATTTTCACTTCTGGCTCCAAACATCATCTCGTCGCAAGACACATGAGACAGGCACGATATCTGCCATCCACGTCCCCAAAGTTCTAAACAGCTTTTTTTTCTTTTTTATACCATTTGGTTTAATTGGTTTTAAACCGGCTTTACATCTATAGCTTAGCTTCTTTTTTCGAAGTAGGCCTACTGCTATGCCGTGGCCCATAAAAACGGGCCTGTCCTTCGGTTGCCTAGGTCAAGCGTGTCGGGTTTTTAGCGCGTGCAACCGAGCTCATGTTATACGATGTTATATATGGGTTGCTTGTATGTGTGTGCACCTACTGTAGTGTAACATGAATGAACGAACACGTTTAACAGTTAAAATGGAATAGTGCCGGTGCACGATGTTGACATGGATTTTGCTGTGTTGTCCTCTACCCTTTCTTTCATCATTGGTTGTCCTTAGCTTTTTTTTAATAGTGAATGACACTGACACTGACAGACCATCTTCCGGACCGGTGAAGTGTCATCTTAATGTCAAAAATGACCGGAAAACCGAAATGTCATTAGGCGCATTGATAAAATAAATATTTATTTTTACATAAAAACGTAGTATTTTCTACGTAATTAATATTAAGTTTCTAAATTTCTATGTACAAAATGGAAACCAAAGTAGCAATAGTAACGGGAGGCAACAGAGGCATAGGATTTGAAATAGTGAAAGGGCTTTGCCAAAAGTTTGATGGTGCTGTGTATCTTACGGCTAGAAACGAAGACAGAGGACGAGAAGCCGTAAAGAAATTACAAGACTTAGGCCTGCAGCCCCTATTCCACGTATTGGACGTCACATGCGAGAAAAGTATTCAAGACTTAGCTACACATATTTCAACACATCACTCTAGAATTGATGTTTTGGTAAACAACGCCGGCATCCTAGACTTCGATAAGGCTATCTCATCACACGAAGACGCTAAGAGACTCATTGATACGAATTTTATGAGTTTGTTGTCAATATCTAAGATATTATACCCCCTACTTTCAAACACAGCCAGAATAATAAACATTAGCAGTGATTGGGGATTATTATCGAATGTACGTAAACAAGTATGGCTAGACACGTTGGTTAAAGAAGATCTTACAGTTGAAGAAATCTTAGAGTTTGTAAATGAATTTCTGCAAGCAGCTAAAAATGGTAAAAGTTCTTTTGTTTCAATTGCGGGTCATTTTGGAGATTATAAAGTGTCTAAAGTGGCTATGTCAGCATTAACATTTGTCCAGCAGCGGCAGTTCCTTGAACAAGGCAAAGACATTTCTATAAACTGTGTCCACCCAGGATTTGTAATGACTGATATGACCAAAGGCATGGGTGACTTCACTCCAGAGCGAGGGGCTCGAGCTCCTCTGTACTTGGCATTAGAAGCACCACAGTCACTAAAAGGAGCATTCATATGGCATGATTGTCATCATGTCAATTGGGATGACTAAGGGTGTAATGGCTTTTTAAATTGTTAGTGTTACAACCATGTTACTCCTGTGATATCAGTGTCACACGCACTTTAAACTAAAATACATGATTTCTCGCTAGTTTACATGTTTTTATTTGTTACATATTATTATACTATCGAAGCTATTGTGTATAATATGTACTTATATTTTCCTGCATGAAGGTTGTGAATCATTTACTTAACAGTACATATATAATTGTTGGCCTAATTGTGAATTAAGTAAATTCATTATACCCGTTCACTCTTAAAATGCTATCATCATTAACTTGACAGGATGATGTAAACTTATCTATTTGTTAGTAAAAAGTATTCACATTAAAACAAAGCAACTGTTTCCTTGATTTATTAAGTTTCTTTTTGTATTGTTCTCTCACTGTATTGCTTCAATTTTTTATTTTGATTTCAGTATTTTGAAATATAAGGTAGGCCTTTGCTTCACAGTAAACAATAGTAAAAGCTCATAGGAGAAATTTTTGATCATTTCATAATTTGTCTATGGGGCAAAAATTTTGTGATTCACTTAAGTGGTTGAATATTAAGAATAAAATGCTTGGTGTATATTTGTAATATTACTGTAATGTTATGAAATGTTGAAATCTTAATTTCTCAGCCAAGACAAAGCTAGGTTTTTAGAAAGTCTAGGTAACCCCATTTTGTACAATCCAAAGAAAAAAAGGACAAATATGTAAACATGAAAGACTGTAAAGCATAACATAATATTGTTATAACAATTTATTGTGTTTAGTAGGTATGTTTATATGAAACAAGTCAATGAACAAGTATAATAGTTGTATGATAACCTTTTGATAGCTTGTACAGTTGATAAAGTAATTCAGTGGGGTTGATGAATCAGTTCTGTACTTTAAATATTTATAGAGAATATTATTATGAATTAGATATTATTAAATGTCATTGAAAATGACAAGTTAAAAATGTGCTATTGTATTGCAATCATCTTTGAATCAATGCCGGTAGTAATCCCTAAATCATGAAACCTAATATCACCTTGTTGGACTGGAGTGTTTGTCAGGTACAAATACATACCTATGTGCCAAAAACCCATCACCAGTACCCAGATCCAGAAATTAATTTCCTAATAAGCACAGCAACAACCTTATTATTCTACTATGCAGTAAGTTATCATCTGTCAGTCAGGCTAGGTACCTACAATGTAGGTGGGTACATAGCAACTGCTCACATAGTTTCAGTGAATGTTATTGTACTGATTTCAAAATCACAAAATAAATGTATTTTCTATTCTGTGAGTTTTTATAATATAATTAGCTTTTGCCAGCGACTTCGCCCGCGCGAAAGTAGCTTTCTCCATACAAAATTTGGACCCCTTTCATCCTCTTAGAGTAGCTATTTTAGAAAATCCTTTTTAGTTTGATGATTTATGTAACCTACTTTTCCCCATATCATTCATCATCATTTCAGCCGTAAGACGTTCACTGTTTGACATAGGCCGCCCATAAGCGTCGCCACAACGACCGATCCTGTGCGTCTAGCATCCACCGCATTCCCGCGATTCTCACCAGGTCGTCGGTCCACCTTGTGGGAGGCCTTCCAACGCTGCGTTTTCCGGTGCGAGGTCGGCCATCCATATCATTAATCTAGGATTTCTTTCTATATTCTAATTGATGGAACGAACGCATATTTTATAGCAGAAAACAGGAATACATTGAAGAGCGCAAGACTACGTCATAATAACTAATCTACATGCCTTTAAGCGCAATCCCTTCATTGATTTGAGCTATGCGAGTGTGTGATCATCACATCTATCAGATCTCAGATCAGTCAATCAGTAATGGTTGCCTTTTGTGTAGGTATAGATAGATGATTCAAAGGTGAATGACACTATTTGTAGGTTCTGACTACATAGCGGTATACCATTTGTACCACACACAAACTATACTTAAATAATCAAGATAAAATAGGTAAGTATGTAATACGCAAGGGCGCACCCAGAGTTTGAGCGTTTGATTAGCGATGTGGCAAACAAAAGTAAGGAAGCTCCATAAGTTCTAATGCCCCGTTTACACGTGGGCCCAGCCTCTGCCAATCGTCATCACTAGTCATTCTGTAAACGGGGAAACCCCGTGTAAAACAATGACGATTGACCAAGACTTGGCCCACGTGTAAACGCACCATTAGAATTTATGAGGTAGTGTATTCCCAAGGCGGCGAAACCAAACCGAACCAAAACTAATACTAAACTGCCGGCAAATAATAGTAGGTACATTATAATAATTATAAGTGTGTAATGTTAGTGATTACCGTCGAGGCGGTATTTAGACCCGAGCCGTGGCGAGGGTCTTAAGAGAGCCAAGAACGGTAATCATTAATTACTCACGTGTATACGACGTTTTTCAATACACTTCACACTTGTGAAGAAAACAACAGTAAAACTAGTAAAATTTTCTGTGACATGGCGGTAAAAATCTGTTTTCATAAGCGCGCATATCGTTTTTTTTTATTTACCCTTAGAGGAAGGCTAAGGTATTTTGATCATACTGCCTAGTCTTACGTTCATGTTTTCTTGCGTGACAAGTTTTTACGATAATGTCTTTCGTAGTGACAATAGAATATGGATGTAACATTTTCTAATGATTTTGTAGTATTTAATTTTATTTAATTAATACAGCCACTGAACTTCACTGGAATAAAAAAAATCACGCCAAAAACCGCGCGCATCTTAAAATGGCGGCCATAGACCACAAAAAAAAACAAATTAAATTTGAATGTACGATTTATTTTCTAAATGTTTTTTTATTAAATAAATCGTTTGTACAAGTTAAATTTGTCCATTTTAACTTGTAAATTGGATGGAATAAGTAAGACACTAATTTATATACTACTGAATGCAATAACTTAATGGGAATTTTATTCGAATTCAAAATTTCTTTTGCGAACAAAGAGGTTGAACAAAAAGGTTTTAACTACATTATAGCACTAGTGCGTAATGGTAATCAAAATGTCACAGTTTGGTAACGAGAGCCATTATCACTTTCTGAGTGTGTTGAAAATATTTTTAATTATTTACTTTTCTTTCTTAAATGGGGCCCTGCACTCCGGCACAAAATATATAGATAGAGGTACAGAAGTCAATCTCATGTATGTACTTCACTTTTTATACCTACGCTCGGCGATCGTGATAACCCTCAGCGCGTGGCGCCCTATGTGTGCGTTGCTCGTGCGCGCTTTGTATGAAGATTGACTTCCTATTTTGTGACTCCGGTTAGTACAAAAGCTGAGAATATTGAATTAAAGAGCGAACTCGAAAATTGTAGTTTCTCATTTCGGGAATCTGGGTTTTATGTTTTGTTTTGAGTTTTCATACTGACTTCCGTTCTGAAGTAGGTAGGTACAATAATATGGGAATGCAGTCGAGTCGGGTCAGGAAAAGCTATGGAAGCGTTTTTCTGACAGTTCACATAAAATCAGTTAGGTTCAAATTCCGCAAAGAAAGAAGAGAATAATGATGCAATCTGAGAGAGAGTATCGGTCTCGAAAAAAAATTGACATTTTACATAACTACCCACGAAATAAATTGTTAATTTTGTTACTCATATACAAGTTTGCCCAGTACCTACACCGCGGATACTTATCACGTTATGACTCGACTAGTTGTTGAATCGCATTATAAGAACAATGCCGGGTACAACTCCGAGTTTAACCCGGCAGTGTTCTTATCGTTCTTTTAAAATGGGATTCAAATAAGAATAGGAACGCCCATATGACTTCTATCTGTCAAATGTTACTTTTTTTCTGTTTATCCCTTAGGGAAGGCTATAGTCGTTCAACCATATCGCCTAGTCTTTCGTTCATGTTTTCTTACGTATAAGTCTTCCGTATTCGAATATCATAGCTGTTTCTTTTTGTTTTATATTAGAATGCGGGAGTAACACATTCTAATGTTTTTGAAGTATTTGGCAGCAAATGTATCGTTCTCAGCAAACTTCGCTGAGGTAGCTAAAACTACAATAAAATTCTCAGCTCCATTTTACCGAGACCGCGCCTATTTCAATGATTCCACATATTATTCCAGTTGCGCAGACACTTGAGATACAAAACTACACCAATATTACATCACAATATCCACTAGGAATCAATTTGCGAATAATTACAACAGCCACTGAACTTCACTCGAAGAAATCCCGCCAAAAACTCCCTGTCAAATGTTACTTGAAATTGCAAAGAATAATTTGCGTATCAATAACGGTTTTTTTTACTTTGTTTAACCGAGTCTTAGTTAAATGTATCCAAGTGAAGAAAAAATGTTATTGTTTAATCTAAATTAGGTAATTATATTACTTATGAGCGTTCCTTTGATTATAACAAGTATATAATCAAAGGAGCGTTCACTCGAAATTACGCGCTATTTGGCCAAAAACCATGATTTTCAAACCCGTTTATATCCATTAATGATTTATTGTACTGTTAGGTCATATAGTATTTAAGAAGTATTGTATTGACTAAATACTACAATGTCACTCAAATTGATTAGATTAAAAGTCATGAACTGATGAGTTTACTTCTTTGAAATACTTTTAAGGACTTAATAATCAATCTGTGTGTACTTATTGCATAATATGAATTTATTTGTAATTTATTAGTGAAATGTCAAATGACGTATTGTCAACGAGTCATGCACTTTGAACTAATACTAATAAATCTTTGAAATGTTTTAAGGACTTAATAATTAATTTGTATGTATAAATCGTGTAATATAAATTTATTTGTAATTTATTACTTTGTCAAAGCATTTAATCAATGTATTATTTATTGGTTGCTCAATTGACTAACGCTACCTCATGGTGGGGACTATGAGGTGGGACGTTACCTACACTTAGCAGCCATAAGGGGCATTCGTTGTGTGGCACTGGCAGAAGTAGGAAGTCTAATTTGTACTGTGTTATACTGTAAGACTGTAACTGTGTCATAGTAATAAAAGTGAAGTTTGTGTTACGTTACGTGTTTTATTTCCTGACCAATAGGTCAGAAGTGGGATATTCGAGAAAATTCCACATTTTCTTGTCACGTCCACGGCTCGGAAAAGCGTAAGTAACGCACTTTTCCACTTTTTTTTTGGGGTTTAAATAAGGTAACTAGTTACGTTTATTTATTTCTGTTTGAATATTTTTCGTTACTACTTATAATAAATAGCATCTGAATTGATTTCTTATTAGAAACTGTTCTGGTTGAACAAAACGTGTTGGGTTTAAGATAGTTTAAAACTATTGTTCAGTTAAGACCATGGGAAATCGTATTAAACTTATCAAATTGTTTAAAAATAACGGTCTTATCTACAAAATTTTATTAGGGTAAAGGTGAGTGTATTTTTCTTTTCTCTTTTTTTTTTACTGGATATTATGGAACAGGAAATCAAGGACAAATGAGTAATTGGATCAGTATAAAAAAAAAACCGAAGTTTAGGTTTCTAGATAGAAAGGCTTGATTTTGAATTTTTGACTAAACTATTTTATTTTATTTTTTCGTAATTTTTTTTACTATTTTTCAAATTGCATATACCCACTCAAATTTATTCATTTTGCTAGGCAGCTTATGTATTACCACATTAGTGGAGGCTGCAAGTACGAATATTGAACGAAGAATCCGGGTTCGATTCCCGAGTCGGACGAACATTATCTATTCTTACTGGCAGTTAGGATCACATGGAATTTAATTAATTCAGGATGTGTTGTCGTCATGATGTGTGACGATTATGCACAGATGTTTTGACATGAGTATTAAACTCTTATTTAAATTTTTAGATTTCTTGAGATGGACGGATATGAAGGAAACACCCGAGGTAAAGGGTCTGATGAACTGGAAACCCGAGGTAGAGGGTCTGATGTACAGCAAACCCGAGGTAAAGGGTCTAATGAACAGGCAACCCGAGGTAAGGGCCCTGTTGGAAAACAAACCCGAGGTAAAGGGTCTAATGAACAGGCAACCCGAGGTAAGGGCCCTGTTGGAAAACAAACCCGTGGTAAAGGGTTAAGGAATTCTTGTGATGTGGTCAGACGAGGGGAAGGTCTGGCACATGCACAGGGAGGAAAACCCGAGGTTACGGGAGAAAATCAGGTTATGGACAATCTGAGTTTTGAACGAAGTGCACAAAGCTCGAGGCAAGAGCATGAGCACACAAACTCTGACGATAACCAAAGCATTATTCTAGGAACAAATGATCAAACAGAAGATGAGGACTGGGACGAAAGAAGGCAGGAACGGAGAACGAATGGTTCAAAAGGATCATTACGGAGAAGGAGGAAGCGCTATTACTCCACCTCATCGGATTCAGAAGGTGAGGCGCTACCACTGAAAAGAACAAGAGGAGAAGAAAATAATGACTCTAATAACAGGTTGATGGAAAAATTTCTAACTATTTTGGAAAAATTCAAAGGTTCTGACAAACCTAAAATAGCTTTTAACACAAATGTGATACCGGAGTTCGACCCTTTGTCAAAAGAGCAAACCATATTGACTTGGTTAACAAAAGTTGAGGAATGTGCCGAAATTTACGGTTGGGAGGAAAGGGAAATAATACATTACTCTTTGCCTAAATTAACTGGTGTAGCGAAGACATGGTATCAGGGTCTAACTTCGATATTGCATACATGGTCAGAATGGAAAAGAAAACTGATTGAATCTTTTCCATGTAGGGAAGATTACGCAGAGTTTTTAACTGAAATGTTAGCCAAAAAAGCCAAATATGGAGAATCCCTAGAGCATTATTACTACGCAAAGGTAAACCTTCTCAACAGGTGTAAAATACATGGCAGGCAAGCCGTAGACTGTCTCTTATATGGAATAGAAGATCGTGCGGTGAAGGTTGGCGCTCAGGCAGCTCAGTTCAACGAGCCAGAACAGGTATTAAAATATTTTAGGACAGTCAAAAGCGGTCCAATCAGGGATACTCATGATTCTACGCGGAAATCAAATGATCGACGATTTGGAAGCAACCCAAATCGAACGGGCCCTCCTAAAACAGGTATGAATATCAATACTAATATTAAATGTTTTAATTGCAATGAGATTGGTCATCCAAGTTTTAAATGTGAGAAAGCTCCAGTAAAATGCGCCAATTGTGACCGGCTTGGCCATCAAACCGCCAACTGTCTTCGGAATAAGAAGACCACCAAGGAAGTTGATAAAAACCAAACACCAGGTAACGATCAAACTCAAAAACAGGTTTCAGAAGTCACAACTGAAGATATCGGTTTAAGCAAGTACGTGTTAGACATCAAGGTAAATGATTTAGCTATCTCGTGTCACATTGATCTGGGTAGTCAATGTTCCCTTATCAAGGTGAGTTATGCAAATTCATTAAATCTTCAAATTACTACTCGCTCGAACTTGCCGGTACTGAGAGGCATAGGTGGTAACTTGATACATCCCTTAGGAGTCGCTGTGTCTTCCGTCGAAGTTCAAGGTCTGCGGGAAATAGTAGATTTATACGTAGTAGAGGATTATGTGCTAGTACATCCCGTTTTATTAGGACATTCATTCACTGAGAGGCCTGATATATTAATTATTAAAACGCCAAATGAAATTAAATTCCAAAGACTACCGCCTAATAAATTAGAGGTACTGGTGTCTACTGATTCTAAAATTCCTGGTAATGTTTTACGAGCAATCAAAGTTTATACGCATACAAAATTGGATTGTGATATTTACGTAAATGGTAGTTTACGGGGTACTGAGGGTTGTGAGTATTATTTACTTCCCGGACAGTACGAAATCAAAAACGGGAGAGGAGCAGTCTTGATCTATAATATATCAGAGACCTCTTTGCACATCACTAAAGGTACATTGTTAACCCGATCCCTACGTAGAAACCCTGTTCCATTGGGTAAAACCCTGAATGCGTTCAGCGTAACGTTTAACGACGCTGAAATGGAAACTTCGGTAAACTGGAATCCTAGTTTAAACGGAGATCAGTGCCGGGAACTGAAAGGGTTGCTTTCCAAATATAGTACTTGCTTTTCTAGTGGGCTACATGACTTGGGTTACACACCTGTCACAGAAATGACCATTGAGTTCAAAGACAACGACCCAGTGGTTTATCGCCCTTATCGCATGTCATTTTCTGAAAGGTCGTTGGTAAGAGATATGATCCAGGAGATGCTGGACAATAATATAATACGAGAATCATCGTCGCCCTATGCGAGCCCGATCGTCATGGTTCAGAAAAAAACAGGCGATAAGCGACTGTGCGTCGATTACAGGGCGCTTAATAGAAAAACCAAAAGGGACCACTACCCATTACCTAGGGTGGAAGACCAACTGGATCTCCTTGCAGGTAATGCTTTGTTTACGTCCTTAGATCTAGCATCTGGGTATTATCAGATCCCGGTATGTGAAGAATCACGTCCTAAAACTGCCTTTGTGACTCCTGATGGGCAATATGAGTATAATCGCATGCCTTTTGGTCTAGTCAATGCGCCATCGGTTTTCCAGCGCACCATCAATAAAATATTAATGGAAGCCAAAATAAAATATGCGATTATATACATGGATGATATTCTCATTCCATCCAAAGATTTCAGGGAGGGGATGCAACGGCTGGAAGAGGTACTACAGCTACTAAAAAAAGGTGGGTTAACCTTAAAACTTAGCAAATGCCATTTCTTTCTAGATTCTATAGATTTTCTCGGTTTCGACGTCAGCGCTAATGGTATCAGGCCGGGCAGCAGAAAAACTGACGCCGTCTCTAATTTTCCAACGCCTAAAAATCAGCACGATGTTCGGCAGTTTCTTGGACTTTCTGGGTTTTTCAGGCGGTTCATCAAAGGTTATGCTGTAATTACAGCACCCTTGACTGATCTACTTAGAAAAAATACAAAGTGGATCTGGAATAATGAACAAGAAAAGGCATTCGCTAAGGTAAAGGAGTTGCTAGTAAGTCGACCGATACTTGCTTTATATGAACCAAAATCAGAGACGGAGCTACACACAGACGCCTGTAAGGACGGTTTGGCAGGTATATTACTTCAACGCAATGCGACCGGTGTATTGCAACCGGTATCATACTTCAGCCGCAAAACAAATATTGACGAACGTAAGATGCATTCTTATGAACTCGAAACTCTGGCAGTGATCGCCTCATTAAATCGCTTTAGAGTTTATTTGGTGGGCATACCTTTTAAAATATTGACCGATTGCAATGCACTTAGATCGACGCTAGTAAAACGAGACATCATACCTCGAATTGCACGTTGGTGGGTTTTACTACAAGAGTATGACTGTACCATAGAATATCGTCCCGGTGCTCGAATGGCTCACGCAGATGCACTCAGCAGGAATCCAGTGGATAACCCGGTAAGTGAACCACATATTTTGGACATCTTACCGATACAGCAATTTGACCAAAACTGGATCTCAACTGTACAATCAGCTGATGATGAAATTAAGAAAATTAAAGAAATTCTTTTGGACCCCTCTATCGAGGAAACTATCGAGGTACGTAAAAACTATAAGCTAAAGAACGATCGAGTTTTTCGCGTTGTAGGGGATGATCTGAAATGGTTGGTTCCATGAGGTGTGCGCTGGCAGATTCTGAAGATGAATCACGACGATGTTGGTCATTGCGGTTTCGAGAAGACATTACATCGCATTAAGGAACACTACTGGTTCAGGAAAATGCGCAGGTTTGTAAAAAAATATGTCTCTTCTTGTTTGGAGTGTGCTCACCACAAAGCTCCAGGTGGTAAAAGGGAAGGTGAGTTACATCCTATCGAGAAGGTCAGTACCCCTTTTCATACCATTCACGCCGATCACCTAGGGCCGTTTGTAAAAAGCAAAGCAGGCAACTGTTACTTACTGGTAATTGTAGACGGATTTACAAAATATGTAACCATAAATCCGGTTAGAAATACTAAATCTGCAACTTCAGTAAGGGTTATGAAGCAATTCGTAAGTTACTTCGGAGTTCCAGCTCGTCTTATCACTGATAAAGGCACTAGCTTTACCAGTAAACACTTCCAGGATTTTGTTAAAACCTATGGCATAAAGCACATCCAAAATGCCGTTGCTACTCCAAGAGCGAATGGGCAAGTAGAGAGATACAACAGAACAATTTTAAATGCTTTATCAACCTCTAGCCATGGAGGAGATGAAAAGTCATGGGATGATCACATTTCCGACATACAGGTAGGTATTAATACAACAAAACATAAAACGACTCAAAAGAGCCCGTCGGAATTGTTATTCGGTTTTAATGTGACCAGCAGAACTGAAGGTAAGTTAAATGAAGTAATCAAAGAAACTCTCAATAGGATCCCTGTGGCAGAATTGGACGAGTTAAGACAAAATGTGAGTGAAAAGATAAGGCAGCAACAAGTAAGAGACTCTGATAATTATAATAAACACAGGAAAACCGCAACCCAGTATAAAGAGGGAGATTTAGTACGGGTCGAGAGACAAGTGCCGCATGACGGTAAGTCACAAAAACTTACCGTAAAGTATCAGGGTCCCTATCGCGTAGTAAAAATACTCCCTAATGATAGGTTTCTGGTCGAGGACACACCTTTAACTCGTAAGCATGGGCGTAAATATGAGGGGATTGTAGCAGTGGATAAAATTCAACCATGGATGAATTTCAACAGGGACTTGGAATCTGATTCATCAGAGAATGATTCTTGTGCCAGT
The DNA here is from genome assembly GCA_905147345.3 of Mythimna impura. Taxonomy (NCBI): domain Eukaryota; kingdom Metazoa; phylum Arthropoda; class Insecta; order Lepidoptera; family Noctuidae; genus Mythimna; species Mythimna impura. The sequence goes on along the minus strand of LR990348.1, from coordinate 11,596,504 downwards.
GAATACGAACAGACATGTGTCCTAGACAAGAATTAGTATAATAGTAGTAGGAGTAGTCAAAACTATTGACCTACTTAATTATTGTGATTATAAAATACTTTGATTTTGAATGTTTTTACTAGTATTAGTTTATCATTATGAATAAGTAGTTTCAAAATATTATATTATAGTTTAAGTAATGGTACTTAAGTGAAAATGAAAAACAAAAAAAAAGCGATGGGACTCGCTTTGAACAGGATGGCCGAGCTGTTAGGTCATATAGTATTTAAGAAGTATTGTATTGACTAAATACTACAATGTCACTCAAATTGATTAGATTAAAAGTCATGAACTGATGAGTTTACTTCTTTGAAATACTTTTAAGGACTTAATAATCAATCTGTGTGTACTTATTGCATAATATGAATTTATTTGTAATTTATTAGTGAAATGTCAAATGACGTATTGTCAACGAGTCATGCACTTTGAACTAATACTAATAAATCTTTGAAATGTTTTAAGGACTTAATAATTAATTTGTATGTATAAATCGTGTAATATAAATTTATTTGTAATTTATTACTTTGTCAAAGCATTTAATCAATGTATTATTTATTGGTTGCTCAATTGACTAACGCTACCTCATGGTGGGGACTATGAGGTGGGACGTTACCTACACTTAGCAGCCATAAGGGGCATTCGTTGTGTGGCACTGGCAGAAGTAGGAAGTCTAATTTGTACTGTGTTATACTGTAAGACTGTAACTGTGTCATAGTAATAAAAGTGAAGTTTGTGTTACGTTACGTGTTTTATTTCCTGACCAATAGTACAAACATGTGATTTACCAATAACATTAGGAAATATTTTTGTCTAAATAGTTAAGTAGGATTTAATTTAAATTAATAACAAGCTTGTGAACTATATTCACATATGTAAATAGAGTTTTTTTAATTTTACTTTCAGAGGTAATTTCGAAGCTTGACAACTTCTACAGTTCTAATAGAATTTATAAACAAAAAATACAAACCAATAACTAAAATCCTTAACAAAATAGGTATAGAAAAAAAAATATTGATTTAGTTTACTAATTAAGAAAATTAAAATAAAAACAATGTCAAATTATTAAGAAATTATGGGTAAATAAAATGATCATTAGCACAAATCTAACTTCCTTTTATCATTAAAATAATAGCATAATCTAATAGAAGGACAATTTTTTCTAAATATACAATTAATTTTTTTTATTATAATAGCTTTATCAATTTTTGACAAATATTTAAAAAGGACCATAAATATCGGCGCACGAGCGTCCCAAATTCAGTCGCCCAACAATATTCATCATCACGCTCGCGCGCCGGGATTTGTGATATTTATTAAAAATTGACAAAGCTATTTTAATTCAAATTTTATATAGTAAGTTTTGAAACACATGTTCAACTATTAGAATAAGCTATTACTACAATGATAAAATTAAGTTAAATCAGTGCAAATGATCATTTTATTTACCCATAATTTCTTAATAATTTGACAATGTTTTTATTTTAATTTTCTTAATTAGTAAACTAAATCAATGAATTTTTTTTCTATAACTATTTTTTTAAGGATTCTAGTTACTGTTTTGTATTTTTTGTTTATTAATTCTATTAGAACTGTAGAAGTTGTCAAGCTTCGAAATAGACTCTGAAAGTAAAATTAAAAAAAACTCTATTTACATACGTGAATATAGTTCACAAGCGTGCTATTACTTTAAATAAAATCCTACTTAACTATTTAGACAAGAATATTTCCTAATGTTATTGTTAAGTCACATGTTTGTACAATAAGTCAATAATGGATATAAACGGGAAACGGGTTTGAAAATCATGGTGTTTTGGCCAAATAGCGCGTAATTTCGAGTGAACGCTCTTAAGTCATAATTAGTTAAAAAAAAATCTTTATTACTTTCATTGTTGTCAATAATTCGCCTTCTTCTTTTGACCACTACTCAGACACTTCACACAGTGATGCAGAGATGAGCGGACTTTAGGTTCTAGATTCTGATTAAACTGTTTTCGTTCATGATTCGTAAATTAATTTAAAAAATATTTTGTTTTTCTCACCCTACCTAACTCCTTTGAATTTACAGCTATGACTATTCTTATTTGAATCGCATTGTAGGTAGGTATGCGGAATAAAGTTTATAAATTCCCACATAGGCCGCAATCCTCCATCGAAAAAGGAGGACCCTCCGACCAGATAGATGGGTGTTGTGTACCTGGTGGGCAATCGATGGTAGTTGTCGAGTAGTTGTTAGTAGGTAGATAATGTGTACGAATCGCGCGGAGAACTAATTCTGCTATGTAACAAAGACCTGAGTCTATAGTTCGTATGTCGCTACATTGCCAAAACGTTTTTCTAATTTTAAACTACGCGATTCATAAGACTTGATGTGTTTTATTGTTAAAAATCGTCGGTGCCATTTTGGATTGTGATTTTTACCTTTTAATAAAGTTAAGGGGTGCTGGTTTGCCCTAAGGTTTTGCTGACATATCTTTGAGGCGCGCGTTCGGGGTCGGTCTGTAACGGACAACCGGACAACGAGCTATCCATTGCTCGTCGTCGTAAGCCTGCGTCTGCGTGGCCGTTGATCGTGCTGCGACACCTTGAGGTGTCCCTTGTGGCGGCAGCTGGGGCGTAAGCATGTCCGTTGCCTCCACGGATATCGATCGGATATCGGATATCTATGGTTGCCTCACAGTTGTGGCCCTCTGCATCGCTAGCATTACTGGGTCGCAGAAGGCGGCGGGGCGGCGACCGCTTCTCATTCCCTCTGACTCCGGACCATATTAGGGTGTAAAAGAGAGCCAAGGTGTGTAAAATGTACCTACTAGGAAGCATCTTACAGCCAACTGTACCAAATCCCCGCAAGATAAGCCAAAATGCGTCCACTGTGGTAGAACCCCACCCTTAAGGCTAAGAAGTCACGGAGCGGTTTTCACCCGCGCCCGTCGCGATAGAGGAAACAGCTATTTTATTTCAAAACTCACGAGACCTCTGATTTACGCGGTTACACAGCCGCTGCGGTTGCGATTTTCGCTCGCAAACCTGGCGGGCGAAATATTATCGCAAGACATGCGGTTGCAAGATGGGCGGTGAAATGATCGGTGCCGGTCACCCGCCAACCGACCGTAGAGCGTGCGGGTGCAAACCGCCGAGGCTGTGGGCGACTGCGGCCCGCGAGATTCTACCAGCGGTAGCCGCGAACAACCGAGCACACCGCGGGCGTAAAACGCGTCGTGAGTTCTTAGCCTAAAACTACAGAACCCTCTGTAGTTTTAGGCTAAGAACTCACAAAATAAGCTAAAGAGATGCAATTCATAAAAAACACGGCAAGTGCGAGTCGGACTCGCGCACTGAGGGTTACGAAGATTTTTCCGAAACACAAAAAAGGTTTTTTTGTTACGTAACTAAAAATTTACAGTTTTAAAGGTTTTCCTGTACTTGTGCTGTGAGACCTTGCTTCATGCCAAATTTCGGTATTTTAGGTCAACGGGAAGTAGGTACCCTATGAATTTTGATTCCCTTGAGATGTCGAAATACCTGCAGGCCACTCAGAAAGTTTAAGCGAAAAAAGGTACCGGTTTAGCTACATGACGCACTGAATACTCTGACCTATCCAAGAATTGTATAGAATGAAAGCTTGGTTTTACTATTCTAATCGCCAATTAAATTGATAGTAGCTTGATGGTAGACTGAAAAAGTTTATTCTTCTATCAGTACGATGTCTCTACTGTCGGCTTTGTCCTGACTCATAAACTTCCTCACGTTTTAATCATGGCGTTTTTCCCATTTAATCGCATAATAATTAGAGAAACCGCCCACAGAAGCCATACACATCTCAGATATAAGGTGTTAGTCGCCAGTAACACACTACCCCTTTACTGTCCACTATTACGATTTTATAATAACATTAGGGAGTGAACAGGGATCGACATCGACATTAGAATCCATACAAGGCGCTGCTTGTGCATTGGTACTGCTATACATAATGAGATTTGTTGCTAAGTATCGAAGGGTTGATACGGATAAACAAGTAGGTACATAGAAATAAATAGACATCTTTTACCTATATGCACCGGCCGTACCTAGGTAAGTCAACTATCTACAGGTACATTCAGACAGATATTATCCGGTAATCTAATCGACATTATAAAGCCCTATCTGTAGACGTAGGTACAGACAACATCCAATAGATACGTCTTATTTTTATCAGGTAAGTGGTGCAGGTATGTAAGGAATTTCAACCAGTGTTTCTTATGGCACGCCTCAATTATGGCGGTAAGTCCCCTCTTTGAGGAGTGGCTGGAAAGACCACATGGTGTCCTTACTTTCCGCATGACGCAGGTCCTCACCGGACATGGTAAGTTCGGGAGGTTCCTGCACCGAATTCGTGCGAAAGATATGCCTGGGTGCCGCCATTGTGTGGACACACGGTAGAGGTATGCCCCGCCTGGGCAGAGCACCGCCATGTCCTCGTGGGGGTGATCGGCGGCAGTGATCTCTTGCGCCGGGAATTGGTACAGGCCATAGTCCGGAGTGAGGAGGAGTGGCAGGCGGTCGCCTGGCACTGCGAAGCAGTAATGCTAGCAAAAGGAGGCGGCCGATCGCGTGAGGCAACGGTCCTCACGCCATAACCGCCACCGGGATTCCGATCCCGATTTCCGACCAACGAAACGAGCGGGCTTGCGGACGGCGAGTAATGGTTGGCTCGCCGTCCGACCGTCCGGTAACCGTCCGGACTGAGCCCAAGTCGTCGACGGCGCGACTGTTCCACGCGCGCCTCTGGGAGATGTCAGCAAATTGTAGGGGCCCAGCCGGGTCGAAGCCTACTGGGGCCACGGGTAGTGTGAAAGCGAAGCCCGGGACCCCGGGATGAAGGCAAAGAAGGAACAGGAGTGGGTTTTTAGTCAGTAAAAGTCTGACACTATCTCCCGCTCCGCCCAAGAGCGAGATTTGTCATTAGATGATTTTCCCACCTAAAAAAAATAACAGTGTTTCTTGAGTAATCATGATTTAGTCTTAATCCACAAAAGGAGATTTGTTTCTTTTGAGTAGGGAAATCATCAAATTAATTTTCTCACACTAGGCTGGAGCGAGAGGGGAGGTCAGACTTTTACTGACTAAAAACCCGGCAACTCTTTCAAACGTTCGGTTCAGTTCCATCAAGTCTCCTTTTGCAGGTAAAAGGAGACTTGATGGAACCGAAAGCTATAAGGCCCTTCAATGAGGCTGACTTCCATTCTTCGAACGGGACGTATTTAATGTTATATTTTACTTTGACATGAGGTTTTATAATACTCATTTTTCAATAAGGATTAATCACTTACTCGAAAATCCGCTCTTATCCTTGCCGCTTTTAGGCACGTAATTCACAGTTTTTCACACTAGTGCGGAAAAGTGCGTGAGCTCGCCCTAGCCACAATTTTATTACATTTATCGTATCAGGCTGGGCGCTAAGCAACCCTTACAAGGCGCGCGTCAACCCCCACAAAATGTACCATAGGATGATTGATGTAAGTGTATTTTACGCAAAACGTAAAAATGTCCCTTGCGTTATTTTATACTGGTATCGTTATATGTTCGTAAGTGTATTGAAAAACGTCGTTTGATACACGTGGAAATTTCTCACTGCAGCACTCGGCTCCATAACGCCCTGGCCTACGACTCGTGTGGATGTGGATTCCTCCTCGGCAGAAATGAAAAATTTTGTATCAAAATGTACTTTGTTTCGGAATTCTATTTAGATTCTAATGTGTTCTAGTTCTAAAAGTAATTAAGTAATTGGATTAAAATGAGAGAACATCTGGTCGAGCATGATTTTTTCATATATTTTACTCAATGCAAATATCTATGCTTCCAGCACAGATATAGGTCTATAATTAGAGGGATCACTCTTACTACATGATTTGAAAATAGGTACTACTTTACTATGTTTCATTAAATCAGGGAACGTACCGCTGTTTAAATATTGATTAAAATGCCTGTTAGGACAGGAGCAATTGTATCAATAATATCTCCAAGAACCTTAACGGATATACCCCATAAGTCTTCAGTGTTTTTTATGTTAAGACTTTTGAATGTTTTTTTAATTGTATCAACAGATATACTCTTAAATTCAAAGGTTGGTATATCCTCAGTCAAATTTTCTTTTAAAAAAGATTCAACTAACAAAGATGAAGAAGGGAGGGATTTTGTAACTTCTAATGGGATGTTGGTGAAGAACTTTTCTAACGTCTCAGCCACTTTAGTCCTATCTGAGATGATTTTATTATCAATTTTTAGAGACGATTCATTCAGATTTCGTTGATTTGTCTTTCCAGTTTCCTTGTTATAACCTTCCTTCTTCCAGCTTTTATTTTATTATTAGAAATTCTAATTTTCTTACTTATTGACTTAGATTTGGCTTGGGCGCAGACTCTTTTGAATATCTTTGAATAGATTCTAACGTGGTTATGCAAGTTAAGATCAGATGATAATAATTTTTCATGGTATAGCTAATATAAAATATCTCTGCTTTTTGTAATTCCAGCAGTAGCCCGTTCATTAAATTTGGATTTATTATTGATTTGAACTTTTTTAACTGGACACGCCTTATTAAATTCCTGGCATACTGTAGAAAATAATGTACCATAGTTTATGTTGGGGTCTTGCGAATTTAAATGAGCTGTTGGCCTGTTGAGAGACTACTAAGAACATTATTATTAAAATAATTTAATTTATTTTGAATCTAATTGTAGCTTTTTAACTATATCGAAAGATACGAGTTGACCAGTATGGTCATACCTTATGCCACTAATTAGGTCTTTTATATCACAATTAGTAAATATTATTATTATCTATGCATGAAGCTGAAGTGGGTGTTATTCTAATAGCTTCTTTAAATTACTAGCTTTTGCCCGCGACTTCGTCCGCGTAGAAGTCGAAAATGTTTCTAATAGATTTACTTTATATTGATTTTGTTTTATTATAATTAATATCTCTTGTCCGCAACTTTGTTCGCGTAGAAGTTGGGAACATTTGTGAAGCTGTTTTGGTACATCAGGCAATTGTAAGTAAGAGTGGAACTATAGAATTTTAAATGAAAGTACTGGGTCTTATAACATTAGATGTCGACCTATGAAATTGCCGTTTTCAAAACGGGTCAGTTTGAACTGTGTTGTCTTCGGATTAATAAGATAAGTTCAAATTTTCTATATAGGTATTAATGGCAATTTTTTTTTAAATTACTTTTTTGTTGTTGTATTTTCTGTAATATCGCTATATTAAAACCAGTTTTGTATGAAATCTAAGAAAACTTGTAATATTTTGTCTATGAGTTCTACCGTGGAAACAATGCGTCTCAAACGGTATACAATATTGATAAAGTATACGGACTTAGAACTTAACTTAGCTAATGAATGGTACCTATATGTATTTTTGTTTCAATCGCTTTCACTTAATTTTACCTCACGAATAACTTTTCTTCTCTGGGCAGCAACAGGACAAAATTTCCAAAATAAAAGCAAATAAACCAATAACACAGAGTTCGTTTATTTGAAGAAAGTTTTATGTAGGTATACCACGTCATTGATGTTGCTTGCACTTTAAAATGCAACGTTATCAAGTTGGAACTCTTATTATGAAAAAATATCTACTTCTTTTATTAAATTTCATAGTTATAAATACTGCAATAACAAAGAATATGCAAAACACAAAGAAAAAAATAAATTTCTAAAAAAGAATAACGTATCTTTAATATAAAGTTTATTAAAGAAGTTATAATGCCAAGTCAATCTGAAGACATCAATGTTCAAAGTAACCCGTTTTAAAAAACTGGGCAAGTGTTGTTGTTGGCTTTCAAGTTCCGTACAAACTTGAAAGATAAATTGCGGCTTACGATTTATGACATATTAAAAAGAAATACTTACTAGATCTCGTTCAAACCAATTTTCGGTGGAAGTTTTCATGGTAATGTACATTATATATTTTTTTTAGTTTTATCATTCTCTTATTTTAGAAGTTACAGGGAGGGTGTTACACAACACTTTGGAAGTGTCTCTCGCGCAAATTTTTCAGTTTAGAAAAAAATGATATTAGAAACCTCAATATCATTTTTGAAGACCTATCCATAGATACCCCACACGTATTGATGAAAAAAAATTTGAGTTTCAGTTCTAAGTAAGTATGGTTCCTCATACTTACTTACTTAGAACTGAAACTCAAAATTTTTCCCAAAATTAATTGTTTTTTTTTTTTCTATTTTTGTGTGAAAATCTTAATGCGGTTCACAGAATACATCTACTTACCAAGTTTCAACAGTATAGTTCTTATAGTTTCAGAATAAAGTGGCTGTGACATACGGACGGACAGACAGACAGACATGACGAATCCATAAGGGTTCCGTTTTTTACCATTTGGCTACGGAACCCTAAAAACGCTAATTTCATAGGACCTATAATAATTATTATGTAGGAAAATAATAATTAGTAGTTAACATTTTAAAGTACTTCTGCGTAGGTATATATTACAGAGTCAAACCCTCTCATGCCGCCCTCCTTGTGCGCGAGTGTATCTGTGTATCATTATTTTGATTGCGGAGTAATTTTAAAACTATGATATCTCCTAAGATATTATCCCTATAGATGTAAAGTGCAATTGTTAAAGGGGAACAATTTTGTAATACATTATTTTTTGCGGCGGGCGCAACGGAAGCTCTCAAAAGAAATAATTTTCCCCCATTTTTGCAACATTTTTTGTCGATACTCCGCTCCTATTGGTCATAGCGAGATGTTATATAGCCTATAGGCTTCCTCGATAAATAGGCTAACTAACACGGAAAGAACTTTTCAAATCGGATCAGTAGTTTCTGAGATTAGCGCGTTCAACCAAACAAACTCTTCAGCTTTATAATATTAGTATAGATTATTATTTCTTCGGTATTATTCAAGTCCGAAGGCTAAAATTGTTAAATTGGTATGCATTAGGTAGACTAACCCTCTGCTTAACTCTTCGAAGAATATAGGGGGTGATGTTAATTGTTAATAATTATGTTGATATTGAATCCTAGATGTTGGGTAGGTATATTTTACGAATAAGTTACCAAGGTATCTTGTCTTGACAGTCTCATTCGATTAATAAAGCTATTAAAATAATTGAGTTGGACCAAATTACAAAATTCTTTTAGTGCCACCTACAATATCTACTACTGAATTGATAACTATCACGCGACACTCGTTATTTTGATTTCCTTAGTACATTACCTCTTGGAAACGAAATGAAAATGCTTTGATAAACACGATTAATTCCGAATGACTTGTGCTAGTTCTCATGTACCTACGTAATGTTCGTTTCATATTCAGTAATTGTTTGTTTACATGGAGGCGTCTAGTGCCGGCGATATCTTTCACTTGATTGTTGATTCAATTTTGGTACTTTATTAGATAGGAGTAGTTCAGAAAAATACTTTTTGTAAGCACCTATTACTTTCTTTTTTGGGAGTTGGGAAATAATCTAATGACTTGAGAGGGCGTGTCAGAATTTATTGACTAAAACCCACCTTGAACTATGTTCCTTCAATTGTTTTGCTAGACATCTCTTTGGAAGTAGATACTATATGGTATTTATTTATTAATCCTCTTTACAGCTATCTTTACAAGCCTTAACCTAATGCGACAGTGCAGCTAACAACTATTATACTTAAACCTAAAAATACATTTATGATAAGATCTAAAAAATATTTGTAATCTATTAAAAATATAAAAACTTTTTTTTTTCTAAAAAGTTTTTATTTCACACTTTTTAGTTGCGATACACTTATAAACAGAGTGCCTATTTCTAATGACAATTCCAATTAACCCAAATACTGCTAGGTTACATTGTTTTTTTATTATAAAGTTGCTGTGCCTACCTTCCTCCTTCCGGCTTCATCATCAGATCAGTTCGATAGTACCTTATAGCCAAAGAGCATCTCACGACAATTCTAATAAGCCCAAACACGGCTAGGATACATTGATTAATTACGGAGTTCCTGTGCCTACCTTCCGGCTCCATCATCAGATCAGTTCGATAGTACCTTATAGCCAAAGTGCATCTCATGACAATTCTAATAAGTCCAAACACGGCTAGGTTACATTGATTAATTACAGAGTTCCAGTGCCTACCTTCCGGCTCCATCATCATCATCAGATCACTTCGATGATACCATTTTCAACGTAACTATTCAGAATCATTCATTTATTTGTATTGTCATAGTCGCTTAACTAATCTTCATTGTGATATCTATGAGTATGAAGTTCCGTTGACCATTTCTGGTCTTCTTCATCAGTTCCACTTCATCAAATGTTACTTTTTGACTGTAAATGCTTAAGTTCTTGATGAAAATACTAAAATTACTATAGAGTTGCCTATAATTTTTGAGGAGTTCCCTCGATTCCTCATGGATCCCATCATCAGAACTGGATTTTGAAAAAAATGGGACCAATCTGGTAGCATATCCTATAAAGGGAAAAAAAAAATTTGCAAATCGGTCCATAAACGACGGAGTTCTGAGGTAACAAACATAAAAAAAAATGATGATAAAAAAAAAAAAAAAAAAAAATACAACCGAATTGATAACCTCCTCCTTTTTTTTGAAGTCGGTTAAAAATACAACCGAATTGATAACCTCCTCCTTTTTTTTGAAGTCGGTTAAAAACTTAAACATAAATAATATTTCTCTCTCTCGCTCATCTCTATATAGAAAAGGAGAAACTGACTGACTGACATATAATGACAGCTAAAACTACTGGGACTAGGAGCGTGAAATTTTGCATAAGGTTTCCTTTTATGACGTAGGCGAACACTAAGAGAGGATTTTCCAAAATTATTTTCCTAATTAGGAGTATATAATAATACTATATAATATTCCGCAACTATCACACAACGCCGTCTAGTCCCAAGCTAAGCAGAGCTTGTGTTATGGGTACTAGACAACTGATAAACATACTTATATATTTCTAAATACATACATTTAGAGATAAATTACACCCAGACACAGAACAAATGATCATCACACAAACATTTGTCCTGGGTGGGAATCGAACCCACGACCTCCGGCATAGCAGTCAGGGTTACTAACCACAAGACCAACAGGCCAGTCGAAATTATGAGTATGAAACGGGAGTCCAAAGTTTGTATAAAAAAACTTACTTTCACGCGGGCGAAGTCGCTGGCAAAAGCTAGTATGTATATACGTAGGTAATACATTAGCAATATTAGTGTAGATTTGATTTAGTTTTCGAACCCTTATTTGATGTTCTCCTATATAAAACAAACACTAATAAACTTAAGTAAGAAGTCACCTTAGGGAGTACAAAGTTTGGTTTCAGTATAGTTTTTAGGCCCCTTCCGGCTGAAAATGAGACCCTGTTACTAAATTTATGCCGTGCCATCTATGCGTCCGGTTGTCTCTTACATGACTATACAAATTTTGATAGCAGAGGCTCATAAAAAGACACACAGATAAATAATTTGTCCTCCAATGATGTTGATTTCTGATGACTTCTTCATCAACATGAAACACCATTCTATCATGTGCAGGTTCAGTTAGATTGGTGTTGTGACTGTTCATTCTTCGTCTTACTCCCTACTCTTAATTTTATAATGTGGATTGTTCTAAGTACATCTCTTTTTAGGGTTCCGTACCTCAAAAGGAAAAAAACGGAACCCTTATAGGATCACTTTGTTGTTCGTCTGTCTGTCCGTCAAGACCCTTTATCTTAGGAACGCGAGTAGATATTGAGTTGAAAATTAAATTATATACTCAAGTCTGCCGTCCTTTGAAGCTGTGAAAAAATCAAACTTCTGAGTTAACGAACAAAAAAGATACGGTCGTTTATGTCGCAAAAAGCGTATATTTCGACACTCTCGAGGGAATCAAAATTCATAGGGTACTTACGATTGACCTAGAATCTTAAAATTTGGCATGAAGCAAAGTCACATAGCACAAATATAGGAAAAAATCTGAAAACTGTAAATTTGTAGTTATATACAAAAAAAACTTTTTTACGATTCGGAAAAATCTTAGTAACTCAATTAGGAATTGAACTGTTTAAAGTTTGTACGGAACCCTCAGTGCGCGAGTCCGACTCGCACTGTTTACCTGTCTGATACTTTTTTTTTTCGTAGTAATCAACACCCGAGTTATGCACTGTTAACACTCTTTATGGATTTATAATTCGAATATTGTCATAAAGCCAACCACTTCTAAGTTAGTAGTAGGTCTTATTAAAATGAGCAATTAGGCAGTATTGTTGTAGAATTCAACGTTTCAAATATCAAAATTACAATTAGATATCTCAGCAATATATAGATAAAAACTAAACTAATTAATCGTGATCTCAACGTCGAATCTGATATAATTTTGCTGCCCTATACTAAAGCATCAAATTAGGGTGCTGATGGAATAGGGTTGAACTATAATGTGAAATTTTTAATCTTTTAATTTACTAACAAAAAAAAAAATCTTGGTTGTTTTTTTTTTTTAGGTGGGAATATCATCTTTTGACAAATCCCGCTCTTGGGCGGAGCGGGAGATAGTGTCAGACTTTTACTGACTAAAAACACACTCCTGTTCCTTCCTGTTGTTTTTTGTTTTCTTTTTTTATGTAGGTACTTAATTCTACAATATTTTAATTCCTATGTATTCTACTGTTTTTTTTTTTTTTTAAATTATCGTATGTGTGAGGTACAAATAAATGTTTTTTCTTTCTTTCTTTCTTTTCTTTCTTTCTTCGTTGCCTTCGTCCCAGGGCCCCGGGTTTCGTTTTCACACTACCCATAGCCACAGTAGGCTTCGACCCTGCTGGGCTCCTAGGATTTGCTGACATCTCCCTGAGGCGCCCGTGGAACAGTACGCACCGTCGACGACTTGGGCTTGGTCCGGACGGTTACCGGACGGTCGGACGGCGGGCTACCCATTGCTTGCCGTCCGCAAGCAAGTTTTCTACTAACCATTGGATCAATGATGTCTGAATCAATCAAATAAATATTACTATTATAATTCATGATCATCAAATACGTAGCTTCTACTCATAAAAAGATAATCTGTACTCTATTCAAATAAGATAGCTGGAATTCTATTCAAATAATATAGGCCTGTTGGTCTTGTGGTTAGTGGCCCTGACTGCTATGCCGGAGGTCGTGGGTTCGATTCCCACCCAGGACAAATGGTTGTGTGATGAGCACGATCATTTGTTCTGTGTCTGGGTGTAATTTATCTGTATAATATGTATGTATTTAAAAATATATAAATATGTTTATCAGTTGTCTAGTACCCATAACACAAGCTCTGCTTAGCTTGGGACTAGGCGGCGTTGTGTGTTAGTTGTGGTGGAATATTATTATTATTCATTTAAAATGTATCGACCTATACTCAAGCATCCGTACCTACCCTGTCTGGGGCCTAACCATGGTGTGATAAAATATCAGTCGTGCAGGCGAGAATCAAGGATGGAGCTATACAGCCTATATAGCTCCATCCTTTATACAGTTCAATTTAGGTTGTCAAATGGAGCTCGTATAGGGCCTCTGTACCTAAATTCAAACTAATTATGAGAGGCGCCTACTCATATAATAACTGCAATGTTTTATATGCTGTAGAACTTAGGGATCAGATACATGTTATTAAACAAAGTCGCCCACCGCTTCTGTTTGTCTGTCTGTCTGCATGTTCGCGATAAACTCTAAAACTACCTACTTCTACAGAACGTACTTTCATGTCGTTTTCACCAATGACACCAATAGATAGAGTCATTCATGAAGAAGGTTTAGGCACTTAATGCATGCATATTATATTAAAAAAAAACCGAAATTTTCAAAGATTTGTAACAGGCACAGCCATGCGAAGCTGGGGCAGATAGCTAGTATAAAATAAAACATCCACAATATTTCATAAATATTTATATTGAACTGGCCTTAATAAATTACAACTTAAATCCAAACTTATAAAAACTGACTGACGATTCCACTTTTAAGCAAATGAGTGATGACAATAATTATTAAAATATGTGTGTCCAAAACATTGAAAGGTATGACGGTTTAACCGCAATACTTTACCATGAAAATTTGGTATTTCGATAATATACAAAGGTAAATACTTATTCTAAACGCCTCGATAATGCTGCTCACGTTATTCAGTCACATGCAAGTCGTAGGGTATGGACGAATCAATCATAGCTGACCGCTGTACTCTTTGGTGTTCTAGCCGTTAAGTCTTCACGTAACAACGTAACTTTTACAAATGAAAACACGCGACTGTATGCTATACCTATCTAAACATAATAAGGTACATCTGATGTTTACATTAACATAAAATTTCACACTTCAATTACATTGATATAAAACACTTATAAACCGTTTTTAATACACATTCAAAAAATAGTGTTTCATTTTCATTTTTAGTGCAGTCTCATAAAAGAAATTAGGTATAGCCTCTAATGAACTACGTCTAAATTTTTCAATATCTATAAAACACGACTTATATCTAAAGTAAATGCATTATGACAAAATATACATTAATATTTGCATTTATTTAAAATGGTGACTTATAACGGTAGGTGGTGCCATATATAGCTGCTATACAAAAAATAGTTCCTACGTCGCTGCTTCCTTAAGTTCACTTGAATTACTATATTTTACAACATCAACTAATGGTAGATCAGCAACGTAGATACATCGATAAGACGATTAAGGGAGGGATTGCCTCCACGCAAAGGTGTTTGGTAACGGGCCAATGAGTGGTAACACTTCTATTTCACATTTGAACGTTAAGGTCTTGGTAAAGTGGTGTTTATGCTCACTTGAATAGGTATAAGAATTTAAAAATATGAAGTAAGAGCTTTATGGCCCAAATACAAAATTGTGATGCGATATCGCATCGTAAAATCAGCGAGTTCGCACGACACATCGCAAGAAATGGCGAATTGATCTACATCGCACATTGTATGGTCATCTGTACCGATGCTTTGCCGCACAAAATCGCATCGCAGCAATACGCATCTCAGGTTCCTGCGATGCGGTGTCGTATCGCATCTCATCACAGTTTTGTGTGGGAGCCCTTTAATTAATAACTAAACGCAAATAGGTGTGTTGGAAAGACTCTACCCAATAAAACAACACAAATTAATTATTTCAAGGTCTATGTGATGTTTCGATACACGTATCGCAGGTCAACTAAAAAAAATATTATATAATAAATAAACTAAAATATATGACGCCTATTTAGTTCTAGTCTAAATAAATAAAGCGTTTCACACTCGACTAAATAAGACACTTTACTTTGGTATTATTAGACTACATAACTTACCTACTGTTTACCTGGTGGCTGACACACAGTTGACGAACAAACTGTATCAATGTCTATTTATATATCACTGTATCAAGGGACGGATATTTTAGTGTTATTATACTAAACATAATAGAGATACTTACATATTAATCGAACTTCTTGTAGTTCGTTAAAGGACATGGGTTTTTAGTAACAACACTTTTCACAGATTTTTCTTAAGGCACTAAAAGGTAACAATTATTTTTATTTACACACACAACTCCTCATATTACAAACTTCTGGTTCTCTTACATATAACTCTGTGGATATTTAAGTCGTTCTGAGAGTTTTCCTATTAAGGGAGGATGCTACAGGGTCGCTCACGAAATTTAAATTTTCTTAAGTTTTTCTTTGCGTTTTGCAGGTTAGTGTCAAGTTATATGTTGATTAAAATATGATTTGCGATCGTAACACTATTTGTTTACGGAATTAAAATCATCAACACAACCCTCTCAGTTCGTCTAACCCTATTGCATGGATTGCCATGAATGACTTTTTCATGAAATAGTTCATGGAAAAGTCATTCAATAGTATTAGCTGAACTGAAAGGGTTGCATTAATGATTTTATGAAATAGCCATTCAATATCGCACTTTCAATCCAATACCGTCACTAAACGAAATTTTTCCCAAAAACGTTTTTTAACGCAATCTGAAAACAGTTTTTTGAAAAATTTCGTTTAGTGACGGTATTGGATTAAAGGTGCGATATGGTTAGACGAACTGAGAGGGTTGTATTGATGATTTTAATGATTATAATTCCGTAAATAACAAAAACGTGAAACGGTCGCAAAATATATTTTAATGAACAGATAATTTGACACTGACCTCCATAACGCCAAATTTGAATTTTGCGGGTTACGCTGACGCTTCCCCCTTAACAGACTTCATAATCAAAATCTTAAGTAGGTAACATACATTACACATTTGCGCTGAAAAAAATCAGGTTCGCCAGTTCTGATCAAGGATATACCTACTGATGCACTTAACATAATAGAAGTAGTCCTATTATGTTTAAAATAAAAATATTATGATTACAGGCATGCGTTTGCTGCAGCTGTGGACTCTGATCGATTTTAATTGGTGATAAGTGGTGCGAGTGGTGCCGAAGGCTCGTCGCCGTAGTACCTGTAGCGATGGGGGACCTGTAGCGTAGCGGGCTCGGCTGCGTCAGAGTGTTGTGAGTCGCGGTGCCTGCGCAGGTCTACCTTGCGCTGGAACGCCTTGTCGCACAGGCCGCATGAGAAGGGCTTGTACCCGGTGTGCTTGCGCATGTGCGTGATCAGGTTGGAGCTCTGGCTGAACGCCTTGGAGCAGACGACGCATTTGTGCGGCTTCTCACCTAGAACAAAAGAATTTTCTTTTTAATTAACTATTCATATATCCTTGCGATCCATCGTGGCTGCTTTAATCTAATGCAATTAGATTTAGTCTCATAAAATGAGGTTAACCATTAAAAAAGTCTTAAAGTTACAATTGATGTCGGAAGGAATTCTTCAGTATTTTTCTTTATACGAGTTTAATTAAATTGTAATTTTAGGCGGATTAACCGAAAATACCTACGACATATATCATAACACGGCAGAGCTTTCGGGACACAATTTTCTAATTCATAAACGACTTAAAAGCATTACGTATAAAACACTTCGTCAAGTAATTAAAGCCCTGTATAAGTGGAGCAATACTTGTCATAATCATCGGGCATTTATTATTTACGGTGAGGTTTCCGAATTGATTTAATATGCAACATCGCCTTGTACACCGGTATTTATTAACTTGAACGGTAATTGTTTGTAGCTCGATATAACGATATAACACTAACCAGTTTCGTAAAACTTTAGTATTCCGAGGGTTAAGGACAGAAGGATCTTCACGACATTTTTTATTTTGAGTAATGAATCACGATTCAATAAAAAAACATCAAAACCATTGGTAATTTTACCTGACCAGTTCCTTAAAATCTCCAAAGATAGTTTACGAATAAAATTATTGCAAAAAATGCAAATGTAATTTTATAGATAGAACAGGATTTAAGTTTACTTTTTGTTTGTGCCGTGATCGGCTTGCACGTGAAGGCCTGTGAAGGCTGTGCGGCTAATTGCAGGCCGAGCCGCATTTTGGAATATTGATGATGAGGCATTTATCGGGAGGACGAGCACCATGTAAGGCCGCTGTAAATCATTCGGAACAGGACAGAGACGTGACGAGATGTCTCCGGCCAAGACAAATATGTCCGCCACATTTTTTAGCTACTATAATTCGTCTCGTTGAGCTTACTGGAAGTAGTCGAACCATTGAAAAACTTACGAGACATTTATTTTTCTTACAGTACGTTTGTTTTTGTTTTTTGAGCACCATAACTATTGTGTGATATGTAAGCTTTTCTCATTCAGACGTTCTTTTATTATCACTATAATGTACCTAAAGTATATTTTACTAGTTTCTATTTTCGGGATTAGGCATTTCGAATATTCTTAATTTAAATGTGAACAAGGTCAATAAGCATAAAGCTCTATGTAGCGACGAAAGCTCTGGATAAACCAGGATAAACTGTCGAGCAATGCGCGGTATATTTTTTGCTTATTGGAAATTCATTAAGTGCAATGGACGGGCTGCGATTTGCCGTCGAAAACGTAATTGCAAAGCATTAAAATATTTAATTCCCAAGGCATCGTCTGCGATGTGTCGCGTGATTGCTTTTATTGGGCGACTGCCTATATGTTCTCCATTTAATGAACTTGTTTCACAGTAGAGAAGTCTAGGCAACGCCTGGGTTATAACACTATATCATGTACTTATACAGCTTAATAAATCGACGAGGATAAAGTTGGATAACGTCTTCAGCAGCTGTTTACTGTCATTCCGATTAAAAGGGCAATCGTCGGAGATTGCCTATCATTACACGCTCGACACGAACGTACGTGGGTATCGCAAGCGACTAATTGAGAAAGTAAAATTTTATGTGAATAAATAAATTAACAGCTACTTGGTAATGATACAAATTCTTATAAAGACGACACGATTGAAATTATGACTGTGGAGAGTAAAATAATGAATACGGATTTCTTTATCGCAATAAAAAGTGCCATAACGTTTTTTGCCGCTGACTTGTTTAGATGCCGTGCTGAACACCTTTCCATTAAGACTTTTAGTAGCTCCTCCTCTTTTAATTGTAGCTAGAGGTAATCAACTGCACAAACAACATAATACAGTTAGGTACTACTCTTTCAGGATGGTACAAAATAACGATGGTTTACAAGCTAATTATGTTAACTAAGTACCTAGCTATTAAAATTAGGCGTCTCTAAAGTGGTGCGGGCCCACTTTGTGGATCAATGTTATAAGCACATTAGAAGCATAGGTAGAACCTAACCTAACTAATACAAACACATTTTTAACTCTTTATTGATAGACGTTATCCATATTAAGGTAGCAATAAAAGTTTCAAATGAAATGATAGCTCTTCGTAAAGTTGTGTAACGAGGGGACGTGCTGACACGTTGTTACGTGAAACATGAAACAGTTGTCACAATAATTTGAGTTTCACACTACTTGGAACGACATACACCATATAATTTAGTTCCTACTTCATATCTTTGACAAGAAAGTGTTTTTGTTTTAATGTTTATTGTAATCCTACTAATACTATAAAAGTGAAAGTATATACATATGGATGTTTGTTTCTCTTTCACGCAAAACCTCAATGGATTTCGATGAAACTTGGTACATGGGTAGACCATGTTGTCCTGGAATAGTACATAGGATACTTTTTATCCCGTGAGCCCTTTGGGATATTTTTTTACTATCAGGCGGGCGAAGCCGCTGGCAGTAGCTAGTATAACAATACTTCTTAATTATGAAAAAGATTTTAGCGACTATCTATTCACAAATTCTTAATAGTTTAGCGACTATCTATTCACAAATTCTTAATAGTTTAGCGACTATCTATTCACAAATTCTTAATAGTTTAGCGACTATCTATTCACAAATTCTTAATAGTTTAGCGACTATCTATTCACAAATTCTTAATAGTTTAGCGACTATCTATTCACAAATTCTTAATATTTTAGCGACTATCTATTCACAAATTCTTAATATTTTATTATTAGTCCTTAGTATGTTTTAACGGCAAATGGAATGTTTTTAATATCCAGCACGAAAGTTTTTTTTTTTAAATACATAAGTACGTATATATAATTGTACATTATAGCGGTGGCGCTTAAAAGGTAGGTTCGTATTCGTGAGCTATTGAGGTCATGTTACTACTTTACCTCTAGATTAAAACTTGTAACCAAATTCATTATCAGTACAGTCTGTTCGGTTTCGTCACACAACTATTTGTTGCAGCAGGACCAAAATTTCAAAAACAGAAACCGGAACAGTGTTTTGTCAATACTTATTCAATAAGTCCTTGAATAAATTCATTTTAAACGAAAATGTATTTTTGCGCAGTTGGAAAATGAACCACATTTGTTTTTGTGCAAATATGTGAACACACTTATCAGCTTCAATTTGCTTTGAGCTCATTGATTTCCGTAAAAAAATTCGGCGGTTTTTGACATATCATGTAAAATTACTCATTTGAAGTGCCCTTATCATATATTAGATTGGAAATACGAGTTCCGAAACCTTAAATGAAAAAAATATGTAATGTTCTAACTGTCGTTAATATGTAGATTTTCTTGTGGCAGTTACAAACGATTAGGTATTATAATGCCTCTGAAATAGTCGTTTTATGAAACTTACACACCATGAACTGTGATATATTAATAGTTTTCTGATTTATGATTGCCAAGAAATGTTTGAATCACTGAAACGAACATTTCCAGGTTCGATTTTCAAGTTCGTTTATAGATCCGATAAAAATTGGCCCTTTCATCTGTTGCCCAATTGGTGTTCCATCGTGAATCACTTGGAATTATAAGTTCAAATAGTTAAATTTTATATTTATGGCTTGTTATTCCCGTTTTAAAAACAGTACCTAATTCATTTGTTTCTTCGAGTTTTATTTTTTCTGTAATATTAGGTACTTACTAGCAGCCCGGTGGATCCCCATGGTGGATCGAAAATCGGCTTTCATAAACTATCATATAAACACCAGAAAAAGTGCTTGGATTTCTTCTTTTACTAAAATAGTCATAGTAGCAACGTTGCGAGAGGCAGCTATTCGGGAAGGTGCTAAGAATATTTATCGATCCTATTATAAAGTGCAACAAACCAAGCTTGATTGCATCACAAAAGACAAATGGATAATGAAATTAGGCTTATCCCCTCTGAGTGCAGTAATAGTAACCGGGGGTTGTCATCAACTAATGATGACAATGATCGACGTTAAAATCTTCACGTTCCTTTCTGAAGCGGAATCAAACCTACTTTGCTTAGCTAAACCAACAGAAATGAACGTGAAAAGTAAATACAGCTATTTTTTATATCGTGTTTGAGTAAACAACATTCTTCATATCGGTGTTCTTAACTTAAACACCAAAAGGAACCGTTTCATACCTATATAAAATATTTCTTTGATTTTTATAAAAAAATCAGCAGCTATAACCGTTACATGAGGTATGACAAAAAATCATAAATAAATAGTCCTATAATCACCTGTAAGTATATTACGGTTTTCCTTGCCGTTTCCGAGATAATCGGATTTTTCATAATACCTTCATACTTCGTAAAAAAAATATATTTCTTTCGATTTTGTGCAGAATTAACTCAGGTATAATTTTTATCCATAGTAATTAATTGCTAGTAAAAGTGACAAAAAATCCGACACTTGTAATTTGAAATCAAATCTCTAAGTCTATGAAAGCCGATTTTCGATCCACCGTACGCGCCCCGGTTTTGCCTGGGTGCAATTGTTTTTTCGTTATCTTGTATTACTTATATTTATAAATTGTTCGTACTTGGAAACTATGTATCTCAAGTAATACGTAAAATTAATGATTTATACACATATACATAGAATAATTATAAACGACTAATAAAAAATACACAGTTCGTTAACTGTGTATTTATGTTTTCATCGGTTCGTTTTTTTTTGAGAAATTCCACGTTACAATTTACCCTTTTATGGGCGGTTACGGGATAAATTTTTCAAAACGAAAGCAATGAACATAGTGCGATCGTTAGTCAGTAGTTGTTGGTATACGTCAATGATATCACGTCCTTTTTTAAACGCGTTGTTTTCACGTCAGAACTCATAATATGAGTTCTGACGCTTTTTGTTTTGGTTTCGTTTGAGTTTTACAGAAAGAACAAAACACAATGAAACAAATTAAAAACTAAATTTAATACAGAAATATCATGTCTAAGGCAGTGGTCCGACCGCCGGCGAGAAAACGACTAACTATCAGCGATTTTCTCTCTCAAGAAACTCACAATAAATGTGCATTCCGTGTAAACGAAAGAGATGCATATATTAAAAGTTGCTCTCTGACTGTTCACACTGCCGACGACGACTCGCTTTACTAGTTTTGTTGCTGAGCGACGAGCTTTCAAAAATAAACTCGGTCAGCGATACTCGTTTAGCGATGCTCGCTCGCTTGATCATTTCTAAATGGCGACAAAACGCTTACGTTGGCCACACTGTAGCGACCGCGGGCGAGTGGCGCGAGTAATCGCTCGTCGCACATGCACACTCGCTTATAGCCCGGCGACAAAACTATCGAAACTACACACACTCGCTTCCCGCTGATCGCCAACTTGTTTATAGTTTCTAGTTCTACTCGTTTCTCGGTCGGCGGTCGGACCGCTGCCTAAACAATTAAGTTTATTTGAATTTTCAATTCCAAAAATATCTAAAGATAACACAGTTCAAACAATTTCGTAGGTGAACACCAGCAAGACAAGCAGGCTCACGAGATTTTCACTGTGTACCGAAAATCGATGTTAAATGTGTTGAAAGAAACACTTCCAAATAGATTTATTTACTGATTATAGAGACTGATTTACATAATTAAAGTTGTTGTTCATATCTCTGGATTTTTTTTTTGACTAATTAAAGTTTACACGAACCTGTGTGTATGTATGTGTGCTTCTTCATGTCGGACTTCTGGTGGAAGCGCTTGCCGCAGTACTGGCAGGGGTAGGGCCGCGTGTCCGAGTGGATTAGAAGGTGCGTGGACAGCGTGCTCGAGCGCTTGAAGCACTTTCCGCATTGCTTGCACTGGGGACAAATAACATGAACTTAAAATAGAGCAAAACTGCGTCGTGGTGAAAAGCGCGAAACTGCCGTCAGATCAGAGTTATAGGGTTTCTTTTTTATCTGGAATTTTTCATTAGCAGCCCAGTGTCTGGACTTACGCCCAGTTGATGGCGATAAACTCGTTTCCTATTATGTCCTTCTTCTTCTTTTCAGGTCGATAGTAAACTTTTTAAATTGTTTGGGCTCGGTAGGCTACGTTCACTGTAGCATCGGCGGCACTCATTAAGTCCTCAAAAATACATTCGTGTGGGTACTTAGGGGAATTCACCGTGTGGCTGTTTTAAACAGGGGCACCGTAAACACATTGGGTATCCGACAGGCCTATAAAACCCAACTTCGCCAAGTTGTGTTTACAGCGGTCTACCTGAATCCGTTTCCCATTATATGGAATTTAAAAATTTCTAGCGAAGTGAGGCTCTTCTAAATTTGTGTTGTTGGTGTTGTTGTATCGCTAAACTGCACGACACGTCCAGTTCTAATAAAGACATATTTATTAGATGGCTGTCGTCTGCAAGTCGCCGATACTAATAACCCATAATGGTTCCCTTTGACTGACGTGTAAAGGAATATTGCAATTCACTCACTTGACCCCACGACGACTGCTAAGAAATCGGCTGAAATATAGCCAAGTACGACACTAGATATAATTATAAACGTGGCGCGGACAGCGTCCATCACCTTCAGTTAGACGGTGACAGCCAGTAATAAACTAATAACAGGGCTCTACCCCTTTCTACACTTTTCTTTGATTTCCCATCTAGCATCGACTTTGAATTTTTTTTACTTCATTGCCTAGTAATTAACGTCTATTAACCGGTTATTATCCGTACGTATTTTTCACGAGAATTACTAATAAAAGTATACTTTGAAAGAAATCAAATGTTGGAACATTATGCGATGGTACATTTTATTGATTTGTGTGGCAATGACAATACAGCGTTCTACGTGGTACTTTGATAATTAATTTATTCCATTTAAACAAAGTATTCTATCGTGGATTTCGATTTAATATCTACTTATTGATTTTATGACGTAATATCATTACAAACATTATTAAAAGATTCAATCTTGTTTAGATCAACTTGGTGTGTTTTCCTGATACGAAAAATCGTAGAAACGTAAATATAATTGGTTTCTGAATTCCACACAAAGCTTAAAAAGCAAACAGAATGTCTTCTGTTCACCTTTGTGTGTAGACAAAAGATTTTTAACTAAGCACTTGCTGTGACTTGCTTTAGATTTATTGAATCAGATGTTTTTGGTATGCAACGGAATAATTTCGTTACTAACTTAGTTTATTTACTCGACACACAGATTAGAGATGTTAGACATGGATTATGGATTGTTTTGAATGAGGATTTCACAATCACTCATTCGTTTGTAGATCGTTAAAAGTTTAAAACTTTCGTAAATTTCTACGTTTATGTTAACTAGTCATTAATGAGTTTAACAACCCCTGTATTAATTGAACAATGCCACCTTAAGTGTATTTAGAAGTTTTATAAATATAGACATATAATAGCATATAAGAGTCACTTTTCCGACGGCTACCGGTCTTATAGTTATGTTAAAAACGAAAATGTAATTTGCCAGAGTTTGAGTTCAAAGGGCAATTGAAGGAACACAGGTGGGTTTTAGTCAGTTACAGTCTGATACTTCCTCTCGCTTCACTTAGAGTATGAAGTTGATGATTTCCCACTTAAAAAAAGTTAAAATGGAAAATTCGCAGTTTGATAAGAAGTAATAGTTTTGACAAATACTTAGGCTACGTTAAATCAAAACCTAGTTGAAGAGATTCCGTGTGAAAGTGCTAATGAGTCTTGATCTAAGGAGATAACCGGCTACCTCCTCACTATCCGCAGGTTGATATAAAACATAAGAACGGGAAAATATGTTGTACGGCTATTAGTCGGGTGGTTAGTCGTTAAGTATGCGGCGCATGATAATCCATGGCACAAATCCGCGTAGCGGGCCTGTGACAGTTGGCGGGGCAGCTGCATCGCTCGCGCCTCACAAAAACCGCTACTTTTTTGGTCGCCTTTTTATACAATCGATGCACTCTCTTATAAACAACACAGGTGCTAGGGTATGACCGTCCACATATGGTTATCGGCTTGTACCACGTAGAGAGGTGATTTTTTATGATAGCCGTTTGAATTTAAAAAATCTAGTGTCGTTTTTTATGAAACTGGCTTTTTATTAACGGCTTTGTGAAACCTGCCACGGTCGCTCGCGAGGCGAGGGTTAAAAACGACTGTTACATTCTTAATGGGAAGTTACAATGATTACAAGAAAACGTTTTAACTGCCTTGTTTACTTTAGTTTTATCAAATATTGTTTAAGGATTAATTCATTAACGCTCAGGCGGTAGCCGGCGCCCGGAAGCCATTGTCTTACTATTGTGTCTCTAATTACGCACGTCAAAAGGTTAAAGGTTATCAAAAGCTCCTATAGTTTTTTGAATTACACACGGCTTTTTACACGTGTTCTTGTACTTTAAAGCATCAAATCCGTGATTTTTATCATCTATTTGGAGCAACTCTCCCTACTTTGCAGAGTCTACGAAGAGTCTACGCGGCTGCTACGAGCGTCTACGTAGCGCCTACGCTCATTACATCTTTGAGATTATTTCCTCTTCTAGATGTGTTCATTCATTATGATTGGACTATGACCAGTTAAATTAAAAGTTAATTAAAGTCTTCAAAGTTTATTGTTCTTTAAAAGTTGTAATATTTTTCAGGGTCCCTTAACCAAATTTTACTATACCTACTTTACTACACTCGATGGTGCAATGTCAATTACTAATCGAGCAATAAATTAAATCCATTCCAAGCAAGGAAAAATGAGTGGTAGATGGTGCTATTAGAACAGTGAAAGTTATCTCAGAAAATAAGTTATAGGGGCTGTGATATAATAATCAAACATGCGACTTTCATAACAAGGACTACGCATAAAAAACTTCAGGAAAATTACTATCTAGCTACTATTGTAGTGTATAGTCACATAGTTCTACATTCCTGAAACCAGTAGTATTTAGGCGTGATTTTATGTGCCTTTGTAATGGGATATAATGTAGTAATTAAGTTTATTTAGTCGTAATAAAGTTAGTAGTAAAGCGCGGCGAAGCGAGCGGCGCGCGAGTGTCGCGTGGCGCGCACGCGCTGCCTCTCACCGCCGCGCTCGCCGCCCGCCATTGTTCTACTGCGTGCACATATTAACGCTATCATAATTACAACTTATTGTTCCCTCATAAATTACTAATTACTCAATATAAATACAAAGGAAAGACTATATTTTTTAGCTACATGAAAATATGAATATTTATATATTAATTAACGACGATTGTCTTCGACCGATTATTAATACCATCTTTATTAATTAAATTGACTTAAAACTTTTATTTTCTCTGTAGTTCGATTCAGGTAGTAGTCGTGTCACTTACAATTATGCACGGGTCGGTATCGATAATACTTAACAAACGCTCAACACTTCATTTAAATGATAAAGTGAGGCTTCGCGGAGAGGCTTCACAACATATTTATCGTCGTATGACACAAGGTAATTATTCGTCCAATTATAATATGCCGCGTCGTGATATTAAAAGTTGGAATTTTGATTAAAACCGATGCAGATTTTATAACGGCGGCACGTAGAAAAAACGAAAGGCGCAAAAATGGCGAGAAGACGAGCTCCGACTGGCTCCGAGCGAGCGCCGCGCGCCGGGCGGCTAGCGGGCGAAGCGCGACCCGTTCCGATATGCGACTACTTATTAAGACAGGGGCAGTTTTTGCTATTTGATTTGTTAAAGAGACTAAAACGGATACTGGTTTGCTATTTTAAAGCATTTTGAACGGAAACTGTACAGTTATTCTGAACTTGTTGGAGAATATAGGTAGCTACCTAACTAGATGTTGAAGATGTGTATTGAGAATTAATGGCACTTATTGATTACTTACTTGGAATGATTTTTCATTTCTGTTTTCGTTCTTGATGAGTAGAGAGAAATTAAGGTCTGCAGCTGGCGAGGGTTTGATGGAGTAGGAGTGGTGTGCGGGCGCGGAGGGACAGCGGCGCGGCTCAGCGCTAGGAGGGCGCTCGGCCTCATCGGGGTTGCTGCGGCACCTCTTCACCAGTTCCAGAGGCGTATCCATGTCATCAGGACCCTCCCACCGGGAGATTGGTGACTCATCTCCAACTTCCACTTTTTCACGCTCGCATGCGCTTCCCGGAGACCAAATCTGACGGTTCTTTGTCGACAAGTTTAGAGGAAGCTCTTCCTCGTCATCTACAAACAAGAGGACAACGTTGTACGAAAGGCTGTACATAGGAAATACATCGTTATTGTGTGTGTACAATACTGTTTCAATAGTCGGTAAGTACCGACAGTTTCTCTTCGACTGTTCTTCACGCTTCCATAAGTAAATTTAAAGTCGGACGAGTCAAATCGGGCGTCTGAGGAGTGACTTATGAAATCTGTACAGGTGTGCCGGTGTTTGCCAACTTTACGTCATTGTATGCTCAATAATACATTAAAAACATGCATACAGTTTCGTTTACATTCACGGAAGATGATTATCAAAAGAGTTGAATTGTTATTTCGATGAACCACCCGCTTAGGTAACTAAGCATATTTAAATTATGAGTGATTTCAGAACTGATTCTTACTGCTCTGGGTACCTTTTCTTATTTAGATGGAATACTTATATCAATTGCACAACATTAATTGAAAGCAACCCTACTTAATCGGGACATTAGTAAATTGTCAATTTAACCTAATATCGATACCTAGTACCTACGTATTAATACCTACGTACTTATCAATGTTTCCAGTTAGCTACCTACACCTAAATAACTCTATCGTTTCACTTTCTACTCTGGTATTTATTAGGTACCTATTAAGTTCGAGGTTTTTAAAAACACGGTAGGAACATTCACAATTACTTAAAACCTATAATGATAACATACAAACCACTTCATTTCATTGTTTTTAATTAAATCTATAGTATAAATTCTCTTATCGAAGGTAATTAAACGTCAGTTTGTTAAAATGTTAGTCTTAAGTAAAGAAATAAAAATCAAGTACTTGTTGAGGTTCTTGCGCTTGGCTGGTCTGTTATCTACGAGGTTGAGTGGTAACCGGTACCCAAACGGATAAGAGACAATTAGAATACAATTTTGTTTGGCGACAATGAGCGGTGGTGGTACCTACTTGTCGCTTTTCCTTGGAACGTAGGAAACGAGCGCTCGCTTCCACCGGCGGAGGTAAACGACATGTAAACGACGACATATCAGCGCCTCGAGTTATTAATCGGTGCCTTACACTGATAGCTATTCTAATGAGTATTATTCAGGAGAAGCCACGTAAAGAGGCCGAGGCGAACCATGTTTTGTAATGCCGCGAACGTATCTCATTACCATTTTTAGGATTCTTGAAACACGTAAACACTTTCAGTGCGAGGTGATTTACTCTGTTTATATGAATTACAATTTGAAGGCATACAGTACAGTATACCAACATTAATTCTTCAGACTTTGATTTAAGCATTCGATCGACTTATAGTTATTGCAAATATGTAGGTCAAGTATTGACTGAAATAAATTTCAATACAATGTAATTCTAGCGAATTACAAATAAAATATTACTAACTAACTACATGTTATTTATTGTCAGCTGCAACGTGTTCAGGCACTTGGACTCCGTGTTCTAGAATAAAACTAGGCTACCGTGACTCACCTTCGATTAAAAAAAACTCTTTTTAAAACTATACTCTACGGACTCTATCTTTGTGTAACGTGATTGGTATGTAGTCATAAGTATCTAGTTAATTTCAAAGCTTAAAATAAATATTATTTACGGAGACTTTATTCGAAACATGATGATCTAGATTTCCTTCATCACTTGTATTTCGTGGCTTAAGTTCTAACACCGTGTAAGTCAATATCGGGAACTTTTCAGGAGAGCAAATAAACTGTTTATTAACACGTAGCTCGGTTTTGAGAAAAACGACTGACTTACGCACGGTTGCTATGGGAGTACAACTGAGTTACGCGGTTTTGTTGTAGCTTGGCGGTTCAACACTGACATACGTATTGTTTTTAATGTTAAATGACGCGTCACCATTGTTTCAAATCCTCGAGGTTAATTCGTTAAACGCTGTGTTGTTAGATTTCCTATTGAATGACATACGAAACGTATTTTGTCAAGAAATGACTTACGCGCGGTGTTAGAAATTAACCGATGATTTGCATCTAACCAAACTATTTTAATGTTAACTTGAAAAAGCTACGTTTGTGCTTTATTTTCTGCCGTACCCACACAAACACCACTGTTTAATCGTTAAGCTTGCAGTTGGAGCAAGCTTCGATGCAGTTGAAATAAAGTAAAGTATTTACCATCTCTGGGCGGGGTATGCCTGGCGTGGTCGATGGGTGGTCGCACAAACTGCGGGGAGGCACGCGGCATCAGCAGAGGCCAGACTCCGGCGCCACTGTACAGGGCTCCAAGCCCACTGCAGTACATTAAGGCTCCCAGTTCTAAACACAAAATACTACATGGTGACACAAGTCCTGGATGAAAGTGGATGGAACTCTCAAGTAAATTTTCGGGATATTTTTGACTTTTCGAAAATCGTTAACGCTGATAGAAATTTTGTTTTCTAGAGGACATCTTTAACAGGATAAGTTAAGCGAGGGTTGACTGAAACCAGTGAATCTGGACACTTACCAGTAGCTCGTGCGTATTGCTTGAGCGCTCTCCCTGCTATTTCGATGTCTCCCAACTGGAGTAGATCCAATCTGTGATGTGACAGGGAGTCGGGTGAGCGCGGGGGAGAGCGTGGTGAGGGTGGGGTGCGGGGGGACACGCTGCCTTCTGGCGATGGGAACCGGTGAGCTGGTGGCGGAGGCGACGAGGGCTGGAACTGCTCCGCTAGCCGGGACAGCAGGACGTGCCGAGACATCCTAAACAATAGAACAAAACATCTAATAGCGAATATTCAAAAGTTTCTTAAAGCTATCTAAAGTTTTCTAATTTATAAAAGAGCCAGCTACTGTCAGTGGTTTCACCTGCGTAAAATTATAAAAGTATCCTTTGGGCTATTGCAGGATATGGTTTATTTATCCGTGTACCAAGTTTCATCTAAACCCGTTCAGCCGTTCCGATTGTGAAGAAGTAACAAACGCACAAACTCACAATCTTTTGATTTTATAACATTAGTGTGATATCCTTCGAGAAAATACCATGAAAAAAGGCAAAAACAAAAAAAAAATCCTCAACTCATAATCTCTTTTGTTTCACGCAGCTAAAATAACACGTCTTGAATAAATTACAGGTATAATAACGACTCTTTAACAATTAACGCCTGCATCAAAATGTTAAGCTCCATTCTGCGGCCAATTAGAACAAACCACTTGGGCTTTTGAATTGTCATTGACTAGTAGAGCCTTATCGATCGATCGTATTGCAACCGTTCAGCTTTCCCGTGGGAACCTTCAGATTTCTGAAGAGCTTTAGCATCTACAGCTTTTGTAACCAGCCTCATTATTACATTAAGAAATGTTTATTTTATTTTTAAAGTGACACAATTATTCATTCATAAAAAAAGATTTAAAGCCCGCTAAGGAAAACTGGATATCACAACGATTTCTCGTTTCTGCCTGTGGCCGTTTTAAAGTCAATGGCTTCTAGATTTTTCCAAGGACACGCACTAAACCTAAGCACTTAAAAAACAACCTATATAACAAGTCAGCTGTAACTTTTAGCCCAATTAATATAACTTACTTAACGTACTAGTTAATAGCCATAACTTTATAACATTTTCTAAATAATAACGATGGCGTCACCTTGTTCACGAAGACAACTCAATATGATGGTAAGTAAGTACCGCGTTTATCAAGATTTTACGGTCAGCGCGGATCAATTCAAAAGTTGCGATATCATCTTTGTTTTACGTGACCGACGTCATTAGTGTCCATCCGACTACCTACGTACGTATTTGTTGACAGCCCTTGCTGATTAATCCGACCGCTTGTTTGTTGACAGCGAATCGTATTAAAAGCTCAATCAAGCAAATGAAGAATCAGAATAATGGAAGTGGTCGGCGGCGGCGGCGGCGGCGCCCGCTGCGTACGCGCATTAATAATGCACGTGTCGAGTAAAACAATCTTCATTAGACTAACACACATTACATATTTACAGAATGGATGTCCGCGTGTTCCATACCATTTCACCGCGCTTCCATTAGGAATTAAACTCGAGGAGCTACCAGCACCAGTATACGCGGAGACATTACATTTGTCGTCGTAAATTATAAATAACGATGTCGGACAATGATTTGCAAAATTTACTAATTACAATAATGTCCAAACTGACTTATTAACGATAGTTCACGTGGAGATATCGATCACATTCATGATATCCATGTCGGGGCAATACAATCTTACAACTGCAAACCAATTGATTCAAGCTATTACTATTAATTGGCTAGTAAGCTGCCTAACGTGAGGGTTGTGTGTCGCAATTTCTTATTTCAATAAAGCAAGGCTTTATTTATTAAATCGCGAGTAGCAATTACCTCCCGCGCGACGAGAGCCACAGTAGTTTTTTCCTTATGATACAGTGGGAACTCGAGCAAATGTTGAGAAAATCAATCAGCGCAGAAATTGTCATGAATCAAATTATTGATGTTTACTTTACGTGTTCACGTCTATTGTCTTTTTTTGAATTAAATCTTTACAGACATCTATGTGTGAGTCATAAAATGCTGACCGCCATATGTTAGCGCTTTAGAAACGAACAGGTGTTTCTTAGAAATAAGATTAAATCAGATTCCACCAAGTCCGTTCCATCATCGGACCACTAGACGTACGGCGTTGCGCCATCGGTACATGGTGGACATCCCACCCATACGTACAAAGCGTTTTGGGAACACATTCATAATGCGTACAGCTAAGGAGTGGAATTCCCTGCCCGAGTCTGTGTTCCCTGATGGCTACAACCTAGGGGTCTTTAAGTCAAGAGTGAATAGGTTACTTCTAGGCAAGCGTGCTCCATCTTCGGCCACATCGTCGCTTGCCATCAGGTGAGATGGTGGTCAAACGCGAGCCTATCAATAATAAAAAAAAAAAAAAAAAAAGATTCAATCTCAGATTTTTTGCCAAATCTTGTTGTCAATGTAAATAAATGTAATTAGTGTTTTACCGGACTGTACGACGGTTTTTTTATTAATTTAATGTACAATAACTTATTACATTTTCAACTTCTGCAGAAGCAGCACTTTATAAGCACACAGTACTGAGCCTTGCAGCCTGTCGATACGGACTGAAAATTAATTATTTCATCGATATTTGTAGTTTCGGTTTCACGGCGCAGGTTTGCAAAGTAAATTACGTTGTTTCCGTGTAATTAAAATGAGCGTTCATATTTTAAAATTATCATGAGCTCAGAAAGGAGTTTCATGTTGTTCGAAACATTAATTTGTAGGTAAATCTAGCTGCTTTTCCATGAAAATTTTCTCTTTATAATTCATTTATATTCAATTACGTCACCATTGTTTGCATACTTTCTTAATTTACCTTTACTGCTGTTCATTTTTATAATTAAATTCAATAAAATGTGCATCAGAAGATATAAAGGCGATGGTAATTAAGAACAATACAAAAGTCCAATTAACCAAATTAAAAACCAATTCGTTCACAAACGCAGAAAATATTTCACCGCCCGTGGTTTTATCGGGCCGGGTTGGTCTTGTATTCAATACTTCTAGGTATTAAACATGTCGGAACACATGTACAAATTTGGTTTCGCTTTGTTTGTATATTGCTATGAGAACGTAGACAACTTGCAGATTATTTGCTCGGCACTACATCTCCAGACGATTGGTTCGCAACGATATAGGTACGTATTAAATTACAGTGCATTGTTGCTTGTGTAAACATAGACAGGCATAAGCAAATACTGTAAATGTGAAAAGTAGGGCTTACAATGTGCACCCCTGGCTTCCGTTCATTAGGCAATATTTAGATTTTCCTGACAAGCTGGTCATAATAATAAAGTAGTAAAGTTCTCTTCCTGCAGACATCCTACATTGAGATATTTAACATAGAGATGTATGGTCGACGGTGCAACCTTTTTAATCTGATTACGAATATCATTAAGAATTGTTTCAGATTTGCTACATATTTTTTCCGATTCTGTTTTGTATGCTAGGCAGGCAGGCATGTTTCAAAGGATAAACATGAGATTGAGGACACTTAATAATGTAATTAAACATTGCAAATGTATTACTTTTTTGTAAGTAACAAAGTTTTAGTTTTAAGAATTACAATTAACATTCATATTCTGAATGTTAATGGTGTACATCTGTTATTCGCGAAGTTAGATTGTGCAGGTGAATAAAGAAGATATTTACACAACAATATGTAAATATCTGCTTTATTAACTAACTTAAAGTTTGAATAAGTAGAGTAAGCTTTTTGTATTCAATGTAAATTGTAAAACAATTAGATTGATAAACTTTAGAGATTTACAAAAAAGACAATATAATCCCTCGGTTATATTGTATGTTAATAAATTTAAAAAAATTAGGATCTAATTAGATTTTACACTGACATCAGTCACAACAAAATGTTTTGAAGAATAAATATTTAAAGAAGAAAACTGTAAGCAACCATTAGGAATATTGTTTGCTTGTTAATACAAATCTTATCAAATGTTGATACTAATTATAATACATTTAATAAAAACATTCAAAATAACTTACCTGGAAAGGAACTTCTAAGAAGCTACAGGAATCTATTTCACTCACTACTTTGAAACACTAAAGTCTACGAAAAATATTTTTTAAATCAGTCGAATAAACACCATAAATTTAATGTCATTGTATTTTAGTAACAATAATAAAATAAAATGAATAATAAATGCAGCGAACGATATGACGTCGCGAAAATCGTAAGCCTGCGTAGGATCGGAAAACGTCACTGACTGCTACAGTGCGTCGCGTTTGGCGCCTGGCACCTGACTGAAATAAGGCTCGCGCGCCCCGACCTACCCGACTGCTCTTCCACAATAACGTTCTTTTTTCAAAACTCTGCTAACAAAAAAGAGGTCGGACGGAGGCTGAGCAATAAAGAAATGATTTGATGGAACAGGCACTTGACAGGTGGCTCGCGAGTCGCGTCGCATCCTCGCAGGCAGCACTTAATTGTTGGTTGCGATTACGTTGACGGCGCAGAGGATGTACTGAAAAATGGCTTTTAAGTATTAATGCCCACAAATAAGCGGTTGCTCCCTATGTGACATTAAAACCCTTACATTAAGGATTGCAAAAGTTGCGCATAGACCGGTCCACTACTTTGGATGAAGCCTTAGCTTGGTCACTTGTCATGTTCCTGGATTACTTATGTACCGGTAAATCCTAGTTAATTTGATTTGTGCCCAAAACTGAGATTAACTAAATGCACGAGGCTTAGATTTCTCGAGTGGCCGCGCCCCGCCCACCGCGCGCTATTGGTCGCCATCTACCGCTGGGCGGAGCGTTGCTTAGATACAACTTAGAAGCCTTTTTAACGTAACAATCTAATATTATTTATTTACAAAACGATTTGTTAAATTATTTTAGTGCTTTAAGGATAACTAGTCTAGTGTGAAAATTGATAGACTAGTGTGAATAAAATGAAAAGTCGGTCATACAAATCAGGTTGAGGGATCTATGTAAGCTACTTATCTAAGTTTTGTACATTTTATAAGCAACCCGCGACAAACTGATGACGAATATATTTTAAGAGCTTACAATCTAACCCCAGTTCTTATGTAGACAACGCTACTTACGTGAAAACACTTTGTCCTAAAACTCCACTAATTAGCATGACTTGAAAACTGGCCAAGTGCGAGTCGGAGTCGCATACGAAGGGTTCCGTACTACAACATTTAAATCGAGCAAAAAAAAACTTTTAAAATAATGTTTCTTTAATTTTTAATGTTATTACCTATTTGTTGTTGTAGCGGCAATAGAAATATACATTCTGTGAAAATTGCAACTATCTATCTCTTACAGTTTATAAGATACAGTCCGGTGACAGACGGACGGACAGATAGACAGACGGACGGACAGTGGAGGCTGAGTAATAGGATCCCGTTGGTACTCCTCTTGTACGGAACCCTAAAAAGTAGGTACATTTACCTGCTTGCAAATGGAGACTTATTTTACTGATTAAATGCTTAAAGGGCGAAGTAAAAACTGATTAACTTTGCATAAATAGGTAATACTTCTCATGAACCGTGCTTGGCTTGACAGATGAAAGGTGCTCTACGACTCGCTTGAGAAATTGCCGATCGATACTTTACGTGGTTTGAAATGCCTTATTATGTATTACAGTTCCAATTAAAATATTCAATGAAAACTATTTATATGTGACTAAAAATAACTACGACTTGCTCTACCGACATAAATTATTTTTAAACCGTGAGCAGAGAAGGTGAAATCTAAAGTAATATTATAAAGAGGTATAAAATTGATAGTATGTTTACCTATGTGTTTTATTTGTAAAAGGTAGTTTTGATCTGAATACGTCTTTAAATTTTCTTCCAAATTCAAAAAAACTAATGATAACAAAATCGGGCGATATAGTTTGGTGTTGTAGTTTCATATCTATCATCGATATCAAAAATTAAATTATACCACTGGATAGCGAGAAAAACCGACTACCGAAATTAAAGTTATTTTGATCCTTTTAGTGTTTTTTTTAGTGAAGTCGGTTATTCTTTTTTGTAAAAAGTTTTTATTACAAACTAAGTACAATAAGTTACTTACATCCAATCAAGCAGTTTCTTAGCTACAAAAACCAAATGCAGTGGCTAAACTGTAAACTGCAACTTTGTAATAAACAAATATAAGGGTAAATACTTTTGTTTTTCATGAAGAAAACTATAAATTCTCAGCCATCAGGATATTGTCTTTCATTAATCACATTTTCACCTGATCGGGCGATTGTAATAGCAATCTCGGGAAATTCAATTAGGCGGATAATCTGCTTTGGTTGCTGCGTGTTTTGTTACGCGAAGAGATGTGGGGCTTCACTCTTCAGTGGGGGAAGTGCTTCAGCGATGCAGCGAGGGGGGCACATGGGGGCTGTAAACATAACGGCAGGCGCGTGTCGGGTGCGGGGGTGCGGCGTGCGGGGCGCGCGGTGCGGGGCGCGTCACGGCCCGTTAGCGCGGATCCTCGGCGCGTGCACATGTCGCCCCGGCACGCGCCCGCGCCACTTTTTATACTCCTTTTTTTCTTTTGTTTTCTCCCTTTGTTCGAAATACGAATTAAAGCCTCCATTTCGATTTCTGGGTGAATTAATGAACGTGGTTTGAGATATCACGATCGTAAGTCTGATTAGATTTTGTTATTCATTCATAGCTTTAACTTTTATTTTTGGGTATTCCCGAAAAGTTTATTAGTTACTCGAATAACGGGGCAAATAATATGCCGCTATTTGTTATGTAAAGTCAGGTCTTGGTGCAAAAGTTATCATCTACAATTCTAGATGTGTGCCCCGCTTGGGCAGAGCACCGCCCTGTCCTCGTGGGGTGAATCGGCGGCAGCGATCTCTCGCACCGGGCCTTGGCACAGGCCATGGTCCGAAGCGAGGAGGAGTGGCAAACGGTCGCCTCCCTCTGCGAAGCAGTAATGTTAGCAAAGGAGGAAGCCACAGAGCATGCGTGAGGGTGCGACCCTCACGCCCCAGCCGCCGGGATCCCGATCCTGATTTCCGGCCAATGTAGGCACGGGTTTGCGGACGGCGAGCAATGGGTAGCTCGCCGTCCGATCGTCCGGTAACCGTCCGGACCGAGCCCAAGTCGTCGACGGCGCCACGCGCGCCTCAAGGAGATGTCAGAAAACCGTAGGGGCCCATCAGGGTGGAAGCCTACTGGGGCCAAGGGTCTGCTTCTGGAAGGAAGACTCGTCCCTGGTATA
Organism: Mythimna impura; assembly: GCA_905147345.3. Classification (NCBI taxonomy): domain Eukaryota; kingdom Metazoa; phylum Arthropoda; class Insecta; order Lepidoptera; family Noctuidae; genus Mythimna; species Mythimna impura. The sequence goes on along the minus strand of LR990348.1, from coordinate 11,559,977 downwards.
AAAGGCAACGAAGGAACAGGAGTGGGTTTTTAGTCAGTAAAAGTCTGACATGCCCTCGCGCTCCGCGCAGGGCGGGGGATGTCATTGGATAATTTTCCCACAGGAAAAAAAAACATCTACAATTTGTATTTTATTAGTTAAGTATCGTAAGATTCACATAGTAATCACAAGAATTAAAAACTAAAAGTGGACAGGTAGGTAGTGCGGGGGGATGTATGTATGTAGATAAAAACCATGCAAATCCTTAAACACGTTCATAAAGTATGCGAGTACATGCTTGATAGATAAGTAAATCAAAATAAAACAGTTGAAGGGTAGATACGCATGTTTCAGCTGCAGGCGATGGCGGGCAGGCGAACAGAACCGGTCGCCGAGCTGAGCCACAGGCGGCTGGCGCTGTCGCTGCGCCATTCCTTACAGTCAACTTTTATTAATTGGGCAGATGAGAGCCACGGCTTCCATGATGAATGCTTATCCCTTATACGGCCAGCAGTTCGCGAAACCTTTTATAGATTCTCAATTAAAAGTGTCTATTATAGTTAATAGGACGATCAGACATTGTAGCGTTTATAGAAACTAGAATATTTGCTTTTAGTATGTATACGAACAGGTAATATAACGGAAAGGACGATTAAGTGGAATATAATATAGTGTAGGGGTGCGGGTGGCAGGTGGCTGCGGCTTAGGGATGCGCCCGCTGTTCCGACTTAGATATCGACACGCAATGTGATTTGGACACAAGTAACTCGGTTTGTTATGGTTTCTTCGTAATTTTGTCCTTTTACGAGTATGTATTGTAAATGTTTTATTGCAGGTTAAATTATTATAAACAGATAAACATATTTGTTGGTAAAAAATTACATTTATAAGTCACAATATCTTTCAATTAATGAAGTATTTAGTTGCGTAAACTGTTGCTAACTTAATTATCAGAAAAGCTAACTTGTCTCTGAATTCTATAGATCACAATTGATGTAAATTAATCAAATAAAAATCTTGAACAAGTGAGGTATTTTAAGAAGTAAATTACGATGTTCAGGATCAAATTGAGACCAATGAAAGCTTTCGTGTAAAATGCCAACATTTTTAAAGAGAGACGGAACCGTAATGTAGATGTAGTTAATTAATAGCATGCCTGACTGCTTGTATTGGTCACTGGGTTCCATTTCATCTGGAATCCTTCACATTCCTCTGTGTAGCCTTGGTGTATAAAAAGTCAGTGTACGAAATAATAGAGGTTTTCAATGTAAATATATACTTTTAATTTAAGTAAACTTAAAAAGATTTCTTCTAACAAGCTTTTTCAAATATACGTTCACATCAGGAATTTAGGTAATTAAATGAGCGGCACATCTAATCCTCTAGCCTAGATCATCCATTTTGAATTGATATAATTTAGGTGTCTTCAAGGCTAGAGTGAATAGGCTCTTGATTAACTAGTGCGCCTCACCATCAATGATTGCATCACTGCTTACCATCAGGTGGGATCGCAGTCAAGCGCTGGTTTATATCAATTAAAAAAAAAAAAAAAAAATCTGGTGGCCCTGGCTTCATTCAGGTGCCACTTATTTTCCCGTGACGTTATTTCGTTAGCTGTTCCCGCGGTTTCTTCGGCGTCTTACAGCTCCGCGGTTACAGCTCCGCTTGTAAAAATGATTTATAGCTTTATCGCTTTCCTCGATTAATGGGTTTTCCAATACTAAGAGATTTTTTCAGATCGAACCAGTAGTTCCTGAGATTAACGCGTTCAAACAAGTAAAATATTGAGCTTTATAATAGAAAAAAATATAGAAATAGATAAGTATATATTTATATAAATAAAATATTAGGAAATTGATTTAAATTTATGTGGATACTTACTTTCTGACATAACATAAAATCTGGTTCTTGAAAGTTATATTTAGTCGAACTTGCTATTTTATTTTACAGAGATTATAGAAAAACATTTTTCATAGAGCTTTCCTAATATTTGCTACAACCTACGACCATGATAACAAAATAAAAAAAAAACTTTATAATTTCCTAACATCGATAACTGCAATCGACACATGCCGCGTTTAAGGAGCACCCTCAGTCTCGAGACAAGATTCAGCACGCGACTCGAGCTGCCTGCGACTGCGCCATGTGCCTTAACGGATTTATTGGAGCCCGCGCGTGCCGTGCGTCATACACCGTGAGTATTTGTGGGAGTACCGCCTTTTTTTGTCCAGTGTCTGGGATTGGCACTGGGTGAAGAACACTTTCCCCACCGTTTAGAGAGGAACTGAGAAAATGGTAGTTTTGGATACATACCGCTGCTTATTGCGTTCCCCAGAACTCACAGACATTTTCAATTGAAAATATGTAGATATTTGAATTTCGGAATTCAGTTTTTTTATTATAATTTTGATGATGAAGTTCAGAAATTCAGCAATAATATATTTCTTGTGTTATACATATTATTTACTGAAATCGTTGCTAGCTACACGCTATAACGGTTAATAAGTATAATAAAAATAATATAAGGTTATCAGCACACAAAACTGAAAAATGGAAGGGTAAAGTCTTTTATGACGTATTTCAAATAACTCTCTTTCGCAATGACCAGTTTTTCAGTAAAGTAGGCATGTAATATGCTAACTATAAAGGTACTTGCTATTTATCTATGATGACACCGCCGTCAACCTCCTGTCTGTGATAAAAGTTTCAAATGATTTCAAAATCAAAATAATAATAATATATATTTTGAAATAAACCAACTTTTGAATTGTCAAAATGTCGGTCAGTCAAAAAAGTGAAGCTAATTTGCACGTTTCGAAGATCTCTATGGAAAAGAACGTGCAAAAAATTCCATGGACACAATAAATCATTTACAAAAATTTGATTTCTTAGCACATATCTAAGTTGTAGCAGCTACAAATATCACTTTTAAGTCGTAACCGGCATTTTCGTGGTACGACTGACTGTACGTACAGTCAGGAGTCAAAAGAGCAGTTGCACTTTATTAATGTGCCTAAAATTTCTGTACAGTAGACGTTTAATGATCCAAAAGTCGTTTATTCAATACCTTAGGTACGCTACAAATTAAATCATTCATAAACCTTTCTCTTCTACAAAGAAATGTTAGTCACTTTAGCATTAGTAGAGTACAACTGCACTTTTAACCCCTGTACATAGACCGTAAGAAGCTAAGGATGCAAACAGCATCCTTCAGCATCCCAGCAGGGGGAAAGGTGAGACTTATTAAAGAAGATGGAAAAAGAAAAATTTAACACTTATTTCTAAATAAAATCTAAATCTGCAGCAGATCTGCGTAAGGAGAGATGAAAAAAAGAGATGTAAACACTATGTGTAGGTAGAGTAGTAGGTAAAATAAATACTTAAAGTAATTTATTTTGAAATAATATAATATACTTACTTACGAATATGCTGTCATATTTACAAACATGTTGGTAAAAAAATATCACAAGAATACATACTAAACCTACTTAAACAATAATATATACTTATATACTTCGTATACCTTACTATGACGAAATGGAAAGATTGAGCTCTTTCACTCTTTTTTAAAATTATCATTATTTATGTATTAGTATATCTTGGAACCCTGAGATCCCGGACCTATGGAAGGCGTACGAGGAGCCGAAACCAACTCGCAGAGGCCCTTTAATCACTTTTAATAGAATGTGATACCAACCGACCATTATCCCTGTACGCGCTATGCTAGTGCACCTAAGGATAACTCTGGTTGGTGAAAAACTATTGCGATATATGGAAAAAAAAACTATAAGGCTATGGTTTTTGGAATATTAAGTAGACTGGTTACCAGGTACTATGTTAAGACTATGGCCCCTGCCTAAACAATGGTATTAATATCCATCTATAAAAAGGCAGGGGGTGACTTGCACACTCATTAAATGGGCCCCCAAAAACGGCCGCTAGCACGAAGTGACGTAGCAATAAGGAGGCAACATATCCAGAGGTGCTTGAGGAGTGGAGAGGTATAACACGGCTATCAGGACAATCCCGGAAGTACGGTCAAGATTTTTGACAAAAGACCAGCACCTTACTGGATTATCATCATTCTCCCGAGCACGTTTGGTCTTGCGAACCTCCACTCAAGCCAGCCAATAAAGACAAGAGAGAGGTGGGACCTTTGTTCCACGTCAGTATTCACAACGGCCGACCAATAAAGGCAAGCCGGAGATGAAGAACAAGAATTCTCCCGGGAGATCGGGTCCGTGGGGTCGCTAATGCCCAACAGTTCGCCAGAAAACTGCCCTGCGGAATTATTATTATTATTATGTAGGTAGAGGATTGACTCTAAGTGGTTTGAATGATGTTAAATAGCAGACACAATGTCCGAGAGTTCCTGCTAAATTGAATAGAGAGCAACTTGAGTGCCTTGCGAAAGCCTGATGCTTATTTGTTCGTTTGTTTACTTTAATACTTTTATTTATTACGATTGCTGCCAAATTAGTTTTTAAGGTTCTCAAGAATAATGCGCAGCCGCAAAAATGCATGTTTATTCTAAAACAACAGAAGGGAACCTCAAAAATCTGTGTTACTTGTTATTGCCTAAACATCCGTTAAGAACGGTATCAATTTGCATATCTTAGCAGTTGGAGGCCTACAGTTAGGAGGCGTCTGCGGCGAGTCATATGGCGGGCGTCGGCTGAAACCGTAGAGTAAAAGCTTGAGGAGCGTGCGCCGAGCGGCAGCGGCGGTGCGCGGCGCGACACGCCCGCTCATTACGACTGAAAACTGCACCTCTCCGCTAATTGCGATCATTCTTACGCTTCCATACTGAGCGCGCACATGTTCCCGCATCGAGGCCGCGCCGCGCACTGCTGCTATGTTGCGGTTTGCGATTACTGCGTGTGTAATTGTGTAATGAGTGCGCGAGTCCTCGGTAAAAACTTACGTTTGAGATATTCATATTTATAGCTTTTATTAATAAATTATTAAATATACAGCAGTTAAAGTTTGCGGTAACCGACTGCTGGGCGCTCGAGGAGGTTGCGTGTGCGCGTGAGTTGAGCTTTACAATCGCCGATCGCGTCTGTACTTTTCAAAAGAACACAGGCATTCACTCGACTTTTGATTATTGGAAGCTATCAGAGGCATACAGAGGCATGCGTACGTGTATTCTTTGACAATTTAATAGCATATGCGCTTGCACCTGCCATTGCAAAAAGTAGGCGCACGCTTCAGGCAGTGAAGCGCGGAATTCGTCGCCGCGGCCGTCCTCTAGCCTATCTTATACGCTATTTATTGGTAATTGATTGGAAAGGTGCATTAAGCCCTCGTGTTATGTTTTTATAACGTTTGACCATACTTGGATTTGTTGTTGGCTCTTCAGATCCGCCCTGAACTTAAATACTTACCTATGTACAAGTATATCTTGTTTTCACATTTCACGTACACCGACATACCTGTTCAGCTATTTATATTATAATTATATGCCATTGATAGGTAAGGTTTTCCTTTTATGTCACCCTTTGAAAACAGAAACTTGGGGTAGAATTTGATCTGGTGAGAAAAAATCCTATTACTGTGTTGTCTTTATTTTTGTAAAGTATAGATGTCTAAGAAACGAATGTGTGATTTAAGATCAATGATATGATTACAATCTGCTTCTCAGAACTAGAAATTATAATGCATTTGTTGGCAAGGCCACTGCTTACAGTGCAAGTGGGGTCTTGGGTGAGACTCTCGGCTCGGGAAAAGTTGTAATAGGTTGATACAAAAAACTTTAAAAAAAAAAATAACCGACTTCACTAAAAAAACACCAAAAGGGTCAAAATAACTTTAATTTCGGAAGTCGGCGTTTCTCGGTATTGTTTGTTTCTTATTTAACACCGACTTCCATACTGAATTGATAACCTCCTCCTTTTTTTTGAAGTCAGTTAAAAAAAACTTACTAATAAATTCTCAAAGCCGCTTGTAGGCCTGATTTATCGGTATGGCAAAGTGGTTCGCAAGTTTGGTTTAAACAAAGTTTATAGAGATGTAACGGTACTAAAGATGTACCGACCTTTGGCGGAATCACATTAAATTAATACTGTAACAGCGAGAGTTTGTATGTATGTGTGTCTTGTTTGTATGTATCAGTATGTCTGTATCTGTTTTACTCCTTTACGCTCAAGCGGCTGAATGGATTTGTATAAAGGCACTCGGGAAGAGCATGTCTTGGAATAGGACATAGGATACTTGTATTCCATAAGTTGTTCCCTCCATTTTTCTACGTCCGCTCGGGCAAAGCCGCGTGCAGTAGCTAGTATATTAATAAAGTAACGTATATCTTTGGATTATTTAGAATGAAAGCTGTAGGGCAGCTTTCATCCTAAATAATCTAAAATTGTCACTTTTCCATTCACTAATTCATTATTACTCTACTATGCCTGACTATGGCGTATATGGTATAATAGTATAATATAATATAGTCCGGAACATCAAAGATTCCATTGGTTTAGTAAAGAACAGATAAATGGACGATTGTTAGTGACAAGTATGTGCCTGCGATCCGGGAACATTCCGTTGAATATGAATCTCATGAAAGTTGTTGACACTAAAATGTCTGACTTGCAATGAAGGAGAGACACCTACCACGTTTTGGTGGAGTGCAGAACGGAGAGCTTTAGAATTAAACAACAGATTATGTTTAAGGTTTAATACCTAAATAATATGTAATTTAATCTCATCTAATCAATAAAATTGACTATTAAGTAAATATTATCAATTTAACAATCAATTAGTATACTTAATTGATTGTTAAATTGATCATGTAAGTAATAAGATCAAGTTACTTTTGAGTTTTTTTTCTGAACCCTAAAAATGACCTACGCCAAGTTTTCGTAACCGATAGTAATTCGTAGAATAGTTCTACGCCGAATTTTCGTGCGCCTACGGGATGGTTTCACAATACAAACAGTTTATTATATTCTACTGTTTGATCTTTCTAGACATATGTTTTCTACTTGTGTTCTGTGTTTTGTCTCAGCCATAGGTCTCAGCGTTTCAAAAATGATGAAATAAAATTGTAATAAAGTCTTTTGCAAACAGGGAATATAAAATGACTAAATTAAATGTGTTCAGGTTTTATTTCTGTGGGCAACGATGAGTCTGGTTTGGGCGGCTCGGCGGCTCGCAAACGTTCAGTGAAGATGTCTGGGCGAGTTAACGCGTGCCCCGCGGCGGCGGCTGCGGTCGCCGCTCATGTCCGCTTAATGAGTGTTTTAACTACTGTTGGTAAATCATGCTTTTACGTCCTTCGGGCTCAGATATACGACGCCGCGACTCAGCTGCGCATCATGATTCAGAACTTAAAGGCAATTATCGTATGCAATCGAATAATATCGACAACAGAAAGGTTGTACGCAAAGATCAATAAAACTCATAAGATGTCCCAAATATAACCTATATTTTAGTAAAATCGTCATCAACACGGAATAAAATGGCATGTGTAAAGCTATATTTTTATTTAACGACATAATATTTTTATGCATACACACGACAATCGAAATAAACTTCGCAATGTGGTATCCCGAGCGACGATTCGAAATTCGGATACAAAAAAATTGGGTTAGCGCAATTAACCGCCAAAGGTGCCGCGATTTTGCTGGCGGATAATGAATGGGCAATCACGCGCCTTGATAAGTGCGCGGGGTGAGCAGCTAGCGGTACCGGCGGGGGCTAGTGCGGGGGAGGGCTGCGGGCAGGTGGCGCGAAGGCCGCTGCGGGACCGGGAGCGCGTCGCCTCCAGTTAATTGATTCCAATCTGAGAAGCGGCCCACGATAATTCACTCCGTAAGTAAGTGTGCATCCACTCTCGCTCTTTGGTAATTATAAAACAGTCGACAGGTAACGGCATTTCGTATTTCTATTGTTTTTATTGCATTATTGATTGTTATTTGCAGGATGCGTTTATCTAAATAATTGACATTTACGATATATATCAAATATATACATACATAAATAAAATGGGGATCATTTTCTTCTTGTTTATCAAGCAAAGTTTTTATTTTTTATAGCAATTCTGTAGACTTAGTGGTTCTTTAAATACCTCTGAAAATCAGTGTAACATCCCAAGTCATAAAACTTAAATGATATAAAACGTTACTTAGGCAATTTATTGACCTAACACTCCAAATTTTCTATACAAAGATCAGTTACATGGAATTGCAGGTTCACATCCAAGATATGGGATCAAGATATTATTTCTTCTATATAAACTTTTAATTTCACGAGTGCATACGCAAATAGCAAAACCATTGATTTTCATTCAGTACAGTCTAGAAGATGGTAGCATAGCAAAAAACGAGCTGTTGGTCCGAACCGGGCGGCCGCGCGGCCGCCCGCCATGCGCCCGCGTAGGCCCGAACCGATTTAATTGCCGTCATTAATCCGTGGACAAGACCGTTTCCTTTGCGCAGTGGCAGTCGAATACGCAGCGCCATTTTCTGTCCATTTTACTCAAGTAATAATTATAGCTATCCATATTGAAAACGAACGACTGTAATCAATATTTGGATGAGAAGAATCTCGATGCGTTAATTAGATGTTGTCTTGTCAGGGTCAGTGTCAGTGGTTAGTCCCGCTCTGGGTAGAACGAGAAATGTTAGACTTTTACTCACCCTACCACACGGGTAGGGTGAGTAAGTCTAACATTTTTTCAGTTGCCCTTGGAGTTCGAACAATTTCGAAGCCCTACTTGTGAAACTTATTAAAGTATTTTATATACACAGAAAAAGGTTGAATTTATCATTATCAAAGCATACTAATAAAATCTCTGATCATTTTGATCAGAGATTGTACCTAATGTTCAGATTGATTCATAAAAGCTCAAAGTAGAGTTGGACTGAAATGTAAGAATCGTCAAAAGTCGGGCATGGAAATAACTATTAGCTTTTAATAGGATTGAAAAAATTACCGTTTTTATTGAAAATCGTCTATTCATCCTTATGAATAGACGACGAAGATGTATGATTTCGATGCCAGTTAACAGAGAGGCACCACCCTGCAAACGCTTTCGAAGTTTACACGCTTGACAATTGTAAATTATGCTGTTTACTCATGAAAAACAACAGCAGCAATGATTAATTACTCGTCAATGCTCATGTTGGCAGGTTACAAAACATTTTATTCGTTATTGATAAAAAACAACTGTGTATAATAAAACGCTTTGTTAAGTAGTGTGATTAAAATCAAACACAAAAAAAGCTAATCAAATGGCAAGTGTGTTGTAAAGTAGCTGATTCCATATATGTAGGCAGGCAACGGGTATAAGCGAGTATTTGCGAACGGTGCGTGCGACTTGCGCGACGAGCGCACGCGCCTAGTAATTACGCGCAAAAGGTCGCGCGCGCACATTGCGCTCGCGCCGCCTGCGCCGCGCTTGCCCATTCCACCACCATTACCCCGTCGCCGTCGCCTCGGGCTCATCTTCACTTTCAACCAACATTAAACGTGCTATGTACTGACGTCATTAGATCCTGTAACATGATCCTTCGTCATTAAATCCTAAGCCGACTCGACTGGCTAATGGCTTGCTCAATGTATATGCTAATTGTACCCCCTTACGATTGCATATTTCGGCTAACTTTATTAGTTTTCAGTATTCTCCTGTCAAATGATAGAACGCATTTAATTATAGTAAGGAATGTTATTGATACCAACAAAAACTAGCACAGTGCAAACTATCACCTCGCCAAAAGTACTAGGCAGTTAAATTAACCGAAAAAAATCTGGACTATTTAGATATAGACGAGTATCTTTAACCAGTAGTTTTTTCTTTAGCTTTAGGTAATTTGTTTGCAATATGTGGGTGATGCACTGAGTTACAATCAATTTCTAGTTACACTTGGTTAAAATTAGATTTATGTAGTCTTGGCTTTAGTTTGTAGTGTGTTGGTAGTTTATAAGAATAAGTTACTGTAACCTTTCCATGAGTACCATGAAGAGCAGAAATCTAGATAGGTTAACATAGAAATGTTTGTATTGTCCGCGATCGTGAGCGTTTTATCCCTGGTCATATGCAATTAACGCAAAATACCATTCATTATGCAAATACCATAGATTTTATTTTGCGAATGAAGAAATATTCATAATATAAGATAATCTCTACCACATAAAGTGATTCCCCATTCACTAACTATGCAGACGAGAAATTTATGTAAACTACCCATTGCATTATTGCTTATGGACGAGTCGCAATACCCGCAAGTAATTTGAAAAATGCAAGCTTATGTCGGCAATTACCTCGTATTAATTAGGTATCAAACCATGGCTGCTAAGTACAGGGAATTCAGTAACCGTATCAAAGCTGCATCATTCCATGCGTACGTATGCTGTGTGCCACCATTGACCGCTTAATCTTCTTGATAGAAATTATGCTGTACACTTCACAGCAAAAGTATTTACTTCAGTATTTAATGTAACTTCACGAGTACATAATATCTAGTATTTCGACATTTAATAATTTAACCTTATATAAGATGGTCAAATATATTTTAAAAAAACTGGGCAAGTGCGTATCGGTCTCGCGCACTGAGGGTTCTGTACAAACTTAACTTATGTAAATATGTAGTTCAATTCCCGAATAGAGTCTCGAAGATTTTTCCGAATCGCAAAAAAAGTTTTTTTTTGTGACGTAACAACAAATTTACTGTTTTCAGATTTATTCCTATACCTGTGCTATAAGACCTTACTTTATGCCAAATTTCAGGATTCTGGGTCAACGGGAAGTACCTATATATACTATGGATTTTGATTCCCTTGAGAGTGTCGAAATATACGTTTTTGCGACATAAACCGCCGTATTTGTTTTTTCGTAAACTTAGAAGTATAATTTTTCACAGCTTCAAGGGACCGCAGACCTGAGTATAAGGTTTTAATTTCAATACCTTCACTCCTCCAATTCTTGATATCTCCACGCGTTCCCGAGATAAAGTGTCCTGACAGGCGGACAACAAAGGGATCCTGTAAAGGTTCCTTTTTTCCTATTGAGGTACGGAACCCTAAAATTTCGTTTATTTAGCCAGAGAAGAGTGGAAGAATGAAAGGGAGGCCTTTGCCCTGCAGTGGGACAGAAAACATAATAATAAATAATAGTACATTTAGACAAGCCTGTAGCTAAATAAACTTGACGAAAACAGTATTTCAAGTTTTTCGGAAAAAAAAGAATCAAGGCGTATATAGAAATTGAAATATCATTTTTATTTCTCTCATAAAGGTACATTGTAACACAAGTTTATTTTATAAATTTGACCTGAAGACTGAAACCTTTGTGAGAGCTTTTTTTATCGGTGGGAATTGACCATAGTCTGTACCAAGGCCCGGCGCGAGAGATCGCCGCCGCCGATCGCCCCCACAAGGACACGGCGTTGCTCTTCCCAAGCGGGGTACACCTCCACCGTGTGCTCCACCGTGTCCTCCGGGCGGTCCACACAATGGTAACACCCGGGCGTTTCTTCCGCACGAATCCGGTGCAGGAACCTCCCGAACTTACCATGTCCGGTGACGACCTGTGTCATGCGGAAGGTGAGGACGCCGTGAGGTCTTTCCAGCCACGCCTCAAAGAGGGGATTTACCGCCATAATTATGGCGTGCCCAACCTTTGTGAGAGCTGGAATCTGAACTACGTTCGAGACCTGTATGACAGATCTCCAGGCTTACACCGTTTTAAACTTAATCGCATTTTGCGGCACATAACCATGAATCTTATGTTTGTAAGATTATGAGCGATATAGATCACATTTCTACCTAAAAATCATTTTGTAGACGACAGTATCAACATAACATCGTAAATGCTTTTAACGATTCCATTTAAACGTACGTAAAGATATGCAAAAACGTAAGCTGAGTGCCAGTGTTAAGCTTTCATATTGCCATAGTAAATTGTATATAGGATGACGCTATTCGAAAACGAAGATATTTTCAAGATTTTATGGGTACCTATGGGTATAGCACGGTACCGGCCATGATTGCATTTAGTATTATAAGTCCTCAATAAATTAACATAATATAGCAATCATATTTGTCGATCGACATATAAATTGCTCACCTAAATGTACACGGGGTACAACGTTCAGAGATAATAAGAGAGTTATGTGATATTATTTAGTGACGAAGAAAGATATATTAGCTATCCGTCATGTGCAAAATTTCTCTCTCATTTATTATAAGTTTTGCTGTGAGAAAACCCATTGATGGGTTAAGCTCGCCTGTGTATACCAGCTGTCTTAATTTTGCTTTTAAAAGTTACGTCTTCAATAAAGATTATATAAAATACTAGCGGTACTGTTAGACGTTGTGTTGCCCGAAAGCTGGGTTTTCGTCAGAAAAAATAATTGAAAACTCGATTTTCAAACCATCCACTCAAATATACTTACAAAATTTCGTCCAAATCGGTCAAGCCGTTTAGGAGGAGTTATCTAATTCGCGGTATAACTCGCGGTATAACAAGCTTAATCGATCGGTAATATTTATAGTAATGACGTATTTCGATTCAACATGTAAAGGACCCTAAGCAATGTAAGTATAACACATGTTAATTAGTATAATAAGACCAGCCTATCCAGTAGACTGACCGGTGTCCAGTTGCAGGGCAGAATTCTCTTCTCGCCAAGAGAATATAAGAGAAACAGGTAACCATTACGCTGGCTCATGACTGGTTCATACATTTAATAATAGGGGTTAAAGTATGAAATTGCCGTTTTTTAAAACCGGGTTGCTATGAAGTGTTATATCTTTGGATTGTCTTGGAATTATATTTGAACTTATAATTCCAAGTCAATCCAAAGATATAATGCTTCAAAGCAACCCGTTTTAAAAAACGGCAATTTCATAGTTAAAGACCTAATATTACAATCATATTTTAAAGGCGAAAGTTTGCATATGTATGTTTGTTACTCCTTCACTCTCAAACGGCTGAACCAAATTTAATGAAATTTGTGCACCAGGATAGCTTTTATCCTGGATTAACGGTTATATTGGTGAGAAGTACGACTTGTTCGTCAACTCGCTACTGCAAAACTCGCGGGCGCTCGCGAGTTGGCACCTTCCGATTTCACTTACTTTTTTTGTCGTCAACGCGCTCGCACGTATTTATAAAGTACATTCAAATAAAAACAGATTGAAACCAATATCTAGCTATTGTCCGCGGCTTTGCTCACGCTGGCTGATTGGGTTAAGTACTGACTATATCTGTTTAAATTTAGGGATACGTTAAAGGTGCGGAATGAGGCGAGTGGGATGCAGCCGACGACGCATGCTACCCAAGCACGCTATCCAGTTTTTGCCAGAATGTTACATTTAAAAAAGAGTAAAGTCCCGCAAACCTCCTTTGAAAAGGAAAAGTCCTCCGACCAGATGGACCAGATCCGGGCTCGATAATTGAATTCAGGCTATGTTCTAACCATGCGGGGAACTCTAATACCGCGAAGCACGATTTTGAATTTTAATTCAACTGGCTGTCAAAATTGGGGATCTTAGCAAAGGTGAGACGGTACTTCACGCCGGAACAGCTGCTCAACTTTATCTAGCGCAAGTTCCATCGTGTATGGAGTACTGCTCTCATCTTTAGGATGGGTGTGCCAAATATTAGCTTGATCACAAGAGTCGATTGAGAAACGAGCCAAGAAGACCATTGGTAATGATGCACTTGTCGAGTCAAAACTCCAAAGTCTTGACCATCGACGTCGACGTTTCGGTTTTCTATCGTTTACATTTTGGGGAGTGCGCATTGCAATTGCACAATTTAATTCCGCCAAGTCCGTTCCATCTTCGGACCACGAGACGTACGGCGTTGCGCCACTGGTACATGGTCCACGGGTAGTATGAAAGTGAAACCCGGGACCCTGGGACGAAGGCAAAGAAGGAACAGGATTGGGTTTTTAGTCAGTAAAAGTCTGACACTATCTCCCGCTCCGCCCAAGAGCGCTATTTGTCTTTAGATGATTTTCCCACCTAAAAGAAAACCGGTACATAGTGGACATCCCACCCATACCACACTAAACTGGTAGGGAACACATTCATTGTGCGTACAGCTAAGGAATGGAATTCCCTGCCAGAATCTATGTCTCCTGATAGCTAAGTTTTTTTTTTTTTTTTTTTTTTTTTTATTAATGATAGGCTCGCGTTTGACCACCATCTCACCTGATGGTAAGCGATGATGTGGTCGACGATGGAGCACGCTTGCCTAGAAGTAGCCTATTCACTCTTGACTTAAAGACCCCTAAGTTGTAGCTATCAGGAAACACAGACTCCGGCAAGGAATTCCACTCCTTGGCTGTACGCATAATAAATGTGTTCTTAAAACGTTTTGTGCGTATGGGTGGGATGTCCACCATGTACCGGTGGCGCAACGCCGTACGTCTAGTGGTCCGATGATGGAACGGACTTGGCGGAATTAGATTGTGCAATTCCAGTGCACACTCCCCGAAATGTAAACGATAGAAAACCGACAGGCCAGCAACTCGGCGGCGATGTCCAAGGCTTTGGAGCTTCGACTCAACAAGTGCATCATTGCCAATGATCCTCTTGGCTCGCCTCTCAATTGACTCTATCGCATCAAGCTGGTATTTGGCAGACCCGTCCCAAAGATGAGAGCAGTACTCCATACACGATCGAACTTGCGCTTGATAAAGTTTTAGCAGCTGTTCCGGCGTGAAGTACCGTCTGACCTTCGCGAGGATTCCCAGCTTTTTTGCTGCCAGTTGAGCCTTTGCTTCGATGTATGGCCCAAAGTTGAGAGTTGACGTCAGCGTAACGCCAAGAAGATCAAGATGGTCGGTTATTGGCACGGTCACACCTCGGAAAGATGGAGCCGGGTGGAATTGACTCCGTTTAGCGGAAAAAAGACACGCTTGGGTTTTAGTTGCATTGAACTTGACCAGATTGGCATCGCCCCAATCGGAGACCGCCTTCAAGGACGAGTTCAAGCGTTCAACCATAGCCTCTCGGGATGACTGGATCTGTGACCCACTAGCGCGTGCGTCAGCCACATATTTCTCGGCAACAGTGCTGTCGTCTGCATTCCCAAAGATACCGGGTTTAAGTAAGTCATTTATGTGCAGCAAAAACAGTGTTGCCGAGAGTACCGACCCCTGAGGGACCCCGGCATTAATATCCATTTGACCGGACGAGCAGCCATCAACGACCACTCGGATGGATCGATCCCTCAAGAAGTCTGCGATCCAATCACACAGACCAGTGGGTAGACCGAAGGAAGGAAGCTTAGCAATGAGGCTTTCGTGCCAGACCCTATCGAAAGCCTTCGAGATATCAAGGGAGACGGCAAGCGCTTCCCCATGCTTCTCGATGGCTTCGCTCCAGATGTGAATGGCATACGCTAGAAGGTCCCCAGTGGACCGATTTTGGCGAAAACCGTATTGCCGGTCACTGAGGATGTCGTTAGCTTCTAGGTATGCCAGAAGTTTCTTGTTCAGCACCCGTTCCATACTCTTACAGAGGACGGACGTAACAGAGATGGGTCTGTAGTTTGCCGGGTCAGCTCGACTGCCCTTCTTGGGCACAGGCTGCACGTTAGCTTGCTTCCATGCAATCGGCACTTTTCCAGTCTCATATGAGATGCGAAATAGGCGTGTCATGATCGGAGACAATTCAGGCGCACAAGTTTTAAGCACAATAGCTGGTATCCCGTCGGGGCCGCTAGCTTTGTTCACATCGAGATTACGCAGGACCCTACGAACGTCCTTTTGATGGATACGAACGTCTGACATCCTCGTCGCGCATCCATCAGGAGAAACAGGTGGCCGTGCGTCACCAGAATTCAGACGTGAAGATTCCGCAAAAAGAGAGGCAAACAAGTTTGCTTTCTCCTCAGCGGTGTGAGCCAGCGACCCATCGGGTTTCAGCAATGGCGGAAGTGAGGGACGGCAGAAGTTCGATTCAACCGACTTAGCCAGGGACCAAAACGCTTTACTACCTGCGGGGTATGAAGCAAGTTTGCTCCCAATTCTGCTTATGTGGTCAAACCGAGACCTCTGCAACACCTTCTTGCAGGACTTGGCAGCCCTGTTAAAGGCCTTCTTCTTCTGAGCCACGTCGCTTGCTTTGCGCGTACGAGCGTCAGCCCAAGCTCGATATGCCGCGTGCTTAAGCGCGTCTGCGCGATCACATTCGGCGCCAAACCATGGACGAGCTTGGCCAGACATAGTTACGTCAGAGAATGGGATGAAGTACTCCATCCCCTGCCGCAACACATCCGTCACGGCATCTACGCACGACGAAGCATCATCTGAAGAAAAGCAAGTGGGCTGCCAAGGATAGCATGCGAAGAAAGACCGCAAGCCATCCCAATCTGCTGACCCGTATCGCCAAACCCGCCGGGTGCCTCTAGGGCTGGGATCGGGCGGGGAGTAGACAGACACAGACTTAACCAGACAGTGGTCGGAACTGCCTAAAGGCGAACATATCGACACAGAGTAGCGGTCTGGATCTGTTGTCAGCAAAAGGTCCAGGCAATTGGCTGTGTGCGAATCCACATCCGGCACCCTCGTTGCCCCCTGGACCAGCTGGGCGAGATTTAATGCTAGCGCTAGCTTTCGCACCTCTCGCCCAGCGTGGTCTGTGGACTGGTACGGGAAAAGCCACTCTTGGTGGTGGGCATTAAAATCCCCCAGTAACACCAATTGAGCAGAAGGGTACCGCTGCTGAGCCGCATCCGCCGCCTCACTCAGATGTTGTGTGAGCCCGGATGTCTCTTGATCTCCGCTGTGCGAGCGGTAGACACAAGCGTAGATTATTTTATCTAGGCCTGTGTCCACCAAAGTCCAAAGCGTCGAGAACCTGGAGTCCTCAAGGTTACGGAGACGCCGATAGCAGATGTCGTCCCGGGCGTACATACATACACCCGCACGTGGTTTGAAGTTGTGCTCCAAGGTAAAACCTGGGTAAGAAAGGTACGACACGTCGGACGGACCTCTGATCCGCGTCTCCGAAAGGAAGAAGAGAGCTGGTTTTTCAGTCTCGAGGTGGTGGTGGACTGCGACGAGATTTGAGTGCAGACCTCGTATGTTAATGAGGTGCACTTTGTGAGAGAGGGAGTGCAGCCGCTGTCTAACTTGTCTCTTACTTTTCCTTTTCATTATTTGAGTGAAGGGAGGAGAGGAGAAGGAAGTGAAATGAGGTTCCACGCAGCTAACCCTCAGGCACGCACTGAAAGGACGACATCATTGGGGGACTAGTCTGGAGACTGCGGGGACGCCCGAGCCCCCCCGGGAATGTCCATCGGGCCCTCTCGTCTGGTCGCCAACCAGCACGATGGCGCATTCCGGGATTTTTCGACAGTTGGCGGTGCAGCCTTTCATGTGTGGCTAGCACATTACTTGGGCCCCCAGCTACCTGCGGTCGGCCAGCGGCAACCGTGCCTCGGATCCCGCTACCCTCCGCGACTAGCCTCCCGATTCCTCCCCATCAGCACGAGCCAGGATGGTCTGCTTGCACTGGAACAGCTATTTCGACCCAACTCCTCTAGACTGGCTACACTGAGCATCATACCGGAACACGGCCAGGCCGTTTGGCGGTACGTCTTTGCTCAGTGGGTGGTCGCAAGCCAACGGACGAAACCTACCACCAGTTAGTGTCACCTGATTAGCACCACCCGGGGACCACGTGTAGGGACTTGCTTCAGGTATTATCCTACGGACGCGGGTGACTCGGCCCCCAAAAAAGTACAACCTATATGTGGTCTTTTAGTCAAGAGTGAATAGGTTACTTTTAGGTAAGTGTGCTCCATCGTCGGCCACATCATCACTTACCATCAGGTGAGATATAATGGTCAAAAGGTCGCCTATCCATAATAAAAAAAAGTTAAAAGTTCCTATGTTTTTTTTTTACTTTTGTTGGGCCGTCGTTTGACCACTATCTCGCCTTATGATTAAATGTCTCTCGCCTTATTAATAATTTGATATAAATCAATATCTCATAAACGATATTTGTTTTATTTTAATAAGTGGTTTTAGTCCAATCGTATAAAATTTCTAATACATTTAAAGTGGGTAACTACATCACACATTTTATAAGAAGTTTTTGTAGCTGACTGTACATAAATACGTTAGATTTTTAGGTTCGAGCGAGTTAACGACAGGAAAAGTAAGTAAAATCGGAAGGTGCCAGCTCGCGAGGATTCGCGAGTTTTGCAGTAGCGAGTTGGCGAACAAGTCAGAAGTACTACAAGTATAATATATAGCGCGGGCGGAGCCGCAGGCGACAGCTAGTTTGTTATATGTTCAGGACGTTTTCCATCACCGACGTCAATGGTGAGAGCGGCGTCTAAGATAAACTTAGAAAGTACCTACATATAAAACGAAAAAGTCACATTGATACTTGTCCGATTTGAATCTTTGCCCTTTTACGGGAGAGACGAAGCTTTATCTGGGTCGACACAGTTTGTAAACATAACTTGACTAAGGAAAATTAAATTCCTAAACAATATGTGTACCATGAATGCGTTCACACGTACACTAGACACGCAAACCCGGAACAACTACACACAAATATTTGTTCTGTGTGGGACTCAACGCGACCACGTACCGGAAGACGCAGCGTTGGAAGGCCTCCCACAAGGTGGACCGATGACCTGGTGAGGGTCGCGGGAATCCGATGGATGCGAGACGCACAGGACCGGTCATTGTGGCGACATTTGGGGGAGGCCTATGTCCAACAGTGGACGTCTTTCGGCTAAAATGATGATGATGATGATGATGTGGGGCTCAAACCCGCGACACGCAGCGCTCCAACCAATCGCTGAACCACAGAGCCAACCGGCGTCTTGATTGAAACAACATGTTACTGTGTTAGTAGAAATAATTAAGTACTAAAGTTTTGCCACTGACCTACACTTTTACTATTAGTATTAAATTGATGGCAATGTTTTCATGTCTCAATACGTAATACTAAATTTTCTATTGTTGATACGCTTAGTCATTTGCACAGCATATTATTCATTGTGTTTCAGTCAATGTACATTTTTCAGGAAA
This sequence comes from Mythimna impura, assembly GCA_905147345.3. Classification (NCBI taxonomy): domain Eukaryota; kingdom Metazoa; phylum Arthropoda; class Insecta; order Lepidoptera; family Noctuidae; genus Mythimna; species Mythimna impura. Next base: position 11,540,994 of record LR990348.1, on the reverse strand, counting down.
TGAACGAAATGACTTACAATATGTTTAAAAGTGTTTTGTGGCACGTGATTTACAGATTGCACAGTTGAATCAATATTTCAATAATTGCCAGCAACAAGTGGTGTGTATTTGTGAACCGTCTGGGAAGACTCTTGTGTTTGCTCGTTTCTAGGTTAGTATTTAAATAAGAATAAAAAACTTAGGAGGAAATGAGTTCGTAATAAAACAATGCACATTTTTTATTTATCAGAAGCCGTCAACAAAATTATAAAGAAGAGTTTTCCGATAAATTACCCGTTCGTTGCGGTCATTCTGTCCGGTTAATTTATTAAAGCCAATTGCAATTAAGTATCGGCGGCAAAGGCATGTGGTAGGCACAACAAAGCCTCAATTATAAGTAGATATGGCCATGAATTTCATGTGTTATGATTGTGCGACAGGTTCTCGCCGCACGTACGTCGCGCGTCGCTCGCACAGTGACGCGCGCCGGGGACGCGTCGTCGCGGCTCAGCGCGTCTACTAGTCGTAACATCTGCCGCCGCCTTTATGACCCAACGGACGTCACCTTAACCTGCCTAGTAAACAAGTCCTACCTCAGCCGCATGGATAAAATTAAATCCGTAACGAATAAATCTTTCATTGATTTATTATTAAAATCAATGATTATATTTCTATTCTCCACATTTAAAAGTTATTAGCACTGGCTAGTTACATATATTAAAACAACCGCTTGCATGCAGAGATTCTGCATAACCATAAAAATATTAATATTTTAATGTCTTATTAACATTCTTATTACAGCAATTAACAGATGAAAAGAGTTATTTAATTTCAATGTTACTTTGACGGCGAGTTCATATCAATGAAGATAAAAATTTTACGATTTCAATTACGAATAAAGTCATAATCTGGAAGCACTCATAGCAAGCAATTAGGTATTTAATAATCACAATTTAATATCCACATCTGAACTGAATAAAATAAGTTTATTGCGGATTATAAAAACCAAGTTTTAAACTCTATAGTTAATAGATGTTTTAATGCTTACTTAAGGACATTAATTGTTTTCAGCCGGAAAGAGACCTCATGTATTTTTGATTAGATCAATTTCTGAACTACCTAAATAGATACTAATATAGGATTATCTTTATATATGGCATATAGAAAGTGAATAATTTTTCGCCAAATTGCAAATGCTAGTGGCGCGTAATAGCTGAGCAGGCTACGCGGTTATAAATAAAACTTTCGCGCGGCGTAAGCGCGTTAAATCGAATCCGACGATGGCTGGAACTCGTCCTGGCGCACCTGCGACAATTTTTATAGTATAAATTTGCATTAATTCATTTAGTCCTGTTTTCAACGCAGCGTATAAATGGGTTAGCTGGTAAGTGGTGGGATCTAGCCGCTGTCGATCAGCCCACTGCCGAGTCGGGCACGTCGCGTGTCCCCAGCCACCTTTCAGAGTTAATCGACAGACAAGCACACGTGCCTACTGTATTCTCTTTTGTTAAATTTAAAGTGTCTACAACTAGAGCTAAATGGGCTGAACTATTAAATTTATATCGGTAAAACAGTTGGTAAATACAAAGAACAAAGGTAGGTAGTACTTACCCTACCTGCAAATGCAGATGATTTTATCTGATTTTAGTGAGGAGATAGTGCGTAGTGAATTACAAAACAATAAAAATATTTGTTCTAAACACCTACCTACCTTTAACAGCAGGCAGACCTGGGAAAATCTATGTGTATCATGCATAAAGTCGGTCTACCTACTTATTGAGATTGCATCTGTAGTAATTATCCATCGACTGTCAGCCTTCATCTTCGATGTAGAACAACTAGCACGAGTATATTATGTAAACAGATTTTTACTTATTTTGCCGTCAGGCTCTATAAAATTACTAAGCGGGTTTAGATCCAGTGCATATTATTATCTTTATGACCACAATGTAATTTTCGTTAGAGAAAACGATCGTAATTACGATTACTACTAATACCGTATATTTTCATAAAAATATAACTTTAAACTTGTATTCTATTAGATGATTTCCCACCTCCCCAAAAAAGTCTACATTCCTGACATTCCTGTATTACCTTTCCCTTATCCGATAGATGCGAGACGCACTGCACCTTTCATTGTGGCGACACTTGGGGGAGGCCTATGTCCAACAGTAGACGTCTTTCGGCTGAAATGATGACGATGATGACCTTTTTATTTTTTATCAATTCGTATGAATTTTAAATAATCTAGTCTATCACAATTATAATCACCAATCTCCGGCATACCATATCCAACGTAGATAATCTTAGGATCGATTACAGTAGCGGTTTATGGTGTACCACATTTATCAGAGAACGTTTACAGGTGATATGATGAGCATCCGTCCACTTTCCATTTCATACGGAGGAGCAGTAAACTGGTTCTTTTCACACTCAATTGACTCAACGGTTTAATAAAATACACACGTGTGCCTTACATGGGAACACACTTAAATCTACTACTTATGTAACAAATAAATGTACACAGTATAATGGTGCCCATAATGACTATATAACATTAGACGTTACAAGGATCCGGGCTAACCGTCTCCGGCCTAACGTTAGCTTTTTTATATATTTCTTCATTTCGTGTTCACTCCACGTTTTCCCACGGCTCGAAATTAGTGACGTCATTTCAGGCTTTACAGCTTCATTCAACCAGAACCAATATATGTTTAACTTAGTATATATGAATCAAGTTTATTTCAGATTGTCCTTGCAGCCATTTTGTCTCTTGAAATTTAAGTGACCAATTCCTGTAAATTATTAATTCATTTATTTATGACATAATCTATACTAATATTATAAAGCTGCAGAGTTTGTTTGTTTGTTTGTTTGAACGCGCTAATCTCTGGAACTACTGGTCCGATTTGAATGTTTCTTTCAGTGTTGGGTAGTCCATTTATTGAGGAAGGCTATAGGCTATAGGTTTTTTTTTTCAAAATTAGGGATCCGTAATAAAATTGCTATTTTGTAACACAAGGTGTAAATTCGAAAACCTATTTTTGCGTGCGCTGCAAAAACTATTGACAATAGAACAAAATGATGTACTACGGGTTTGTAGATCCCATTAAGACCTATAAAAAAGTCCGCGAGAACATATATCTAGCTATCATGGTTTAATCACAATAATCGATTTTGTATTCAAAATAATTATTAAATCGTCTGAAGAAAAAAAAAACTACGTTAAATATGTATCGTAATATTAATCTTTATCGAAATTAAGCATTATGTTATCAAGAGTATTTATGTCGAAGTAAAATACTTTTTGTTTCATCTCAATCGGATATTTCGTTTAAAAGTTATCACGTGTGTAAGATGTTAAGAGTTGGTACTTATTAATGAGTTATGGGCCATAGAGTTTTTTATCAACATAAAATCCTGTAATAATTTTTTTCGAAATATATTTGTTGCTGAGATCAAGAAGATGCAGTCCATTATCCACAGGAATTTCTTAATTCTTTAAACCCGAGTGGCCTCCCCCCACATTCTCTCAAGTTAAAAATTGGTGCCCCAATTATTTTACTTAGAAATCTTAAGCCACCAAATTTATGTAACGGGACTCGACTTCAGGTTAAATTTCTTCGCAATAACGTGATCGTTGCAACAGTTTTGACTGGTCCAGCGGTTGGTCAAACAGTACTTATACCTCGGATCCCAATGATTCCAAATGATTTGCCTTTTCATTTTAAAAGAGTCCAATTCCCAATTAAATTATCTTTTGCCGTAACGATAAATAAATCACAGGGGCAAACATTTAAATATGTAGGATTAGATTTACGGCAAGACTGTTCTTCGCACGGCCAACTATATGTCGCGTTGTCAAGATCAGGTTGCGGAAACAATCAATATATTCTTCTGCCACAAGAAAATAAAACGAAAAATATAATTTACTCAGAAGTACTTTAAAATAATATTTTAACCCGGTTTAAAGTGGACGGACACTCCCGCCTATAGTCGTAATTCTTATGTGGCTGAATGTCGAACAGATAGACAGCGATTGCCTGCGACTTATACAATTTAACTTAATCTATATTTTTCTTAATATTATAAAGCTGAAAAGTTTGATTGTTTGTTATGAACGCGGTAATCTCGGGAAATACTGATCTGATATGAAAACTGTTTAAATATTCAATAGTCCATTTATTGAGGGAGGCTATATTTATCTCGGTATTTCCACGGAAACGAGAAAAACGCGGGTGAAACCGCGGGGCACAGCTAGTATAATATATAATAATATAATATTCACACAACTATCACACAACGCCGTCTAGTCCCAAGCTAAGCAGAGTTTGTGTTATGAGCGCTAGACAACTGATAAACATACATAAATATTTCTAAATACATACATATTATAGATAAATTACACCCAGACACAGAACAAATGATTGTGCTCATCTCACAAACATTTGTCCTGGGTGGGAATCGAACCCACGACCTCCGGCATAGCAGTCAGACACAGGCCCATAATATACGTACTGTTTTATGATTGCAATTCTAATTTACGAAAACGACTTATTAATAAATTAAAGTAAATGATTAATAGCTGATAACTGATCAGCATTTTATTTTGTATTAAAACCGTTTATTGGGTAACTTTCCTCTACATATGCACAAGCATATATGACTTAATTTATTACTTATACTTGGGGGTAAAACAACTTTTAATATGGGGCCCAAAAAAAAATCGCAAATTGCAAAAATAAAACAGTTAACACAATACGAGTTTGTGAACATAAACTCATCTCCTCCATATTTAACTCATTTTTTTTTCATATTGCAGTATTTATTCTATAATGTAAGTTACTTACAAAATATGTTTGTAGGTCTCACTACACCGTATAATACCATGACCATGCTAGGAACGTATCAAGCACGGAAATAAACATTAAACCGCCCACTTACCTGTTTGAACGTATCAACAGCGTATCATCCGCGTGTCTTATCCATTCTCGTTAGGCTACGTCGCGTGCCATGCACGGTGTGTACCGACACCGGCGAAATATGACGCTATCTACGATATTGGTCCGTGAAGAGGTCTCATACGTTTAAAAAGTATTTTAAACAAAGAATGTTTTTTGTCTGACACATTTCAGGCACGGTCATAGTATTATCATGGTATGGTACTGTGTAGTGAGCATTTGAACCATTTGAATTATTGCGAAAGAAATCAAAGTCACCCTGTATGTTCAAGAGTGACTTCACATGCGCGCAGTACAAAAGACATCAACGATCTAATCGTTTTGTGTGCATACGCAGTTTTATGACTTAGCGCATTTTAATGATTTTTATTATGATTCGTAATTATTTCTATCTATGGTGGACTAGTGTGATTACAGAATTATAATAGCTTAACGAATTGCATTGAACATAATACTTCCGTTCTATCTATGATTGTTATTTTTACCTTGTTTTCGACCGTTTTATTAACAACTTTTTATAAGTAACAAATACTTAGTTCTCAGAAACTTTCTTCTTGTAGAGTCATGTGTAAAACAAAACCGCGACAGTTTTTATGAGATGCCTTATGATGTTCTAAAAAATTCAAGAAGTATTTCGTCATTCAAAAAAGTCGTGGGGTTGCACTCCGTTTACGGCTAAAGTAACTTTGTTGCTGGATCAGACAAGCTTGCCAGTTTAAAATTTATTCAGTCCGTTTTTATTTACTCGCAAACACCTTTAGTGTTTCACTAGGCAAGTAATCAAAATAATATATGGATAGCTTTATGTTTAATTTATTAACTGCTTTGTCGTTCGCTGTAAAGATGTATAGTTATTTGCAGGTCAGGCTATATCGCCTATATTTATGGGAAAACGTAATAATTTTAATAACAATAAAATTAACAGTAGACGTATAAAGACCGGTGTTTATAGAAGCGAGTTCAATCATAACAAGAGCCGTCGCACGCGCAGCTCGGGAGAAAAACAATCGTACAAGTAAATCAGAAACTTAATCACATGATTCTGGGGTTAACGATTTCCATGTTTACTAAATATAGTATTCTATTAATTTTAGACCGTATTTATATGATAATACTCGCCATAATATTTATATTTTCTTTTAACATGATAATAAAACAGGAATAAATAAATAGCGATCAGTGTTTTGATACATGGTAAAATTAATAATTATGAAAATAAACATTTCCAGTAGCTAGGTTTCTTTGGTTCGGGTTATAATGTGTCTGCAAGGTTTGGTCGTTCCTCGGACCGCTGGCGAACTTCGCGCCATATGGTCGCCATGCGCCTGCACCCGTGCCCGCTCCAAATTGCAGGTTATATCAATTGGTCTCGACAAGGGGGACCTAACGTTTGGGAGTTTGGGACGAGTCTGGTATTAGTGTAATTGTTTGCACTTAAAAAACTACGAGTTTATGTACCGTTACGAATTTACTCACGTCGGCACGCGAACTCACTGATATTTTTAAATTGATTGACGGTGTTTGATTTAGAAAAGTAAAGGTTAGTGGTTATACTACTTTTGATGTCCTCCAAAAGAGGTAGATCTCTTCAGATGTTACGTTAAGTATTAGGTTTAAGATGATTTTATAATTGAATTTATTGATGAAGTGCAGTGCATATAGTTCCTGTTAGGTATGATAGCGATATTTCTAGTTTCCTGTTTAGAATCTCGAGCTCAGTAATTAAGAGTATCTAGAGAAATAAAAGGGTTGTTACATTTTTGATGTAAGGATATACTAAGACTCGGTATGTATACCTATATATGAAAAGGATTTCATTTAGAATGTTGGTGTTCTGAACCCCAAAGCTATATTGCTGTCTACAGGTAGATAAGTACCTGAATCAATTCTGCTAAATTTATTGAATCCAATAGTTTATCAAATTCTATGATAAACATTAATCACAAGTTTATTATAAAAACCTACGACCATTCTGATCTAGCAAACCACTCATCTCCGTTGAAAACCATGACGAATCGTACACGAGATTAATTTGGGAACGTGTCGACATTTTAATTGTTACACATTGTTTTAGATGGAGGTAACATGTCGGTCTCGGAGGCGGTGGGCCGTTATCTGATGAAATATGTCCGTTATGATTGGCAAACAAACAGTATGGCGCAGCCATATGTCGCGGCACGTGCGCCGGCGCATCCAACGCGCTGCTCACTCACCGGTGAAACTGTAATCCATAGAATGTAGCACTCATAGACAGGAGTGTACTACTTGAGCTTGATAAATAGAAGTGCGATTAATGCTTGTGCGACCAAACTGTACTGCGACTCACCTTATTTCGAATACACGCTTGTGCGACGCACTGAATCTCGACATTACGCTAACGTAACAAACGATTGTGCGACAATAGTTCGACGATACGGTAGTGCGACAAACAAACGACTACTACATATATATGTAATTCGATAGTAGGTACATTGATGCAGTATTACAGTAGTTTGACACTACCCAACCTGCCTAGATAGCTCCAGCGTTAGCCTTCTGACCTGACCGGTCCGTGTCGGAGTGCCCCGAAATATGTTAATTCTTCATGTCACACGAGTAATTTCGAGCTTCAGTGTGTCGCACAAGCGTGCATTCTAACTATCATGAGCAGCAATACAGTTTTGTCGCACAAGCGATTAACGCACCTCCATTTGTCGAGCTCACGTAGTAGTAGTAGATAGGTTGTTTGAGGTTTTGTTTCTCTTTAATATTCCTCTCACCGGTGAAACTGTAAACCAAATGTGGTTTATAGTTTCACCATGCTATATGCTATGTATGCTATTTTTCCATCCCATATGGGATGGAAAAATAGGATCTTGAAAGAGAAGCTTCTATTTCATATAGTCCTATGCTATCAGTTTCTGTGCAGGACGGTATTTTGTGATTGTATTTTATATTGTACATTTGAAAATAAGTTCATGATAACCCAGTTTCTAAAGACAATAGATAGAGCTTTTCCATTTGTAACTTCATCTAAACCCAAACCGCGCTGCTCTGATGTACCTATAGGCAATAATTTGAGCAATCCAGTAACAATGTTTTCTGGTTCCTCTTAAACTATTTCTTTGTTAATGATACGAGTATACATATTTTTATAACATGCGCGCAAAAGAATATTTATTGATTTAAACTTTCTGTCTGTACAGAAAGTCTACTGTTAGTAGTACAGAAGGCAGGCCTGTTGATCTAGTTGTCAGTGGCTCTGGCTGCTATGCCGGAGGTCGTGGGTTCGATTCCCACCCAGGAGAAATGTTTGTGTGATGAGCACGATCATTTGTTCTGTGTCTGGGTGTAATTTATCTATAATATGTATGTATTTAGGAATACATAAGTATGTTTATCAGTTGTCTAGTACTCATATCATAAGCTCTGCTCAGTTTGGGACTAGATGGCGTTGTGTGAAAGTTGTGGAAAAAAAAGGTGGACTTATGCAACAGGGTCTATCTCGATACCAGGCAACTTTAAGGTTAAATTGCACTCGTCTAGTAATAAACTAGGAACCAGAAAGAAAAAACATAAATACCTGTTTTTAGGATTCCGTACCTCAAAAGGAAAAAACGGAACCCTTATAGGATCACTTTGTTGTCCGTCTATCTGTCTGTCTGTCAAGACGTTTTATCTCGGGAACGCGTGTGGAAGTATCTAGTTCCCTCGAAGGACGAGTTCGGCGTTCCTTCGGGTTCCTCGAGGTCTGCGGTCCCTTGAAGCTGCGAAAAAATCAAACTTTTGAGTTAAGAAAAAAAAAAGATACGACCGTTTATATGGCAAAAAAACGTATATTTCGACACTCCCAAGGAAATCAAAATTCGTAGGATACTTCCCGTTGACCTAGAATTCTGAAATTTAGCCTGAAGCAAGGTCTCATAGTACAAGTATTGGAAAAAATCTGAAAACTGGTACTCGTAGTTACGATTCGGAAAAATCTTCGTGACTCAATTCGGGAATTAAACTGTTTTCATACGTAAGTTTGTACGGAACCCTCAATGCGCGAGTCCGACTCGCACTTACCCGGTTTTTTTTTAATAGACATACATACAGATACCATTACAGAAACCCAATGCGATACCTAGTGTAGACAAAAATATAAATTACAATTACTAGTTCATAAAATTAGGTTAATCAATTCAAATTTGCATGTCAGCTTTACATGTACTCATAAGCTTACAATATCGTAATTTATTTTAGTTTATTTGGTATTTACCGTTACGTAATTGTTGCACTATTAAAGTTATAAAGATAATTATGTTACTTTTATGTTTGAACTTGTTAGTGTAAACAATTGTTAGTAGACCAAATAAAATAAATAAACAACATATTACAGAGCTTTAAAGCTTTCATTTTTAAGTTGTAGTAGATTGTAAGCTCTATGGTTAGTGAAGCCAGTGCGCCCGCGCCACCCATCCGTCAGTATAATCGCTAGTTAATCATTTTTCGGTTGATGGGATTCATTGTGCTTCACCCTACACGGATTATAACTTATAGCCAATTTTAAGCGTGCAAAATTTTTCAAATTGCTTTTTTTTTGTGGATAATATTTCATGGAGATGCGCGGTGTCAACGAGGTTTTCAAACAATAACAATGTGTGGACGTCATCGGCCGCCCGTATGGCTCGACCGCGGCGCGACCCTAGCGTTGACATTGAACTCCTCAGCTTGAAGCTAGAGTGGCGGTGGGGAATAGTTCCACTTTAGTTTAAAACAATTTTTTTATTTCATCCGTCTCCGAGATTAGGCTGTCACTCGACTTAATTCTGCTTTTCGACACCAAAAAAATTACCGCCAATCGTAATTTTTCGAAAGTGACGTTCTACAAAAAAGTGACGTTCTGTTGTTACCAATACGTACGTATTGGTAACTATATTATATTTATCTATATTATATTACCAATACGTACGTATTGGTAACTAGATTTGAAATCAACGTCAAGTACACTACAATAGGTTGGATAAACCTTTTTCGTTATATTTTCTGCATAGTTCTCGATTCTTCTCAAACAGAATATCTTATATGCCTACAATGTCCAATTATTAAAAGCACCTTTCGTAATATCACGAAGTGCTATCTGCTTGCAATAAAGTTTGTAAATAAATGATAATTGGGTCTCTTTCTATTAACTAAATAAGATAATGCCACTTGTGCCAGCTTCTTAGATAATAAACGTAGCGAAAGCTGATAGCGAGTAAGTAACTACGATTACTTGATACGGTTCCTTTATCTGCTTTTTATATTAATTTTATTTCATCGACAATGAAACTTTCTTACGAGGATATACCTACTATGTGAGAACTTCATCATGACAGTATGTAGGTATGGCTACGCTTAATAGTAATAGGTAAGTAGGGAGGTATACCGTTCAATTTACCGTGTTTTAAGTTCTTTTAGCCAATATAAAGTCTGCTGTCTGCTGTGAAAATAAATGTAAATGTAAGCCATGCCTCCCCACGGTTGTGGCAGTGAGGAGTGCGCCCGCATGCCGCCGCGTGTCGTAGTGCGGTGATTTGCATGCTCCTCCACCGAACCGATCACTTCCACGATAACTTTAACAGCTTCGACGGTTATAAATAAAACAGATGACGCACCCAATCACACGTTGAATCAAACTCGTGTAAGTATACGTGAGCACTTAGCTAATCAAAGGTAACCTATTGGGGACATCGACACGTAGTCAGTACGTACACAGACTAAATGTGCTTAGGTAATTTTAACAATATAATATAAAAAACCATTTCATCTAAAACCAATTTACGAAACTAATAAATTATCGTATAAACGTAACCTTAAAAATTAATGGTATACCCGTAGATATTTAAACTAATAGGATAAAGAACACTCACGTAGTTAAGGAAGGCGACGTTGATGCGATATTAGTTCCCACAGGAAATTAATTTGCCCGAAACTGCTGATGCCCAATAAACAATGATAAGATTGCAAATGTGTTTATTCACACAATTAATACACCCTACAAAATAAAAACATTTCAATATCCCTCTATATTTTCAATTAAGATAAAGAAGTGGTCCAATAAATGGGAACATTTTGAAAAGCATTTCGCAACGGAGGAAACAATATATTTTAGGTTTACGCGATTAACGTGTCAAATTCTTTGATAGCGATAAAGACAATAAAACAAATAAATTATTGTAGCGAGGTGTATCTATTATTAGAGGATGATATTAATTGCGCGTACGCACCTGGGCGTGCAGGTGACTGTTTCAATTTGGGGTCAAGCCATGGTTTTGACACCGAGTAACAATTTAAAGAATTGTGGGAATTGACACCGCACAGAGATAGGTAGATACGTGTTTGTTTTAAGTATTTATTTTATGCATTTGTAAAATGTTTTAAAATCGAAGTTATCGGAATAAAACCTGATTATATAACTCAGAAATTATTAGCTAATTAGTGTTCTGTTTACGAAATCTTAATTATGTTTTACGAAATCTTTACAATTTACATACACATAGTAAAGTGTGTATTGTGTGTGTGTGTGCTTGACGTCTATCTCACCCGATAGTAAGCGATGGCTGTCACGCTAGCACCTTCTAGGCAGGCTCTAGGTAAGCCAATAAGTAGATACCTAATTCCTATGTTTTCCAAAATAAATTTTCAAATCTGAAACTATAAATCTGGTCGCAAGTTACTTAGGCCTGGCTTTTTAAGACATTTTTCTTGGATAGGTAAAGGTACCTACAGACAGCAGTATCAATTGGGTACCTCTCCATGAAAATAAATACCTTAGAAAAGAGGGTAGCCGGTTGATGACGCTGACCGTACCTACTTTTAAAATACAGTGCCCACTACCCGACTAATAGTTACAATGTGAAGAACCTATCTACATAAATATATACTTAGCTATATAAATCACAACTATATAAAAACATAACTCATCTTGCAGTCGGGTAAAAACAACGTATCATTACAGAAAATACAAAGAAACTAATAAATAACTAATTACGAAAACAGAATAACATACCTTTTCAACACACTTGCTCAGAAAGTGACTCTTATGGCACTGCACTTAGGTATATAATGGCACTCGTTACCAAACTGTGACATTTTGATTACCATTACGCACTAGTGCTATAATGTAGTTAAAACCTTTTTGTTCAACCTCTTTGTTCACAAAACAAATTTTGAATTGGAATAAAATTCCCATTAAATTATTGCGTTCAATAGTATATAAATTAGTGTCTTACATATTTCATCCAATTTACAAGTTAAAATGGACAAATTTAACTTGTACAAACGATTTATTTAATAAAAAACATTTAGTAAATAAATCGTACATTCAAATAAAATTTGTTTTTTTTTTGTGGTCTATGGCCGCCATTTTAAGATGCGCGCGGTTTTTGGTGTAATTTTTTTTATTCCAGTGAAGTTCAGTGGCTGTATTCATCCCCACCAACTGTGTTCCCACGTTGTCGTCGTGGTGGGGCTTGCGTGTCTCTGTGATCTTGAGGGCTATGCCGGTAGAGCTACTCATGCCGGAAGGCCTCAAGTGAGAGACCAGACCAAGAGGAACACACACAAGGCGGAGTCCAGACGGACCGCCACGGAGGGTGCACTGTCCAGTAGCATCGGCACCAACAGCTGTTGGTGCTTTTGGATAGTGGTTTTGGAGAGTGGGTTCGCCTCTGGTACGTGTCTGCATATCAGACATGACCATGATGGCGAACGTGTTTATTGGGGACCCCACCCCATTGACAAAAAGGCAAAGCTGTGGCCAGCACCAATATGAGCGCGAGTAGTAAAAAGATAACTACCCCAGGAGGGTACCTGCATGCAGGAGAATCCCTCCCCGAGCAGAGCTCGGGCTGCCCCTCGTATTCTGGGGGGGGCAACTACCGCCTCGGGTCTTCGGACCCTGTACCGTCCTCGTTGGACGCATTGAGCCAGGGTGGCTCACCTGCCGGTGACGTGGAGTCCCTGGGACCCGTTCCTAGCACGTCCGTGGCGCCGGCAGGTACAGAACAGGTCGGCAGGAGCTCCGGCCTTAGGGAGGTGAGTGGATATACGGTGTCAGATTCCGATACCGCATCTTCGCTCACTTCAGAGACAATGGAGGTTGAAAAAACCTCGTCCAGGAGGGATCAGTTCCTCCGAAAGCGCCCCATGTCGGTAGAAGACCAGAGGTCGTCTTCCGACGAAGCTTCGGCCCGCAAAATATCTACCGCTAGGCGGGGGGCGGGCCGCAAGACGGGGAAGGGGAGGGGGCTCACTGCTCAGGAGACGGCCCGCCGATCCCTAGAAATCGCTAGGGAGGGGCGTCATCCCGGGGCGATCAGCGGTAGGGCTAGCCCTTTGGAGCCAGAGCCTTCTGGCAGCGAGTCAGACGGCATGAAGGAGGCAATGGCCAACTTCACAGAGGTCGTGGCAGACGCTTTAACAAGCGTCGCAAAGAAAAGGGAGAAGTCCTCCAAGGGAAGGGCCAAAACTCAAGCCACGATCTCAATCGCGAAGGCCCTTGAGACCGTCATAGAGACCCTCAAAAAGTCCCTCAACAAGAAGATTGAGGGGCTCGAGGCGGACTTGGCCGATCTCCGAAGAGCTGGTCCCGAGGTGGCGCCAAAAGGAGGGCGTAAGCAGGGGCAATGCCAGTCCCAGCCCCAGCCCCAGCCGGAAAGTGAGGTGCTGACCCTGCTGCGGCAAGAGCTGGCTGCCTTCCGGCAGCAACAACAGCAGCAGCAGCAGCAGTTCCAGCAGCGGGTGCAGCAGCAGTTTTCCGTTCTGGAGGGCATCGTGCTGCGCCCACCGCTCGCGGCCTCCGGCCAACGGAAGGCGGCATCATATGCCGCCGCAGTCACAGCTGCTGCGCCTAAGCCGGGTCCGTCGGGGCAAACCAAACGCGGGCCCACGATGGTGTCAGAGCCCACGAGGTCAGCCCCGGCGGCTAAGCAGCAGCAGGAGAAGCCTGCCCCCCCTAGAAAAGGCAAGGCTGCTAAGGTGGCAAAATCTCCTGCCACGGCAGTGCACCGTTCGCCCCCGCTACCCCAGCCTACAGAATCTCCGGCCGACGCCGAGTGGCAGGTAGTCGGAGAGAAGAAAAGGGCGGGCAAGGTGGCAAGGGCGGCCAAGAAGCGGAAAAGGCAGCGGCAGCGTCATAAGAGGGCCCTTGCGGCTAGGCTTCGCGCCCCAGCATCCGCAGCTGTAGTTATCACGCTACAGCCGGCTGCGGAAAAGAAGGGCGTGACCTACGGCAAGGTCATCACTAAAGCGAGGCGGGCGGTGGACCTCACTGAGCTCGGTATCGCCGGGGGCTTCCGAATGCGGCATACCGCGACCGGGGCCCTCATGTTGGAGGTCCCCGGGGTGAACAGCGGCCCCACCGCAGATGCTCTGGCCGACAAAATCAGGGCGTCCTTAGATGCGGAGGAGGCCCGAGTGTCCAGGCCCACAAAGTGCGTTGACATGCGCATTATGGGCCTGGACGACTCCGTGACGGTGGATGAGGTTGTGGCCGCCGTCGTCAAGACGGGAGGGTGCCTTACCGACCAGGTCCGGGCAGGCACCATCCGCGCTGATAGCACGGGCATGGGGGCAGTGACGGTGAGTTGCCCCGTGTCGGCGGCCAAGAACATCACCGAGGAGGGCCGACGGCTTTTGGAGGGCTGGGTCTCCGCGCGTGTAAAACTGCTGGAGCCCAGACCTCTGCGGTGTTATCGCTGCCACGTGGGACACCACGTGGGGGCCTGTTGCGCAGCGGAGGTAGACCGCAGTGACCGCTGCTTTCAGTGCGGTCAGCCTGGTCACAAGGCCGCCACTTGCAGTGCAGCGCCGCATTGCTACGCATGTGCGGCGGCAGGCAAGCCGGCAGATCACCGGGCTGGGGGCAGGTCCTGCGATCCCCCTACCAAGGCTAAGGGCAAGGCCCCGAGGCCCATTCCAGCGGATGTGCTCACTGCTGCGGCCGCCAAGTTAGCCACCGCCGCTATCGCTTCCGCAGACGCCGCCGCTGCAACCACCGCAGCTGTGCCCTTACAGGGGGCCCGGGAGGAGACTATAATGGACTGCCATTAATGGCTCCATTACGTCTCCTCCAGGCGAACATCAACCACTGCGCTCCCGCTCAGGATCTGTTGCTCCAGAGCATGGCGCAGTGGTCGATTAACATCGCCGTAGTCTCCGAGCCGTACTATGTCCTACCCAGGGCTGACTGGGTGCAGGACCTGAACGGCTCGGTGACCTTAATTTCGTCGGCCGCCGCCGGTACCCCGTCCCTCGAGGGTATCACGAGAGGACAAGGTTGCGTGGCAGCACGGTTCGGGGAGATGGCTGTGGTTGGGGTGTACCTCTCCCCGAATAAAACTCTCGCCGAACTCCACAACTCTCTTATGGAGCTGAACGCCGTCGTCGCTGGGTTTGGATCCCTCCCCGTGGTCGTTTGCGGGGACTTCAATGCCAAGAACTTGGCTTGGGGTTCCCGGTTCACGAACCAGCGGGGTCGGATGGTGGAGGACTGGGCACTGGAGACAGGCCTGGTTGTCCTAAACCGGGGTTCTGTCCCCACGTGTGTGCGGATGCGGGGTGAGTCAGTGGTTGACATTTCGTTTGCCAGCCCCGCTCTGTCACCGCGTATCGTCGACTGGCGCGTCATGGAGGGGGTGGAGACGTACTCGGACCACCGCTACATCCGGTTTGACGTCTCCACCCAGACCCCGACCGCGCCAGTCCAACAGACCCCGTGTGGTCCACGGTGGGCGCTGAAGCAGCTGGACCGGGAGCTTCTCCTGGAAGCCGCGATGGTACAGGCCTGGGTGCAAGCACCGGACAGGCCTGTCGACATCGACGTCGAGGCAGAGTGGCTCCGGGAGGCCATGTCACAAATCTGCGACGTGGCAATGCCCCGAGTCCGGCAAGAACGTGCTCGGCGCCAGGTGTACTGGTGGTCGCCGGAGATTGCTGCACTGCGTAGTGCGTGCAATGCCGCGCGGCGCCGGTACGCCAGACATCGCAGGCGCCGCAACCGCCCGCCGGATGCAGAGGCTAGAGAGGCGGAGCTGTACGAGGGATACAGAGCGGCGAAGCGCACCCTCCGAGCGGAGATAAAGCGGGCCAAGTTGGAGGCCCGCAACGTGTGGCTGGGGACTCTGAACAGAGACCCGTGGGGACGCCCCTACAAGTTGGTGCGAGACAAGCTCCGCCCCTGGGCTCCCCCGCTGACACAGAGTCTCCGGCCCCAGCTTGTGGAGGGTGTGGTGAGCGCTCTGTTCCCCGAGCGAGAGGAACACTCTCCCCCGCTCATGGCTCCGCCACCTGCGGTGTCCGACGTGGACCACGACGGCGACGACGACGACAATGTTCCAGAGGTGACCGAGGTAGAAATGAGTGTGGCGGTACGAAGGCTGAATGCCAAGAATACCGCCCCAGGACCCGACGGCTTGCCTGGAAAAGCCTGGGTCCTGGCCATGGAGGAAATCGGGCCTCGACTAAGGGGGCTCCTAAGCGCATGCTTGGAGAGGGGCCAGTTCCCACTTAGCTGGAAGACGGGGAAGCTGGTCCTCATCGCGAAGCAGGGGCGCCCTGCGGACTCACCGTCCGCGTACCGGCCCATCGTGCTGCTCGACGAGGTGGGCAAGCTCTTTGAAAGAGTTATTGCAGACCGCCTCGTCGCGCACCTAACACGGGTGGGGCCGGATCTGGCGGACGGCCAGTTCGGCTTTCGCAGGGGACGCTCCACGGTAGACGCTATCATGCGCGTGCGAGCCCTCACGACGGGGGATGCGGTATCCCAGGGCAGGTGTGTCTTGGCGGTGTCTTTGGACATCGCCAACGCCTTCAATTCCCTGCCTTGGAGTTGCATTAGGAGGGCACTCAGGTATCACCGGGTGCCCGACTACCTCTGTCGTGTGATCGAGGCCTACCTGACGGACAGGTTCATCATCTACCCCGGTCACCAGGGAGAGTGGAAACGGCGAGAGATGTCGTGCGGTGTTCCGCAGGGATCGGTACTAGGACCGCCCTTGTGGAACATCGGGTACGACTACGTGTTGCGCGGCGACCTCCCTGACGGGGTCAGCGTGATCTGTTACTCAGACGACACGCTGGTTCTGGCGCAGGGAGAGTCGTACCAGGCGGCGGTCGAACTAGCGACACGCGGGGTTGCAATAGTCGTGGAGAGGATCCAGCAGTTGGGACTCGAGGTGGCACTGCACAAGTCTGAGGCCATGTGCTTTCACGGCCCTCGGAATGCGCCACCACCGGGTTCCCAAATAACGGTAGGAGGAGTTCACATCGGCGTCGGGTCGACGATGAAGTACCTGGGACTCGTCCTCGACAGCCGATGGAATTTCGAGGAGCACTTCCGACGTCTGGCTCCCAAACTGGATCGGACTGGGGCTGCTCTTAAGCGGCTTCTGCCTAACCTAGGGGGTCCAGACGCCTCCTGCCGGAGGCTCTACGCAGGAATCATTAGGTCCATGGCCCTTTATGGGGCGCCGGTATGGGCGCCGTCGCTGCGAAAGCGACCGGCGGCCAAGCTGAACGCATGCCAGAGGGTCATGGCCATCCGGATGGTGCGGGGATATCGCACGATTTCCCGCGAAGCAGCGAGCCTCCTTGCTGGCCAACCCCCGTGGGATTTGCAGGCAAAAGACCTTGCACGCATGCACGATCTGCGCATGGAGATGCAACGCCGGGGCGAAACTCCGCTGCCGCGCCATGTCGCGGCATGGCGGGAAGATTTCCGGCGAGATCTCATGGTGGAATGGCGACAGCGACTGTTGCAACCCAGTGCTGGGCACGCCATAATTATGGCCATAAGTCCCCTCTTTGAGGAGTGGCTGGAAAGACCTCACGGCGTCCTTACCTACCGCATGACGCAGGTCCTCACCGGACATGGTAAGTTCGGGAGGTTCCTGCACCGGATTCGTGCAGAAGAGACGCCCGGGTGCCACCATTGTGTGGACCGCCCGGAGGACACGGTGGAGCATACAGTAGAGGTGTGCCCCGCTTGGGCAGAGCACCGCCGTGTCCTCGTGGGGGCGATCGGCGGCAGCGATCTCTCGCGCCGGGCCTTGGTACAGGCCATGGTCCGGAGCGAGGAGGAGTGGCAGGCGGTCGCCTCCTTCTGCGAAGCAGTAATGCTAGCAAAGGAGGCGGCCGATCGCGTGAGGCAAAGGTCCTCACGCCCCAACCGCCGCCGGGATTCCGATCCCGATTTCCGGCCACCGTAGGCGCGGGCTTGCGGACGGCGAGCAATGGGTGGCTCGCCGTCCGATCGTCCGGTGACTGTCCGGACCGAGCCCAGGTCGTCGACGGCGCGTAGTGTTCCACGCGCGCCTCAGGGAGATGTCAGCAACCGTAGGGGCCCAGCAGGGTCGAGGCCTACTGGGGCCATGGGTGATGCGAAAGTGACCCCCGGGGCCCTGGAAAAAATGGCAAAGAAGGAACAGGAGTGGGTTTTTAGTCAGTAAAAGTCTGACACTATCTCACGCTCCGCCCAAGAGCGGGGGATGTCATTAGATGATTTTCCCACCCGAAAAAAAAAAAAAAAAAAAGTGGCTGTATTCATTAAATAAAATTAAATAATACAAAATCATTAGAAAATGCTACATCCGTATTCTATTGTCACTACGAAAGTCGTAAAAACTTTTCACGCAAGAAACATAAACGTAAGACTAGGCAGTATGATCAAAATATCTTAGCCTTCCTCTAGGAGTAAATAAAAAAAATGATGCGCCCGCTTATGAAAACAGATTTTTGCCGCCATGTCACAGAAAATTTTACTAGTTTTACTGTTGTTTTCTTCACAAGTGTATTGAAAAAGGCCGTATGACACGTGAGTAATTAATGATTACCGTTCTTGGCTCTCTTAAGACCCTCGCCACGGCTCGGGTCTAAATACCGCCTCGACGGTAATCACTAACATTACACACTTCATAATGTACTATTAATATAAAGTTTATTTATTTTATTTTTATTACTTCTATTTACAAGTCAATCCGAAGTAACCCACTTTAAAAAACGCTAATTTCAGAGTTATGGACCTAATATTATATTTTGATTTCAGGTAAGAGGACCCTAGTGCCATCTATCTTTAAGTTTGAGCAATTCTACCGTCAAACGGAAGGAAGTTACATATACCGCTTGTGAAATGGCAGGCCGGACCTATTGGTTGACATCGTCCTACAAGGTAGGTGCTTTATATGCAGTTGTGCTGTCTCTCAGAACACAATTTAGTGGACCTGCGGTAATACGCCTAAACAGCAAGGTAAATTACCGAATTTGTCTGATATAGAGTATTGTCACCGACCCCTTGTACCTAGTTCGTAACTTTTTTGAAAAGGATTACAACGTATGTAATCCGACATGAACTAACCCAACCTTACCCAACCAAGAAACCAATGCGTTTCACGATGGCACCGATACGAGAAGTCCAATTTTCACTGACTCGGCCACATAAATCCGGCTGAATTTGAGCGTTAACTACTTAATACCTACAATACATACTTATAAAAATGATTAGATCAAAACTCTATGTATCTACTACTTACTTAATATATAATTACACTTATTTTAACTTTAAAATTAAAATAAAAGAACACGATAAATAGCATAAGGTTTATTATAAAAATAAACATGAAATATACTGATGTTATTGTCAAATCAATTACATATCGATTGAGAGGCATGTCGTAGTACCTGTACAGGGGCCGGATCACTGTAGTCAGATAATTTTAATTTTAACTGAAAAATAAAAATGTCTATTTGACGAATTTTTTGCTATCCTACAAAACCTGTTAAGCCGTCACTTTTATTCCTCAGGAATTTGTTGTTTTATGAGCCGCCTCGAACCAGCTCTTGCGATAGACGTCTAGGTCGTCTCGCCGCCTCGAACCAGCTCTTGCGATAGACGTCTAGGTCGTCTCGCCGCCTCGAACCAACTCTTGCGATAGACGTTTAGGTCGTCTCGCTGCCTCGAACCAGCTCTTGCGATAGACGTCTAGGTCGTCTCGCCGCCTTGAACCAGCTCTTGCGATAGAAGACGTCTAGGTCGTCTCGTTGCCTCGAACCAGCTCTTGCGATAGACGTATAGGTCGTCTCGCCGCCTCGAACCAGCTCTTGCGATAGACATCTAGGTCGTCTCGCCGCCTCGAACCAGCTCTTGCGATAGACGTTTAGGTCGTCTAGCTGCCTCGAACCAGCTCTTGCGATAGACGTCGAGGTCGTCTCGCCGCCTCGAACCAGCTCTTGCGAAAGACGTATAGGTCGTCTCGCCGCCTCGAACCAGCTCTTGCGATAGACGTATAGGTCGTCTCGCCGCCTCGAACCAGCTCTTGCGATAGACGTCTAGGTCGTCTCGCCGCCTCGAACCAGCTCTTGCGATAGACGTCTAGGTCGTCTCGCCGCCTCGAACTAGCTCTTGCGATAGACGTCTAGGTCGTCTCGCCGCCTCGAACCAGCTCTTGCGATAGACGTTTAGGTCGTCTAGCTGCCTCGAACCAGCTCTTGCGATAGACGTCGAGGTCGTCTCGCCGCCTCGAACCAGCTCTTGCGATAGACGTATAGGTCGTCTCGCCGCCTCGAACCAGCTCTTGCGATAGACGTTTAGGTCGTCTAGCTGCCTCGAACCAGCTCTTGCGATAGACGTCTAGGTCGTCTCGCCGCCTCTTCCCAGGTCGGCATCGGCGGCGTGGTCCATCCTCAGGTACCCACTTTGTGTATACTCTTGCCCAGCAGTGGGAGTAAAAAGGACTACGGGGTCGGGAAACCGGAGGTTTAATAGCCTCTTACTACCAACTTCAATGCCCTTGGTCGACCACTGTTTTAAAGATCTCCTCGAGAGTTTGTAAATTCGGGGAGAGCGGATTACCCTGCTTATGCGATGCTGTAAGTAGATACTTTGGTCTATTTTGTTGTTTTAGTTCTTGATTTTCAAAGGATTTAAATATTTCGGAGTTCGATATCATCGAAGGCCTTTTTATAATCTACGAAGGCCAGGTAGAGAGGTTTATTAAATTTTGAATATTTTCCTTAAAGTTACTTCATGATTTGTAGGTGGTCGGTTGTTGAAAAACTAGGGCGAAATTCGGTTTGTTCTGATGGCTAAATAGTTATCCAGTTGCCAGCAGTCTATACGATTATACACTTTAATAAAATAGTCTCGAATAGTTAGTTATTTGTAACGATGTCAAACTGATTGGACGGTAATTACCAATGATACTGTTATCGCCTTTTTTATGCAGGACTAGATTGGAATGACACATCGTTTTTAGTACTTTTCCTGATTGTAATATGGTGTTAAACAGGTTAGTAAAGTGGGACAGCAAAGTTTTAGAATCGAATTTAAGCTGTTTAGCAAATCTATACTAATTCCATCTTTCTCCGGACTTCAATTCCACCGTATAGTGGTGACAGCTTTGTGCACTTCATAACCGTTCATAGGAGATGGAATCTGAAGGTTGCCTTGGCGAATGATGAAGTATGTGACTGACTTATAGAAATATTTTGTTGCTACTTCCATGGTTTTATCTCTATTGTCATGTTTTTTTTTTCGTTATTTTCCACCCAAGCCTTTCTTTTTGTGACTTCTTGTTTCAAAACTCTTAGTGGTGAAGGTACGGTTATCTAAGTTTGTTAAAAATATTGCAATAAAAATAATTTGCATTTGGTTAAAATGTGTCTTTTAGGGTCCCGTACCCAAAGGGTAAAAAAGGGACCCTATCATTCATTCATATCATTTGGCTGTCCGTCTGTCTGTCACCAGGTTGTAACTCATGACTCGTGATAGCTAGACAAATGAAATTTTCACAGATGATGTATTTCTGTTGCCGCTACAACAACAAATAAAAAAAAATATTTAAATGGGGCTCCCATACAACAAACATGATTTTTCTGCCGTTTTTTTCTACGGACAGTACGGAACTCTTCGGCGAGTCTGACTCACACTTTTTTTTTGTTACCTATGTAAAGGCTTGCGTTTGACGACTATCTCACCTAGTGGTAAGCGACGATGTGGTCGACGATGGAGCACGCTTGCCAAGAAGTACCTAACCTATTAACTCTTGACTTAAAATACCCCTAGCTAGGTTACCTACCTAGCTATCATCACTATCAGGAAGCATCTGGACCGTTTTTTTATTTTACAGTTTAACTTATTTATGTATTAGTCTGTTGTTCCTATTTCTGTCAAACCAAAACTATACGCTTTGAATTTATTTCTATTTCTAGGTTTGTTTTTTATAGATTTACCAAGTCTCGATTAATTCGTTTACTAATGCATTATATTGTTTTTTGCATTGACTAGAGTTCTTTAAAATAATTTGATAATTCTTGTTTGTGGTAGGTGGTAGTTAATAATTATGTCTTTAGAAATTTGTCTTTTGTTTGGTAAACAATTTGACTCGCTGTAAGTACCTACTCGTGTTTTAGTCATATTTGCGCGGATTAATCCATGGTCTGGTCCATATTTGAATCTATGTCTTTATAATAATATACCTGCCCATGATAAAACACAGTCGATTTCATTGCGAGTGGAGCCATTATGTGACACTCAGGTCCATCTTCGTTGCGGTCACTTTTAGAAGTAATTGGCTGTGCATGATTTGGTCAAAAGCGAACTAGAAGAATTAAGCACCTTGCTCGTTACGGTCCCCTAACCGAAAACAACCGATTGTGACCCCAAAATCTAGTAGGTACCTACCTACCTGCTTTCGTCCCACTTTTTCATTAAAATCATCAATTACCAGATGCTCCTGCTTTCATCACATGCTTTATTAACGAGATCATAAATCTTCTACATCTTCGTCCGTATGTACGGATATCAGGGTATATAGTTGGAACTAGTGCACAGCGACACCTTCAGAATGTGCGGATATCGGGACATATAGTTGGAACTAGAGCACAGTGACACCTTCAGAATGTGCGGATATCGAGGCATATAGTTGAAACTTAAGCACAGCGACACCTTCAGAATGTGCGGATATCGGGGCATATAGTTGGAACTAGAGCACAGCGATACCTTCAGAAAAGTTTAAAAACTCAATGATGTTGTCTTTCCATTTCTTTGTCACCATGTTGTCCACCAGATATACCGAAGTGATAAAAATATATGTTAATAGATGTTTCTGTGAGCTTTCTGTCCTGACTTTTGAAGGCTTAAAATATTAGAGCGTTCTCAAGCTCGAATAAATTAATTTTCAGAATTTGGATAGGGAAGTTTAATTCAAAAAGGCGGAATTCACCAATGAAACTAATCGCGATTATTTCAAACAAATCTTAAACTTTCAATCAGCTCTTAGTGTTAACGAAAACGGACATTAGTGTCTTTAGTGGGTAATTCATATTGTAGTTTAAAACATTCTAATTTGCGATCTGTTTTCAGTTTTTTTTTTTTTTAAATATATACACGTCTGCGTTGGATTAATTTGAAGTACTTATATTTAGAAGGTATTTAAAAATAAAAGTCCATATAAACACTTTCCCGTTTATTTAGAATATTCAATAATATTTTATCACACGTCGGTAAGAGTTGACAATAAGCACGCCAAGCATTCTTGTCTTACCACGAACGTCGGTAGACGATCTACTCTGCCAGACCAACACCAGTGGAAAACATATTGAAAAACAACAAAAAACAAGAGAAAGCAAGAGTTATAGTAACTTGTCGAATAATTAATCATAAGTAAAACCTTTCATAAGTTTAATAAAATATTCAGCAGTTGAAAGCTGTTTATTTCAGCTGTTTTAAAAATTCCCTGTAAGTTTAATCACTAACTAAAAGAGTACAATTTTGTAAGTTGCCATATCAAAAATGTTGGAAACTATTGCATATTGATGTGTTAAATATTCAGCTCATAATAATAGCCGTCTCCAGATTATCAAAAAATATAGTTCATCAGTAAAATATAGGCTGCCTTTTTTCGAAACTGCATATATTTCAACATTCAATTAATGGACCCAAAGATAAAAGAAGTGGTATTCTTGAAACGAGGAATATTTAATTATATTTTACAGTTATTTAACGTCAATGGAGCTTTTAACACACTTATAATGAGTAATAAAATTGACATAATAATCAGGTTTTAGCAAAAGATATCAGAATAACATTTGCAAACAGGATGATTACATTGTATTAATGTTTTGAATGAGTTCAAGTGCACCTGTGTTGAATGCTCATAAAAATATAGTAACCTAGACTGAGCAATATTAAAAAACGACCAGCCACTTCGTGATGTCTAAAAGAACACCGGTACTATCGGCCTTTCAAATTCACCTTGTTGGTGCGACGTCCGTTAACATTATAAAAATATATAACAATACATACATAAATTATAGTATGTAAGTATTGTTCAATAGCGTAACTTACGGAAAATTTCTATCCTATACTGGAGTGCGGCTAAGGTGCACATATAATTTATAATGCTATACTTATTTCCAACATTTCATTATTGATACATATAATATTGAGTTCATGTGTAAATTTAAACCATGATTAACCTAGTGAATAACATTTAGGTAAATAAATGTACATGGTTGTAATAAACAATTTAGAGAGAAAGGTACATAGTTAAAATAATATCATGGAGCTTACTTGATACATTCGTACTAACACTTACATCACGGTAAGCCTAAGGGTGTTTTTAATATCGTGCAGATTTCATTACGCATGCGGGATTGCTCCGCACGCGTAGCACCCGGAAATGTCCTTTTCATACAAGTATTTATTGTAACGCGTGGAATACGCACGCGGGATGCGGGGCGTGATATCGGAATGCAGCCCCGCATGCGGAGCAATTCCGCATGCGTGATAAAATCCGCACGATATTAAAAATACCCTAAGGTATATTATGAAAGTCGGCCATAAAAGTACTAAAGTAGTAAGTAGCTTGTGAAATTCAAATTTTCTTATGTTTTTTGCATTTTGTAGATCAGTGTCATATTGTACGTTGATTAAAATATGATTGGCGGATGTAACTCGTAATATTAACGGAATTCATTTAAATCTTCAATACACCCGTCTCAGTTCATCACCCCTATTGAACGACTATTTTATGAAAAAAAAAACAACCATATTTTAATCAGCATAAAACTTGACACTGGTCTACAAAATATAAAAAAAAAACTTAAGAAAATTTAAATTCAGCAGGTTACCCTGGAGCATCCATCTTAAGGAGCGTAGGCACTTTAAAGTGATCTCAAATCCACAGCAGGTGTACCTCGTACCTACCTTAGTACCTACTACGTCATCTTATATTTAAATTGTAGGATTAGAATCAAGTAGTATTTGTTTTTAATAATATTCATTACGCCATTGTGGTATAAGTCACGAAGGCCTACATTCACCGACTTATTAGAAGACGACGCAACACCGTAATGTAAATGATAGCACTTGTCATAGCCCTCGCACATACAAAAACATCTAAGATATATGCACGAAATTATATAGAACTAACAATAATGGTAACTAAATCTAGCACAGCAAAAAATTTCATCGGGCATAATCGTCTTCTCTTAAAAATCATTTTATAAATGTTCAGATACTAAGGTGAAGACGACTATGCCCAATAACACATAATATTATAAAGTATTCGACTACATAAAAAAGTAAGAAAGATACTTAATATCAATAGGTACACAATAGTAGGAATAACACTTGAGATCCCAAGTAATAAACAATATAGAAGAATAAAACATTCCAAACAATTAGCTATGAAACCACGACGCATAAGTTATTTTAATGATACACTTTTTTTAAATTTAGAAGCCTATACATACTTAGATAAACTGATAACATTGGTGTCTTTCCAGTCAGTACCTATATAGTATGACCATTATAAAAATGAGTATTTTAGGTACTTGTATCAATAATCATATGAGATTTTATATTGATGTGAGATGAGCTAGTACATCCACACATTAAAGTTTTTTTTTTAATTTAAATAGGTTGTCAATTACTTGTATAAGTTCACTTAAAATACTCAAGCTTATAACGGTACAAATACATATCTAATTAACATTGTAATAATATGAATGTAAGAATAATATGTTTATGTATCACCGACGAATTGCTTAGAGCTTAGCGAGATTAAATTATTTGGATAAGGCAAGAAAGATTCATAGTTAACTATTTGCTGATTGATGGAACCACATTATGTGATAGTTATTGTTACACAACAAATAACCAGTCAGCGAAATATATTTTTGGAATGCAAACGTGAATAACGTACTACCTAACAATAGTAATTATTTAGGATTATATAAATATTCTGAACATTTAAATAGATGTTTGTGATGATAAGTACATTGTGAATTATCTCTTAAAAACACTGTGATATATTAAATAGTTTTATTTAGAATGTGAAAGGCGTAAAAATGCAGAATTTATACACATTTTCTAAGATATATATTCAACAAATTGAAAGTCCTGTACATAAATAGTTATAAAAATGAGACATCGTAACCAACAATTAGTCTAGATATATTACTGTAGATAAAAGTGATAGATATTGAATATTAATGAAATATTCCAGTTTGTTAGGTAGTAAATTACGAAGGTATTGACGAGGTAATCACGGGTGGCGGTCGCTTTGCATTCCGTTAGTTATTTAGTATGTAAACTACTTCCATTACAAGCCTCCGATATGATCACTGGACATGATCGACGGCATGTGCATCTCTACATGCCTACCTGTATATATTGTGAGTATACTAGTTTATAAAAAGTAAACGTCTATGACTTCGTTGAGAGATCACGCGGCTTTATAAATAACTTAGAAATTGGATTACCAAACAAAAAGTTGAAGATTTAATTTTTATAAAACAACCGTATCACTATTTTGCATTTCTATTTTATACTTTTATTAATATCTAGTACACATATACATTAAAATACTTGTATTTATTTTTACTAGACTAAGTTATAAGATAAAATGATTTCCGCAATTGGTAGCCTCTACCTCACCCCGAAGACATAGACGCATTATCTATAGAAAACAATGAGCACTATTATGAAAAAATATTTTTCTAATCTGCGAATAATATTGTAAAATATAATATTTAGGTGGGCTATAATATGTTTCTATTTAAAGCGGACATGTATCATTTGAATATACAGTAAATCCGATATACACATTTATAATAATAGAGAATTGTGACGGAGTTACTTTACTAACGAGGGAACCAGTATATACAAATATTTTGCAATAACGTATGGTACGGAACACCATGCAGTGTAAACAATTGGGCCGCGGAGTCGGCGCCGGCGATGTGACTAATTTATACTTACAACCATCTCATCTTCCATCTTTTGATGAATATTCTGTTTAAGTGTAAGCCTTCACTTTCTATGAATGAATTACAACTTGGCCTACAGTCGAAGAAAATGAAGTAAAATTTTCACAAAATTTCGTCATTCAATTTAACTTAACAATATTGCATATTTAGCTGCAGTAAATGCAAAAAAGAAACTGATTCTTTTATTGGTAGTATTAAATGCATTCAAGTGTATCAATAACCGAGTAACGTCGATCAGTTTCATTGTGAACGTTCTCGTAATAGTTGCCACACGGAATGTACCTCGGCTCCGACAGTCGCGGCCCTGAACAATTTAACTAACTCAGCTGTCACAAAAATTATACAACATTACCGATTATAGGATTTAGGAATATCATTTACAGTGCGAAGATAGACATCCAATAATAAAAACTAATGAGATTTCAGTTATTTGAATGGTCTTAGTACACTGGGTTTTAGCCTTGTCAGAGACAAATTTTTCAACATTGTGTGTAAAGACATTTCTTTTCTAGCTGACTAACGGATGTTATTATGTAGTTCAGTGAGTCAGTACGTATTTGCATCAACTGCTACTTATGTTGACGCCTATCTTACGGAGCGATTCGATACACAAAGCGTTTTCACTCTTACCACCTATTAATTTAAATGTCTATGTGGAACGACAATGAATTTGGTGTTGTATTTACAAAGACACATGCATATCGAATCGTTACTCATAGCTCACGTGTGTATTCAACCTTAAAACGAGCGACTCAATGTCAGAACTCTGTCGTAATATCTATCTTTCGCACTGTTACATAAATGCCTTACAGTGACCACCATTGTATGTACTAAATAGATAGATCGCAGTTATAATAAGCCTTATGTTAAAATATTGTGTACTTATTTGTGCACTAAAGATGTGAGCCTCCTCATACCCGTTTTAGTAGTGCCTTTGGTTTTCTTAGTCTGCTCTTTGACGCCCCTGCAAATTGAATAAAGAGTTAGTCAGGTTCTGAAATTTATTCTCAAAAATTGTTTTAAATTTCCATCTCATTATCGGGTAGTATGGTAACAAAAAATATATTTGCGGTAATGACATGTATGTGTCGTAGCCAGATCTTAAAATTGATCCCTTCAAGTGCATTCACTAGTTCATTCGTTCATTTGCTAGTGTGCATTTCATGATATAGTTGCATTTCATAATATAGCCAAGTAAAATTGGCCAAATCGTTTTAACGTTCACGTCAATTTACGTATAGCCATGTAATGAATGTAGAATTTCCATGATAATAAAGGTCTAAATAAAATAGGAACATATTACGTATGGCTCTGGTAAGAACAAATATAGGCTTAAAAACTAAAAATATCTATAGGTGGTGTGCATTCAAATAAAAAGGCATTGCAATTAAAATCGTGTAAATTAAGTGGGCAAAACTGTACCATATTAGTTATATCAAATAATGCTTTATTTGCTATAACGCATTATTTGATAGAACTAATCGTATTTAGCCTTTGCGTCGAAATTTGATTTCATTTTTATTTTCCACTGGCTTCTGCCAGCGGCTTCGCCCGCGTAGAAATAGATTTCTCCATACAAACTTTGGACACACCCGTTTAATCCCCTTAGAAGGTGAATTTTGGAAAATCCTATCTTAGTGCTCGGCTACGTCTAAAAACCTTGTTCAAAATTTCACGTTCCTATTTTCAGTAGTTTAGGCTGTGCGTTGATATGTCAGTCAGTCCGTTTCTCCTTTTATAAGTATACTAGCTGAGCCGGCAAACGTTGTTCTGCCATATAAATAAAAAAAAAAAAAAAAAATAGATGTTGGCCGATTCTCAGACCTACTCAATATGCTCACAAAATTTCATGAGAATCGGTCGAGCCGTTTCGGAGGAGTTCAAGTTCGAACACCGTGACACGAGAATTTTATATATTAGACTAGCTGAGCCGGCAAACGTTGTTCTGCCATATAAATAAAAAAAAAAAAAAAAATAGATGTTGGCCGATTCTCAGACCTACTCAATATGCTCACAAAATTTCATGAGAATCGGTCGAGCCGTTTCGGAGGAGTTCAAGTTCGAACACCGTGACACGAGAATTTTATATATTAGACTAGCTGAGCCGGCAAACGTTGTTCTGCCATATAAATAAAAAAAAAAAAAAAAAAAAAAAAATAGATGTTGGCCGATTCTCAGACCTACTCAATATGCTCACAAAATTTCATGAGAATCGGTCGAGCCGTTTCGGAGGAGTTCAAGTTCGAACACCGTGACACGAGAATTTTATATATTAGACTAGCTGAGCCGGCAAACGTTGTTCTGCCATATAAATAAAAAAAAAAAAAAAAAAAAAAAATAGATGTTGGCCGATTCTCAGACCTACTCAATATGCTCACAAAATTTCATGAGAATCGGTCGAGCCGTTTCGGAGGAGTTCAAGTTCGAACACCGTGACACGAGAATTTTATATATTAGATATAGATTTCAAAAATCTGCCGCCATGTTACGTCATGAAAACAAAACGTAATCAGCACCTCTGCTGGTGGATAGTTTAACTATTTTACGACTATGTTTGACCATATCATGAAACAAATGTGCGTTTAGTTATTTATATCGGTAAATACAGAGTGTTCATTAATTTGCCGAGCCCATATCATGAAGTGGCCAACGGGCAAGGTTCATGATATGACAGACTATTTTATGAGGTGGTCGGTTATATCATGAAGTAATTAATTCTAAGATCTGGCCACGACATATGATTTTACCATAATTCTGTAACTTAGAACAAGGTAAAAAGTATTAAAAAAAAAAAAATAGCACATTTTAGCTCTTCTCTAAGTTAGAGGGTTGTGATCATTCACCGTGAGTAGGCAGGTATGTATCATCTTAATTACTACCTACTTCTACATGATAAATGACAGATAACTTAGGTGTGTAACAGTTGAGAGCAGAACAATTCCCAGATGAAATGTTGAATTGGTGAATAAATCATGATATTATGCTATATGTACAATTTGACTACTTTGAGTAGTACTAACATGAAAATAATGAGGATACAGTAAAATATTTTACTATTAACTAATGAGTGCAAATATTATCGACCGTTACATCGACCTCTTCATCGTCAGCCTCATTTTCGGGAAGTTCATTTTCTTCGAGACTTCGATCGCACAGATTGAACGTTGTATAGCTATATTCAAATTTAATAAAAAGAAAATAAATAAAAATTATGTTAGCGTAGACTGCATACAAAAATATTAAGTAAACGTTGCTTTTCAGCGGACCTTGGCATTTTGCCTTATTACTGATATATTAACCATGCATAGCGTGATGTCATTGTCTGCAATCATAAAAGCTCAAAAGCTGTTGATCCCCGCAATAACGCCGGCGTTAACGCGCCATTGTCTTTCTATTGTGTCTCTAATTACGCTACTCAAAAAGTTAAAGGCTGCTCGCTCTATTATGATTGCTTGTTCTATTTCTTATTCAAATGTATGCATGTACTGAAAGTAGAACGACTGTGATACTAAACAAGGTGAAGTTTTGAATCTGCAAAAAATTCAGGAGGCTGTTGTCTACCCACCGTAACCAAACGAAGTTAGAGACTATTTAGTATATTGCTATAGTTTGTTATCAGGCGTTATTTTTCTTAAATAAAAATACTGTATGTCTGATATTTTAAGTTTTCCATTGTAGTTTCGGTTTTTATGGTGAGTACGCATTACATATTGTCAATCACTATCGCAACACTAACGCGTATCTTTTCGATTCGTTTATCACTTTTTTTTTTACTAGTTTTAGTGATGAAATACAGCAAGTGTGAAAAAAATATAACAGTAATATATAAATCTATTTTATCAACGGAAACCTCAAAATATTACGTATTATATTTCCATTTCATTATAATATAACGAAAGTAGTTAACGCCTGACAAAAATATACTAGCAATGCTTCTATACGTATTATTACGTATCTTCGTTCGGTTACGGTTTAAATACCTGGTTCTTTTTGCTATTGATTCCTCATATTGGCCTCTAACATATAACCTATGTTTCATTTCTGGCGAAAAGAAAAAAGTAAATCATGCCAATGCAAACTGCATTGGCCTTTTGTGCAGATTCAAAATTGCAACTTGTATATTATACTCGGTCATTGACTAGCGTAGGCAGTTTTCAGTTCGCCTTATTCGGCCATAGACCGCTTTCGGTGACTGAATATGACTGACTGTGATGTGAACGTGCAGAAACGTGCCATTTATCGTTCATGACGCCTTTATTACGAGCATATAGTTCGGTTGAATGTGGTCGCCGGATCCGGGAAACCGATAGCTTGAAACAAATACGGTCGCTCTATTTGGTGACCGATTTAACAACCCCATTTGATGAATCAATTAAGTTAAACTGAATCGGTCAACGAATAGTTGATCGATTAAGTGTAAACGTGCCATTATACATAAAAATCTCATAACTGTTTAGCGCGTGTTAAACAGATTCCTAGGATCGAAAATCTCAACAAAGTATTTTTTAAGTTGGTCAGTTAGGTTAGTGTTCAGTGAGGATAGTAGGAATGTGACTCACAGATAGCGCGTGAGGTCCTCAATGTCGACGAGCATTGAGTCCTGTCCCATGTGCAGCTCATCTCGCGCCATCAGCATCTTGACGAGCGTGTCGTTCAGCGACTCGATCTGGGAGTGCAGCTCGTTCACTATCACCTGCAAATACCGGTAATTTTCTTTAATCAATCATTCAATCTGTTGCAATTTTGACAGGCCTGTCGGTCTAGTGGTTAGGGGCCTTGACTGCTATGCCGGAGGTCGGGGGTTCGATTCCCACCCAGGACAAATGTTTGTGTGATGAGCACGATCATTTGTTGTGTCTGGGTGTAATTTATCTATAATAAGTATGTATTTAGAAATATATAAGTATGTTTTATCAGTTATCTAGTACTTATAACACAAGCTCTGCTTAGCTTGGGACTAGACGGCGTTGTGTGATAGTTGTGGAATATTATATTATTATTTCGTTATGAGTTATTATATCTCAGAACCCTGGGGTCCTGGACCTTTGGAAGGCGTACGAGGAGTCGAAACCAACTCGCAGAGGCCCCTTATACGGTTTTAATGGAACGTGGTACCAACCGGCGATTATCCCTGTATGTTATGCTAGTGCATCCAAGGACAACCCCCGGTTAATGAGAAACTATTGCGACATATGGAAAACTAAGATATAGGGCTATGGTTATTGTAGTCTTAAGTGGACTGTAATAATAATAATAATAATTTTTTATTGTCCACAAATACACAGTTATTACACGAGGAGATATTGTTTCCAACTGGTTACGAGGAACTATGTTAAGACTATGGCCCCTGCCTGAACAATGTTATTAATTTCCATAGATAAAAACACAGGGAATGACTTGCACTCTCAATAAATGGGCCCCCAAAAACCGTCGCTAGCACGAAGTGACGTAGCAACAAGAAGGCAACATGTCCTGAGGTGCTTGTGAAGCGGAGAGGTATACCACGGCTATCGGGACAATCCCGGAAGTACGGTCAAGATCCCTACCAGCATCTACAATCTTACTGGATTATACATCCTTCTCCTGAGCACATTTGCTCTTGCGAATCTCCACTCAAACCAGCCAATAAAGGCAAGAGAGAGGTGGGAGCTCCGTTCCTCGTCAGTGTTCACTACGGCCGGCAAACAAAGGCAAGCCGGAGATGAGGAACAAGATTTCTCCCGGGAGATCGGGTCCGTGGGGTCGCTAATGCCAATCAGTTCGCCACAAAACTGCCCTGCGGATTTTCATTAACGCTCAGGCGGTAGCCGGCGCCCGCAAGCCATTGTCTTACTATTGTGTCTCTAATTACGCACGTCAAAAGGTTAATCAGTTTCATTTACGTTACAAGATCATTTTTTTTACCAAAACGTGTTACAGACTAGATAGCTTTGATTAAACACAGTCGTGTTTTGCAAAATTTAAGTGGATTACTAAACATTAAATAAAAACAGCAACATTAAATCCGATTTGTCACTTACTCAATTCAAACCGATATTGAACGCTATCGTTATAATAATTTCTTATTATTATTACGCAGTTCAGAGTCTGAATCAAGTCTTCAATGACCAGGGTATTTTACACTACGCCTTCATCATGTTCAAAAACGACCCGTTATCTAAAGTAAACAGGTAGCTAATATTATTAAATATTGGAATATGTCCTCATAACGGTCGCCCGGTCTGTAGGTAAGAGATAACCACAGGCATGATAACACCTTATTAAATTTATCATGTTCGGTTTTTGTTATATTTTTCCGTATAGACCATTTTCCCTTAACATCTTGAAATAATAGGTATTATTGAGTTCGCCAAACCATTATGTACCTAGGTACCTATTATGATATTTATAATGTTCTGTTAGAAAGTTTAAGCATTAATCTCTATAGCCATAAAGACTGCTAACGGTGTCAAAAGTAATTACATACTGTATAATTAATCTTTAATAACAATTTGAAACCTTATAGAACACATATTAAAGTTGTAAATTCAATGGATTTCAATGATTTCATGTCAATTATTAAAGGTAATTACACAACAGCCCACGTATATAATACACGGTATGCTAATATTATAACTGCGAAAGTGAATCTGGCATGTTACATACATTTTCACATTTTAGCCACGAGTCTGCAGGTATACATATTAGTGTGAAAACGAAACCCGGGGCCCTGGGACGAAGGCAACGAAGGAACAGGAGTGGGTTTTTAGTCAGTAAAAGTCTGACACTATCTCCTGCTCCACCCAAGAGCGGGATTTGTCATTTAGATGATTTTCCCACCTAAAAAAAAAAAAAAAAAAAGGTATACATATACGTAGTGTTTCTGTTAGCAAACAAGTCGTTGACCCTGACAGACGCTTTATTGAAAGTTCAAAATGGTTTAAGCCATCATGGACATTTGCAATGCAGCCAATATTAAACGCTGTCGAGTTAGGGTCGGAGGTCTTAAAAACAAAGAGTTCATTACTATAATTCCACCCAGATCCCATACCCACCGAAATGTGAAAAAGAAAACTTAAAAGGGAAAATTAAGAAGTAGGTATATCTAAGTGGACTAAGTAGGTACCTATTTGGATAAGTTTTAGAAATTGGAATTCGAAGAACAACAAATTTATTTTCCATTTTATTTTTTGTACACTAATCTAACGAGTAAAAAGTAACAAAATCTTAACACAATAGTCATTGTGGTTGAATAAATCCATTGTATAAATGGTCTTTGTGCATGAGTCAGCCCGCGCCGGAGTCGATCTTGAGCCTCAAGGCCGCGGCGAATCGTTATAAAAACCAGCGATCATACCATATTGCACGTTTACTTACAATGTTTAGTATAAAAGATCTGTCGACACGATCCAAGTGTCGTCTGAAGGCTCATGCATCAACATGAATCATATGAACACAATCTGTCTGCAGTCTTTTCCCAAGTATATTAGGGACACCGTAAAAAGTGGCAATTTTTGTAGAAAGGAGTGTCTTTTACATTCCTAATTAAAAAGTGTTCTGTAATTAATTTCTTTTAAAAAAAAAATGATTTAATTCAATAACTACTGATCTATAAAAATAGTTCCTAAGCGTAATTAGAGACACAATAGAAAGACAATGGCGCGTGAACGCCGGCGTTAATGCGGGGATCAACAGCTTACCATCTTTATCTCTATAAATATAATTCTTCTGTAAGTACGTATGTTTGTCACCTAACTGCTTCTAAACTGCTTGATCGGTTTGAATGAAATTTTGTGTCTGTGGTTGAGTGGGTCCCTGGATGGTTTGAAAATAGAAATTATCCTGTGGTGGCGCTGCTGTGCTTATTTTTTTTCTCTGACGAAAAGCCAGCTTTGGGGCAGGACATGGACGTCTGCCGGGACCGCTAGTATTGTCATAAATACTTTTTGTTTACATAGGAAAAGAAAAATCTCTTCCTGTAAAAAACGCACTGTCGCTTACGATGTTTTTCGTGAAAAGGATATGACTTCCACAACCCAGTTACTGGGTAATACGATACCATTTGGTAAGACTGGTTTTCAAACTACGCGTAACGACTGTGTAGTTTTCAAAAGATTCAAAAGATTCAAAGATTCAAAGCATTTTATTTCAAATAAACCATTTACAGGCATTTTTGAAATGTCATGAAGTCAGTCAGTCAGAAAAAAAAAAATGATGCTAATTGCACATTCCAAAGCGTAGATCTCTATGGAGAAGCATGTGCAAGAAACTCCATGGACACTCTTTTCAATCATGTTTTGTAATTACAAATATCTCTGTTACATGTTTCTTGTCGCTATCATGTGAGAACAATGTAAATAAAGTAAAAATACAAACTAATAAAGATATTAAAATAGCAACTGGCAGCTAAGAGATGACCAGTCTCAACTGACAGCGCCCGTTCACGAACATGACGCCAATATTAGCACCACTCAGCTCAACCATTTTGAAGGGAACCGAATGCCGTATCACGTATGAAATGGATAATACAGTTACCCATCCACGGAACGACCATCATCATCTTCCTGCCCTTGTCCCGTTTTATTTGGGGTCGGCACAACACGTTTTTTTCTTCTATTCTATCCTGTCACTCGTCACGCTATCACTAACTTCCTTTTCTTTCATACCACTTCTCACACAATCCATCCATCTTTTCTTTGGTCTCCCTCTCCCTCTCCATCCACGGAACGACCATGGCAAGCAAAATGTGACTGTTAGTTCTTAGCACAGAATAGTACAAGTGTTCTTAGCTAGGATTTCCTCATATTAATCAAATGAGCACAATATCGCAATACACCGAAAATACTTCATGTGGGAAGCTATTGATATTCATAAATGCTATGCCTGCCTGCATGTTATCTATCCACCACTCTTGGTTAACTGGTAGAGAATGCCTAGGTCCGCTTTTGTACCATTGTGTTGCATGAAGTTTTGATAAATTTCCATAAGTTAGATGATGATATAGATTGAGCGTGGCATAATGTATGAATTATGCATTCGTCCTGAATAACTTTAGAACAAAACCATATTATACTTAGGTAGTTGTACACGTCTTTATATTCGCATTTAGACATTTCAAAGTATTTCCCTGCATGGAAATAATTCAAGGCCTTTGAAGGAAATAATAATTGAAATAAAAGTCATCATAATTCTATAGTTACGATTCGGCAGCATACTCAGACAAGTTTCGTAAATGATAAATAGCTGAGGGTAAATTAAAATTTTATTGTACCTGCACAGCAGTTGAGAATTAGCTGATTAAAATATCAAGACCAGTGGGGCTATTGGCTAACTTTTTCAATAACAGTTGACAGCTAGCATTCGTTGCACACTAAACTTAGTTGTCAACTGACAATTTCATAAAATTGGTATTACGTATCACACAAGTGACTAACAAACTACGGTGGAAATGTGGTGAATTATAAAAATTTACGGTGCCTATTGTGACCACTCTAAAATTTAATCAGCTGTTATACAGTTTCAAAAGCTTACACAATCGCAATTTTAAAAGAATCGATACAATAACATCTGTCAAAACGTGTTACGGTGGCTATCAAAGGCACCAGTGGCTAATGACGTCACTGCAGTTGGTCACTGAAGGTAGGCAATACGAAACTAGCTGTTTGACAGTTCAATGATGCACATTGTTAATCATCACTTGAACTGTCAACAGAGTTACGCAATAGCCCCGCAGAAAGGGCCATTTAACTGCTAAAAAGTCACCACAAAACCGCTTATTAGGCAAACATTCGCGTCGTTTTGCTTATTAATATCTATTTATATAATATAAAAGGAGAAACTGACTGACATAATTATCAACAAACAGCCGAAACTACTGCGACGAAATGGGTGACCAAACGGTTGCAAACCAACGTCCCAACCAAGGTGACCTTGCTAGTTTCAATACGTGTAGACAGCAGTTGTAATCCATGACCTTCAACGCCCTTGGCTGGGAGGCGCGTTTTCCCAACCACCAAACGTGTTGACGCGTGGTTTACATCCATGTAGTCGCAACACAAACCAAGCTCCAACCAAGGTGACCTTGGTTAGAACGCTAGTTTGCAACCGTCTGGTCGACCCTTAAGAGTGTGAAATTTTGCACAAGATTTCCTTTTACGACGTAGGCGAGAACAGAGGGACTATTTTCAAAAATTAACCCCCTATGGGTATGAAACGGGGTTCCAAAGTTTGTGTGGAAAAATCTACTTTCACGCGGGCGAAGCCGGTGGCAGAAGGTTAGCGTTAGCAATCTTGAGTTCGTATGATGACAGGGTCGAGGGCAAGATATTGCATGGACTTAAACATAGCTAGCGAAATGTGGGTATACTAATACAGATAGGTACTGCCTAAATCTTCCGGGAAAAAAGCGTAATGTTTTATATACTAGATATGTTAAAAGAACTCTTTTACTTAAAAAAAAATATACATTTATAGAAGTAAATGTGACACAAACCTGTAACTGTGCGATGTTCATGTCAGTGAGTAACTGTCGCGAAACGCGGCGACGGTCGGGCGCAAGCGGCACGTTGGCCTTCTGCATGCTGCGCCGGAGCATCTCCGTCACCGGCGACACCGCGCGGCCGCGGCGCTCGCGCTGCGCAACAGAACATTATGATCTTTACTACTATTGGCAATAAAATATTCAGGCAATAAAGATTTTTATATCTAATACGGATATCATTCTTTAGACACAATCTAAAAATGATTGCTGCTTGCTTTACTCAGTACATAAATAATTCAGCAGTTAATTAAGTAACAACCTAATTATACATACCTACATAATTATTATGATACAAAACTCAACCAGGCATTTAAAACACTAGTCTAGTTCATTACATTCTTAGATAATGTAAAATGCATTATAGTTTCATACCTCCATTTGTATACGCGCCATTTCCTTTGCTTGTGCTAGTGCAACCCTGGCCTCAGTCTGTAGAGTTGCTTGTAGGACATAGAAGTCAGACTCTTTTATTTCAATGTGCCCTAGAGAATGTGACGACCTTGATTTCGTCTTTAATGAAAGGGACGTAGGGCGTAGTTTTGCACCTGCAAACAATTATGGGAAATAAATACTCTTGTATAAGAAAACTGGTATTGATTACATGCAAGATTATAAAAGAGAAAATATAAAAAAGATATAAATTTTAAAACACAATTTCTATTTGTTAGAACATAATGCACTCATGTAATTTACTTTATTATCAATAACTTTCATTTTTGCAATTACAATAGAACTCAAAAGCCAAGACAGGGAAAGTTAAATGCTTAATGACAAGCCTACTATATAATGGTGTTAATGTCAAATCAATTGTCCGCACGGAGTGACCGCAACATGAAACAATAGGCAGGATGTACTCACCACTCTGCACGGTGCTTATTTTGTCATGTTTTGTAATGTTAACTGATAGTGGTCTTGTTTGATACGGATGGTTGTAGCCCGACTTGCTAAAAATACTTGACCGTGACAAACTTTTTGTGTTATTGTAATTTTTTTCTAAGTCTGATGCTTGAGATTCATTATCAGATGCTGTCTCATTCATGAAACATATTTGTAGGTTCATCCCTGTACCAGACACCACAACACATTTAATATGAGTATGACAACATCACAAAATGATTGTGCAGATAGAACATATTCAAATACCAACAGCTGCAGAATAGGGTTAGTTTTTAGCTTTATATATTCAGAAATTCAGTAACTGTTGTTTACACAGACGACAACAACAAGAAACACCTTTACCGTTTGATATTAAATGCAGATTGAAAATAAATAAATAAACCATTTTCAAAAGTCTCATTTACAGTTTACATCTTTAGGTGTTTTAAAAATTGTTTTGGTGGTATGAATGGACACATTAATTAGTTACATACAACCCAATAACACCTATGTGATGTAATATAATCCTTATGCATTTATCTGAAATTATATTACTTTATCATGATCGGTATTCAGAACAATATATATATGCAATTAACTAATAAAGATAAATTAATTAGTGCTCAACAAACAGCACAAATTGCTTTAATTGTTGTTTACATTGTAATATGTTGTTATTGTTTATATGAGCTAGGTATCTAATCATGATTCCACACCAAACATTGTCTTTTACAGCAATGTACTCACCACTTTGAAGTCGTGAATGCAAGCTGGGTTTTTTTCCAGGCCGGTCTGTGTGGCCCATACTGTAGTACTCCTCGGAATCTGCTCCCATCGCCAGTCGCCTTCTGATCTCTTCTCTGTCATTTCGTTTCTAAAATATAAAGCTGCATGAAAAACCAGTTCAAATGAATTCAATTAAATATTGCCCATGCGGTGTATATTCATAACTTGTAATTTTTTTTAATTACAAATTATATAGTCTAAGTCAATTTTACAATATTTATTTGATAAATCAACAGTGTAATCATTCTAACAAAATTTCAAATATTTAGCTACTAAGGAGTAGCAGTTTCCACATGGTCGCCTATGAAAAGCATGTTAAAATAAAAATAAAATATAATGAAGTATCTTCTTCTGTGTGTAAGTGTGTACATAAATTATAAAATAAATAATGTAGCCCTTATAAAAATATTAAGAATGATGCTGAATTTATTATTTTTATTAATTTCTTACATTTTTGTCGTAAGGTGCATGGTCGGTAACGGTCACAATTTTTGTGAATTTCTCTAAAATGTTGGGATTATGGTCGGCAAGATGAGGCCACTCAATCTCTGTCAGGGCATTATACTCTGCTGAGC
This sequence comes from Mythimna impura, assembly GCA_905147345.3. Lineage (NCBI taxonomy): Eukaryota > Metazoa > Arthropoda > Insecta > Lepidoptera > Noctuidae > Mythimna > Mythimna impura. The sequence goes on along the minus strand of LR990348.1, from coordinate 11,501,026 downwards.
CCACAGCTCTTGGACTCAGCACAGTATCGTTACAATGTTCAACGTGAACATTTTCACCGTCACTTTTATTGAATAACTTCGTCTTGAAGAGATATAAACTTCGTTTGAATCTAGATTTTTCTATCGGTTCTGTATTCACATTCTCACGGATTTCTTCGGATGTTTTGCTAAATTTCCTTCGGATGTTAGTAACTAAATTTTCGAACATATTAAAAACTAGTCAGTCTTCTTTATTTTGGCAATAATATGGCACGGATGGCTTTGTACAAACGTTAACTGTAAATCAACTAAAGTAAACAAAAAAATGGAAGTCCTGTCATTCCTGTCATTTTGACATTTTAGGACAAGGTCAAGAAGTGTTCCATTTAACCTATATCCAATATGTTGAGCTTGAGCAGTAACTACAGTGATTGCAAAAAAAAAAAACAAAAAAATTAAAATAAACTCACTAGGCAGCAGATGTTGTCTACAGATTCGTGGTTATCATACGTAATTGTGTATAAATCCAATAAAAATCTGGTATCTTTTTTATAATGTCTTTGTTCTGAGTTAACAAAATAAGGCATCGACGCCATCACACTGAATTCACAATATTATTAAACAATATAAACTTTTGCAGTCTAAGCACCACTCGCACACCTTGCGGAATGAATCGGAATTTAGTAAGAGACTGGCAGCCTGCTACGCCGCTGAATCACCTTAGAAAGCTGAACGTACTACCTCTACCTATTGATAATAATTAACTGTTACACATGGCTGCGGTAGACGTGGATCAAACGCGAATGTGCGGTTACCGTTAACTTAACAGCGCGGAATTTAAATTAATGTTTAAGTTTTATTTTATTTATTAAGTGCAGACAAATCAGCCCGCACCTAGTTGTATATAATGTTACGTCTTTATTTTATATAGTTTGAGGTAGGATGTATGATCGGCAACAAAAGTTGATTAGATACTTTAAAGTTTGTATGAGAATAGAATAGAATAAACTTTATTGTACACCAAAATAGTAACAAAACTTTTTTTTATGAGGTAAAAAAAAGACTAAAGGGCCTATTACACTACTCTATGCCAATGTCGTGTAAAGGAATGAACCAGAACGATGAGTTACATAGATATACATAGACTAAGACTGTCTGAATATCGAGTAGTGTAATAGGCCCTCAAGTATTAAATCCTGTCTTATAGGTAATAATACGAACTGTTAGTTATTAGGTAGGCATCTACTCATATAACTACTTTCATAGGCTCACTAGTTTCTGAAGTTTTATACCTAAGTGCCCATGTAGGCCTATATGGAATTAAAAAAAAACATTTTGATTTTTAAGGTTAGGAAAAGTAGACAGTGTAGGTAAGTATTATTGAGATAATACCTATAAGCTGTCCCCCGCGGTTTCACCCACGTCTTTGATTACTACTCCGTTCCTATTGGTCGAATCGTGATGTTATATTATAGTCTAAAACCTTTCTCGATGCATGAGCTATCCAACACTAAAATATTTTATTAATTCGAAACAGTAGTTCGGTTTTAGGTAGGTATAGTATTACTAGAGGTCCCGACAGACGTTGTCCTGCCTGAAAGCTAAGAACCCGAGCCGCCAGCGCCACCTACCGGGTTCAATTTTATTTTCAAACCATCCAGGTGCCCACCTACTCAAATATCAGACACCTACACACATAGTTTCATCGAAATCGGCCAAGCCATTTAGGAGGAGGTGGCAAACACACGTACAGACAGATATACTCGTATATATAGGGTGACTGGCAATTAGTGTACAATAATACTTAAACACGTGATTGTGTTCATGATAACAAACAATTTTTATCATGGGAGCAAAGCCGAAATCACGAAAAAAATATCAGCTGTTCAGTACATTAGGCAAACATTAATGTACTGAACAACCGGTTTTTTTTTAGCGATTTCAGGTTTGTTCCCATAGTAAAAGTTGTTGGTTATCATGAGCACAATCACGTGTTTAAGTATCGTACACTAATTACCAGTCACCCTATATAAAGACTAGCGGTTTTGGCATAACTTCTGCCAAAACCGCTAGTCTTTCACTTCACGGCTTCCTGAAAGTTGGCCCCGCTAGTTGTTCTCAATTTTATTTTCTGATAAAAAGGCAGAAAATAAAATTGGGAACCCGATTGCAGCGCCACTTACCGGGTTTAAATGTATTTTCAAAACATCCAGGTACCCACTCTAATGTACACAATTTTTTTTTTATCCAAATCGGTCAGGTCTATCCGTTTAGAAGGAGTTATGTGACAAACACACGTACAGAAGAATTATATAAAGATATACCTATATTGTATAACTAGCTGTCCCTAGCGGTTTCACCCGCGTCTTTGGTTACCTACTGCTCCGAGATTGCTCTGCCATGCCGTTGAGATAAGCGTGTTCAAACGTACAAACAGACTCTTCAACTTAAAAATATTATGTATAGATAATGTAATGTATAGACTTAAAAGTTACAGTGTTAACTTATTCCTATTGCTGACCGTATCCACATGAGTACCTACCTGTAACTAAGTACTTATGACTGCACCGTAGACGCGTAGTCGGTCTACCATACCACGATGGGTAATGACCGATATGGGCATGTCCAGTTCTGTCCATGTCAGATATGTATAACTTAGTGGATTTAAAAGATAAATTCAGGTTTTAGTCAGAGAAGTGGATACAAATTGATTGAACTTACCCTTCTCTCGGCTTCTTTCGCTGCTTTCAAGTGATTCTCAATAGCATCCAAATCTAATTTAGGTAACGCTGTTTCAATGTTGTATACGTCAAAACTCCCTGAAAATAGAAGACAAAAATAAATTGGTACACAACTAGAATAAACTGTTTTTATCTTGCAAACAATAACCGGCAGTCAGCTCTCACAACACAACAATTAATTTGAATAATTGCGCAGTAGGTATTTACATAAGAATAATAGGCAAGAAAGTATGACTGCCAGTACCAACCAGTAATATTTGTCTAAATATGTTAATTTTGTTTTGACTGGCCTGTTGGTCTGGTGGTTAGTGGCCCTGACTGCTATGCCGGAGGTCTTGGGTTCGATTCCCACCCAGAACAAAGTTTGTGTGATGATCACGATCATTTGTTCTGTGTCTGGGTGTAATTAATCTATAATATGTATATATGATAAACATATAAGTATGTTTATCAGTTGTCTAGTACTCATAACACAAGCTCTTAAAAATTCTTAGAATATCATAGTGGCTAAGTTACCACACCACTGGGGAAAAATATTTACTTTATGCTGATTAAAATTAGTAAAAATATTTAGAATAAAGAAATGTTTAAGAATATACACTTATTATGAAACGTATTCGCCTGGCATAATATAGTGGATCCATACTAATCACGAAACAGAAAAAACTGTTTTTTCTGTTTCGTTATACTAATACTTATTTTAAATGCGAAAGTAACTCTCTCTGTTCGTCTGTCTTTTACGCCCCAACGGTTGAACGGACATAGAAGAAATTCGGTGCACGAATAAACCATGACATAGGTTCTGGAAAATACCTTTATCTCCGACATATTTCAAATTTCTGGCAAAAGCTACTCATATGCACATGTCGGTTTCTAATTATGATTAGCAAGTTTAGTAGCTAGATAAAATAATACATACTTATTACTAATAACAACACTAACAAAGTATGTTAACCTGCTTCGCTAGGAAACTATCACTGTGTCCGGCGGCACCCGGAAACACAGGCGTGAACATAGTTACCTAAACGTTTAAGGTGCTTTGTAAAAAAAGTAAAGGGTGACTTATATCTATGAAGTAACAACTATCTACAAAATAAAAACTATGTAAAATGGCCGACTTACCCAAATCTACATCTTTTGAGTTATCATTTTTACGGACGGATGCTTTGCTTTGAGCAGTGCGGTAAGAGTTTTTATTTGAAGTAATTTCTTTTTGTTTCTCTCTGGCCGCCTTGGGTTCACTGAAGTATGAATGCATTTTAGTTTACACTCTAACACAATTTCAAACAATTGTTGTACCACGCCTCATTTACAAGAATTCCACCAATTCAATGTGGCCAGCTAAATTAAATTGAAATAAGGAATTCGCGAGCACGCCGTGTGTACTACTTCCCTTCTTAATTTATCGGAGTTATACGTGCTGCGTCAAATCTATTTTAAACGCTAACCTAAGCGTAGTATGAGGTAATGAATTTGCATACGGAGGTTTGCACTATTTTACAACCATGATACTTAGGTGCATTAAACTTATCAAGTTACCCCAATTGCATCCATCTAGCACTTGTTATTCAAGTTTCGAAGAAGTCATACTTTCGTTGACTATGTAAAACCATCTTCAGATTCAGGCAAATTCAATTAATACTTGTCAAAATAGGAATGTAAAGATTCATGAATAATCTATAAAAGAGGAAGTATAAAATACTTACTTTGGTGATCGTATAGTATTATTTCTGACACTGACGTGGTTATCAGTATGCCTGATAGTTTTACTAACATCTGGTTTGTCTTGTGTATGAACACTATTTATTAAACTGTAACCTTTAGAATTTATCTCATTAGAATTTCCATCTATAATAACTGTTTCTTTTTTACTTTCGGCCCATAGTCGATCACGTTCACGCATTTCATCTAGTTTTGGAATTATCTTTCTAAGCTCAGTGCTGAGCTGCTTAATTGTGTTCTCCACATTAAGGCTCAGCTTTTCCGTGTCATAATCATTAATATTTATTTCATCCTTTCCATCAGACAGAAAAGCGTCTGTAATATTTTCATTGGTGCTATTTTCTATTAGTAAAAACGTAGGCCTACTTAAACTCATTTCGGTTCGAATATTTTTTTCATTTTCTTTATTTATTTCACTAACTTCTTTGTCTATCGTTTCTTGTTGAGGCAAATTGTCTTTCAAACTATCCTCATTTTCTTCACACTGCGTTTCCACTAATTTCTTAATAACGGTATTAACAACGTCGCTTATATTATTAATAGTATTTTCAATAGGTTTTGCAAAAGTGTCTTTTATATCTTTGCGCAATTCTTCTAAGTCATCTTGGATGTTGATATTGTAGTTTAGTAATTGTTTAATTTCGTCTTCAATTTCTTTATTAAAATCACCAATAATGTCTTTGGCGTGGAAATTGTTTTCTATATCAGCATCCGTGCAGTTCAAATCATAATTGAACGCCTCTTCATTGTTATTGTTATTCTTAGATATAGTTTTTAAAAGGTCTGGTATATCATTTTTTATTTCACTATCTACAAATTGCTGTTGAGTATAACATTTATTTTGTGGTGACAACAATGTTGTCTTGACTAGATCAGATTTCACGTTATTATTGTTATTGATATTTTTATAACCCGTGGTTCCATTTTGGTTAGGTTCGGGTTCATACGCCAGGTCAGTTATTTCTATATCGACATCATCATCAGTCATTTCATTTTCTGAATGGTAAAAGTTTTCTATATTTGATGAATAATCCTTAAACAAGCAAAATGTTGTAGTATGTAGAGGTATAAAATCTCTGAAAGGAAAATGTGTCAACAAAATATAAATCTACAGGAGTTACACAAATAGGCAGAGCTCGGTAGAAACTCACATAAATGTACATATAAATAAGTACATAGTCTCAGTTCCCGGCCCAGTAGCATTCAGTAACAACTGGGGCTTCCTTTGTGTCGCTGTAACGAGCAAAGTTTAAACACTTCCAAGGATTCTTTTTGTAAGTGAAACTTTACCTGTAATGTGTGCGCTAAGTGTTGGAAGCCAGGATAATTTGGATTCACGATTCCCCTCGGCACTAGATGGATGCCTTCCTCAGACATCTCATCTGTGCCAGAATGCGTAAATGCTCTTTCTTCGTCGATTGGCGTAGGTTCTGCAGATTCATTAGTATTATCTGAAAAGATTTGTGGTTACATTTTAGTGTTCCTACTGGTGCTTCCGTTTGATAGAGAAAAATGTTTTGGACGATTAATAAACAATACCTACTTAAGAAACCTTCACAAGGAGCACGGACGATGGCTGAGGTTTTCTCCAGATTGTCCGTCTCGCCGTTATTGCACGACTGCACGGTATTCTCGTGTCTGCTGTTGATCCGGTACTGCCGGTTGCATACCAGCTCTGCTGTAACGCCTAAGTCTTGGCTGTCTGCACCGGTTCCCCTGACTGTCGAGTAATTCTCAAGGGTCTCTGAATTCCTTTGAGAGTTATAAACTGTGTTACAATTTGTTACTTGTTGCGAGTAATCCGTTGTATTCTCACGTAAATTGGATTCTGCACTGTTCGCAGTTAACCAAGTTCTGTTATCGGGATTTCCGTGCGACAATGTGTCCTGACGGTTGTATACAGCAATGTTACCATTGTCTGCCGTTTTGATCCTCATGATTACCTGTAAATAAACATTAGATAGATAAATTGTACGATATATTAATTAGAATAATAAAGTACTTAAAAAAGCTGAATTTTATTAAGTGCCTAATATTTTATTAAGGAAGGACACATAATTAAAACACAGCCAATGAATATTCATTTGAATTCATTGTAGGTAGCCCTGATACACACTGTATCTGCAGACAAATATAGGATATACTCGTATAATAAACGTCTGTTCATATTACATATTTACACAGAAGTAGATAGCTACAGGTAGACATTTCCCTAATAGAACATTATCCTAACTAGCTACTCGAACACCTGGGACGAATTACCTACCTATATTTAGGTTGTCAAAAACATTGAGATACGGAATAGGCGAGTAGATTTTTTAAAATAATTCGATCTGGTTGCGTAATATCTAGAAAGAACCGTTAAGGCTATATTATAATCATTGAATTTTATGTCCCAAATCCATATAGGGTGATATTGCGGATCAGTACCGGATATTGTGAGCACGGCGTGGAGGCGGCTCGTGGTGAAGGGAGGGGAGGGGGGGGGGGGAACGCCGCGTGTCTCAAGTCCGACCCCAACCCCGCACGCACCCACTTAATAAACCGGCCGACCTCACCCATATTTACTAAAGATAACATTACGAAAAAAACCAAAGACTACTGACTTTTCTTACATTTTCCACGCAATTTTAAATAAGATAGAAACTATCGAAACCTTTTCCCCGACCCGAAAGGAAAAAACTACCTACATATAAAATTCAGGGATATGGTAATGCTCCAATATTAAAGAAATATATTGGATAAGTTACATGGGAAATACTGTAAATGTATGCAAGTATCTACCCATCTACAGAATAACGTAACATTGCAAAGTTATGGACCTTTCATCAATAGGTTTTCGTTTTTCAGAATAATCTGGATAACCGTGAAAACCAAAGAAAATACCATACCCCACCAATCATCTTCCACAGTATCATATTTTTGCCGCGTTTTAACAGGGCATTAGGGGTTATTGCCTCACCCAAGTCCATAACTATCTAGAGCAAGTATTAAAACAGAAGTATCATTTATAAAAATTGTTTAATACCGATATCGTTGTAGACATGTTTCACTAATGAATATGTAATTTATGTAGTTTATTTTTATTATTTAATAATTCAACGCGATTTTTTTTTAATCAACTCAGAGTATGTCGCCCTCATAGTTATAAATCTACTTTACAATTGACATGCTACACATAACCAAAATAATGACTTATTTACAATCTTTAATTAGCTCTGCACTCAATGTCAATATTTTTTTATGTATTAATACTTTGTGCACTAGTTAGGTACACTGTTCAAAACCAGGAAATCATCAAATGACTTCTTTTGCCCTGGGTGGAGCGGTGATGCGGAGGAGAATCAGACAATACTGACTAAAACCCACGAACGTCCTTCAGTTACCCCTTTGCGAGAGCCACGATAACTCCCTCGAACAATACGCAGTACTGGCAGGCATCGGCTCTAACTGACCCTGTCTCCGCCTCAAGGTATTTGCCGCCTCCTTTGCTCGTATTACTGCTTCGCAGAAGGAGGTAAACGCTCTCGCTCCGTACTAAGACCTGAACGAGGGCCGGACGCGAGAGGTCACTGCCGCCGCTTCCACAAGGACACAGCGTGGCTCCACCCTAACGGGGTAGACTTCCACCGTATGCTCCACCGTGTGCTCCATCGTGTCCTCCAGGCGATCCGCACAATGGTGATACCCGGGCGTTTCTTTCCGCCGAATACGACGCAGGAACCTCCCGAAACAACTATGTCCGGTGAGGACCTGTATCTGGTGGAAAGGGAAGACGCTGTGGGGCTTCTGTAGCCATTCCTCAAAGAGGGGCCACCGCGATAGTGGCGTACCCATACAGGATGCAGGTAATGCAGAAACAGAGCCGACTAGTTGTCATCTTGATTTTCATAGTCCGCATTCCAAAGAGAATACTTATTATTAAAATAATTGGCCTTTACTTATGAAATAGCCGTTTATTAGAACGGGCTACCTACTATAAAACGTGATATCTTTGGAATTTGGATTGACTTAGAATTATAGGTTCAAATAACTTTATATTTATTGGTGACTACGGGTTTTGTGTTTTCTATAATGTCGCTGTATGTACCTATAACATTTTTGTATGATATTTAAGAAAACTCGCATTATTTTGGAATATAAATTCTACCGTTGAAACAAAGCATCTCAAACGGTATGCCTATGCAATATTGATGACGTATACGGACTTAGAACTGCCAAAGAATGGGATCTGTATTTTTGTTTCAATCGCTTTCGCGTGGAAAATTTTACCTAACGAATAACTTTTCTTCTCCGGGCGGCTGCAGGACAAAATTTCCAAAACGATCTCTGTTTTTGTTAGAAAGAAGTCGTAGGTATAAGTAATTGATATTGCTTGCCTAATCATTTCCTACGCTGGAACTCTTAGATATTAAGAAAAAACACTTTTTGGTTATACTGCGATTTTACAGAAACTACAAAACACAAAAAAAAATCAATAAATAACTAATTGTGAACTTATAATTCCAAATCAATCCAAAGATTTTGATCTTTGGATTGATGGACCAGTTCAGAATCATAGTAACCCATTGAAAAAAAGCGGCAATTCAATAGGTAAAGACCTATTATTGTGATTCTGTACATCATGCTGCTTCCATATTAGGAGCAGGGTACCTATGTAACAAAGTTAAGGGCGATGTTACACACCCAGTCTCGTGAATATTATTAAATAACATCAACAAATCTCATCTCTCCGGCTCGCTCCGGACACACTTCATCATGATAGGGTACTCAATTGAGTTGCATTGTACACACTTTGGTGACTCAATTTTACCGATCACAATTGCGAATTTATTCAAGGGTAGATATATGGTGTCCCAAGCGAAGCCGGAGGGTTGATATCATTGTTTGCCTTTTGGCACTGTCTAATCAGGTATTTTTTAAACACTCCATTGTTTTTTTTTTAAATTGAAATTCTTGAAGGCTTATTTTTTTTTTGTTGTTTTTATTTTTTTGCAAAATAAACCTCCATTGGTTGGATTCAATCAGGGCAATGACCGTTTTTAAAATACATAACGCCAATATTAAGTAGAGCATGGTGGTTACATAAAGTAGTTAGGTAGTTTGGCTAGCACAAAAGATCCATAAGGGTCGAAGTGCTCTGGCCTAGGGCCAGCCCCACAATAAGATAAGTTAGTTTGGCTGTGCTGAAATTAATGTAATAAAATCTGAAAATGTATGGAACTGAAGTCAAACTGAGCGTGTCGTTAATTTTATATACAGTATCTAAATGATACTGGAAAGTTTTAAATTACCCGAAAATATTAAATTTTGTGTACAATGGATTGCTCCTAGCGAGTTACTATCGCGCAGCTCATTGGTTCAAACAGAAAACTTTAAATTTTATGTCTGTAGAGAACGAACTGCGTAGATAAGTGAGAGGTTTAATTAATTTTAACTCCGCCACCAAGCTGCGGTACCTAATGGCACTTAGGTAAGAACTTCAGTCCAATATAAACACGATCTTATTTTTCTTAACGGTCTCATAATCTTGCCTCTTTATTGGACGAAATTAAATTGAATTGGATTTTTAGATTAAAGCTTCGAATAAGCTACTCTACTAATGGCGTGGAAACCTAAGTAGCTAGGGATTATTTTATTATCTTTCAACTAATAATAAATTGGATACGAACGTGTTATTACAATTTCTTTTTATTAAATGAAGTGCCTAGTAATCTGATAAAAACATATTTTATAATAAAACATACCTACTCTTGTGCTACTATGGACAAAGCCGCTAACAATATTAAGCTTAGCAGACTGTTATAGAATACTGAGCTCGGGAAGGTATCAGCGTGGCTGGATGCCAGCAAATTGATTTCCTGCCGACAAGCGGAAACTAATTTCATTAAGGAGAAAACTTCAGACCCCTTCCAACTAATTGTTTACACTTCTCATTATGTTGAGAAAAGACGAAATGAAGCGCATTTTTGTCTCTTGAATGAAAGCGAGAGTCTTTTGTGTTCCCTAACAATCTCGTTAAGATACCTAAATAAAGCAATTCAGCTTTATAATTGTTAATTTCTGAGCAGTGACGATCTTTGTTTAGGATAATTCAGCAGAACCGTGTCCCACTCGCGCCACGCCGCATCCCGGCTCAAATGGATATTTACAATTAAGACTGTTGGGAGACATTCGCAAATATATAGTTATATTTTATGGTCACGTGTTGAAACGAATGTTTTTATTTAAAATTAAATTGCTGTATAAGAATTAAATCTTTTAGATCAACATAATGATTTATTTGTGTGTTCAGCGTAACAAGTTCTCCCATAGTAAGGAGGAATTTTTCGCTTTGTTGAATATAGGGCGTAATTCCAACTCTTCTGTAGTTTTTTTTTAATTTATAGATAGATACTATGTACTGACCCTTTGTACTGTTCGTTATATAGAGTCTTTTTTTTAATTGATATAAACTAGTGCTTGACTGCGATCCTACCTGGTAATAAGAAGTGATCATCAGTAGTGAGATCGTTGACCATCAGCCACACCATCAATAACTTGTAAATAATACCTGTTTGCTTGAGAAAAATGTATGGTTCAACTTCTTTGGTTCTTCGTTTTCTTTGTCGCTTCCGCGGACAAATGCCACAGAACAGCACAAAGTGAATAAGTGCAGTGTGAAGTGTTCCTAACATAGTCATAAGTCATATTTTTTATTAACAATAAATTGTATTTAATTTACTTTATATATATACATAAGTTTGTAAGGTATTTATCCATGGGCCAAGATGCCTGAAAATAAATGATTTATATATTATTTATTTTATACCGCCACTAGCTTCTGTCAGCGGCTTCGCCCGCGTCCCTATGTCCCTCAGTGATAAAGTAGCATTATATATGCTACTTTACCAAGATACGGTGAAAGAATATTGAAAATCGGTCCAGTAGTTCTTTAGTTTATTCATTACAAACATAACATACAAATAAAATACAATTATATTTCCTCTTTATATTAGTGCAGATTAATATCTGGGGTGTAGGAAAGCCACTCTCCTCTATTCCTCACCCACACCCCGGGTTCGAGGTTTATATTTATGAGTTGAAAATCAGTTTAATTTCAACGACCTCACAGCTATCACTACCCAGTTTTATTTTCTGTTTGTTATTTTAGTCTAATTATACCTACCTATAGACCTTAATAATTTGTTATAGGTACCTTTTTTCCAGCCTTTAGAATGCCTGATCTAGTCTTTAACTGACTTCATTAATGTATAAAAATTATATCCCATTTACTCCGGCAACGGAATTCATTTGAGCAAAATCTTTGTTCTTTCAACCTTTAACTACTTGTTAGCTTTAACAAGGAAGGTGAAAACTTCGCAGTGTTCTCTCCAATGGCAGAAACTTGTACAAAAAGGGACCGAGGCACTACCGTTAAGATAACGCTGAGATGAAAACTTTGTCAAGAATCATTTACATTTCTATACAAACGTTGTGCGTAAGTTACCTTCTTAGGGAAGGTTTGGGACTGTCGTCCTACAAGTTTTGTTAAAAGTAAATGACATACGCTCTAAACGGAAACTCAAAGCAAATCAAAAGGCTGGCGTTATATGTACGGGTCGAAACGCTTGCTATCTACAAAAGTAGCAATCTATTATTCAAACGACCTTTCAGACAAGCCCTTTTCAAAGTGAACTTAATTGATTTACCTAATCTGTAAACCTAATGGTATAAATAAAAAGTGTGTGCTTTCATTTAGGAGGTACTTGTGCTAAGGTACCCGATTACCATCAGAATATGAGGATTGAAGAACTGCAGTTTCATCAATGTAGATTTCAGGTTCTCTTTGTTTCGTCTAAAGAATTTTGTAGTTGTTGCTAGGTACAACATTTATTTTTAACACCTTCACTGCGGAAAAGTCCCATATCGGCCCGCCGCGGTACTTCAACTGGTGCGGACGAAGAAAACTATGTCTCCCTCGATGGTGGGGAACGATTAAATAAATTAAATAAATTAATAGATTACAAACACCCGAGGTGTTTGTAAGATTTCTACAGAGACAAATATATATTTCAGCTTATAGTTACAGTTGTAGGTGTTCCCCATCAAAACATCACGGCAGGCCCTTTTCGGCCTACCACGCACTGACGGTGAAATACATTCGCTCAGTGCGGCAGTGGGCCTATTTCGGCCCGCCGTCCCAACAAGCAGCCGGCGACCAGACGCCGCACAGAGCGCGCGCCCCGCCAGTTAGTGTGCTATAATCTAACTGATCTGACGTAGCGTTCTTTCGATATAATCAACGATGGCAAGAAAAAATTTTGGTAAATAGAGTAATTCGCCCAGCAGATATTGATAGTAATAGTGACAACAGTGAAGACATATTTTCTTCTTTAACTTTTTAATTTCATTTGAGAACCTATTTATTAGTTCCCAACAGTGAGTCCACTCATATGGTAAATGCTATTATAAGTAAAACCTAAGGATAATGATCATGTCCTTGAGATGAGCGCTAAATGGAGAAATTGTGCAGGGTGCGACGAGAGACTACGGAGAACCTTTAATAGTACCTATCAAGGCAAAAAAAAAAAAGTTAAAAATAAAATAAAATAAATATTGCAATTAGTGACATGTTTTGTAAATAAAAAACTTTTTTTATTTCTTTTACGATATTCTGTTTTATTTTCGATATTCCCTTATATTTGTCTGTCTCATCACTATTAAAAATACTTTCTAGTGCGGTTCAGGTCGATATCGGCCTGCCGCTTCACCTGGTTTATTTATCATTTCCTGTTTGGTAGATCCCGGGACGAATCAAAACCAAGGAAACTGGGTTCAAGATTATTCTAACGGTACAAAAAAAATTGTTTTCGCAAAGTTATAGCATTTCAAAAACATTTTTTTTTCTACCGGATAACGTCTAATATCGATTAGCACCAACTACAGTTTATAGGTAATGACACTAATGACATAATTGTAGGTATTTTTTCCTTTCGCGGCGGCCCACAACTACAGCGACCACTAATAACTAAGTTTTATCGATCAAACAGCTAACAATCCATTTCGAAGCCTCTATAATCCTGACTTCCCGTACGACTGTGTATGGAGCACGGGGGAATGAAGGTATTTCATTATGTTTATTATTGACGCGTAAACTGTGCGTTCAGACCCTAATACACTCCCGGGGATGCGAATACCTCAGAGCGTGAACATTATTTCGTGTTATTAGAATGTATGGGACAAGATAGTGACACGTCGTGTTGTGGACTATCGATTCTCAGGGTTCCGGCTGGCAGTGGCGCGGCGAGGAGGCAGTGCCGCATCTAATATTTATAGCGCAGCGTTACAGCGTGCGAGCGGCCGCAGGTCGACCCCGCGCCGCGCCCGACCGTCATCAATTGCTCCGGACATCAAGGACCAAAATAAATAAAATTACTTAGCCATATTTTCGAGTTGGGAGTTCGCGTGTATTACGGAACCAAGGGAATTTATCTCACAAAGGGGGTCGTTCACCATTAGAGACAATTCAAACTAAAAGTTTATATATCTAATAGCGCTCATTTCTGCTATTCACGGCCATAGATTTAAGCCTCCATTATAGCGATTTGAGAAAGCAATTGCCACTAGAACCGTTCCCTCGAGCTCAGTACCTAATATTACCCCCTCGCAATGGGCTATTTGAAAAATGAAGATAATGAAATTCAACGTCGTTCCAATTCGACACAGAAAGAAAACGAAACATGGTGCTGAAGTTACTTAAGTACCTACTTATATTTAGCGGCTATCTCTTACACTTGTGAAAGTTAATTGTTAGTAAAAGGCACTTTTATATAAGTTTCTATATTGAGAAATCAACAAGCTTTTAACTGCGTCGTACAAACTTTGAAATCAAGTTTGACCAACCAAATAGGTTTCTCGTTTCAGCAGCGGAAATCTCGAATTCGTACCATTAGTAGCCTAGTTTTGCAAGAAAAATAATAAAAAATAAATTAAGTTGTCGGTAGCAAGGACCGTTCCGTAATTTTTCTATTTTAACTGAACTAGAAAAGTTTGTTGAAAAGTCCAAAATTAGGTACATGGCACGTGGCTCTTGGATGAGCGATGAACCAGCTTCTTCTGTCAGTATCGTTTTCAACAGGCTTAGACAAATGATTTTCTTTTAGCGTTTGCTCTAAATGCTAACTACAAAATGTATGGCAATGATGTTACCTATGGAGAAATCATGTGACAAGTGACATGACAGGTAATGTCATTTGTCTAAGCCTGACTCTAAGAATGACTACAATTTGCAGGCCGTTGATTCACAACGCCCTGGCTTACACAGTACATCTCAGTCCATGGCATGCTAAGACTAAGAGGCGTAATAGAGTGCATTAATTATGTTAATTGAAAGTGATTGTCGCTGTCATGGTCTTTCCGAAAACCGAGTATTAAGTAATTCTATTTCTTTTTTTTTTTTTTTTTTTATTCTTGATAGGTTCGCGCTTGACCGCTAACTCACCTGATGGAAAGCGACGATGCGGTCGACGATGGAACGCGCTTACCTAGAAGTAACCTATTCACTCTTGACTTAAAGATTCCCGGGTTGTAGCCATCAGGAAAAACAGATTCCGGCAAGGAATTCCACTCCTTAGCTGTACGCACTATGAATGTGTTCGCAAAACGTTTTGTGCGTATAGGTGGGATGTCCACCATGTACCGGTGGCGCATTGCCGTACGCCTGGTGGTCCGATGATGGAACGGGCTAGGCGGAATTAGGTTATGCAATTCCGACGCACACTCCCCGAAATGCAACCGGTAGAAAACCGACAGGCTAGCAACTCTGCGTCGATGCTCAAGACTTTGAAGCCTCGACTCAACGAGTGCATCATTGCCAATGATCCTCTTGGCTCGCCTCTCAATTGCCTCAAGTGCATCAAGCTGGTATCGGGCAGATCCGTCCCAAAGATGAGAGCAGTACACCATACACGATCGAACTTGCGCTTGATAAAGTTTGAGCAGCTGTTCCGGCGTGAAGTACTGTCTGACCTTCGCGAGGATTCCCAGCTTTTTTGCTGCCAGTTGAGCCTTTACTTCGATGTATGGCCCAAAGTTGAGTGTTGACGACAGCGTAACACCAAGGAGATCAAGATGGTCGGTTATTGGCACGGTTACGCCCCGGAATTTCTAGAGTTCACTTTATTAATGACTCTATAATTTAAGTTCCCTTTCCACCAGAGATGTTCTATCTATGCAGTTATGCTGCGAGGATGTGAAAGCTAAGCTACGAAACTGTGTGACCGTTTCTATTAATGCTAAGCTATCTGGCGAGGCGAGTAAGATGTGCTATGAAGATGCGCCGCCGCAAGTAAGCTAGCGAGGAAGATGCGCAGCTCGAGCTATGCGATGCGGTGACATATCGAATCGACAGTAGGAAAGGCATCCATAGCACGCATCCATTCATATAAAGAACAGCTTAGTTGATCCCGTTTCCATCAGTGGTAAGCTATGTGAACAGAAAAATATAATTGATGAATATTAATCGCGTCCATAACAACGTATCATAGCGCATCTCTGGTGGAAAAGCACCCTAAGTCGCACTACAATTCTTGCTACAATAATAAATAGATCACTAAATATGACGGTACTGATCTATTAAATAATGCTTGACGCTTTAGCGTGGTCGCTGTCGGAACGCCTCTCAGAAACAATTAGGGTCATCTGGTGTACAATAACAATTCGAATCAAAGTTTTGTAAATTGTTGGAATTGGCCCTTCGAAACGGTTTACGAGAACCTACAAAATCTAATTTCTCTTAACTTAAATGACTTGCGAACAACTTGCACGCAAGGTCAGCACTGACCCGCACAGTAGATCTACATCAAAAGATTTAGTTAAGCAGTATAACTAGGTACTAGGTACCTAAGTATATACATATAGTATATAACATAATCAAGACTTCTAAAAAGTTGGGAAAAGTACATATTGCAGTGTTTTCCTGCATAAATCCTCTATGTCCAATACTCTTCCGGTTTGTCTTGCCTTTTTTATGAAATTTTGTTTGAGAATGGAAAAAATAGTCTTTTGTTTTCCAAATAAAATTCAACAGTCTTCAAGTAGAGCTGATGAAAATCAGAAGTATTTACTTGATTAAAAATAGTTTTGTTTTCGATTTGACTATAATAAAAAGTGAAGTCTCTACTTGAAGTGACGCTCTGGTCTTCTGGCTAGTGATTATGGGAATACAGTAAACCTCTTAAAGTGCCTTGAGGGCAACGCCCGGTTTAACCGATAAAAAAATGAAGTTTCCTTATACCCAGGGTTGGGCAGTATTTGAATTACTTGTAATTACTTGTAATTAAAATACGTAATTGAAATACAAATACGTATTTGGTATTTGTATTTCAATTACTTCCTTAAAATGTAATTTGTAATTCGTATCTAAAATACCTGACGGCGAAGTATTTTGTAATTAGTATTTCATATACTTGAGGCTTCAAAATACATTTTAACATTAAAATACATTTAACCTTCAAGAAAGATTGTTTTCTTTAGCAGGTTTTATTCACTATCCAACAAGAGGCTGTTTGTCTGACAGTACATTTAAAAACCTAGTGTTCATGAAAGGAAACTGGTTTTACTGATTAATTAATCTTGTTTTCCTCTACTTTTCAGCCCATGCTGGTCTAGATTACTTATTTTTTAATATGTATTTGTATTTTGTATTTCAATTAAAAATAGCTAAAATACTGTATTTTGTATTTTATATTTCAAATACCTTACTTAAAGATATTTTGTATTTTAATTACTTGCGATACTGTATTTTGTAATTTGTATTTCAATTAAAGCAAAGCATGTATTTTGCCCAGCCCTGCTTATACCTACTGGTACGTATAGATGCTAAATTAATGTTTCCTCTATCCCTCTAATGCTGTCTTCATTGTTTTTGCCTTTCTACATCCAGTTTGTCGCCTGCTGGCAATGATTTCATATATTTTTATTGTCCATAGGTGTAAGAACCAGTCGGCAGGTCCGCTCTGTTCTGTTTGGCCTGCTTCCCCGCACCCTCGCGGCCACCCGCGGTCGGAGGCCCCTTCCTGTACCATTTGCATCAATTTCAACAAATATTAAGGCCCGCAGCATGTGATCCTACACGCTGTTATATGTACCTATAACTATGAGTTATACCAGAATTGCAATATCAAGCGTGTGGCGTTCCCTAACAACGTCCACCAACTATATATTTTTTGATATTTTTAATGCTGGTGCGACAACTTCATAGGGAGATCAGATCCGCGACTCTGATACCTACTTCGACGTTTATTGAAACGAAACAGTATTTTTTTTAGAAATTACTATATAAATACATTCGAAGCGTTCAATTTTAAAATTTAATTATATTTGTACCTTAGTGGCCATTGCAATAGCTCTTAGGTTTTTAATTGTAATATTTTCACAAAATTCTAAATTATAACTACCACTAGCGAAGCGCCCATTTATTTTGGCATATTTATTCGGCAAAGACATTAAATATTTGTTATATAATAGATAGGTTTTTTATTTTATTGTATCGTCTTTCATATCGTGTTTGATCAATCGTTTTACTTGTATTCGTATTGTGTTTTGAAAATAGCAACAGAATTAAACGTATTATAGTGGTGAAAAGTTTTTAACCGACTTCAAAAAAAGGAGGTTGTTATTCAATTCGGTTGTATTTTTTTTTATCATTTTTTTTTTTATTTTTTTATGTTTGTTACCTCAGAACTCCGTCGTTTATGGACCGATTTGCAAAATTTTTTTTTCCCTTTGTAGGATATGCTTCCAGATTGGTCCCATTTTTTTCAAAATCCAGTTCTGATGATGGGATCCATGAGGAATCGAGGGAACTCCTCAAATATTATAGGCAACCATATAGTGATTTTGGTATTTTCATCGAGAACTTAAACATTTACAGTCAAAAAGTAGCATTTGATGAAGTGGAACTGATGAAGAAGACCAGAAATGGTCAACAGAACTTCATACTCAAATAGATATCACAATGAAGATATACATAGTTAACCGACTATGACAATACAAATAAATGAATGATTCTGAGTAGTTACGTTGAAAATGGTCAATCATCGAAGTGATCTGATGATGATGATGGAGCCGGAAGGTAGGCACTGGAACTCCGTAATTAATCAATGTAACCTAGCTTATTAGAATTGTCATGAGATTCGGTGTTAAATAAGAAACAAACAATACCGAGAAACACCGACTTCCGAAATTAAAGTTATTTTGATCCTTTTAGTGTTTTTTTTTTAGTGAAGTCGGTTATTTTTTTTTTGTAAAAAGTTTTTTATATTTTTTATTTTTCGCTACAGTATACATAATTATGTAACTCGCGAAATTATCATCTGCCTTCATGATCAGTACTTGGTGCTTAGTTTTTCCGGAGCTTTTATGACTTCATTTGCTGAAGTAAGTAGATTTACTTTGGTCAAAGGTACTGAAAAAGGGTTGTACCTTGGCCCAATGGCTGATTTAAGTGGAGTATCGTTTATAAACACACGAAAAATATGTGACAAAAAACAAGGCACTATAATTTTTCTGTGCCAATTTTTTTTTCTGGGACATAAAACATATTTTGATATAGCACTACTTAAAGCCTTTTTTCGGCGGGTTAGGTTAGCGTGACCCGGCGCGCCCTCAGCCTTCGCCCTGCGCGTTAATGGCCACGACATGATGGATAGCTCGAGTACTGCACGACACAATCGCGGCCCGGCACCCATGGGGCCGCCTATTTATGAAAAGGCGGCCAAATAAATATTAATTATTTTTTTAATTGGACACAACAGCGACACTAAGAAGGGAATATTTATTTTTATTTCTAGTTCTGAAGTTTAGTTTTAAAATATTTTAGGCAATGTAAATAGGTATTAATATCTAAGATAGGTACTAGGTTGTCGGTGATTACATTTCCGGGGTTAGCATTAAATGTTCTATGTCACTTGGTGATAGTATACTGAGCTATATATTAAAAAATCGGATAGGAAGATTACTTTTTAACATAATTATATGAATGAAAGTGTACCTAAATCTGAGGTAAAAATGTTTATTGACATTTTTACGTCAGATTTAGGTACACTTTGTACGTCTTTTTTGCATATTACCACTACGTAGTGTACCTAATACACTTAAGGTATTCGTTTCTTTTAGGTAAGTAGATACCGCTTTACCCTAACCACTTCCAATAATCCAATAAAACGAACGTAGAACGAAATGTTCATAGTGGTTTCGTTTTCAGATTTAGTATCTAATGAGGCGTATACAAATCGTTACGGTTCAGTGCGGTCTGGCACGATCTACCCATTAGCTAGGTAAGTGTTACTGTAACAGGTCCTAGAGGCAAATAGCTTCGATCGAATTAGTACATAATACCCAACATGTTTTACCTTCGGGGAACGATGTGATGTGTGTCCTTTTGAAGTTAAAATAATGTTACTCGTTTTTAGGTTAATAAAAGTACAATGGTCTCGGACACTCGATTAAATATTTGGTGTATGAGAGCATGGCCGGAAAAACTTACCATGATTTTGTGATTGTTCTTTATTTGAAATGTTGAGTGCAGTTTTTACAGGTGGCCAGTTTGTTTTGAACTTGACAGAGTGATAGAAGATATTCTCGTTCGTTTAACAAGGTTTGTTTTGAAGTCTTTTTTCTTATTTCGTATTAATTTGGAAATATGAATACATTATACAAAAGAAACTTTATTCAAACCGGCCGCCACGTGACAGCTCTCTTTTTTTATTTGTTAATCGATTTAATTAATAATACCTATAAGTACCCAAGTTAATTTCAAAACCCTTTGAACTAAATAATAAACTTAATACATAATGTCAATGCATAAAAGGTTAAGGTTCAGGTCAACCTTTTTAACCTTTTTGTCATCTAATGTTAAATGTGATTATGTAATATGGTAAGGGTAAGTACCTACTACCATATCTTAGGTATACGTCCTACCTGACAAAAACTGAACTTTTTAGTTATATCTTCTAATATATACCTAAGTTTTGTTATGACATAACACAAAACACAAAACCTAGAACAGCTAAACTGAAACTAGTTATTAAAAACACCTACTCTTCAAAAAAGCTAAAAATAAAATTTACGTGAACATTATTGTAGTTGTTTTGTTTATCTATTTGCACTGATCATCACCTGTAATTAAATATTCCTAGATAGCGATTTTCAGTTTATTCAATGATTTTATTGTTCATGTTAGGCAACTCCTAATTTAATTATGATAGATACAGGCCATTCGCTGTCGAAATAACTACAAAATACCATTAGATTTTCTTTTTTAATTTTATTTTTTTCGCCTTAATTAAAAGGCTTTCCTGTTTATTAAGGTAAAACCGCCAGGAATACTAAATAAATTCAATTGGGTAAACCTTTTTGCATAATTTTTGGACGTTTTTACGAAATGGAAAACGTTTTCGTTTTCTCAAAGACGTCTTAAATTTAAAACGGTGTGCCTCTTTCTTTTGACCTCGCACTTGACATGAAACATGAAAGGACCGGTGTGTTCATAAAGCGTTTATAAAACGGCCAGAGTTTAAGAAAATATGGGTATTATTACGGTTTTCATTTTCTCTAGCTAGACGGAACATTGCGATTTTTAACCGATATCAAAAAGGAGGAGGCTCTAAGTTCGGCTGTGTGTATTTTTTTATGTATGTTCACCGATTGATCGATGAAATGTGGACCGATATTGAATTAATTTTTTCAATATACTTCTTCGAAAACTGGCTCTTATCGCACTACGATTATGTCCAAAAGCAATCTATAGCATCCTCGTGTTTTTTTTTATTTATCAAGGCAAGCAAGGGCAAGGGGGGGGGGGGTTAGCAAGGGCTTTTTTGTGAATGTTTTTGACTTGGATACTAAGTCCTATAAGACATGTCTTCGTATGAATAGTTAATTTGTATACCATTAGAATGTGTGTGTTGTGTCTCGGCAAACTTCGCCGTCCGCAAGCCCGCGCCTACGGTGGCCGGAAATCAGGATCGGGTACCTAGACCTACTTTGCTGTAGAACCTGCACATTATTTAGGTTTAGCTGAGAGACCAAAACTCAAAAGTGTACCTAAAAGAAAATATAATTTATAAAAAAATAGTAATACTTACTTCAACATAAAAAAAAAAACTTTAAAAAGCGCAAAATAACTTAAATTTCGGAAGTCGATGTAAAATAACGAAAAAACAAAACTACACCGTTATTTTGTATTTTTAGAATTGATTTTTATTTGTTATGTATTTTTTTTTTAATCTAGCAGATATTTCAACAAAATAAAGTTTTATGACAATAATATAGGTACACCTTAATATAAGAATACAAAGAGCAGTATCTAGGAGATAGGCACTGAATGTAAGTTCAGGAATTCGATTTAATTAGCGCCTGAAGACATTCCAAAACTAAAGTCAATTAAACTTTATAATAATTCTCCCAACCGAATTTCGATCATGGTAGCCGATCTCAACGAAGAACACAGGTACGCAGGAGATGTTACACTGCTCAAGCGTGTGTGCAATCACAGGTGCGTTTTTTTATGCACACAGGCACAGCTGAAACAACTGGGGCTAGAAGCGTAAAATTTCGCACAAGGTTTCCTTTTATGACGTAGGCGAGCACTAAGAGAGGATTTTTCGAAATGCACCACATTTAAAGGGAACAAACGGGAGTCCAAAGTTTGTATGGAGAAAGGTTTCTTTTCATGGAGAAAGGTAACATTCACGCGGGCGATGCCGCTGGCAGAAGCTAGTAAAACCATATAGCGATTTTGGTATTTTCATCGAGAAATTAAATATCTACAATCAAAAAGTAACATTTGATGAATTGGAAATGATGAAGAAGACCAGAAATGTCCAACGGAATTTCACACTCAAATATACATAGATATCACAATGAAGGTAGCTAAGCAGCTATGGCAATCAAATAAATAAATAGTTCTAAATATGTAGTTGTGATGAAAATGGTATCATCGAAGTGATCTGATGATGATGATGAAGCCGGAAGGTAGGTACCAGAATTCCGTAATTAATCAATGTATCCTAGCCGTGTTTGAGCTTATTAGAATTTTCATGAGATGCACTTTGCTATAAGGTACCATCGATCTGATCTGATGATGGAGCCGGAATGTGGATGGTAGGCACGGGAACTTCATGATAAAACAATATATCCAGCAGTGTTTGGGCTAAGTGGCATTGTCATGAGATTTAGGCTATAAGTGTATCGACTAAAAAGTGTGAAATAAAAAAACTTATAGAAAAAAAATTACTTTATTTTCGGAAGTTGGTGTTTCTGGTATTATTTATTTGTTATTTAACACAGACTTCCGAAATTGAAATAATTTTGAACGTTTTAGTGTTTTTTAGGGTTCCGTACCTGAAAAGGAAAAAATGGAACCCTTTTAGGATCACTTTGTTGTCCGTCCGTTGGTCTGTCTGTCTGTCTGTCAAGACCCTTTATCTCGAAAACACGTGGAGGCATCGAGTTGAAATTAAAATCATATACTCAGGTCTGCGGTCCCTTGGAGCATATTTAATGAAAAAAAAAGTTAATGAAAAAAAAAGATACGGCCGTTTATGTCGCAAAAAACGTACATTTTGACACTCTCGAGATCGTACATTTCACCCAGAATCCTGAAATTTGGCATAAAGCAAGGTCTTATACCACAGGTATAAGAATAAATCTGAAAACTGTAAATTTATTGTTACGTCACAATTTTTTTTTTTGCAATTCGGAAAAATCTTTGAGACTCCATTCGGGAATCGAACTATTTACATATGTAAGTTTGTACGGAACCCTCAGGGAGCGAGTCCGACTCGATCTTGCCCAGTTTTATTGTAGTGAAGCCGATTTTTTTTGGATTTTTTTTTTAAATGTTGCGTCCCATGTAGCGGCAATCGGACCCAATCGCGGAGAGATCAGGCGAACGACCAGTAGCTTAACGTGCTTTCCGAAGCTATCATACAACAAACTTCCAAACTCCGGGGAGCTACAGAGTTCCTAATGAATATATCCAATAGCACTTTTTGCCCGACCTACAAATCAAATCTAAAACAAGCTCTGCCTAGTTTGTGTCATGGTCTCAAACTAGGCATTTAACTTTAGAAACAGACAAGAAACGTCTCCAACATACACCTACACCCTTTCTAATATAGAAAATCTATTTCTACGAGTATTCACAAACTTATCTCCGTCGCTATTCGTGTACGGAATGACTAGCAAACAGTTATAAAGGTCGGAAAAGATTGATTCTCGGTGACGAGAACTT
Organism: Mythimna impura; assembly: GCA_905147345.3. NCBI lineage: Eukaryota > Metazoa > Arthropoda > Insecta > Lepidoptera > Noctuidae > Mythimna > Mythimna impura. The sequence continues at coordinate 11,477,305 of LR990348.1, read as the reverse complement.
AATAGGAAACTTTGGCCGACATGTCATAATGTTTACTTACGGCCCGGTTATTACTTTATGACCTGGAAACAGGTTATATACCTGCGTGAGTAAACGGTAGGTCTGCTACGCATTTCAATAAGTAAATTGAGCAAATAAAATGTTCAATGTGATATACATATTTGCTGTTGCCATACCTTCATTAGGTTCATTTTATTATTTATCAATTTGCTAGTGACCTCGTAAAAACCGTCTTTTGAGGATAGTTTTGGAAAAGTAATAATAATAATAAGGGCCCGATACAGAAGGCAGTACTCCTCAATACGGCTCGCATTGTGAGGAGGTTCCTGTCTCTGGAGCCCTTACCACCAGTAGCTTGGACCCTGCTCCCGACACCGGCGGACTACAATTTTTTATATTTTTTTTATATATGTATTTTAAGAAATACTCATTTAAAAATATATAAAATATGTATAAAATATGATTAAAGGAAATATTAATAATATAATAATATTTCACAACTATCACACAACACCGTCTAGTCCCAAGCTAAGCAGAGCTTGTGTTATTATATATTTTATATTTTATTTCGAGTATCAAAGACTCATTTCAGTAACATAATCACATACAGACAATAAATACCATAAAATTACATACAATTGAAATGTTAAAATTGAAATTAAATTAAATTGCATTGGATTATCATTGTTATTTGATTGGATAGTCATTAAATTGCATTGTATTGTCATTGGATTATAATTAAATTAAATTGAATTTTATTATAACGACAGTCAAACAAACATTAAAAGAATTATATTAATCATTAAAATAAATTGTATAAAATTAAAATTCACAAAATGTCATTATTATATTAAAATACATTACCATTAATGGTTAAATTACAATTTCCTAACAGGAATGGAAATCGTAACATGTCTTCCACAGCCATGTCGGATATATGGACAGTCTAGCCTGTCAGCGATCATTGCCAGGATGGCATTGGGGCTGGCCCAGACCCGGCGCACCAGGGACGCGCACCGCTTGCGCATAGTGGTGTGAAAACAGTCAGTGCGCGCCTCTGTGAACATCCCTGATGCGCTACAGAAGCGGGGCAGCCCCACTACCGCCCGGAACGCGTTATTGTACTGGACACGGAGGGCACCGTATGCCCTTTCAGTATTTGTGCGGTGCGAGGGCTTCGAGTGTTGGAAAGTTTGTTAAATGAAAGTCTATGTTGCGAGATAAACTAAATGTCTATTTAACGGTTACCAAAATGTTCTTAAAGTAAAGATATACTAAAACTAATGTTCTGTTAAAATCTATGAAATGTTAATGTTAAAATGTTTGGAATGTTATGAATGCACCCGGTCGCGATGGGTCCGTGTAATGCACTAATTGATGTTAGGTAAGTACATCGCTTTATAGGCGCGTGCGTCATAACACGTGAAGTGTTCGGTGGCATTCCACCGAACATCTTGCCGAGGGGCAAGAGAAAGGACGAGGATGATGAGAGGAGGAAGGTTTTATAAGATGATTGACAATATTAATTCTTAAAGTCTCTAATTATACTATGCGAGTTCTGAATTGGCACTAAATGAGATTTTTCTTAGCACTGGGGTTGTACCCTTGTTTTTACACTTAGGCTCATTCACTATTGCACGTTCACTACACTCGTTTGTGTTTCGCGCACTGCACTCACACTTGACACTGTTAATGTTGAGGCGCACTTCTGGCTCGACTCTGGTCGTGCTTTCCGCCTCCGCTGGAGACGAACTAGCTAACTGGCAGCCGAAGCATCTCCGCTGGCATATAATCACCACGGTGATTATGCTAACCACTATGCATAAGCACCATATCACAGTGTAATGGTGGACATCATGCGTAGAAATACTATTTGGTAGGGCCTCGTTCTGTTTCAGAATCCTTATCTTCTCGTCCAGTTCTTGAAGTTGAATTGATTCCCAACACTGAAATCCTTCACCAATGTTACTAGTTCATACACTTCACTCACGTAACTATCACGTAAACTATTTCCGATCAAGATGCGCGACATCCGGCTCGAAGGACCAAAATGTGCGGTGCGAGGGCTTCGAGTGTTGGAAAGTTTGTTAAATGAAAGTCTATGTTGCGAGATAAACTAAATGTCTATTTAACGGTTACCAAAATGTTCTTAAAGTAAAGATATACTAAAACTAATGTTCTGTTAAAATCTATGAAATGTTAATGTTAAAATGTTTGGAATGTTATGAATGCACCCGGTCGCGATGGGTCCGTGTAATGCACTAATTGATGTTAGGTAAGTACATCGCTTTATAGGCGCGTGCGTCATAACACGTGAAGTGTTCGGTGGCATTCCACCGAACAGTATTGACTATACTGAAAGGGCATACGGTGCCCTACTACCCACAGGCTGCACGAGTACAGGGATGTGCAGTACGCTCTGAAGAGCGTGATCTTCACCCCCCTGGAACACCGCGCAAACCGTCGTGCTAACATATTAGCTCGCACTGACAGTGCCCTCCGCTCCCTCTCCATGTCAGCCTGATCATTAAGATCCTCGGTGAGTAGATGCCCTAAATACTTAAACTGATCCACTCGCTGTAGTGGAAATATGAGTCCTAGACAACTGATAAACATACTTATGTATATATTTCTAAATACATACATGTTATAAATAAGTTACACCCAGACACAGAACAAATGATCATGCTCATCATCACACACACATTTGTCCTGGGTGGGAATCGACACGACCTCCGGCATAGCAGTCAGGGCCACAAACCACTAGACCAACAGTCCAGTCATAATGACTTATGACTGGACTGTCTTTTTTCAGTCTTTTTATTCATTTTGATTAGATTTGTGCCAAGTTTCAAGTTTATTAACCCGAGGCATAAGATTCTCCCTTTCAACCTTTAACCCCCCCCCTAAGTCGTTATAAAGGGGTAGTTTTGAAAAACGAATAATTAGAACCTTTTTTATTTACTTGGGTTACCTACTATTTATGCCAAATTTCAGGTATATGGGCCCAAAGAATATAATTTTGCATATAAACGAATTTCTCCCTTTTCAACTCCTTAAAAGTTGTATTTTCATTCAAAAGTCCGTTCTTAGTGCTCACCTACATCATAAAAGGAAGCCTTGTGCAAAATTTGTACATTCATAGTCCCAGTAGTTTCGGCTGTGCGTTGATATGTCAGTCAGTTAGTATCTCCTTTTATATATATGGACTAGCTTCTGCCAGCGGCTTCGCCCGCGTGAAAGTTTCTCCATACAAACTTTAGACCCCCCGCTTCATCCCCTTAAGGGCTGAATTTTGGAAAATCCTTTCTTAGTGCTCGCCTACGTCATAAAAGGAAACTTTGTGCAAAATTTAACATTCCTAGTCCTAATAGTTTCGGCTGTGCGTTGGTATGTCAGTCAGTCAGTTTCTCCTTTTATATATATAATAGATAATAGATAAGATGTCATCCGAAAATAAAGCACACGGTCCGCTTGTTGTCTTCGGTAGGTCGTTTACATAGATCAGGAATTCAGGACTAAAGTACAACTTATTACACTTCCTTAGGGGATTGACTGCTCTAGTGTTTGATCTCATTTTTCTATTTCTTTTGTGCTACTTTTATGTACTTATGTTGTCTATTTTTATGTAACTGTAATTTCTTTTGTGCTAATGTTACTGTTACTTCAGTCAATCCTATTAACATTAATGCTCCCTATATCGACCAACCACCCGAAATCATTGTCAAAATCTAAATTAACGCGAGAGAATCAGTAGTGTATAATTGGGGTTTCTGGATCAAAAAAGATCCATCAACCCCAATTATACACTAGTTCAAATGTGTCATCTATTCAAAAACTGTAATTTCATTTATTCAAATACCACTACTACAATTTGATACTACCACTTAATTTTAAATAAATCATATATTCAAATAGACCATCGATTTAAAAACTTCTATATCATCTATTCGAATACTGTAATATAATTTTAAATACATCATCTATTCAAATATACCATTAATTCAAATATGTACTATTTTACCTTCTATTCGAATATTGATATTTCATTCGAATACATTGTGCGCAGGCTAATATGACTGCAATTGTAGATGTTCAAGGTTTCAAAACAGAAGCTAACGAATTTATAATAAAGGAGATAGCGATATTATGCGATAAAAAAATACAGGAATTTCTGATAAAGCCTCCATTCCCATTTTACGATTTAACTAAACAAGAACGGCGACAAGTAAGTTGGATTGAGCGTAATAGGAAGATATACTGGAATGAAGGAATTGTGCCTTACTCGAATTATCAGAATTTGGTTATAAATATTTTAAGAGATAAATGTATTATCTGTTAAGAGGCATTTTATATAGTAATAATGTTAAGAACTTAGAAGATAAAGGTTGTCCTAGTTTATTAAACTTGTATAAACAATATGAAAACTCTCATGATCTGTATAGTTGTATTTATCATGATTCAATATGTGCTTTGAAAAACGTGTTGGTGATGTAAAAACTATAACATAAACACTCTAACTAATTATGTAATATTTTTTTTAAATAAATATTTTCTTGTTTTATTTATGGTATAGTAAAATGATCCCGATTCTTCTTTTCATGGTTTAATTTTCAGCCAGATACTCGAAGCTTGAATCAAAGTATTGAGTAAATGAAAACATTAAACCTACAATGATAACCATATATGGAAGTGTATCGAATAAATGATGTCATACGACATGCGTATCATTAAATAAAGTGAATGAAGTAGTTCGCTATTTTATTACATATTTGACGACACGTTTGGCTTAAATGGTTAAGACCTGGTCACATCACAATTGAATGCAATATGACTCCTCCTTTAACCACATAGACGAAGTGTCGTGGGTTCGATTCCCACACGGACAAGTAGATATTTTTTCCGTTTAAATAAAGGTTTCGCTATAACATTTCATTTAATAACAGCTAAATATTATCTATTATCTAGAAACAGGTCAGATCAGGTTAGAATATTATTCAAAATTTACAAGATAATGACTACATATCCAGAAAACAGATCAGATCAGATTAGAACTTTAGAAAGAAAACAGATCAGATTAGGGCAGAATTTTGTACCTACCAGTTTTTATATAAATAATCACGGAACCATCAGATCAGATCACAAGTGGTATTTCGAATAAATGAAATTACAGTATTCAAATTGATGACACATTTGAACTGGTGTATAATTGGGGTTGATGGATCTTTTTTGATCCAGAAACCCCAATTATACACTACTAGAATCCATGGGCAAAAGCTATAATAATATAATTAATCATGGTTCGAATGATACGTGGCATCAAATAGCGTCTTAAAGCAATCATGACTGTCGAAAGTTATTGTTATTTCTTCGGGAACTACACTTATTTTCTTTTTAGGGTTCCGTATCTCAAAAGGAAAAATCGGAACCCTTATAGGATCACTTTGATGTCCGTCCGTCTGCCTGTCAAGACCCTTTATCTCAGGAACGAGCGGAGGTATCGAGTTGAAATTAAAACCTCAGGTCTGTGGTCCCTTGAAGCTGTGAAAAATCAAACTTCTGAATTATCGAAAAAAAAAGATACGGCTATTTATGTCGCAAAAAAACGTGTATTTCGACACTCTCAAGGGAATCAAAATTCATAGGGTACTTTCCGTTGACCTAGAATCCTGAAATTTGGCATGAAACAAGGTCACATAGCATAAGTATAGGAAAAAATCTAAAACTGTAAATTTGTAATTATGTCACAAAAAAAAACTTTTTATGCGATTCCGAAAAATCTTCCTAAATAACGGTAGGAGGAGTTCACATCGAGTCTATGATGAAGTACCTGGGACTCGTCCTCGACAGCCGATGGAATTTCGAGGAGCACTTCTGACGTCTGGCTCCCAAACAGGATCGGACTGGGGCTGCCCTCAAGCGGCTTCTGCCCAACCTTGGGGGCCAGACGCCTCCTGCCGGAGGCTCTACGCAGGAATCGTTAGATTCATCGCCCTTTATGGGCCGCCGGTATGGGCGCCGTCGCTGTGAAAGCTGCCGGCAGCCAAGCTGAACGCATGCCAGAGGGTCATGGCCATCAGGATGGTGCAGTAATACCACACGGTTTCCCGTGAAGCGGCGAGCCTCCTTGCCGGCCTACCACCGTGGGATTTGGAGGCAATAGTCCTTGCACGCATACACGATCTGCGCGTGGAGATGCAACGCCGGGGTGAAACTTCGCTGCCGCGCCATGTCACGGCATGACGGACAGAGTTCCTGCGGGATCTCATGGTGGAATACAGGCCATGGTCCGGAGCGAGGACAAGTGGCAGGCAGTCGCCTCCTTCTGCGAAGCAGTAATGCTAGAAAAGGAGGCGGCCGCACGCGCGAGGGAACGACCCTTACGCCCCTGCCGCTGGGATCCCGATTACGATTTCCAGTCACCGTAGGTGCTGGCTTGCGGACGGCGAACAATGGGTAGCTCGCCGTCCGACCGTCCGGTAACCTTCCGGACCGAGACCACGTCGTTGACGGCGCGTAGAGTGCCACGCGCGCCTCAAGGAGATGTCAGCAAAGGCAAAGCATGGGTGATGCGAAAATGATCCCCGGGGCTCTGGAACGAAGGCAAAGAAGGAAAAGGAGTGGGTTTTGGTCAGTAAAAGTCTGACATCCCCTCCGCCCCACCCAAGTTCGGGAGATGTCATTAGATGATCCCACATAAAAAAGGTCTGCGAATAGGTCGTAGACTTTTTTACCATCCTACCCCCGCCCCATGACAGAACAACGTTTGCCGGATCAACTATTATAGTAATTAATAATTGTTTTAGTATCGAAACCAGCCATGATTGTTTTTTTGTTTGGTATTTTTTGCTTTGCCACGATTTGTGCAACCAGCATCAAGTTCATAAAGCATCTAGTTTTCTACACAGATTTTTTTCAGAAATAATCCTTTTTTTTTTTCATTATAATGCGGTTGTGACACATTCTAATGTTATTACGGTAGTTGGCAGCAAATGTTTCGCGTCATGCTTCGCTGAGGAACTAAGGAAATCAATACTACAACAAAATTCTCAGCGACATTTTACCTAGATCGCGCCTGTTTTAATGATACCATATATTGTTAAGTTACGTAAACACTGTAGACACTTGTAACACAAAACTACACCTCGTTTAAATCACAATAAAACCAATTTGTGAAATAATTAAAACTACCAGTGAACTTCATTCGTTAACATTCCGCCAAAAAACTTCGTTTCATTATTATTTTACTCTTAGGTAATGAGTTTATCTACATGACCCACGGTTGTCTCATGATGATGTTAGAACTTATTCGTACTTCAAACTATTGTTATAAACATAAATTGTTTTTAACAAGAGTTTCAGTTTTAATAAATACTTAAATGCTAATGCATGACAGTTTCTAAGCCTTATCTACTGCGCAAGAAAACGGGTCATTCATAATGGAGTTAACAGCAGTATACGACACTTCTGTCTCATAGAAGTTCAAGCTTACTTGAGCAGTTACAATCTAATGATTGATCATTAGATTGTATTTACAGTTGTTGTACAAACCACACACACTATCACATTCATCGAAAGGTTGTCTATAAAAAAAACACTAAGCGATAAGACCGCCAATTGTTACACCCTATTAATTTTAAGCTCCTACTGTAATTTTTTATAGAGTATAATAAAGAGTACATTATCTGTCTATCTATCGACTTATTGTACGACTACTACAGACTAGCGGGGTGCTCATTTAGCGAAACCGTTTATGTCATGGTTGTTATAAAGAGAAGTGCAAAAAAACTACCTTCGAGTCCAGGTTGTGGTAACAATTTTTGGAAGAAGATCATTTTAAACATGGTACTAAAAGGAGAAGATACAATTTCAGCTGTTACTGGATCTAGTTCCAAAAAAGACATCAGTGTCTTTGTACTGATGGTTCAAGATGTACCTATACTTACATACAAAAAAGATACATATTTTATAGATTCACTTTCTTTTTACGGCATAACGCGAAATAGGTTGTCAAACTTTGCCAAAACAACGGTATGGATTCTGCTCATCATGCCAAGAAAACAGGCTAATGATACTCAGGAGAATAAATACATAAATTGTAACGTTCTCTTAATGCGATATTTGGCAAGCAAACGGCGCTCGAAAGTCGAAACTGGTAGGTACTATAGGGTTTACTAATTATATAGGTACCTCACTAAACTTTGTAGACTGATAAATTCGTGTAGATAAACACTAAACATTGCAGTTACCCGTGATTTCTGCCATGGCCACAACGTCGCCCCGTCGTCGTCGGGCTAGACGCAAGACCATCAGACCCCGTCTGCCAGACGCCGGCACAGTCTCGGCGACACTTTATTTCTATTACTATTTAAGTGATAAATGCACAGACGAGAAAAGACAGGCGAGGAGACAATATAAAAAATAAGGACGCTATTATTTTGCCCTTCTGTGTAATCTCTTAAAGACAATGTGATAGCTTTGTCTCTTGACTGGGTCGGGAACAGTTTAGGTCTTGATGAAAAAAGGAGAATGTTGTAATATTAAAGCTTTTGTCAGACAGAGGCAACGTCCCCTGAATGGATAGACCGATACTGATGTTACAAGTTTGCCAGAACAATATTTCAGAAAAATACACACGTAAACAATCAAAAATCATTTTTGCTTGTTGTTGTAATAGCCGGTTCTTGTAATGAACAATCAAAAGTTATCTGGAATCTAATTTATACAAGTAACTATTCCTGGAAATAACTAAGTAGTTACTAGGACATACCTACTTATTCTGAAAGTTCCATTTCGTATTATAATTAACTTTTCTTTACATAAATCATTCAATTCCATGAAGCATTGCCTTTGCAGTTAGCGTACGTCTATAAACCATTCGTCATGCAAATTTTATGTACACAGTAGCACACACCTATAATATTGCTCTACTGTGTAGCTTCAGACAAATATGTGAACGGTGTGACTGTATTATTCATGTGGTGATAGGAGATTTTGCACAACTGCTGTATATTTATTTATCTATATGATCCTGCGAGAAGGGTAATTGAGCATATTAGGTGGCATTTTGGTCATTTTTACTATTCCAAAAGGGAAATCCACGAACCCATACCATCATTATAGGTCAATCTACGGACGACGCCTACGAGAAAAAGCTGCGTAGTAAAAACTTCGTAGCAGCGTAGCAAGGGCTACGACATAATGTTATTACATATTCTAATGACATAATATTATATATACGTTCTTTATTATTGAGGCCTTTTTACCAAGTCAAAAATAAATCTTTTTTTACAAACAGTTAGTGTACATACAAAATCAAATAAGAAATAAAATCAATATAATCCAATCGTGTTTAGCTTCATACGGCTCCTTGCAAATATTAAACATGCCAATACGGTAAACATTTATTAATTTATAGATGTTTACTGAACGTAAAATGTGATTTACGATATAAATAATAATTAAAAATGTTTAAATAGTATATTCATTGTATGGCTATTATGCAGCCAGCAACTCCTTATGAAAAATTCTGTCACCATCTCGATTCAACGAACTTTAGATTTGATATTCATAAATATCAAAACTAATATTATAAAACAAAAATTTTATAGGTTTTTTTTTTCGGTGAGAAAATCATCTTATCAGCGGGAGATAGTGTCAGATACTGACTAAAAACCCACTCCTGTTCCTTCGTTGCCTTTCGTACCAGGGCCGAGTCTTCCTTTCAGAATCAGACTCTTGACCCCAGTAGGCTTCGACCCTGCTGGGCCCCTACAGTTGCTGACATCTCCTTGAGGCGCGCGTGGAACAGTACGCGCCGTCGAAGACTTGGGCTCGGTCCGGACGGTTACCGGACGGTCAGACGGCGAGCTATCCATTGCTCACTGTTGCCTCACGCGATCGGCCGCCTCCTTTGCTAGCATTACTGCTTCGCAAAAGGAGGCGGCCGCCTGCCACTCCTCCTCGCTCCGGACCATGGCCTGTACCAAGGCCCGGCGCGAGAGATCGCCGCCGCCGATCGCCCCCACGAGGACACGGCGTTGCTCTGCCCAAGCGGGGCATACCTCCACCATGTACTCCACCGTGTCCTCCGGGCGGTCCACACAATAGTGACACCCGGGCGTTTCTTACGCACGAATCCGGTGCAGGAACCTCCTGAACTTACCATGTCCGGTGAGGACCTGCGTCATACGGAAGGTAAGGACGCCGTGTTGCCTTTCCAGCCACTCCTCAAAGAGGGGACTTACCGCCATAATTGTGGCGTGCAAAAAAGGTTTATTGGTAAGTTTATTATTTGTGTTCTCTAGAAGTACTGAATCAATTACAAAAAATCAATCACTGATAAAAAGCTTGACACTCGTTAAGTTTTTTTTTTTGAGGTGGGAAAGCGCCTGGTGAGGAGCGTGAGAGCATGTCAGATTTTTACTAACTAAAACGCACCTGTGTCCTTTGAGTTCCAAGGCCACGGTCACTCTTTAGGCACGCCATGATCATGGCGGTAAATCCCCTCTTTAAGCAGTGACTGGAGAGACGTCACAGCGTCCTCTCTTTTCGCATGACGCAGGTCCTCACCGGACCTGGTGAGTTCGGGAGGTTCATGCACCTGATTCGTACGCAAGAACCACCCGAATGTCGCCATTGTGTGGACCGCCCGGAGGACACGGTGGAGTACACTGGAGGTGTGCCCTGCTTGTTGTTGTCGTCGTGGCGCCCCCATGAGGACACGGAGGTGGCGGCGACCTCTTACACTGGCCCCTCTTACAGGCCATGGTCCGGAGCAAGGTGGAATGGGTGACGGTCGCCCTTTTTCTACGAAGCAATAATGCTAGCGAAGGAGGTGGCCGCACGCGGGAGAGATCGGACGTCCTTACGCCCCTGCCGCCTAGACCCCGACCCCGACTGCCAGCCACGATAGGCGCGGGCTCGCAGACGACGAGCAATGGCTAGCTCGCCTTCCGCCCGTCTGGTAACCGTCCAGCCCGAGCCCGAGTCGTCGACGTCATGGTGTTCCACTTGCACCTCAAAGTGTAATCAGTAAAATCGTAGGGGCCCAGCAGAGTCGAAGCCTACTGGGACAATGGATGGACTTCCGAAAGGGAAATGCGAAACATAGGTGTGGTTTTAGTTAGTTAAAGTCTGACACGTCCTCTCGCTTTACTCTCGTGCTGGAGAATAAATTAGATGATTTAGCACCTGAAAAAAAAACGGTTATTCTTTCAAACGTTCCGGTAAACCTAACTCGTTAAGTAGGTATTAGACTATATTAGCCATGTAAAGGTAGTCCACTTAGGTGAGCGAAGCCGTGGAAACAATCTTGTCATTTTATTAAGTTACTAGCTTTTGCCCGCAGCTTTGCCCGCGTACATAAAATATAGCCTATGTCACTCAGGAATAAAACAGGTTTCTATCTGTAAAAAAATTTTAGCCATCGGACCAGTACTTTCAGAGATTACCTCCTACAAACAAAAAAAACTAACTTTTCCTCTTAATTTTTTTTTTTTTAAATCATGTTAACCAGTGCTTGACTGCGATCCCACCTGAATAATATTAGTGTAGACTTAGATTAACAGAAAGAAATACTAGCAACAAACTATAGAAATACTGAATCATCATACAAAATCAACGTTCTAACCACCCTGTGTTTGGTCTATAGGGGTAGGAAGTTCGGTACACAATAATAAGTAGTATTAGGCTAATTTGTTCAGCATACGCCCACGGACGTAATTATGATAAGCTGGATATTAACATATCATTACATATGCGTACTCGTTCATCATTGGCCTAACTAATCCAAATAGCGGGGACACTATCGCACGAGGAGAAAATTTTATCCTTCACTTAAATAATAGAATTCACAAGCTATCTAAATGCGTCATACGGGCCTGACTTATCACTTAACTAAAGATAGACAGTCTTTTGTAAGTGATAACCCGGGCCAGACTTTTTGATAACCGCGTTTTTCTACTAACATCTTTTCCAATTATGGAACCATTCTGTTTCCACATAACAATGATTCAGAATTCTATTCAGCCATTGAATTAGTATCGATTTACTGACATAGCCAAGCCAGCGCTGCAACCACATAATTCTAGAGTGTGTGACATTGTACGAGGCTATGTTTTGCTTCGTGGCCTTAGAAACGCTTACTTAAGTTGTTCCAACGAAACAGCTTACACGCCATTCTGCCCGTTTTCTACGAATAAAATATGATGTGCTTTCGTCTTTAATGTTTAGACTAGCAGTTATTTGTAATGTTGTGACAATATTTTGTGAATATTTTATTCTGAATACCACCTTCGCCACACTGCGAAATTAAATTACCTACGTTAAATTTCGTCGATATCAAACTGGTAAATTTTTCATGAATCATTTGAATCTTCAGTGTTACTTATCCAAATGTAAGAGTCATTGTTTGTTAGTTACAATGGCGAATTAAGTAATAAGGTCGCACATCTTACATGAACTTAAAACACAAACTATGAAAACAAAAACTATGTTTCAGAAATAGTAAATAGGTCCGGGCCAAGCTAATAAATAAGCTGGGAATGTCCAAACAATACAGCGGCATTAAGACGTAACACAACCATACGAAACCTTATCGCCATTCTCCGTTGGCACTTAGTTGGGTTTATTTTTAAATGTGCTGCTTACACTACAATGTAAGTAAAGTATACTGTTCTTTATACGTAGAAGAAAGAAAATCGTAGAGCCTCGACCATAAAATAATGTTGTTTGACGTCCATACTTCATTTAATCACGCTAATATGTAGTATGTACACACCGGCGGCGGCAGTAAAACCTTTATTCGATCCAGTCAGGCTACAACACACACTTATTCGGCCAAAAGAAATGTCGACTAGTGTAATGTAAATAACGTTTCTCGATTACATTCGGCTCCGATGCCATTAATCGAGTTGGCACAACTACTATCGAACTGCCGACCCAGGCTAGGGGTCTAACATACAAGTGTATAATATACATTGTTTTGTGCAATTTCGTATTGCCAAGTAAGACAAGGTCACATTTACATATAAATAAGTGGTAAAGCTTTTACGTGTCCATTAAAAACGTCTGCGGTGTCAAATGTGGGATTCTGATGAAAATATCGACGCCACCGCGCCGAGTCCAGCCGATGCCATACGAAAGATTAAAAAATACCAGCGTGACTAATCCAATGCGTAGCTAGGAAACCTTATGAAACCGATTAATATTTTTTGTCACGCTTCTCAAGTACTTGTTTATAAATTAAGTGATTCACAAAGTATAATAAACAAATCCTGAAACCAACTAAAAAGAGGCAGAGAACTCTCCCAACTTGTTAAAAAGTATTAAGAGAAAAGCGACTTTGTTTAACTCAAAACTCCTTAATTGGAATAGGTTACTTCATCAATGTTGGCGTGTAGGTACCTATTAGGCCTAGCACTCAACAGCACTTTAGGTCTGAACCTTTCACTTCCATCAATCCAATGCTTAATCAATTTAGTGCGTTGTTTGCTGGCAGGTCGAGGTATGCATTAAGTAAAGTTCACGCTGGTAATAAAGTGACCGGCGGTAAATGAACCGTTCGCGCCGTAAATAGCGCTTACGACCGCCACCGGCCCTTTCCACACTACTCACTGCTACTCCAATCGTTTTAGTACTTGACTACTGTGGAACTACCCTGAGGACAGTAGTTACGCGGTTTGTACAACAACGACAGCAATTTGACTTTACGAATTGCTTTTCTACACTAATATTGTCCTATGCTGACCTTAACAACGAAAATCTAAATGCCTACGTTACAAATTCTGTTAATTTTACTTTTGCAAACATCCAAAATCATTATAACAATGTACTACTTCCATCTTCTTGTTGCGCTTGCTGCTTTTTGCACCCTAGGGACAGACGGAATCAAAGCATGCCGGCGGTAAAAATAGCAGCAAGGAGTTGCGCACCTCGGAGAATGCAGCCCGCTAGTGACTGCAATTCATTCTACATTCTGCCACTGCATATTGAACCTTAACCACAAAGCCGATTATAATTTGTATTTACAAATTCTCTGAAAAACACATCACTGAATACCTGTGCGTATCTACAAGTTGTCATTAAAAAAATCTATAATATTCATGACTTCATTTGACATTGTGAAATCCGATGGGAAAAACAAACCTATAAAAAAAACTTACCTGTACAGGGCGCCATCCTGACTGTATGTATAGCTGTAGCGTAGTCACTGAATAATAGATGCACCTGGCAAGGTTATCTTTTAGTTGTCCGTACACTACAAATCCAATGCAACGATTCCACGTTGTCCTCAATAACGTACGTACTCATTCACTGTGCGCGTCTATATGGAGCCTTTACGTCACTTGACTAACGAGGTTGTAGTATAGAGTGGGTCCGTGGGAGGCGCGGGCGGAGGTTCCTGCTCGACGTGCACCCCGCCCGCCCGTCGGTGCAAAATGATCGCGTGGCGCGGCCGTCGCACGCTCCCCGCGCCCCGGCTGCAGGCTTGGGCGGCTTTTGCATAGTAAATACTAGGATTTCAGATAAAATAACCTCTATTGTTTATACTTAACGTTATGACGACCACACATGTGTTGCATGACCTCTCTGTAACGAGGACGGATAAGTACCACTTGAAAGAATCGATTTTATAGAAATTGAAATTAAGCGTAGGACTTTGCATACAGATAAATGCTCAGTTCTATAACTTTTATATCATTTAATTCTGAAAATGGACATTATAAATAAATATCCAATTCAGTGTAAAACTGCGTTTTATTCGAGCTTTGCATTCGCGGCCTGGGTCACCAGAGCGCAGGTCTGTTAAAGTTGTCGAAGAATTTGTGTGAATGTTTACCTAGTTTGTAGGACTGCATCTGATTGTGCATACTAGAAAGCCTGTTCACTATTCATTTCCAATTCCTCCTATGTATATAATAATATAGTTGGTTGCTTATTAATATTTCCCTAAGCGCTCCCTTTACATTTTAATGTTAACTTTATACTTAACAAAGTGATTATTAAATATCGATTCCAAGTATTTTAATCATCTATATTTCATATTGAACCAACTAATCCTTATTTTTCTGCGGTGACCTTGCCGATCGCCGAGCTGTTTTTAAATAGACCTTCGCTGATAGGAAATAACCATAGCAACCCCTTATAACGGTCGTAAAATTGATTTGATGACGGTGTGCTCTACGGTTCTACGTGGAGTTGTAAAATTTTTATACGATTCACAATGCGAACGGAATTCATATCGGTTGTTACATTTGATGTGGCTTTAAGGATTCATTCATAGTAAGTAGTTACGTACGCACTCTGTACGTATAGGGGTCGACGCTGCAACCGGGAAAGCCGTTGGGAATAGCCCTCTGGCTTTCGTATCGGAACTAAGAACAATTTTGTCCTTTGTCTGGATGTTTTCGTCGAATTTTCTTGTCAACGTTCTATGAAAGTAGAAAACGCCTAGATGTCGCTTTAGTCAACTTTTTACCGAAGTAGTTCACTTTTCATCCACAAAGGTAAAACGTTGTTTCACGACCTCAGCCAGGCAGTCAAGCTTGCTGTTTCTACGAACCCCCACTAGATGGTGCTTATCAAGCACCTGTTGCTCCAACTGCTTTACTATCTTGACCCTCCCACAGATGGCGCTAAAACGCGTTTGCAAAGCCATGATAGACCAATAGGTATACAAGATCCTTGTGACAGACATAGTAAAGTACGGTTACAGTGCAATGTACCTAATTGAACCTCATAAATATTCTCCAACTGTTAAATATTTAGCAGCATTAAAGCTCGCTCGATGACACTCTCCAATAAAGGCGGTATGGATTTACTTTAACATGTAGCCATTTACTTTAGTGTAGTCACTATTATAACAAGCTGAAGTAACACAATCTTAAAACTAAAACTCGACTACGGACAAACTACGATAGTAAGTATTCATAAATGTAATAAAAATACAGCAATAATACATTTTGATACAAGAGGAGAAAGTTTATCATTGCGATCGAGGCGGAATTCAGTGACAAATTTCCTCTTGTACGTATATCAAACGACGTTTTTCAGTACACTTACGAAGATATAATTAAAGGGGGGTTAATCACTCAGCTTGATACTATACATACAACAAATGGTGGCGGAGGCGAGACCGCACTCTTTTCCACACTCGTGCAAAAAAAAGTAAATTGTATGCCTAAAAGCGGTAGGGTTAAGAGCGGGTTTTTAACCGACTTCAAAAAAAAGGAGGAGGTTATCAATTCGGTTGTATTTTTTTTTTTTTTTTTTTTATTATCATTATTTTTTTTTTTTTTATGTTTGTTACCTCAGAACTCCGTCGTTTATGGACCGACTTGCAAAATTTTTTTTTCCCTTTATAGGATATGCTTCCAGATTGGTCCCATTTTTTTCAAAATCCAGTTCTGATGATGGAATCCATGAGGAATCGAGGGAACTCCTCAAAAATTATAGGCAACCCTATGGTAATTTTAGTATTTTCATCAAGAACTTACAACCAAACTACTACTCACTTACTTACTTTTTTTCTACTTACTTAGTATTTACAGTCAAAAAGTAACATTTGATGAAGTGGAACTGATGAAGAATACCAGAAATGGTCAACGGAACTTCATACTCAAATAGATATCACAATGAAGATATAGTTAAGCGACTATGACAATACAAATAAATGAATGATTCTGAATAGTTACGTTGAAAATGGTATCATCGAAGTGATCTGATGATGATGATGGAGCCGGAAGGTAGGCACTGGAACTCCGTAATTAATCAATGTAACCTAGCCGTGTTTGAACTTATTAGAATTGTCATGGTTAGCACTTTGGCTATAAGGTACTATCGAACTGATCTGATGATGGAGCCGGAAGGTAGGCACAGGAACTCCGTAATTAATCAATGTATCCTAGCCGTGTTTGGGCTTATTAGAATTGTCGTGAGATGCTCTTTGGCTATAAGGTACTATCGAACTGATCTGATGATGGAGCCGGAAGGAGGAAGGTAGACACAGGAACTTTATAATAAAACAATGTAACCTAGCAGTATTTGGGTTAATTGGAATTGTCATGAGAAATAGGCACTCTGTTTATAAGTGTATCGCAACTAAAAAGTGTGAAATAAAAACTTTTTAGAAAAAAAAAATAACCGACTTCACTAAAAAAAACACTAAAAGGATCAAAATAACTAAAATAGTCGGTGTTAAATAAGAAACAAACAATACCGAGAAACACCGACTTCCGAAATTAAAGTTATTTTGATCCTTTTAGTGTTTTTTTTAGTGAAGTCGGTTATTTTTTTTTTCTAAAAAGTTTTTCGAGTAAGTGTATTGAAAAACTTGTTTATCTGTAGCTTGGTGTGTTTTTATATTGTACTATATTTATAAATATGATATGTTTATACTCATAAGTTTCTTCATCATTTGACATCCAGTGGGATTATTTTTTGCAATCGGGAGTCCGTAGGGTGTACAAGATCCTTGATCGGGTAAGACACAACAGATTAAAAAAAATGGAGACTTCATTTTGGATGACCCTAACATCCGTACTATTGATTTTGTTCTTATTAGATACTGACGAGCCGACCACGTGTTTACACATGTGTGAAGCCTCACACACGTGTAAATTATATGTATAAACCTTTCTGTTTCTATAAGTGAAATACGCATCAAAATCTGTTGCGTGGTTTAAGAAAAGTTAGCGGATAAACGGGCAGACGTGGAAAGAGGTGACCCCCAAATGTCAAATGAACTAGTGAACACCAGTGGTTCAGTTTAAAAAAGGCTTCTGTATTGAACTAAACAGTCCATTCCCTCACAATTTTAATATGTTTTTTCGGACAGTCGAAAGGTCGGAAATCAAAATCAGTCTAGTAGATATACATACATAGACTGCTATCATCATAACCAATTTTGGCTTTGGCTTGGCAAGGAAAAACTAAATAACATATATTTAAAAACTTACTTTAGTTATCATATTTATGGGAAATTGGTATGATTTAACGACACATAAGTGTCAAAAAGGTTCAACAAGGAAGTACCATCTCTAATTTAATTCCTAAACGGAGAACAAAAATCTTTTCAACAAAGCAGTAGATCACTTTGAAACAACTCTAAAACAGACTTATTGGCCATTAATTTGCCGTCAAACATGATTGCTTTATCTGAAAATCGCAAGCGGAACTGTGGCCGATACTAAAGTTAATTAATTAATCGTGGTAGGTAACACAAGTGTCTTGTTCAATATTCCTTTAGGCAGTAAAATGTTTGTGAAATTGTGATGGAATCAAAACAAACGACATCATAAATAGCTGTTTTCGATTTGAAGTTAAGTAATTAACTGAACTCGAATTCAGGAATAACTGTAGTCGAGTTGAGTAAACAACACTAAACAACTCACACTCTATTGAATAGCTGATTTTTTATTCGACAGACTAAAGAAAAAGTTCACTCATAGTTTTTTTTTTTTTTCGGTGGTAAAATCATCTTATGACATCCCCCGCTCTTGGGCGAAGCGGGAGATAGTGTCAGACTTTTACTGACTAAAAACCCACTCCTGTTCCTTCGTTGCCTTTCGTACCAGGGCCGAGCCTTCCTTTCAGAATCATACCCTTGGCCCCAGTAGGCTTCGACCCTGATGGCCCCTACAATAGCTGACATCTTCTTGAGGCGCGCGTGAAACAGTACGCGCCATCGACGACTTGGGCTCGGTCCGGACGGTTACCGGATGGTCGGACGGCGACCCACCCATTGCTCGACGTCCGCAAGCCCGCGCCTACGGTGGCCGGAAATCGGGATCAGAATCCCGGCGGCGGTTGGGGCGTGAGGACCGTTGCCTCACGCGATCGGCCGCCTCCTTTGTTAGCATTACTGCTTCGCAGAAGGAGGCGACCGCCTGCCACTCCTCCTCGCTCCGAACCATGGCCTGTACCAAGGCCCGGCGCGAGAGATCACCGCCGCCGATCGCCTCCACGAGGACACGGCGTTGCTCTTCCCAAACGGGGCACACCTCCATCGTTTGCTCCACCGTGTCCTCCGGGCGGTCCACGCAATGGTGACACCCGGGCGTTTCTTCCGCACGAATCCGGTGCAGGAACCTCCCAAACTTACCATGTCCGGTGAGGACCTGCGTCATGCGGAAGATATGGACGCCGTGTTGCCTATCCAGCCACTCCTCAAAGAGGGGACTTACCGCCATAATTATGGTGTGCCCAAGTTCACTCATAGTGCGTCTCTTTTCTATATTTGCACTTGTGTTGAAAAGTGCGGTTGATACACTTATAGAGCATTCCTTTTTGTACTTTCGTCTCCAATGACAAAATCCACTCTGGCTATTACCACGGCATAAGCTATTATATTATGAGTATAACACAGTTCGTGAATGGTATGTACCAATATCATGTGTATGATATACCTATATGTGATATTATATTTAAGTAGGTACTGAAACCAAAGCTTTCATAAATGGTGCTTTTAAAATTCAGCGCTTGTCGCATTGTTGCTCCAATACGGAACAACTTCTTTTATTTTGTTGGAAGTATCATCAATGTTTTTATTGAGTTCTAAATGAAGGTACCTATACCAAAATCATAACCGTCAAGGGCAGCAAAGTTTTAACTTATCTAGTATAGTATACTGCTCTACGGACATAAAAATAGCTTTAGGATAGCCCTAGAAAACTTATGTTAGTAGGTTTTTGTAATTATTTCAGTTTCTGAACCTTAAAATTATCTTGTTATTTAAAATCCGGCAATTATTTCCTTTGGTATACATATTATGCCTATAGGTTAAACCTTGAAATAACCTGCAAAAATTGTATTGTGATTGTGTTTCGTACCAAGAATTGACCGTCCCACAAAATTAGGATCATCATATTTATTTACCAACCCGCTTTCTACTATCACGTTTTCATAACAACAAAGATCTGAGCACAACTTTATTTGCGGGAATAAAGTGGCCTTTTCGCGGCTTCGCCCGGGGAATTTCTTTATTCGTAATACCGTCTCCAAGGTTGTCGGTTTCTGCGATACAGTTATAACAACAAACAGCTATCCGGGCGAGGAACACGTTCCAGAGTTTAAAGTGTAAACGATTTATATGTAAATGAAGTATCTACAATTACGACTGTATCTATAATAATTTTGCTCAGTTATTAAATATAGGAGTATTACATACAACCCCAACCTAATTACAGAAAAAGATCATTTAATATGTTACATTAAATTACATTATGTAAGGCATTCTATCATGCAGCTAATTAACGGCTGAACGTGAACCAGCCTCGTCCGACACAATTTATGTGGCTTAACTTTCATTGCAAGCGGAAAACCCCTGTTATAATTACCAACTCTGAGAACAAGCTTCGTCGTTTACGCAATTTATTATAAGTTATATAATTTATTGTAATTAACTTCTGTGAAATTCGTTTGTGTAGTTGACTTCTTTTGAAATTAACAGTATGCTTTCGTTGTAATTTCTGCAGTTATCACCAAGGACTTTGATCTCAAAACTTCAACGAACCTAGCTTTTGTGTTGTAGAAATTCCATTACAACGGATTATCAAGTTTGCCACTGCCACACACGGCCGTTAGAAGGAAAGTTTTATATTTATTAGTTTGTTATCTTAATTCAATCTCGAATCGATTTTATTCAATTGTCAGAAGTTTCAAAAGCGAGTTAGTATGTAGGTGGCCGCTTTATGTATTCGAGTCAGCCTCAGAACTAGTCAGAACGAACTACTGAGCGTACATACGAAGTACGAACCGTGAGTCCGTGACTGATTTAACGCTACGACAATCATTTATATTTGCCGCTGTGTTCGACTGGCAGCTTAGTTACATTAACTTAGTTATCACGATTTCCATTGTTACTACACTATGTCGTTCTAGTAATTTGTTACTATACTATGTTGTTCTAGTAATCTGTTACTACACTATGTTGTTCTAGTAATCTGTTACTAAACTATGTCGTTCTAGTAATCTGTTACTACACAATGTTGTTCTAGTAATCTGTTACTACACAATGTTGTTCTAGTAATCTGTTACTACACTATGTTGTTCTAGTAATCTGTTACTACACTATGTTGTTCTAGTAATCTGTTACTACACTATGTTGTTCTAGTAATCTGTTACTACACTATGTTGTTCTAGTAATCTGTTACTACACTATGTTGTTCTAGTAATCTGTTACTACACAATGTTGTTCTAGTAATCTGTTACTACACTATGTTATTCTAGTAATCTGTTACTACACTATGTTGTTCTAGTAATCTGTTACTACACTATGTTGTTCTAGTAATCTGTTACTATACTATGTTGTTCTAGTAATCTGTTACTACACTATGTTGTTCTAGTAATCTGTTACTACACTATGTTGTTCTAGTAATCTGTTACTACACCATGTTGTTCTAGTAATCTGTTACTACGCTATGTTGTTCTAGTAATCTGTTACTACACTATGTTGTTCTAGTAATCTGTTACTACACTATGTTGTTCTAGTAATCTGTTACTACACTGTGTTGTTCTAGTTATCTGTTACTACACTATGTTGTTCTAGTAATCTGTTACTACACTATGTTGTTCTAGTAATCATGGCCAAGGATAAAATTATCTTTTTAGGGTTCCGTACCTCAAAAGGAAAAAGCGGAACCCATATAGGATCACTTTGCTGTCCGTCTGTCTGTCAAGACCCTTTATCTCGGGAACGCGTGGAGGTATCGAGTTGAAATTAAAATCATATGACTAGATCTGCGGCCCCATGAAGCTGTGAAAAAAATCAAACTTCTGAGTTAACGAAAAAAAAAAGATACGGCCGTATATGTCGCAAAAAAACGTATATTTTTGACACTCTCGAGGAAATTAAAATTCATAGGGTACTTCCCGCTGACCCCGAATCCTGAAATTTTGCATAAAGCAAGGTCTTACAGCACAGGTATAGGAATAAATATGAAAACTGTAAATTTGTTGTCAATTAACAACAAAAAAAAAAATTGCGATTCGGAAAAATCTTCGAGACTCCATTCGGGAATTGAACTGTTTACATAGGTAAGTTTGTACGGAACCCTCAAGGCGCGAGTCCGACTCGCACTTGCCCAGTTTTTTTTCTGTTGATATGCTCGCGCTTGACCACTATCTCACCTGATGGAAAGCAACGATGTTGTCGAAGTAAGCTACTCGCTCAAGAATTAACTATTGCACTTATTGTTTAATGTACTTAATTATAATCGTTTTTCAAAATTATTTATTTCATATAGGCCTATATAGGCATTTATAAAATATCAGAAGCTAGCGTGTTTATACATATACACAAGCAACATCTTTACTCTTAATCTCAAAGTCAAAGATTCATACTAATATTCTTTATTGTACATACAACTTTTATAAAACAATATAAGTAAATAGAACAGCTAATGTACACAGGCGAGCTTAACCCACAATTGGGTTTTCTTACAGCAAACTTTACAAAGACTCCTTGCTAAAGTATTACCAGCATTTTTTTTTCCGGTCTGAGAATCATCCAATGACATCCCTCGCTCTTGAGCGGAGCGAGAGGGTGTGTCAGACTTTTACTAACTAAAAACCCACTCCTGTTCCTTCGTTGCCTTTCATACCAGGGCCGAGTCTTCCTTTAAGAATCAGATCCTTGGCCTCAGTAGGCTTCGACCCTGCTGGGCCCCTACTGTTGCTGACATTTCCTTGAGACGCGCGTGGAACACTACGTGTTGTCGACGACTTGGGCAGTTGGGCTCGGTCCGGACGGTTACCAGACGGTCGGAGCGAGCTACCCATTGCTCGCCGTATTACCAGCATTACAATATCGAAACGTTTATGCTTCTAAATACAAACCCAGACAGCTTTTCTAATGATAACTTTCACCCTACTTCACTATTACCATCTGTTTAAAAACAAAATGAATAAAATATGAAAACCAAATGCAATTTGATATAATTTAAACTTTTATTCATGGATAACTATGTTATCTAGCGTACCTTATACCTACAATTCATCAAAGTTTATATCGTTGCCCCAGTTCAATCATGAAAACGGGTTGTCGTTAAATTAAACACTAAGTATGAGCTTTAGGCTTTATCGGTAGTACCTAGCAGCCTACTGGGCTTCACATATATGAGGCTAAAATATAGTTCAGTCTAAAATGGGACAAACCGTCGCTGTTGACAATCTGGGCTTGCGGCTTGCTCATTTTAATTTTGAGAGTGCTTCTGTCTACTTTTGGTTCTATGTGTAGCTTATGTAAACATGTAGGTAGATAATATCTAGGTCGATATTTCGTACTAGCTATATTTTCGAATCTACGTGCATTTCCAATAAAAATGATGATCATCGTGATGGAGAGAGAGATACCAGTTTAATTTGCTAGATTGATTGCAATAACTTCGCATTTCATTTGATCGACCACATTTAAATAATTGTTTAGGTAGTCCAACTTCTTAAAACAGTAGCCTTCACAAATCGCATCATCATTGTATGGAATTATGAACATGTTGACTACTTATGCTCTTTTTAGGGTTCCGTACCTCAAAAGGAAAAAACGGAACCCTTATAGGATCACTTTGTTTTCCGTCCGTCTATCTGTCTGTCTGTTTGTCAAGACCCTTTATGTCAGGAACACGTGAAGGAATCGAATTGAAATTAAAACCATATACTCAGATCTAAGGTCCCTTGAAAATGTGAAAAAATCAAACTTCTGAGTTAACGAAAAAAAAAGATACGGAAAAATTTTTTTTTTTTTTGCGATTCGGAAAAATCTGCGTAACTCAATTCGGGAATTGAACTGTTTTTTTTTTAAGTATGGAAATCATCCAATGACTTCTTACGCTCTAAACTGGAGCGAAAGGGTGTTTCAGACTTTTACTGACTATAACCCACCTGTCTCCTTCAATTACCCTTTGCGTTCCCTTTGAGAACCACGTGTCTCATGCGTTCGGTTCGTAGAAAGTGGGGACCGCTTCCCATTTCCTCTCGTTCAGGACCATGGCCTGCACCAGGGCCTAGCGCAAGAGGTCGCCGCTACCGCTTCCACGAGGACAAGGCGGTGTCCGCCCAAGCGAGATAAACCTCCACGGTATACTTCACCGTGTCCTCCGGGTGACTTAGTTATTATGATCGCTAAATTAATGTTCAAAAAGCAATAAAAACTAAAATGTGATAGTTTCAGTGGTTTTCTAGGAGGTAGTCACAAATCTTTGTGTAATAAAGCAAGCCTTATCGTATCAATTGGCGTGGCAGCATCGTAGCAATGTCGGCTGGCTGAACGTTTTCGTAGCACCGTCGTAGCACCGTCGTAGCTTTGTCGTAGCATGTTGAATATTCGATACAGTGAATATATTATACGCTCGATTAAACACATATTCGATGTTTTGAACACTCGATGTATTGTTTCTATGATTTAAAAGGGTTCGTTAAATGAAAATTTGATTAAACGTGGTCGATAAATTGATATGATTCGATTATGTGGCATTCGATATGGCGTAATACCTATCGTATCGTACTCGCAAAAACAACCGCTTGACGCATACATCTGCAACACGAACGGACTCGCCGATGCAGTATTTTCGTAAATAGCAAATTCACCTGCAATTTTATGATTATACGAGTACTGCGGGCGTTACAATCATGATTATCACTCACACTAAAATCACTATTTACCTACTTTAGCACACCCTTTTTAGGGTTCTGTACCCAAATGGTAAAACGGGACCCTATTACTAAGACTCCGCTGACCGTCCGTCTGTCTGTCCATCTGTCACCAGGCTGTATCTCATAAACTGTGATAGTTAGACAGTTGAAATTTTCACAGATAATGTATTTGTGTTGTCGCTATAACAACAAATATTAAAAATCAGAATAAAATAAATATTTAAGAGGGCTCCCATACAACAAACGTGATTTTTTTTACGGTCTTTGCTACGCACGGTACGCAACCCTTCGTGCCTCGTCCGACTCGCACTTGGCCAGTTTTTATAATATCCTGAGTTCTAATACAATCAGACACAAATTACCACGTCCACGGATTTTCACTCGTAGCTAACTTGGTAGTTACCTAAGTAGCGGTCTACCATATTAAGCGCAAATACGGATGCTGCTACCCGGATGGATAATCGTCATTAATTCCATAAAGGGATCCTTGTCGTAATCCCTTAATCGTGTTAATGAGGCCCACTGTAATGGAACTGTAAAGGATCAGACCGATGAAAAAAATATATTAAAATCGTTTAATGCGAAGGAAAAACCTCGCAAACATATTGTTTGCTCGTATACGTACAAAAATAGATAGATATACTCTTTGTACACAAAATTCCAATAGGAACTTAAAATTAATAGGATGTCACAATGGGTGATCATATCGCTAAAAGCGATTTATTACAGACAACTTTTGGATGGATTTGACAGAGAAAGAGAAAAAGATACGCAGGTAGTTTAGGGTGTACTATTTACATTTACAATACATAACTAATAAAATACATATAGTACAAACAATATTATATAAATATATATATATATATAAATGTGTCTGTATATATATATGTCGTGGCGTGATCGTTTTACACGTTAAAGTTTGATGATATTTCAATCTTCGTTTGTCCTAATTTCTTTAGACCTTTTATTATCATTGAATTCCTACATCTGTATACTTATATAAAAGGAGAAACTGACTGACTGACATATCAACGCACAGCCTAAACTACTAAGACTAGGATCGTGAAATTTTACACAAGGTTTTCTTTTATGATGTAGGTGAGCACTAAGGATTTTCCAAAATTCATTCCCTAAGGGGTTGAAACGGGGGTTCAAATTTTGTATGGAATAACCTACATTCGCGCGGGCGAAGCCGCTGGCAGAAGCTAGTCAATAATATGGCCAAACAAGGAATGATATATCATCAAAAGTTAACGTTTAATGATCTGGCCAGTTTTAGTTGGCCATATCAGGAAGTGATCAGTTCTAAGATCTGGCCAGGGCATACATATATAATAGCTAGGTATAAACAAACCGGCAATGGTAGCAAATATCAAGTGGGAAGCAAGTAACGTATTCTATTTGTGTCGCCACCGAAATAGCGACGATATCAGAGGGCAGAATCACTATCGTTAACATCGTACTACACGAATGTTTTTCAAGCATGTTGATGTGTGTTTCGATAAAATATTTATGGTTTAATCTTAGCTTTAAACCAATTCTACTTCCCACAACGTTACTAATGTGAATACTTTTTAAACGGTTAGGAAAATGTGCATATTTCTTTTTTTCCGGCAGTGCATTCCCGTGAAATAAGTTTTCGATTAGTCAAGCTAATGGAAACCTGTGGTTCTAGATCGTAAAGAGCAAATGAAGGAACATAGGCGTGATTAGTCAGTAAAAGTCTGACACGCTCCCCCACTCCACCCTTTTATTTAGGTGGAAAATCATCCAATGACAACTCTCGCTCTAGGGTGGAGCGAGAGGGTTTGTCAGACTTACTGACTAAAACCCACTCCTATGTTCCTTCTTTACCTGGCGTCCCAAGACCCTGGGGCTCCCTCTCAGAAGACTCATGGCCCGCTCCAGCCTAGAGCGACAGAAGTGAAGACGATTTCCAACCATTAAAAAACTAATTTCATAAGCTATCTACTCAAAACTAATGAAAAGTCGTAAAAAATATTAACGATTGTCTGCATAGCCTTTAAATTGTCGCAACATGAAGTTCAGACATAAAGATGCACTTGCTCTCCACAAGCCTGGGGCTTACTCGATCGCCAAGTGACGTCATATTAAAACTTCACATGCGTCATTCGAAGTTGTTTATACTAAATTGTGGGAAGACTTATGTTTATCTGCAGAGCCTTGTAGGCGTTTAAATACCCTTACGTTATAATATCAGCCCCGCTAGCCAAGTTACAACCGTTTCGTTTCGGTGTTTGTTAATCAATCAAGTTTCAATAGCTAAACGGATTTGAGTGAAACACCATTATCTGGATTGTGACAAAAGCTATAATAACATGCTATTAAATCATATAATGTTATCTAGTTTTCTAAAAATATCTTTGGTAATGTAAAGTAATATTATTTTCCGCAACAAAATATTTGGTGTTTTTTTTCTGAACGCCACACATCGTGGGGAAACATCCACTTAATAATATATTCTCGTTGCGTCGTGCACCGAGCGCGACGACGCTACGACCCGCCACCTGTCACGCTGCTTATAAAATAACGTGTACTAAAGCCTTTTCATGCCATGGACTCCTCCTTTATTAACAATGTACGTTCATGTCACCATTATAATAGCTAGACATAGAACAGACAGCTAAAAGTCAAAGAACGAGCTTTTATACAGCATTTATTATCGATCACTGAAGGAATATACTCGTATTATAGTAGCATCGATTTTGTAATTTGGGCTCCACCCTCCCTGACTGAACTTAAATTGTATCACATTTACCCATTTCATATAAGACTACACAACAGAGTGTGTCGTTTCTAAAAGCTACTATAAATGCACAGTGCCGCCTTTGTTGTCTTGAAAAAAGTCGACGTTACAAAAGGCTAAACTTATTTTACCCCTTCCCTCCAACTTTATTCCTCTTGTCTAATACCCTATTCTCTTTCCATTGTACATTCCATAAATATATCATTGTTAAAACAAAAGTACCAGGAGAGCGGGCTACGAAAACAAAGCTCGTAGATAAATTCGTAGCACGTCTACGAAAAGCGTAGCAGTTGATTTTTGTAAGATAGTGTTAATTAAGGCATTGGGTTTGGCTTTCCTTGTAATGTTACTCTTACAATCCGGGTTAGCACAAGTATCATGAAAAGGATTTGGTGTCCATAATATATATTCACGCTATATCCGTTGTGTGGTAGTAGCAGAATAAAAATAATGTAAATATCACGGTATTTTATGGTCAAAATGCTTTCTAAAGCTATTATAACTGTGGTTGATAAATAGATTGAAAAAGGAGATAACGTTAAAAATTTGTATTTATATTTTAAACAAATACTTATGTATTACGTGAATATTACTTTGTGTAATTTATTTCATCTCCACTGCTCTCAAAACGGTGAAGGAAAACATCGTGAGGAAACCGGCATGTCCTAGAACCAAAAATTCGAAGACATGTGACATCCACCAACCCGCACTGGGCCCGCGTGGTAGATTACGGCCCATTCCCTCTCCTAGAGAGAGGAGGCCTGAGTCCCAGCAGTGGGAACATTAAAAGGCTGGATATGCTATATATGCTATATATGCTATTACGTGCCTAAAGGTAGATAACACTGCCAGCAACTTGAAGCCAGACAAGTACTTGCCTACTGCGGACAAATGAAACAAGACTGGAGGGCCAAATACAGCTCACTGAGACAATCAGATTGGGTGAAGCCTCTACTGATCTGCTTAAAGGTTTTCTTTTTCTAAAGAAAATAAATACATGTTTAATATGTGTTTTTAATTTACGGTTTCCTTTACTTATTTTATTATCGTAATAAGCAATAAGTTAATTTTGTGTTTAAAGTAATTTATTTTCATAACAGTCACATAAGTAGAAACATGGCATACAAACAGTGACAGCCGTAGTCACTAGTCACACGCTATTAAAGTGTTTCGATTATTACCTACCTATAACGTGTGACTACGGCTTTTCTTTTTGTTCTATTCTTGTTTTTCCAGTTACTTTGTTTATTTCAGCATCTTGAAAATCTTGTTTCATACTTTTTCAGCGTCTTTTTTTTGTCGTAGTCGGGTTTTAGTTTTTTTACTTTTTTTTTATTTGAAAGATTTTGGTGTTAAATCACTGTGCTTCTATACTATTTATTTTGGTACGAACAAGTGAAGTCCTTTCAAATGATACCAAAACGACGTATTATCTTATTTTTTTAACACAATACTTTTTGTCCACTAGAGGGCGCCACATTGAATTTTGATGATATTTTTTTATAAGTACCAGTGAAGCCCTTTCAAATGATATGAAACACGGTGTATTTATATTTTTTTTAAACATGACTTTTTGTTCGCTAGAGGGCGTCACTTTAAATTTGAGCAATATTTTGGAAATGTACAAGTGAAGCCCTTTCAAATAATACCAAACACGGCGTATTTATCTCCTTTTTTATTTTTAACGCATTACTTTTTGTCCGCTAGAGGGCGCCATGTCGATTTTTGTGACACGTCACGTAGCCTATGTTTAGCGGACAATTAAAACCGTTCTAACGATACCTCATACGTCGAGTTCCGATAAGTAGATTAGGAGCTATGAGGGAACAGATGAACATACTCACATACATACATATAGTCTGTCAAAATCATAACCCTCCGTAGTCGGGTAAAAAGAGCTTACATTTTTAATGGTCGACGGTAGTTTATTATAAATATCAAAGGTAAACATTATTTTGCCGAGCATCAAATTTAAAAAAAAAATTTTTTTCGAGTTTTTTTTTCTTTTTTTATAATCATGCTACTATTATATGAACGCAAAAGTTTGAATGTATGGATGTTTGTTACTCTTTCACGCAAATACTATTGAAGGTCGGGATTTTCTTTGGCCAGCATTGCTATTAGGCTATACTACGAATTTAGGAATGACAAAAACGAAGCTTGCTGCATGCACATAATTTATTTGGTTAGTAGAATATCATATATAATAGAAGTAGATGATATCATATGTGCCGAGATTCCTGATCCCGACACCAATACACACCTACATGATGTCCAATATTATAAAGGTGTATGGTTGTGAGTTACACAATATAGAACAAAGGTCTCTCAAAGTAACTCGGTCTGTCTGTTACGCCTTCACGACTAAACCGTAGAAACAATTTTGACAAATACCTTGGCAAAGAAAATAAGCCACTCAAAATAATAATCCAGCACAGCCGTAGCCACGGGCACCTCTGCTAGGAAAAAAATCAACCATTTGCGAGCTATTATTCATACGAAGACATGACTTAACCTTTCAAGTACCGTAATTAGGTTTGGGTAGGGTAGGTAGGTAGCGTAGGGTAAGGTAAATAGGTAGGTAAGGTAGGTAGTCAGTTGACGGGAGCGAAGCCGCGGGTAAAAGCTAGTAAGAACTATAAAACTCGCTTCGCGTGAACTTCGATGTTTTTGTTGTCTCAACCGTACAAAGGATAAGTTAGTCTGGAGAGATTTGTTTCATATTTTTCAGACAAGCATGCAAGTAAAGTACCTAAATATATCATTGTTTTATGTTCGTTACTTTTATTTATTCATATATTTTGTGAGTCAGTGTGAAAAATTGATAATAAAAGAGTATCTTTATAATTTTATTTTGTATAATTTGACGATCAGCTTCTTTTACAACTTTTTCTAATATTATAATTACTGCGAATGTTGTTGTTTGTTTGTTACGCTTTTGTACCTTAACGTCTAAGCGGATTTGGAGAAAACTTGGAGCTCGGCTAGTCCAAGTTCTGAAATAGGACATAGGACGAGGTTCCCACCCGGGAATTTGTTACCTTGCGAAAATTTTCGGTTTACACGCGAAGGAAGCAGCTAGTAAAAGCTATTTTCTTTGTTCGTCTATTCTGTCTCACTCCTGAGCAGTGGTGGCCGAGTGGTAAAGGCCCCGACTTACGAGTTGTAGGTCGCGGGTTGAAACCCAGCCAGGCGCATTACTTTGTGTAATTTATTTCATCACCACTGCTCTCAAAACGGTGAAGGAAAACATCGTGAGGAAACCGAACCAAAAAATCGAAGACATGTGACAATCACCAACACGCACTGGGCCCGCGTGGTGGATTACGGCCCATTCCCTCTCCTAGAGAGGAGGCCTGAGTCCCAGCAGTGGGAACATTAAAAGGCTGATTATGCTTAAACTATGTTATGCCTGGTTAAAAGCCTCCCTCCACTCCTTCCATCTTTCTTTCTCCTTCTAGTTCTGGTGCTGTCTAGTTCTAAAAGCTATTTATATAAATAAGTATCTCATTTCAAACTCACATCTTTGAACTGTTCTGTATGAACTGTGTTATCACAGGATTGCATTTAATGACAAATGGTCATTTGTATCAGAATGTAAAATTCTAAAATAATGTTAAGTGCTTACATTTTCCTTTTTTTTAAGGTTTGAAACCTATATACTTTTATTTGTATTCATAAAAGGTAATCTTTAGAAATATTGCTCCGATTACGAAAACTCTCTCACTTATGAAATACTACACTATCGCTGAGTGTCATGAGCTTTTACTTTTCTCCTGAAAGTATGCACGTTTTTTGTGAAATAAGCCCCCGGACTCGAGAGCGAAACCAAGAATAAAGCCGGCGGTAGTACCTACTACCTATATTTTGTGGTATAGGCGATACACGCGATCAATATGTAAAATTTACATTATACTACCTCCTACCAGCGGCATCGCCTGCGTGAAAATAAATAATTATCCCGAAAGAACATTACGGGATAAAAAAAAAAGTATACTATTACAGGACATGGTCTAGCCGTGTACCGTATTCCATCCAAATCTTCCGCTATTTCAGCCATTTGAGTGTGAAGGAGAAACTAATACACATACTCGTATAAAGGTACCAACTTTTGTTTTTATAATATTAATGTAATTTTGCATAACATTCAGATTACACAAAACGTAACGAAAGATCTCTTTTATTAAGCATGCGTTATCAGTTAAATCAGTAAGTTGTATTTTCCTATATTTTATTGGCACGCATGAACAGCCAATAAATAGATTAATAGACTAGTGCGCTTCATCATCCACGATTGTATCACTGCTTACCATGAGGTGGGATCGCCGTCAAGCACTAGTTTATGTCATTAAAAAATAAAAACAGCCGCCTAGTTTTTGACAACATCATAACGCACACATCATCAAATCAACCCGTTAAACGCTCCTATGAAATTTAACTATACCTAACCGAATAAACCCGCACAGAATGAAAGCAATATTAAATAACAACAGTATTATATTTGCTAAAGCTCTCAAGTAAGTAATTAAGTACGAGCGTTCTTCTCGTAATAGGTATTCAGTGCGAGTTCATAATGCTCTGTCATTTACATTCGCAGACAAGCTCGTGAACTTACGTAGGGAGTACTAGGTACTGTTTGTTATTACTACAATCTTCTACCTCATTATTTGTTCGTAGAAAGGATCTGAAAATCAAGTCTTATTTCTTGAAATAATGGTATAATAATTCTCTGAAATAAATTGGCTTTCTTAGTTTCTAGTTCGTTTACTACGACGTTCGTTAAATCGTTTATAACGAGGGTAGGTAAGGCTTACGAGCTTTTGTTTCAAAATGATTTCAGACATTGCGACAGCTTCCCTTACGCGGCGAACGTTCATTCTGGTAACGAACGTTCGTTCGTTTGTCGTGTTTGGAGATATATAGTAAACTCTAAATTCGTCCGAAAATTACAGTTCTGCAAGTAACAATAGCTCACGCATCATAACCTATTATCAAATATTCGAAAATTTTGAAAAGGGAACCATTAAAAAAGAATTGGATAGCCATTTATTGGCCAGTACATTTTTTTTTTCAAATTTGTATCTTTCAGTGCAACCTCTTTTGATATTTTGTCAAACCTGAAAATTACTGACCATTTATGGTTAAAATAATATGGGACGCGATAGAATAGTCCAGTCAAATTAAATCAAAAAAAAGTAAGGTTATAATAATTCGCATCCAGCTGAAAATTGGTAGGATTGTTCAAAACACCATCATAAATGAAATCTAGAAAGTCCTCATTGATCCGACACCTGGAAAAAAATACTCGGTGTCAAAGGTCACAAAAATTACTTTTTCGCGATTTTCAGCAAAACGATAAGTTTTATCATAAAACCAGACAAAAATTAAAGATCAGATAATTATGTACAAAAATGTCTTAATACTTTTTTCCTAAGAATTTACCGTTTTTGAGATATAATTATTCAAAAAGTTGAAAAAGGTCTCACACGTTTTCACGTCACCTTAGTTTTTCACAGCTTAAGGGGCCGTAGACCTGAGTATATGGTTTTAATATCAACTCGATACCTCTACGTGTTCCCAAGATATAGGATCTTGACAGACAAACAGACAGACGGACAACAAATTGATCCTATAAGGGTTCCGTTTTTTCCTTTTGAGGTACGGAACCCTAAAAACGCGCTAATTACACTACCTCAAAGGTGGCGTGAAAACGTGTGCATATTATGATTATTACGTACCTCTTTCAACTTTTTGAATCATTATATCTCAAAAACGGTAATTCTTAGGAAAAAAGTATTATGACATTTTTGTAGATAATTATCTGATCTTTAATTTTTGTCTGGTTTTATGATAAAACTTATCGTTTTGCTGAAAATCTCAAAAACGGTGGCTCTTAGGAAAAAAAAGAATTTAGACATTTTTGTAGATAATTATCAGATCTACAATTTTTTTCTGAGCTAATTTTATGACAAACCTTACCGTTTTGCTAAAAATCGCGAAAAACTCGTTTTTATGACCTTTGACCTCAAGTATTTTTTTCCAGGTGTCGGATCGATGATGTCTTTTTAGATTTCATTTATGATGATGTCTAAAACAATCCTACCAATTTCCAGCTCGGTGCGAATTATTGTAAACTCCGATATCTAAATTAACCGGACTAAAAGTATTGTTTTAATTTATTTTTCTACACAATTAAATGCGTCAGATTTTTTTTAGAAACCATGTTGTCTGTAAATCGACAACAAAAACTTATTTTTAACCTTTTTGGTTATAGTCACAAAACATAAGTGCATGCATAATTCTGCACATTAAGTAAAACTACAATTAAAAACGGCCGACGGGTCGTTTGATAGTATCCTTTTCCTTTCATGATTACAAAGCCAGAATTTTAAATCGATAAGGGCTCATAGACAAAATGACGCGGTCAGGGTAGACGAAGCGGCGCTTTGCCCCGATACTACGCCGCAAGACCGCAGGCCAATCTACCGGCAATGTACTTACGTAGCCATAGCCAATGTAAAGGAATAGGCACAACCTATGTAGGTTTCTGTGGTGGCACCACTGATTAGTTCACTCAGAGTTGCGACCTAGATTAAACTTATAAACTTAGTGGTTACTGAAACTATTCAGGGCCTGTCAATATTTTTGATTTTAAAGTGTTAGGTACTTTACATATTATCATAAAATAATAAATAATTTGACTGACCTGTTGGTCTAGGTTAGTGGCACTGAAATACTCATTATTGCTCGTTATTTGAATATGGTATTGAGCTTATTGAAGTACATACTAAATCCATGGCTTTCTGAAAGCAAAGATGATGAAGAACTATTAGGATGTCTTTTTTTTGAGGAGAGAAGTTTTCTAATGACTTCTTTCACTCTAGGGCGGTGCGGGAGGTCGTGTCAAACTCTTACTGACGAAAACCACACCTATGTTTCTTCAGTTACCCTTTGCACTCTAGGAACACGGGTTACCTTTAGGACGTCTTGAACCTATTATTAACATTTGCAAACTTCATTATTCTTGAATAGTAAATGCGTTTAGTTGGTCTATAAATCTATTGTTCCATTGTTGACAAAACTATTACGTAAGCTTAAGAAGCCTTGGTCGTAAGGACATGTCGTTGTCCTATAAGTAGGTCTTATACTCTTCTAACAAAGAAAACAAACCTGAACACAGAAAATTCCTCACTCGTCACTGATCACTTTAATCTAGGAACGCGATATCCTCGTATAAGTCGCTCCTAAGATCTGGGATCATGTTGGGGAAAAACGTGTTGGTCCTACGTGTTGATTTCACTTTTTATAGATTTACGTATGGATATAGATAATGCGGTATGTTAGGTTGTCACCTCATTCAATAGATCAACTAATAGTA
This sequence comes from Mythimna impura, assembly GCA_905147345.3. NCBI lineage: Eukaryota > Metazoa > Arthropoda > Insecta > Lepidoptera > Noctuidae > Mythimna > Mythimna impura. Next base: position 11,442,509 of record LR990348.1, on the reverse strand, counting down.
TTAAATCAGAGTGAGTGTATCTATAAAACTATTTAGTAAACACTATTTCATTACACCAGTTGTAAGTACAGACTGAGTGAACAGCTGGGTGAGATTAAGAACCAATGAACTATTATAATGTAGTCAGTTTCAATACGGGATTTACAGGAATCTATAAATAAAGCGTGTCTCATTGGAGGCAATTTTGTGCGACGTCTCTCCGCATACAATGTCCAACCTTCCATCCTGCGTCACGAGACCTGTTGTGTTGTTGTTGTTGTGTTGTCTGTGCTGTGTTGTTGTTGTGTGTTGCTCGTCTAATGACAGCATCAGCGGATAGTATTGCCGAGGCCCGAATACTGTGCCAGGTCAGAAATTTAACTTGAAAACATAGGTAACTAGTTTTGTCTCATCATCATCATCATCATCGTTTGTGATTCTGACAGTTATGTTTGAGTTTTATTCCATAAAGATAATAAAAACAAATTCGTTACAATGTTGTTACTAAAAGTAATATTCGAGTCGATAAATACATCGTCAGATTACTCACGGGGAAACATGTAACGTTATTGATGCTGATCCATTACGTGCGTGAAATTGAATCACAAGTTAGCGTGACCAAATTTATGAAGATATATCTTTTACTTAAGATTACGACACGAGGTAGAGCTATTGTACTTTTTAACCCCTTTTGATCCTGACGACGAAATCCTTTCAGTCGTGATAAAATCTTATTTAAAATATTCAATTTACAAAACTAATAGAGAACAATTAGTCAGAAACTTACCGCTGCCGTCATTTGCTCGACTTTTGAAAGATATAAACGAAAGTTAACATTATAATTTGAACGATAAACATTTCAAAACTTCGTCGAATCCGTCTAGCCGTCAGCTACATCAGCAAAATGTAAAGGATCGTTTCTTCGAAAGCAGGTATTACCACAAACTGCCTTCAGGCGAATCGTAACGATCCCACGAACAAGGCCTTGGCCGAGTCATAACTTTAAAATATTAGCTATAAATGCGGGCTTGTAGAGCGAACGTAATCAGATACAAAACCTTGTTTAACCGCCTATTAGCAGCAAATTACTATAAGTAATTGCTTACTTTCATATCTTAACAAATAAATATAAATCCTATTAGTTGTTACAATCGTGCACAGTAAAAAAAAAGCTGTAAAACAAACTCGAGATAGTCTCAATAAACAAAAATGTTTACGAGCCCGCTTTTGTTGAAGACAGTGAGAGAGTTTCTTATGCTCAGAGCTTTTATTTTTATGTGGTACAGGTGCAGTTATTCCAGAGTGAATAGTCGTGAGCGGATACGCGCGTCACTACACTGTCCTCTTATGTAACGAGTGGCAGACAGTAGCGAGTGGCACCATTGTGAACCACAACGAGCTAGCACGAGTGCGCATTCACAGTTGTCACCAGGCACTGAAGTGACGCCACGCGCACTAATTGGGTCAAGGTTCCTATCCCGGGCAACGATAAACAAATAAAATACGTCTAGAGAATTATTCTATGTTCGTTTTGACGTTTATGTTATTATCAGAGTTAACTCGAAACACTCGCTAAAGACAAAATAATTATTTAAACTTAGAGGCTTCTGCCTATACTCAGCGCACCTTCAGCACTGTCCTGTCTTTGACTTGACAATAAAAGTAAATTGAAGTTCGAACCTATTAAAGTATTTATTCCAAAAAAATATAAAAAGCCCTTACCTATGCGTGAACTTATAGTTTTCGGTATGATCATGATAAATTAAGACAAGAAAGTGCCAATGAATAAATGTAATCACTGAAATTGCGCTGCCTTCGAACTGCCAAACAGATCCCCAATTCGGAATTGCCATGATAACCAATTGAACACGCTTGGCGGATCACGACCGCAATTCGATCCTGAAATGTTGCTAACAAAGCGGCCTTCGAACCAAACCTTCACATTACCTATCTTTTAATATTAACGTAGTTTCATTACCTTTTTAGTATCCATCATGTCTTGTCGGACTTTTCGTAAAGGTTCAACGCATTTACGCGCACTTGTCTGAAGGACTCAACTCATAAAAATATGTACGGAATGTTGACAATGCCTCAGCGTGTTGCGGAGAGCTCGTTTACAAGGCAATAACATCGGAGGCGTTTTTATAACAAACAATAAGCTCTTGGCGCTCGGTCACCAATACAAACGGGGGCGGATTGCTCTTCACAACGTCAAGTTTAGAAACAAATACCACGGCTGTTGAACGCTTTCTGCACCAAAAGTTAATTTTCCTGTAAGAGGCAACTCAAGTCTGAAATAAACATTGAATCCGGAAAAAAGTATTATCGCAATACAATCTAAAAATTCGACACGGTTTATCATGACAACCCTAGTAGATGTAAGTATGTATTATATTATATAACAAAAAACCGCCAGCCATTCTTTCGTTGAATTGATTAAGTACCCACCTTACGTTAGGGATATGATATGAATGTAGGATATTCCATACCTTTTTACTGACAGCCCAACCTAATTTCATCATCTTTCTGATTCGATTCACCGACGATCGGTACCTACATATTTAAAATAATTTTATCTCATAAATTGTGATAAATGTCTAGGAATACGCGTAGTGAAAAGTGTTATAGGTAAACTAGCTTCTACCAGCGGCTCCACCCTCGTCAATGTAGATTTCTTCATGCAAATTTTGGAGTCCCGTTTCATCCCCTTAGGGGGTAAATTTTTAAAAATCCTCTCTTAGTGCTTGCCTACGTTATAAAAGGCTACCTTGTGTCAAATTTCACGCTCATAGCCCCAGTAGTTTCGGCTGTGCGTTGATATGTCAGTCAGTCAGTTTCTCCTTTTATATAAATACTAGCTGAGCCGGCAAACGTTGTTCTGCCATATAAATAAAAAAAAAAAAAAAAAAAAAAAAAAAATAGATGTTGGCCGATTCTCAGACCTACTCAATATGCTCACAAAATTTCATGAGAATCGGTCGAGCCGTTTCGGAGGAGTTCAAGTTCGAACACCGTGACACGAGTCGAGCCGTTTCGGAGGAGTTCAAGTTCGAACACCGTGACACGAGAATTTTATATATTAGACTAGCTGAGCCGGCAAACGTTGTTCTGCCATATAAATAAAAAAAAAAAAAAAAAAAAAAAAATAGATGTTGGCCGATTCTCAGACCTACTCAATATGCTCACAAAATTTCATGAGAATCGGTCGAGCCGTTTCGGAGGAGTTCAAGTTCGAACACCGTGACACGAGAATTTTATATATAAGATATAGAAGATAGATATGGTACAAGGTGGGAGATTTTTGAACTTTGCAAGTCATCATCATCTTCCTGCCCTTGTCCCGTGTTATTTGGGGTCGGCGCAACACGTTTTTTTCTTCCATTCTGCCCTGTCACTCGTCATACTATCACTAACTTCCTTTTCTTTCATATCACTCTTCACACAATCCATCCATCTTTTCTTTGGTCTCCCTCTCCCTCTCCATCCATCCACATGTAAACTCATAACTCTTTTAGTAACATGCGTTTCATCTCTCCTCTTCACATGACCATACCAAGACAAACGATTCCCTTTCAACTTTTCAGTCACTGGCGCCACTTTCAAACTTCCCATAATATACTCATTTCTCACTTTATCCATTCTCGTCACACCACACATCCATCTTAACATTCTCATCTCCGCTACGTGCAATCTTTTTTCATCCGTCTTTTTCACAGCCCAACATTCTGATCCATACAGTATGACAGGCCTTATCACGGACTTGTAGATTTTACCCTTCAACTTGAGGGGCATCCGTGGGTCACAAGTTGTTCCCGTGACCTGTCGCCATTTCATCCATCCTGCGTTGATCCGATGTGTTACGTCCCGGTCTACCTCACCATCCCCTTGGACGAGTGACCCGAGGTACCGAAAGTCGGAGCAGATCGGTATGGGTGTTCCAGCGAGAGATAAGGGCATTGGATTGGAGAGACCGCCGAAATCGCAGAACAAGTATTCCGTTTTGGTTCTACTCAATTTCAGGCCAACACTCTCCAGTCTGTGCCACCACACCTCCAATCTGTTCTGGACCTCTAGGCCACTCTCGGCAACCAACACAATGTCATCGGCAAACAGCATACACCAGGGAGCCTCTTCCTGAATGTCCGATGTCAGAGCATCCATTATCATCAGGAAGAGGTAAGGGCTGAGAGCCGACCCTTGATGTAAGCCGACAGCCACATTGAATATGCCAGTGGTGCCCACTGTAGACCGGACTTGGGTACTGCATCGACTGTACATCGCTCGGATCAACTGCACATACTTCCCAGGCACACCTTTCTCCTTAAGGGCCCACCACAGAACCTCACGAGGTACCCGGTCGTATGCCTTTTCGAGGTCAATGAATACCATGTGCAAGTTTTTATGCGCACCTCTGTATTTCTCGCACAGCTGGCGTATAGCAAAAATGGCATCCGCTGTACCCCGACCCGGCATAAAACCGAATTGGTTCTGTGAAATTTCACTCTCTTCTCTCAGTCGCCTTTCAATAACTTTCTCCCAGGCTTTCATAGTATGTGACATTAGCTTTATTCCTCTATAATTGTTGCACTCAAGCACATCACCTTTGTTTTTAAAAATCGGCACCAAAGAGCTATTGCACCACTCATCAGGTATGGCTTCTTCCAGCAACAACTTATTGAAGAACAAAGCTAACCACGTCCATCCATCCACTCGCAATAACTTCCACACTTCAACTGGTATTCCATCTGGACCAATGGCTTTACCATTCTTCATTCCATTTACTGCTATTCTGACTTCATCCATACTAACCATTCTCACTAATCCCACATTCACTGGTTTATTCTCTAACACCCCACTCCAATTATTTTCCTCATTCATCAATCTTTCAAAATATTCCTTCCACCTCTTTCTGATTTTTTCATCATCCGATAGAACCATTCCAGTTTCATCTCTTATACATCTTACATGACAAACATCCCTCGCCTTTCTCTCTCTTATGAACTTTGCAAGTCAAAGGAATTATTTGCGGTTTGAATCCAATAACCTATATCATGTACTGCATAAATGCCATAAATGGTGCCATTTTGAGGTGATACAATATTTATCTATAATATGTATGTATTAAGAAATATTATTATATTATTATTTTTCCATTTATTTATTATATTACATACTTATTATATTTTTAAATATTTCCTTAAAAAAAAACACACTAAAAAAAACATTTAAAAATATAAAAAATAGTAGCCCACCGGCATCGTCATATTATTATTATTATTATAAGCTTTATTTTTATATCCCTTACATTAACTAATATTTTATGTATGTGTACTTATTTGTTTGTTAGTGATGTTAGTTTGCGTGCTTAAATTAGATTAGTATTGTTAGATGTAAGGGCCGCCTATTGCGGTGAAAGCCTCCTCCAAACTGTGCCAGGTGTCTCTATCTTTTGCCAGTCTTGGCCATATGTTTCCGGCTATTTGTACAATATCGTCACTCCATCTTTTGAAAGGTCTACCCTTCCTTCTTTTTTTGTATATCGGGTACCAATTTGTAATTATTTCTGACCATCTTTCATCCGTGGCTCTCTGGGTATGGCCTGACCATTTCCATTTCAGTGTCAGGACCTGTCTGACTACATCTCTAGCCTTTGTTTTTTCCCTTATCCATGAACTTCTGATTCTGTCTTTCAGTTTAATGTTCATATAACTTCGTTCAATTCCTCTTTGACAACTTCTTATTTTGTTTAAGAAGGACATTTTGAGAGGCCAGGTTTGGCATGCATATGTAAGAACCGGGGTTAGGCAAATATTCATTGCTTTCGTTTTCAGTTTTAGGGGTATGGAACCTTTGAAAATTTATTTCATACTCCAGTATTTATTCCATGTATTCTTTACTCTGCGGTCGATTTCTTTTTCTGTACAGGATTTTGTTGAGATTAGATGTCCAAGATAGATGCAGTCTGCGACATATTCTACAGGTTTTGAATGTATAGATATCGGTATTTGTTCAGAATTAGTCATAACCTTCGTTTTGTCCCAGTTGATTTGCAGCCCGACGGTCTCGCTATGATGGCAAAGAGAATCTATCATGTAGTTCAATTTATAGGGGTCTTCTGACAGTAATACTATGTCGTCCGCAAATCTGAGGTGTGAAAGGTACTTCCCATTGATATTTATTCCCATACTAGCTTTTGCCCGCGGCTTCGCTCCCGTCAACTGACTACTATATCCAACTCTACCCAACTCTACCCTACACTACCCTACTCTACCCTACTCTACCCTACTCTACCCTACTCTACCCTACTCTACCCTACTCTACCCTACTCTACCCTACTCTACCCTACTCTACCCTACTCTACCCTACTCTACCCTACTCTACCCTACTCTACCCTACTCTACCCTACTCTACCCTACTCTACCCTACTCTACCCTACTCTACCCTACTCTACCCTACTCTACCCTACTCTACCCTACTCTACCCTACTCTACCCTACTCTACCCTACTCTACCCTACTCTACCCTACTCTACCCTACTCTACCCTACTCTACCCTACTCTACCCTACTCTAAAAAAAAAAAAAAAAAAAGTAAAGTATCCTATGTCCGTCTCCTGGTTCTAAGCTACCTCCCTGCCAATTTTCAGCTAAATCGGTTCAGCCGTTCTTGAGTTATAAGTGAAGTAACTAACACGACTTTCTTTTATATATATAGATTACTCCAATCAAGATTTCGGAAGATCGACTCTAGGACGGCGATGAAAAGCTTTGGGGAAAGCGGATCTCTTGCTTTACTCCCCTCTCGACTTGGAATGGTGGTCCTCTTGTGTCTAGACACACTCTTGTAGTACTTTTCAAGTAAATCGCTTTGATAAGGTCTATGTACTCGTGATCTAATCCTTGCTCGTTTAAAGCTCGCCATATAGAGTCATGCGAAATGGTATCAAAGGCTTTAGAGTAATCTATAAAAGCAATATATAAAGGGAGGTCATATTCTGTAAACCGTTCGATAATTATTTTTATTGTGTGTGTATTATCTCAACCGTTGATCACATAGATCAACGGTTGAAAAATTTTTCATGAATCCCGCTTGTTCTATAGGTTGGTTCAGGTTGGTTCTCATCAATTTTCATTGTTATACGTCTTAGTAGGGTCGATGCAAATACTTTATACAGGCAGGATATACGACTGATGGGTCTGTAGTTGGATATCAGTCCATGTCCATGTATCTGGTAGTTGTTTTGTTTTTAAAATGCTGTTAAAGAGATTAGTGAGTGGTTTTATTCATTTCTCTTTTGCAGCTTTTATCATTTCGTTTGTCACTCCATCAGGTCCTGGGCTCTTTCCTGCTTTTAGTTTATTTATTGATAGCTCTATCTCATTTTCTAAAAAGGGTGGGACTGGTTCTTGAGTTTTTTTTTTTTTTTTAGGTGGGAAAATCATCTTATGACAAATCTCGCTCTTGGGTAGAGCAGGAGATAGTGTCAGACTTTTACTGACTAAAAACCCACTCCTGTTCCTTCGTTGCCTTCGTCCCAGGGACTTTTATATATTCGTTTATCGTAACTCTTACCTGTACGAGAGTAGAGATTCTTATAAAACTCAGAAGCTATCGTCATTAGGTCTCGCCTGTGCGTGACGGTAGTTCCTGAAACATTTTGAAGTTGTGCCATGACATGTTTGGTAGTTTCTAATTTTTTATAAGCTTTTTTTATTAAGAAATATATAAGTGTGTTTATCAGTTGATTGGTAGCTACTCATAGCACAAACTCTGCTTAGTTTGAGACTAGATGCCGTTGTGTGAAAGTAGTGGAATATTATTAAGTATTCCGTTTTATTAATTATTCTGTATATTAATATCTGTCGGGCCATTTCAATCCTAAGTTCTATCTCTAGAAAAAACATAGCGTTTTAACATATTTTCAACTTTTATATGCTGACAAACTGCCAGATAAAAGTAACTGGCAATTAAAAAATCGACCCATTAAATATGCAGCGTAGTCAATTCATTCAAATGGAAACAATCGAAAGATTCTCCTTTGAAATTGAAATTGGTCCCTGGCACAGCGCACAGAAAGATCTCCATATCCACTCCTCTCAAAGTTCCCAGATATTTGTTTTATCTGACTCATCTACGATGCCAGAGGAAAAGTTTAAACTTCGAAGCTGACATAACCAGACACCAGCAGGCACGGAAAGCATTTTTCTCGTAGGTATATCTCATATGAAGATTTATATCGTAACTTTAGCAGTCAATTTATTTTCTTAAGAATTTTCCTCTACAGAGAAGGCAGGTCCTTTACCTGTTAAGACTCTGCTAACGCTTAATGTCGAGCCATTTCATTTTACATCCTCCTAAATTTAACTCAGATAAAAACGTAGTAAAAGTTGATTGTCTGAAAAACCATGGAGGAGGAAATATAATTAAAGTAACCGACTTCTAAGTAAAATCGCATAACTCAACTTAATTAACTTAAAAAAAATGACACCTAATTGAAACAAGAAGTTTCAGTAATAATAATTTTTTTCATAAGACAGGCCTTGTTAAGTGATAGGTAATAATGATAAATAGTAGAGAATGCGACAAATTGGCGGGCGGGCGTTTAGCGGCATATCACTAAATTCCGCACTTTATTTATGTCATAATTATGGAGCCTTCTCACCCAATTGGGTCACATTCCCGCTATCTTAACACTGGGTCACTTTCTGGCTAACTTCAGTGCAAAAAATTTAAGTACAGAGTTGCACTCCTGGTCCCTCCACCCGACCACGAGAAGCAAGACTACGTGAGTTGGCAGAACGCCAGTTGTTACTAATATCATTTTTGTAATACTGAGTCCACTGCTGTCAAAAATTGTATTAAAATGTTTTAGGAAGTTTTGGAGTGTTCTCAAGATGGTGATAGATGACGGTGGATCTCGAATGAGCAACTACACATTATCCACTTTCAATAACTGCTTTTACAAGAGTATTAACGGGATTTATAATCTTTTAATTTCGGAACTTTCAACAAAGATGTGCTAGACCAGATGTGTATCTAGTAAGCTTTAGATTAAATTCAAATAATTATTATTCAAATTAGTTTTATAAAGTTCTAGTATGCTGACGTTGCAAAGATTAACTAATTCATTCCGCAATTAAAATTATCTTTGCCAAGTAGAAATTGCCTACTCGAGAAAGCGGTCAGTTGAGACTAACTGATTGAGTCCATATGGTCCTCCTCCGGTTAAGACAGCGTTCATCGAGATTTTGTATGACGGAATAACGTGGTCGATCGTATTTTTCAATTTGTATTTGTACGTATATATAATGTACTTGAGGTTACAACTTACGATTACTTAGTAGAATAACGGATTCCTATTTGCTAACATAAAGTGTCTGATACTCAGTTATGCGGAGATCTTGACATACATAGATAATTAGATATACATAGATATTGTAGTCAGTTCCTCATCAATGCCTATTCGAAAAGCCAGAGGAATTCTTCCACCAAGGCCAATAAACGAAGCGCCGTATTGGGATTTTGAACTACGTCGAATGCGAAAAATATCCAGATATTGTTCCCAGCCAGCCCTACTTAGACAAATATTTTTGTTTGTGTAACATATACTACTCGTGTGCGTTGCATGTAAAGATAGTCGAACAGCCGTTAAGGTGCGTCATCGTGGCACATTTACATGGACTGTCTTTTGGAATCTTGTCCCCTAAGTGGATCGATGCGTACGGCGCGCGGCGATCGCCATTCATCATCTAACCGAACCTAACACCCTTTATACACATTAATTTGAAACACTCACCCGCGTTCTGGCAGAATTTTTACATAGAAAGAACCGTGTAGGTAAGTGCCTACTAAAAATTACTGTTGAAAACTATTTGTAGATTTTATTTAAATAAAAGTTCATTTTCTTAGTTTTCCGGTAGTGTACCTAGGTCTTGGTCGTGGCTTTACTTTTTTCCACGTAAGTAACGCGTGAAAATGAGAAAACTTTCCGTATTACTATCAGCATGGTCTTAACGCTCGTAGATATCGAAGGAAGAATCTTACGGTCCAGTAAAGTTTTGTAATATTTTGTATACGAACAAATTGAAGTAAGAACTAAACAAATAAAAAGTTGTCTGAAGTAAACACATGCCAGTGCACAATAGAGAACTAACTACATAGATTAGTTTAGATTTTGAATTTGAAAGTAAGTAGTAGACGTAGCCGTTTATTACGTTTTTGTAAACGAAGGGTCTGATTCACAGCTAATCAACCGAACCCAAACTAAATCGAATCTAGATAATGAAAATTTTTACGCTGATTTTGCAGGTCCTTGACTTTAAATAAGTAGGTACCTAGTCGGGGAAAGCTATTTAAACTCCAATGCACGTTTAAACTGCCAATGAAGAAAACGGATGGCTGTGGTGTCCCGGGATAAAGGTTGTGTTACTACTCACGCTCTACTGTGATCCCTTAACCGAAGCGGTTTGCTGAACGGACAAACGGGGAGTACCATTTAGAAACTTTCGGACCCAATGACTCGAATTGTAAGTAATGGCTAGTAGCCCTTCAAATTACGCTCATCCCGTCAGAAAAAGGGATGCGCTTATATCTGTGTGAGTAGGTACTTGTATACCTACAAAAGTGGTGCAGGTAGGCATCTACAGATAGGGCACCCCAGCAACGAGGGGTTGTGGAATGGAATTCTCTTAAATCCTTTATTGAATTACGAAAAGTCACAGCTCGACGTGAGACGCAAGTCTGGCCAAACTGGATCTGTAGTGAAGTTTGTAATAGCGCGGTGAAGTTTTTTGAGCAGATTTACAAAACGCGAAAATCGATACCAAACAAGTCTCAAAACTAAAACATCCTTGGATGAAATGTAAGTCTGGCAATATACAAAGTGCTTTTTATGGCTTTCCAAATTACTTCTCCCAACAAACGTAGAAATATGAATATAATTCGTTGCGTGACAGACTGGTATCAATAAAGTGGGGTGATACGAGCTGCGTGTAGGCGAATGTACAATCCGACAAACTTTGTCGTATACTTACCTCTGTACTTGTTTCAAATTTAGGAGAGTGGGACGTTCATTGGTATTCATATAGCCGTATCGGCTAGATATGTATGTAATAATTTTAATGAAAGGTGATCTATGCTTTAATTAGAGTAGTGTCATAATTGCTAATAAGTATAATTCTGAAACCTCTTAATTTTAATATCAGTCCTCATGACTCTCCTGTTGTCTTATGTTCTTGATTAATTTTTTTAAACTTTATGTACAGTACATAGACGGAATTAATGCAACAAGGAATTGCCTACCAGTCAACCTTTGGGAATTATGACGTTTGTGTCACTCCACCTCAATAAAGATTTTATTAGGTAAACCAACTCTAGTTCAGAGGTAAATTATCAACCTTTTACAAGGTTATCCCATTGATTCTAGTTGCTACGTTTTCCATAGCTCTAATGAGACACGTAAACACGCCACAGAAACGCCGACGTTAGGCAAATTGGTTTATTTGTCCGTAGGTATCTAAGATTTATCAAAGCTTTGTCGAACGCTTGAAGTGGTGAATGGAATATCAACAAACTATTTCTAATCATGTCTTCTGAATGGTTTTAATTTTTTTTTTTTCATTGTTAATTCTAAATATCAGTTCGTTCGGGTTTTTGTTAAAATAACCTATATATTAAGTAATATAAATTGCAAAAAGACCTCTAAATTCACCATAAACAAAATCTGCTACTACAGAAACAAAAAACCTTCTGACTTCGTGAATTTCAATCTACAAATGTTCCGTAATTATTTATTTATTTATATTTATTTTTATCCTCACATCGGAACGCCTTGCAGCAATTACATCAATGGAGCACAATTAGTCCAAAATCTGCTACTTTCCAACATCGTGTGCGCAGTGGAATGGTAGTCATCAAAGGAGCGGCGCGGCGGAGGGTCACGTCGCTCGCTTACGCAGCATCAGGCCATCGCTCCTCCAGGATTCCACATGCATCAAATCCCATATCGAACACATTTTGAAATGTCAAAGCTCTTTCGATGAGTTTTTATTATGGTAAATCAATTTGTAGGTATTGCAATGCGATGCAATCTTTACGGTAACATCACTATCTATAACTTGATAAACCGCTATCATCAGGACGAACGCGAGTAGCTTGTTGTCATAATCGTTAGGACAATAATTGAAGGTTCTTTACTCAGTGACCCTCATAGTTTATTCGAAACTGCTGGCTCCTTAAATAAATTCAGGTTAAAAAAAAATTCGTCTACTTTGCAGACCAAAAGGTTTTTACTAGGTATAAGAGCTCTGTTTCAGCGTATTTAACCCAGCCAGCTAATTATAATTAACGATAATTATCGCCTGGGTAATCTAGCCAAGGGCGTTACCTATAAATACGAGAACGTTACCAATTCAAACCAAAAGTTAAATAAGTTATGTATTGTTTACCTATCATCACAAATCGAGTTAGGTACATATATAGGAATACATCAAGATTCATTCATGAGAACGATCTTAGATACCGGTAAATATTAAAAAGAATGTGGAACATTGAATATAACCGACGAGCTACCTTCGATTCTACCTTAAGGGCAGTACACATGGCTTATTGTTGTTTATATATATATACCTATGTATATACATTACTATGCTATACTGTATATGTTATATTATATTACCGTCCCGCCCCAGCTTCGCTCGGGTGTTCTTTGGAATTCTCGGCTTTTCTCTACTATAATATCCATGTATACATCTAAACCTTCATGAATCATTCTAAGTATGAATAAAACCTGCATGAAAATCTGTACAGTAGTTTTTGAGTTTTTTTGTGTTCATACAGACAGACGCGGTGAGAGACTATTTTATTTATTTATTAATTTATACAAACACTTAAAATCTGGGGCTGGGGCGTGACGGCCGTTCCTTCGCGCTTACACCGCCTGCTTTGCTAGTATTACTGCTACGCAGAAGGTGGCGACCGCCTGCCATTCCTCCACGCTCCGGGCCATGGCCTGTACCAGGGCCCGGCGCGAGAGGTCGTTGCCGCCGATCGCCCCTACGAGGACACGGTGGTGCCCTGCCCAAGCGGAGCACACCTCTACCGTATGCTCCACCGTGTCCTCCGAGCGGTCCACACAATGGTGACACCCGGGCGTTTTTTCCGCCTGAATCCGATGCAGGAACCTCCCGAACTTGCCATGTCCGGTGAGGACCTGCATCATGCGAAAGGTGAGGACGCCGTGACATCTTTTCAGCCACTCCTCAAAGATGGGACTTACCACCATAATTATGGCGTGCCCAGCACTGAGTTGCGACAGTCGCTGTCGACATTCCTCCATGAGATCCCTCCGGAACTCTGTCCGCCATGCCCGCGACTTGAAATGAGTATATTAGAGGAAGTTCGAAAGTGGTGCCAGTGACTGAAAAGTTGAAAGGGAATTGTTTGTCTTGGTCCTGTGAAGAGGAGGGGTGAAATACATGTTACTGAAAGAGTTATATCCCTCTCCCTCGAGAGGGAAGACAAGGAAAAGATGGATGGATTGTGTAAGGAATGACATGAAAGAAAAGGAAGTTAGTGATAGCATGACGGGTGACAGAACAGAATTGAAGAAAAAATCTTGTTGCGCCGACTCCAAGCAACATGGGACAAGGGCAGGAAGGTGATGATGATATTGTTGTACAAATTATATTTAGATGTGATACGTCGTGTGTGTGTACGTTAACTATAGATATGTTATTTGCTCACATTCTCAACTAACTTTCTTTAAACTTTGTTTGGGGAAGAACCCAAACTCAGAAACCTACGAACTAGTGCTATAATATATGCTAGTTGGCTGCTGCCTAGCCGAATAACTAAACGGCCGTTCAACTAGCGGTCTGATTGACATTCAGTCGATGCGTCTAATAGGTAGGTACAAGATTTAATGAACTGACTGACTAATACTTAGGCCATTCATACAATACGGTGACCAAGTGACGAACAACCTGACTTTTGCCCTAAGACTAGGGTCACTCCAAGAAAGTCAGGTTAGTTTCGAAGGGGTTTCGTTAGCTTGCTTCTTTATATCCTACATGTAAGGTTCCTCTAAACCTAGCAGATAGAAATAGAAGCCTTGTTGGGTTATTTTACTTGGGTCGACCGTCGTCAACACATTACCCGTTGAACGCACATCAAAATTAATTCATTCACTTGCCACAGCCTCTTTTAAATATCTCGGTTAGGTACATAAGCAATAAAACGTTATCGATGCAAGTCATTTGCTTAACTGTTAGATTGAATGATGCCGTTTAGTAAAATGACTAGGCTATTAACGCCATTCAGCGAATTAAGCTATTTGGCTGTGGCATATACCCTTTTACTAGAAATTACTATATGATCGATATTATTTGAGTAAAATTGATATTTTTTCCTTGATACATTTTTTTTTTATTAATGGTAGGCTCGCCTTTGACCACCATCTCACCTGATGCCAAGCGATGATGTGGTCGACGATGGAGCACGCTTGCCTAGAAGTAGCCTATTATTATTAATCTATACTTATAATAAATCTGTAGAAGTGAAAATTCTGTACATTGAAATAATCAAAAAAATAAATGGCAGGGGGTGTTACTAGACCGACACCGAACCCAAAAATGTAATTAAAAAAAATTTTGTCTGTCTGTCTGTTTGTTTTTTTTAATTATTCTTTAATATCCTGGGCACCACACTGGGTACTTTTTATCCCGGAAAAGTATATTACAATTAAAAACAAAATTAATTTTGCGGTTCGATTCCTAGACCCGATTACTATACCAACCGCAAATAATAAATTTGACGTAGGTTAAGTCACCCGCAGTGGAGTTCACTAAGGGGCGCTGCACACGGCTAAGATACTATAATATTTTATCTTATGATACAATATCGCTCGCCATACTATTCAATGGACTATCACACACGACGAAGATAATAAATAATCTGTATATAGGGTAACTGGTAATTAGTGTACGATACTTAAACACGTGATTGTGCTCATGATAACAAACAATTTTTATTATGGGAGCAAAGCCGAAATCGCGAAAAAATATCAGCTGTTCAGTACATTAGGCAAACATAAATGTACTGAACAGCTGATTTTTTTTCGCGATTTCAGGTTTGTTCCCATAGTAAAAGTTGTTGGTTATCATGAGCACAATCACGTGTTTAAGTATCGTACACTAATTACCAGTCACCCTATATATAAAAGGAGAATAGGAACGTGAAATTTTGCATCAGGTTTCCTTTTAAGACGCAGGCGAGCACTATAAAGAGAGGATTTTGCAAAATTCACCCTCTAAGGTGATGAAACGGGAGTCCAAAATTTGTATGGAGAAACCTACTTTGACGCGGGCGAAGCCGCTGGCAGGAGCTAGTATTGAATAAAATTAAAATTATTGAATATCTCGACAGTAAACATTTCATCATTCATAGAGCAGTGGTGGCCGAGTGGTAACGGCGCATTGCTTTGTGTAATTTATTTCATCACCACTGCTCTAAAAACGGTGAAGGAAAACATCGTGAGGAAACCGGCATGTCGTAGAACCAAAAATTCGAAGACATGTGACATCCACCAACCCGCACTGGGCCCGCGTGGTGGATTACGGCCCATTCCCTCTCCTAGAGAGGAGGCCTGAGTCCCAACAGTGGGAACATTATAAGGTCGACTATGCTATGCTAAACATTTCATACTTATTTGGTTACCCTCGATTTATAAGATTAATTTCCTATGGTTAGAGTTTAGAGCTAAGCTATAACTTCAGTTTAGCACAATACAAAAAAGTACCTAAGTCCCTTATGATATCACCATAAATTCTGGTCATGAGCAAGTAGAATTCTGGAGTGCCCATAGTTATAAATTACGCCGTTTTTACCCTAGTCCCTACTACATAATAAATAAACATCCTTGGCAGTAGAGCCCCGTGGATAAACTATAGGGAACCATGTATGTGTCTATTTTTTCGTCCTTTCCTAATTTATTTTGCTGGTGTATACCTACAACATTATTTTTAGTATTTATATGCGAAACCTGAATATAGTTTGTTCAGAATCAGTAACTCTATCGATTCCAATAATTTTACACCATTTTTATTTTTTCCCATTTTTTTTTAAATAAGGTCACAAGTTGGACAACACCGACACTAAGTACAAGACAGGTCATAGCGGGTATTGGGTGCCCGCGCACAGCTGGGTGCGAGAGCGAAACAACCCTTTAGTCGCCCGGATGGCCTGGTGACCATTTATTTGTGCGGACAACCAGGTAACATAACAAGCTCATAACTTTGTGATTTTTCATGATAGTTATGAAATTTGGTACATAGATTCTTGACATAAAAATACTAGACACGTGTTTCGGGTTTCACATATTCTAAAACTAATATTGTATACTCACAGCCTGATTTCAACCACTGCTGCGCATAAGCCCCTCTTTTCTTGTCTTGTGCCCATGTTCTACCCGAACCCGTTCTTGAAAAAAAAGGCAGCAATCGAACATGAACCACGGGATAGTTCGAAAGAGTTACTGCGGCACTGAAACGCAAAGACAATTGAACCACGGGTAGTGTGATAGCGAAACCCGGGGCCCCGGGATGAAGGCAAAGAAGAAACAGGAGTGGGTTTTTAGTCAGTAAAAGTCTGACACTATCTCGCGCTCTGCCCAAGAGCGGGATTTGTCATTAGATAATTTTCCCACATAAAAAAGGGCAATTGAAAGAACACAAGTTTTAGTCAGTAAAAGTCTGACGCTCTATCTCACTCCACCCGGAGCGGGAGAAATTATTTAACGATTTTCCACCTCAAAAAAAAGCAGTGAACATTCACAGGTCAAAGTCATGCGTGGTACATGGGTGATGACGACACAATTTCATTTATCAGACGCTTAAAATGTAATTAGAATACCTACTAAATTGTTACTCCATTGTTGTTCTTTATAGGATACCTACTTCCTTTTGTTGTGAAATAGTACATTTTAATGCAAGTGGGTGAACTTTGTCATCCTAACCGAGGTGAGATTTATTGCGTCAAGACTGCAATAACAAATGCACGTACGTATAAAATGACGTTTTTCTAGCAAAAACTATAAATCGAATTTTGGAGACGAATTGAATAGTGGGGTTTAGCCAAGCATTGTTCCGCACTTGTGCAAATATAAATATAAAAAAGGCTGATATATACACTGCTTTGTGAGTTAAAAGCGTTAACACGAACAAATTATCCAGTAACTGTTGAAAATTAATTTACAGGATTGATGAAAAATATTTAACAAATGCATTTTATTATGATACAACAAAACGATATGCGTTTATGAACCGAGTTTATCTGTGAAAAGAGTTACGGAGCGATTAGGTAACATAGTAACCTAGAGAAGATATGAATGACAATTCACAAAATTGTCTTAGCTTCAGAAAAATATAAGTAGACTCTTTATATTTAGGTACCTACTTAGGCATAGTTAATAACGTACTCTGAACAGCTAGCTATCTACAATTTATATTATATAAAACAAATGTAATAAATCATCCCAATGGAGGATCTTTCTAGTTTTTATAAAGGAGCGCGATTTACATTTAGCATTTTACGAGCTGGGTCGACTTCGCCGGAGCTCTGGTTTATGCCTATCTACTTATCGCTACAATGGTAATATAAAATCTCGTTGCCTGCAATAACACCAAAACTTTATTCATAAATATTCAAAACACTAACATGCTAATTAAACGTGAACGCTACAAAGGTTCCGGATGGACTTAGATTTATAATAACGTGGGGTGACTAACTGTAAGAAAGATATAATGTTTCAACCTACTTTTACGTAAGTACCTAACTACTTAAAATGATCTACAACCACTGAAGAAACACATTCTTTTTTTGCATAATATACTTTTACATTAACAGAAAAGAAATACACAACCGATATTTTCAAAATGTTCTTCACATAATTATAGGTGAAAACTTTTACAAAAACCTTAAAAATTATAAATTAAACTCGTAACTATGTTATTTGTATACTAGTTTAAGTGATCAGAAAGAATAAAGCCACTTACGTGTGTAAGATAAATCCTTTACTGTACACTTTCACGTGAAGGATCAGTCGGAGTCGGAGTCGTTTGGCGAATGATGCAGCCGCGGAATCGCGCAAAGCGGGCGCATGACGTCGCCAATGCGCCCCTACTGAGGGACTGACGGTGACGTCGGCCGGGCCGCCCCACCCGCATACACCACTTCCTAGCCTGCCAAGTGCGACATGGAACTACGAGAATTGTTTCTTTTTTCTTTCAAAATATTTATCAACTTTTGTAGCGCGTAGACAGGCTACGACTAATGCGTTGCTAGTGTTGCTACGGCGCGGCGTAGCATAACGAGAGTTTTCCTGTTTTGCTACGCCGTAGCCTTTCTGAAACTTAACAAATTATTTGTTGTAATTTCAAAACATTATTGTGAGCTATGGTAATTTTTTTGCAAAATCAATTTTGAAAACGAAAAACATTGATAAGGCACCTTCATAATTAGCTATTAGATACTTATTAGGTAAATTTTTTGGAAAATCAGTTTTTCATCAGAAATTATTTCGATGAGAAACGTCAGAAGAAAGTTACAAAATAAGGTTTTTTCAGCAGTATCTAGCAATTTAAATCCTTTTAACGCTGAAAGTCTGAACTCACAAACCGACAGATAAAAGCCACTCAACCGGAAACTCGAATAAGCTCGATGTCGGATTAAAGCCTTCGGAGGGTAATGCGATGATCGCGGCTTTATCTTAGAGATATTTACCGCTTTGGCTTACACAATATTGGCTGTTATAAAGTACGTCTCATCAAACAGATAACTTACAATAAACACCTTCGAGATTCGGAAGACGAAAGAATTCTTACATTTGTATGTTTCTTAGTTAGTCACAAACCTACAATAAAAATGTAATGACTTTAAAAGGAGTTTTTGTTTTATTGGGACAGTATAAGAAATTACAATCGATATAAAGTGATAATCATGATTACAAACATTCTTAATAATTATTTTTCACAGACACAACTTTGGTCTAAACTCCATGTTCAATTCAATTCTTAAATTCTAGGTAATGTTTTTCTGATTATTTCGTGATTATCTAACTAAGGGCGGAATTCACCAATAAAACTAAACGCGTTTTAACGTTTGGCTCGCATAATCGCGTTTAGCCACTGTCACTAGTGTCACTTGTCTATATTTTTCTTTTGTTATATTTTTACAAGTGACACTAGGGACAGCGGCTAAACGCGATTATGCGAGCCAAACGTTAAAACACGATTAGTTTTATTGGTGAATTCCGCCCTTAGAGTAGGAACTTATATTTAGGTATTGTTCTTGTAAAAACAAACATAAGCTTAAAAATGAAAATAAAACTCTATATTATTATATATAGTCTGCATTCAAGTAAAAAGTCAATCGCAAATAAAATCGTATGGAAGTCGTCAGATTAACATTATGAAAGGGCTGGCCACCCCATATTATGATGTGGCCAGCGGGCCAGTTACATGTCATTAAATACGACCATTTCATGAAATGTTTGAACACATCATGAAATGTTAATTTCATGAAATGGTTGAACACATCATGAAATGTTAATTTCATGAAATGGTTGAACACATCATGAAATGTTAATTTCATGAAATGGTTGAACACATCATGAAATGTTAATTTCATGAAATGGTTAAACACATCATGAAATGTTCATTTCATGAAATGGTTACACACATCATGAAATGTTCATTTCATGAATTGGTTGAACACATCATGAAATGTTCATTTCTAAGATCAGTGGCCTTACCATGACATGTTAAAAAGTCAAGCGTGCGAGCGAGAAACAGGGATGGAGCTGTACAGTGTACACCCTATATAGCTCCATCCCTTTAAAAGTCCAGTTTAGGTGGTCAAATTGATCGCATTAAGAGCTCGCGTTCTGACCACGACATAGGCACGAATATAACGACGTTTTAATAATTAAATAGATACTTAAAGCATTTTTAATTGAAATACACACTAAGCGTCCACTTATGTATGTATACCTAAGTAGGTTCAAATTCGGGCAAGTACAAAAGTTGGACAACATTAATATCGGTAAAGGAATATATCATAAGGAAATCTGTCCGCAGATATACCTACCTACCCTACCTACCAGTGGTATTATAAATGTGATAAATAATCTGCTGTCTGAACTTACCAGTACTTTCTGATGATCGGAACTTTGTTATTGAAACGGATTTGGATGCATACAACTCAAAGAACATTGGATTCCTACCTACATTTTATTTCCCTATTAAGTGTCCATGATAATATAATTTTTACCTTAACAAAAGCTAGTACCACTAATGGTGGCCACGCACCATCATGCCGCGTGACCCAGTGGCTTGAAAAATAAGCTTGATCATGCCAAACTTACCATTAGTGGAGAGAAATTTTGGAAGGACATGCCACTTGATTGACGGATTTCTCATCTGCGTGAACGTGAACATCTAATTTTTTTTACATGTACTTACCGCACGCCGCTTCATACGTGTGCGTACGCGCAGCGGAATGTTGTTGAATTTAAAGATTTTAATTATGCAGATATTTAGTGTATGACGTCGTATAATTGTGTATGGTAAAAAAAAATTTGTGCACGCAACCATTGTGGAGAAATTCACCAAAAACTGATTCCGCTGGGCGAACGTTGTCCTGGCGGAACTTTTTTTAATCCATAGACTTTAGAAGAAAAGAGATGTGTCCAAAAATTAGTGTGTATTTGTGTGTAATTGTGTATGTATGAATAAAACTAGTGCATGCATAAACTTCGGAGAAATTCAAGTTTCCGCTACGCGAACGTTTGGCCATTAGCTAGTTTTCATATAAAGCGCTTACATAGAGAGCTGTAGATTTTTACATACGTTGTTTTGAATTTGTTTATATTTGTTTAAAAAACAGATTTAGAAAAAATCGTAGGGATTAAAAGATAAAAATATAAACGTAAAATACGCTTATTAGGTCTTAGTTCTTAAAGTATGCACTTTGGGGTCTAGATTTTCACGTTTATACAAACCTTGTAAGTGTCTGCAACATGTTGCCAAGTATCAATGATGTTCCGTTAGTAACTAAAGAGTTATAGGACAAATTTACCATGAACAGATCACTGTTTACAAAGCAGTCAAATATCACGACGTTCTGAAGGAATTGCATGGTAATATGTATGTCAATAATTAGTGTATTCATTCAACTATTCTTATGCAAAATTTCATGTCATTAAATTCAGTAATTAAAGAAAAACAATTATAATACTGACGAAGCATCGAAAACCTACATAACCCGACCAAGTTCGGATGGCTACCAAAAAGCGGCCGTGCCATATATCTAAGAAACGTTCATAACCTTCCAATATAGTATTTATTAATATGGTACAGTTGCGTACACAAGCGTTAGGAAAAAATAAAACAATTGTATTTCTTGAATGAAAAATATTTTTTTAATAATAACGCCACTATCTACGATAAAAACAAATCTTCAATTAACAAGTACTTCTCTATTTAAATATCCAAAGGGGAACGCTCGTGCATGCCTAGTCTATTGGTTAAATAGTGTAATAAGCTACAATATGATAAATATTTACCTAAACAGTAGTACATACTTACATGTGGTAAATATTTAATTTCCCTAAGGGGTCTATAGTTAGAATCCTGATCCGTGAAATCTTCAATAGAAATTAGCTGTATGAATTTTATTTGTCTTAAATAATATATTTAGATTATATCTCAAGTCTCAAGCGCATACTTAAATAAAGTACCTACGTAAATAGTACCTACTTTCTGTCATAGTCAAATACATTTAAAAAAGTAGGTGTACAAAAATAAATGACCTATAAATTATATCGAAACAACAATTGTGTTATCACCTATACCAATTCAATACCGGTATTATACTGTAAATTTTGGGATGTTACCTAAATATATTGCACGGCCGCTTTTTTGTAGCCATCCGAACTTGGTCGGGTTATGTAGGTTTTCGATGCTTCGTCAGTATTATAATTGTTTTTCTTTAATTACTGAATTTAATGACATGAAATTTTGCATAAGAATAGTTGAATGAATACAATAATTATTGACATACATATTACCATGCAATTCCTTCAGAACGTCGTGATATTTGACTGCTTTGTAAACAGTGATCTGTTCATGGTAAATTTGTCCTATAACTCTTTAGTTACTAACGGAACATCATTGATACTTGGCAACATGTTGCAGACACTTACAAGGTTTGTATAAACGTGAAAATCTAGACCCCAAAATGCATACTTTAAGAACTAAGACCTAATAAGCGTATTTTACGTTTATATTTTTATCTTTTAATCCCTACGATTTTTTCTAAATCTGTTTTTTAAACAAATATAAACAAATTCAAAACAACGTATGTAAAAATCTACAGCTCTCTATGTAAGCGCTTTATATGAAAACTAGCTAATGGCCAAACGTTCGCGTAGCGGAAACTTGAATTTCTCCGAAGTTTATGCATGCACTAGTTTTATTCATACATACACAATTACACACAAATACACACTAATTTTTGGACACATCTCTTTTCTTCTAAAGTCTATGGATTAAAAAAAGTTCCGCCAGGACAACGTTCGCCCAGCGGAATCAGTTTTTGGTGAATTTCTCCACAATGGTTGCGTGCACAAATTTTTTTTTACCATACACAATTATACGACGTCATACACTAAATATCTGCATAATTAAAATCTTTAAATTCAACAACATTCCGCTGCGCGTACGCACACGCTTCATACCGCTTGTCTTTGTCATTCCACTGGAGTAGCAGATACTCTGTGCACTGGATCAAGCGACATGATGGTGAGTGGCCACCATAAGTGATGAACTCTGGCCTGTTGGTGTAGTGATTATAATAGAATAGAATTTATTCGACGCAGGCAATATGCAGATTAGCCTTTTCCCCGCCAGCGTACACAGAACGCGATGCCTCGCCTAGCGCCAAGCTATAAATGTATAACGAAATATATAGTAAACAGTAGTGATGAGGGTAGCGTCATATCGATGAATGCGAATTATATACGTTATGTTTTATTTATAATTTTATGGATATAAATAAAAACTGATTAAATATTTCCATATTTGTTTTATTTCATAGTATCCGTATTAAGAAAAAACAATATAAATTATAAGTATCAAAGAAACAAATACATAACTCAATTAGAGCCATAAGAAATGAGCTACATCTCTAATTGTTTCATGACGTCATTCTTTGACTTCATTTCAAGTCCTTGGCGCTCAGAGCACGTTAAATTCAATTCTGATTAGGGATGTCGTCTATGGTCTTTCTTCTGTTTGTATACTCCCGTGTTTTATTAAACCGTTAGGTATCTAAGCGGCAGAACTTTTCATTGTACCTATTTATTGTGTATTTCGCCGTGTTTTTCGAAATGGAAATATAATTATCGATAAGGATTGCTAACAACTATTTAATTCCGGTTCGGCACTCATCCGACGGTCGAAATTCGTTTATTTTCCCTTTGTTATAAAGTAGTTATCTAAGTTCATATTTTACTGACCTCAAATTGTTTTCGATAATAATATTTCTAAATATTTCAATGGGTGAAATCAAACAGTGATAACTTTCGCGTCATTTCACTGGCCGGCTATATATAAAGCCCTTGGCATTCTGGGGAGAATAAAAATGTTCGGAGTTTTTGTTTTTGCCAATTTTAAGACAAATAAGGGCTTCTTTAGTGTGGGTATTAGACAGTCCTTGAAATAATAAAATTTAAAAAAAAAACCTGTTAAATACAATAAATTTATTTTTATAACATAGTTAAAATGAAGAGCTTCTAATGAAGTCGTGGCGCTGGTGGCACGAAAATCTGGAACTTCTATTGATATCCGTGGCGGTGAAAAGGTTAGTGGCCCTGGCTACTATATATAGTCTTGGATGGGAATCGAACCTATGACGGCGACGGTTTGATTCCCACCCACCCAAGGACCAATTATGTTTGTGTGATGAGGACGATCATTGGTTCTGTCTGGGTGTAATTTATCTTTAGTGTGTATGTATTTAGAAATATATAAGTATGATTAATTATCAGTTGTTTTGACACAAGCTCTGCTTTGTTTGGGATTAGATGGCGTTGTGTGAAAATTGTGGAATAAAGTGATATATTTTCGTACCTTCCTTGTTCCTTTATTAAAATAAGATGTGGTCCCCTGCAGTGGGCACTTACATACTAGTATTATAGGGTTGTTAACTAGTTTTTACCTAAATCAGACTCGTTTGAGTATTTTTCCTTGCATACAATCATACCATAAATTGAAGGATAAAAAATAAAAACGGTATAAATTGCAAAATATTTAATAAGTAAAAAAAAAATAACAATAAAAACTCTATTTACACGGGATCACGCAAGTTGCCTGATAAAAGCCATCAGGGCCAACTGAGTGTCGCTGTGATAAGTGAATTACTGTTAACTCTGCCACACCAAAATCGTAGTCAGCAAATTTCTTAAGCACCTCAGTGCCGTCGAAAGTTTCCCTTGGCCGTCTTGTGTTTCTTGCTGACGACGCAGAATTGTCAGCGTTCGCGCTTTCTGAACGACTCCTGTACTTAGAATTGATTAAAGTAACATGCAGTTTCACACTGTCTCTACCGTGATCTTTGTCCATAAATCCTGTAAAAAGATAAATATAAGTTTAAGAAACTTAAATCTATATTAGGTAGGTATGTCTAAGCAATTATGTATTCTCACTCAAAATAAAACAGTCTATGAATTTTATCATCACCTGCTTTGTAAAAATGCTCTACTAATGCATCAGCTAGCTCTTGAATCAACCCCTTTGAGTTGCCCTCTTCTTGAACAAGTCCATACAGAACGTCGATTTGTGATGGATCGTCATTCATGTATGACAGTCCTTTTAGTCTGATCTTCAATGGTATATGCCCTTTAAGAATAGGCCTGAAAATAAAAAAAAATTAACATGGCTTCAAGAACTGAGAAAAACACGAAATATAAATAAAAATACTCACATGACAACTTTTTCTTTAGCTTCAGTAAGTAACTTGGATGCACACAATCTTTCCTCATTGTCCATCAAGCACATTACGCCAAGTGTTAGGTGCAACTTATTTGGTTTGATAAATAGAGACTGGTCGAGGTTTCTGCTTGGGCAGTCGCGTAAAACACTAGCCTAAAAAATAAAATAGATGAGTATTTTTTTAATAAACAAAAGAAGAAAGAAGCCTGTAACAACATCGGAGTAAGGGATGAAGAAAGGAGCAGGTCCGCATGTGAGCGTGAGGGTTTCTGTACTGTAGTTAAACTTACGCGATGCTTCAGAATGCCGATGTGACTAAGCGTAATACGACACATGGAAGAATTCAAAGCGTGTACGTAGTGCGCTACAAACACGCTTTGAATTCTCCGCTTTACAAAACGCCACGTGCATAAATTTGACAGCAGATACTCTCTACTGGAACTTGTATCAGGGTGATTTTAAGAATCTTGAAACAATAGAAAACATAAGTTCTTGCTTAAGGAATAATTTGAACCATTCCTTTGTGCAACCGGCACCCCAATTGCGTAACTCCGCTGCCGCGACAAGTCGCGGCATGGCGGTCAGAGTTCCGACGGGTTGTCATTTCTTTATGGAGCAAATATACGGTGCCGGATACGGTGCCGTAGTATCACGACAACGTGTAATTAAGGCGCTGAATCTTTAAAAATGTCGCTATTAGCCTACAACCAAAGGGATTTGCGACGTTGCCTCATCGTGTGTTTACACGACGCAAAAACGAACTTATGTGCTACAGCACCGCTGACGGCACGGCATGGCACGGTGGACCGTGGTAATTATAACCAGGGTCTAACATATATTCTTGCACAATCGGAAGGAATTCTAATTCTATTGCTACATTTATGTTTAAAAAATTCGTCTGTTCGACGAAGTGAAACGCACACAGAACACTATCGAAATAACAAAATTAAAGAAGATCGTTCGTATTCATTTGTGTGTTACGCAATTTGGCTGATGAGCAGCCTAATGAAGCAAATATGATAAAAAGTAGTCAGTTCTCAGAATATTATTTTAAAATTACCTGAAATTCTTCAAATCTTTTCTGTATGTTTAGCTGGTTCATAGGTATTGATATGAAATGTGTTGACTTCTGTTTCATCCTAGATGACATCACTATTATATTTATTCTTCTTCTTGCTGCCTTTACATTCTAAAATAAAAAAAAATATGAAAAACTATGTTTTTGATCATTTAGAATTTGAATGAATCATATGTCTTATAGCTATCACTTGTGGTAGGGGTCACCAGTTTAGTTCGAAGCATGTAGTGAGTGCGGGTGGACGGTAATTCATTTACATTTATTATAAACTATCATATCCGGGTCACCACCTTTGTAAAAGTAACAGTACTAGTGACTTTTATTACTGTCCACCTGCACTCACTACTTATTTTTATTTTTTATTTACAATACATTTAACATTCAAAAACAAAAAAGAATCGATTTCATCAATGTGGTCTGATTTACGTAACAATAACGGCGCATAATTATAACATTTGCAATTAAAATACTTAATTCAAAGTAAAAACTAAACTTCGTATACTTTAATTATTTTTGTAAATAATTCTTTCAACAATACTCCCTGATTTTATGTGGAAATTTGTAAATGGCACGTCTTGATCTATCCTATTGCTATTTTTACATTGTTAGCTAAAAGCCACACAAATAAAATAAAATTAATAATTAAACATTATTTACTGATGCTGTGGGTCCAAATATAACAATGTCACCCTCTTGGCCTTGCTTTGGTATCTTTATGTCTGTCTTGGTATCTCTCTCTATTCTTATTTTGATTGCACCCTTTTTTCCTATTATAGATCCAAGGTAATGCCTGCAAATTAATAATAAAAAATAAATTAATAGGTATCCATGATAAAAACTTGTTACAACATTTCTTTTGAACTAGGAAGTGGTAGTGGGAAGACTTATTGGGAGAAAACCTATACTCCATTCACGATAGCATTAGACAAAAGAGGTTTATAAAAGCAGGTGTGCACAACATTTATTTTTCGAGATAAATTCAAACAGTTTTAATAAATAATGGTTTCAATACAAAATTTTAACATTACCTACTTAGATAAATTCGATTATTGTAAAGAAGATCTAAACACTTAGATAGCTTCTTTTAGGTTTTTAATTTTAACATTGACACTAGTAGTATAAGTAAGAACTAAATAATTTATTTAATTAAAAGCCTCATAAATTCAGAAGATAGATAGTTCAAATAAATTCATTTAAGTATAACAATTGGTATTTAAGTTGATTATAATAAATTCAGTGTCAATCTTAACTGTAATAAAGCAGAATATAAATCGACACCCACAACAAAGAAGGTTATAACATTAATTCAGTATTTTTTTTAAATGGACCAAAAAGTGATAGTGCTATGTTTGAAATTTGTTTGGACTGTAATCCGAGATACTGTCTTGTTTGATGCGGGTGTCGACATATATTGTACTTTTATTACGAATTGTACACTAAAACAACCTTTTTTAACTTCTGTCTAATGCTGTCGCGAATAGAGTATAGTATTCAAAAAGAAACGGCCCTCAGCCTAATTATTGCAAATGACATTTGATTTGATTCAGAAAAGTTACTAATAATTACTACTCTTAATATTTACTGTAAATCTGTGTTTTTAATCGGTAAAACTGTACTATACTGGACAACGAAATAATGGGTTTTTTGGGGTGGGGGGAGGAGGGGGGGTGTCCCCTCCCCCCCGAACCCCCTCCCGAATCTAGGAAACACATACTTTTGGAGATATTCAAGATTCAAATTTTGAGGTTAGGAATCACAAAATCGTACATTTTATGCATTTTTGGGGCAGCTTTAGGAGTTTTAGGGAGGAGAATCACCCTAAACCCCTTGGACTATACCCCCACAGTAGCAATTGTATACTTTCATGTATTTAAAAATAAAAAAAATAAATTTTGTTGTCGGGGAGCGCTCTACCATTGTCTACAAATATTTGTGCACTGAAATATAGTTTTCTGGGAGGTTTAAAAAAAAATAACCCTAACCTAACCTCCCACTGTAACAATTGTATACTTTCATGTATTGTATATTTTGGGGGCTGAGTCACCCGCGTCCGTAGGAGAATACCCATAGATAGGCCCTACACGTGGTCCCCGGGTGGTGCTAATCAGGTGACATTAACTGGTGGTAGGTTTCGACCGATGTCTTGTGACCACCCACTGGGCAAAGACGTACCGCCAAGCGGCCTAGCCGTGTTCCGGTACGATGCCCAGTGTAGCCAATTTAGAGGAGTTGGGTCGAAGTGGCGGTTTTAATGTATGCAGACCAGCCGGACCCGCGCTGGTATTGACGTATCGGGAGACTAGTCGCGGAGGGTAGCGGGATCCGAGGCACGGTGCACCGCTGGCCGACCGCAGTTAGTTGGGGGCCCAAGTAATGTGCTAGCCACACATGAAAGGCTGCCCCGCCAACTGACGAAAAATCCCGGAATGCACCATCGTGCTGGTTGGCGACCAGATGAGAGGGCCCGATGGTCATTTCCGGGGGGGCTCGGGCGTCCCCGCAGTCTCCAGACTAGTGCCCCAATGATGCTGTCCTGCCAGTGCGTGACGAAGGTTAGCAGCATGGGACTCCATTTCACTTCCTTCTCCTCTCCTACCTCACTCTCAATATGCCAAGGTTGAAAAAGAGAAAAGTTAAACAGCGGCTGCACTCCCTCTCACTTAAAGTGCACCTCAGCAATATTAGAGGTCTGCACTCAAATCTCGCAGCAGTCCATCATCACCTGGAGACTGAAAAACCTTCCCTCTTTTTCCTTTCGGAGACGCAGATAAGAAGTCCGTCAGACGCACAATGAAGACAAACCCTGGAGCACAATTTTAAACCACACGCTGGTGTGTGTTTGTACGTCAGGGACGACATCTGCTATCGGCGTCTCCGTAACCTTGAAGATACCAGGTTCTCAACGCTTTGGGCTCTGGTGGACACAGGCATGGATAAAATTATCTATGCTTGTGTCTACCGTTCGCACAGTGGTGATCAGGAGACGACCAGGCTCACACAGTACCTTAGTGAGGCAGCGGATGCGGCTCAGCAGAGGTACCCTTCCGCACAACTGGTGTTACTGGGGGATTTTAATGCCCACCATCAGGAGTGGCTTTTCCCATACCGGTGCACAGACCATGCTGGTCGAGAGACGCGAAAGCTTGCGCTTGCGCTTGCGCGCCGGATGTTGATTCGCACACGGCCAACTGCTTGGACCTTCTGCTGACAACAGATCCAGACCGCTATTCAGTGTCGATATCATCACCGTTAGGTAGTTCCGACCACTGTCTGGTGAAATCTGTATCAGTCTACTCTCCGCCCGATCCCTGCCCTAGAGACACCAGGCGGGTTTGGCGATATAGGTCAGCAGATTGGGATGGCATGCGATCTTTCTTCGCATGTTATCCTTGGCAGCCTACTTGCTTTTCTTCGGATGATCCATCGTCATGCGCAGATGCTGTGACAGATGTGTTGCGGCGGGGGATGGAGTATTACATTCCATTCTCTGACGTAACAATGTCTGGCTATGCTCGCCCTTGGTTTGGTGCGGAGTGTGATCGCGCTAACGCGCTTAAACACACGGCATACCAGGCATGGGCCGATGCTCGTATGCATAAGGCGAGTGACGTGAGTCAGAAGAAGAGAGCCTTCAACAGAGCTGCCAAGTCTTGCAAGAAGGTGATGCGGAGGTCTCGGTTCGACCACATTAGCCGCATCGGGAACAAACTCGCATCATACCCTGCTGGTAGTAAGGCGTTTTGGTCCCTGGCTAAGTCGGTTGAATCGAACTTCTGCCGTCCCTCACTACCGCCACTGCTGAAACCCGACGGGTCGCTGGCCCATACCGCTGAGGAGAAAGCAAATTTGTTTGCCTCTCTCTTCGCGGAATCTTCGCGTCTAGATTCTGGTGACGCGCGGCCCCCTGTTAATCCTGATGGTTGCGAGACGAGTATGTCGGATATTCGCATCCATCAGAAGGACGTCCGTAGGGTGCTGCGTAACCTTGACGTGAACAAGGCTAGCGGTCCAGACGGGATACCGGCAATTGTTCTAAGAACGTGTACGCCTGAACTGTCTCCGATCCTGACACGCCTATTTAGGCTTTCATTTGAGGCTGGAAAAGTGCCGATTGCATGGAAGCAAGCTAACGTACAGCGCGTGCCCAAAAAGGGTAGTCGGGCTGACCCAGCTAACTACAGGCCAATCTCAGTAACGTCCATTCTCTGTAAGACTATGGAACGTGTACTCAACACTAAGCTCCTGGCATACCTAGAAGCTAATGACATCCTAAGTGACCGACAATACGGCTTTCGCCGAAATCGGTCAACTGGTGATCTTCTAGCGTATGCCATCCACATCTGGAGTGAGGCCATCGAGAAACACGGGGAAGCGCTTGCCGTCTCCCTCGATATCTCGAAGGCTTTCGATAGGGTCTGGCAAGAAAGCCTTATTAGTAAGCTTCCTTCTTTCGGATTACCTGCTGGTTTGTGTGCTTGGATTGCAGACTTCCTGAGCGACCGGTCCATCCGAGTGGTCATCGATGGTTGCTCGTCCGGTCAAATGGCCATTAATGCCGGGGTCCCTATAAATGATCTGCTTAAGCCCGGTACCTTTGGGTATGCAGACGACAGCACTGTTGCTGAGAGTTACATATCCAGCGCGCAGGCTAGTGGGTCACAGATCCAGTCTCTCCGAGAGGCTATGGTCGAGCGCTTGAACTTGTCCTTGGAGGCAGTCTCTGAATGGGGCGATGCCAATTTGGTCAAGTTCAATGCTGCTAAAACCCAGGCGTGTCTATTTTCCGCTAAAAGGAGCCAATTCAGCCCTGCTCCAACTTTCCGGGGCGTAACCGTGCCAATAACCGACCATCTTGATCTTCTTGGTGTTACGCTGACGTCAACACTCAACTTTGGGCCATACATCGAAGCAAAGGCTCAACTGGCAGCAAAAAAGCTGGGAATCCTCGCGAAGGTCAGACAGTACTTCACGCCGGAACAGCTGCTCAAACTTTATCAAGCGCAAATTCGATCGTGTATGGAGTACTGCTCTCATCTTTGGGACGGATCTGCTCGATACCAGCTTGATGCACTTGAGGCAATTGAGAGGCGAGCCAGGAGGATCATTGGCAATGATGCACTCGTTGAGTCGAGGTTTCAAAGTCTTGAGCATCGACGCCGAGTTGCTAGCCTGTCGGTTTTCTACCGGTTGCATTTCGGGGAGTGTGCGTCGGAATTGCATAATCTAATTCCGCCTAGCCCGTTCCATCATCGGATCACCAGGCGTACGGCAATGCGCCACCGGGTACATGGTGGACATCCCACCTATACGCACAAAACGTTTTGGGAACACATTCATAGTGCGTACAGCTAAGGAGTGGAATTCCTTGCCGGAATCTGTTTTTCCTGATGGCTACAACCCGGGAATCTTTAAGTCAAGAGTGAATAGGTTACTTCTAGGTAAGCGCGCTCCATCGTCGACCGCATCGTCGCTTTCCATCAGGTGAGTTAGCGGTCAAGCGCGAACCTATCAAGAATTAAAAAAAAAAAAAAATTATTTAGATGACAAAAAAAAAATTTTGTTGTGTCGGGGAGCGCTCTACCATTGTATATAAATATTTGTGCACTGAAAATTAGTTTTCTAGGTGGTTTAAAAAAAAATAACCCTAACCTAACCTCCCACTGTAGCAATTGTATACTTTGATGTATTTAGATGACAAAAAAAAAAATTTTTGTTGTGTCGGGGAGCGCTCTACCATTGTATAAAAATATTTGTGCACTGAAAATTAGTTTTCTGGGTAGTTTAAAAAAAAATAACCCTAACCTAACCTCCCACTGTAGCAATTGTATACTTTCATGTATTTAGATGAAAAAAAAAAGATTTTTGTTGTGTCGGGGAGCGCTCTACCATTGTATAAAAATATTTGTGCACTGAAAATTAGTTTTCTGGGTGGTTTAAAAAAAAATAACCCTAACCTAACCTCCCACTGTAGCAATTGTATACTTTCATGTATTTAGATGAAAAAAAAAAGATTTCTGGGTGGTTTAAAAAAAAAATAACCCTAAGCTAATCTATCCGAGTCAGAGTGCCCTATATTTAGTATGCAAAAAATTATCTCATCTCACTTTTATTATTTCTTACTAAAAACTAAATAATAAGAGGTTAATAAGTTAAACACCAAAATTTGTGACTGTATGAACTAATACCTTTGTCATAATATTACAAACAAAGTAAAAAGTGAACGAAATCTGTCAAAATGGCGTCAAATATTACGAAAAATTCTCGATTTTCATTTTTTTTTTTCTCAAAAACTATATGTTTCTTAACATTGAGACTTTGCATAATTACTTTTTAGACATAAACCTTTCCAATAAAAAAATATGAGCGTAAAACTCGTTGTCCGGTATAGTACAGGTTAGCCGCAAAGGCCTTCTCCTGTTTCCATTGCTATCTGACTTTTGCAACTGTTCTCCACTTTAATATTTTTTTTTTTTTTAATATTGATCATTTAAATTCATCAAACATGCATCCAAAATATGTAATACATGTAACTTGCACTTACTTAGAAACATGTACACTGGTAGTGTACCTTGAATTATCCATCATCACTACTTCAAAGTCGTCATCATCTCCTTCATCAAGCACGTCATTATGAGCCACCTCTGTGAAGAAATGACAAAAACCATTTAGTTCCAATGGAAGATTCATTTAACTCTAATTACCATTACTTTGCGTTAACTAAGTTAGTTAGACAAAATCGTATAGTCTTCTTGTTTTAGTACTGACAATAGTCATGTTAATGTCAAGACAGACTGGGTCCTGTGACAAAGGGTATCCTAGTGTGGGATCCCAGCGTGCCACACCGAACTCTTAAATTATACTTTGTATTAGAATGTTAACGAGAATATTTATTTATGATTAATTAATTTTAAAGTTAACTAATCAGTAGATTTAGGTAGGTAAGAATACAAGCCTCTTTCATTTCAAGAAGCCATCCTCTTCTTTCCTACACACCAGAAACAACACACACATACAATCGATGCACATGATTTTTTAGTCACTACTAACTACGTACGTACTATTCCCTACCTGTTAAACAAACTCACCATTTTCGTATAAATCGTGTTCTTGGAAAGTGGTTGTTTCTACAGCTGGATCATTCACCCTATAACATCTGCCTTCTATCCACATTACGTGTGGTCTAAGAATATCAGTCATTTTAGTTAGTTAATCAAAATTGTACGGTTAAACGATAAGGTAATGTTAAGATCTTTAGAGCTAACTACAAGCCAGCAACAAACCGCAAATCAAAAAATAATTTTCGAAGATTTGTTTATAATACTGCACAGCTGACTCACTGACACTGACGTATTTGACATTGACAATAGCGGTGGGCGTTTCAACAACGAACAGTTTTCAAAGACCGTTTTTTGTTCTGCAACGGAACAACCGTTTTCCATTCTGCGACCAAACGGACCAAACAGTCTTCGTTGCACAAACCAGTCTTCGAATTACTGTATGCGAATTGTTATCTTACTAATAAGAAAATAAGGTCTAGAATCTATGTAATCGTACGCCTCGCAACGTCGTTCTAGTACAAATCAGGCGTGTTACACGTGTGCTTCGGACTAATGTAGTTCTAGCTTTACATTATACTACTCTGTCAAGAAAGTATCAAGTAAGTAATACACAAAATCTTAGATAATCTTCCAAATTTATTTTATCACCTTCAAAGTATGTTGTTTCAGAAATGATACACATAGACCAATGAATAATCCCAATCATTGAAACATTATTTAATGAATGTTGGACCGGACTCAACTCGTCCTCAGCGCCTCTTAGGCGTCCACTACCTACACGGTCATGCAAGCTTCAGTCAATTCCATCAATCATAAATGATGTTTGAATGACGGAATTTTATCGCCAATAAGTTTTCGTCATGCAAACGTCAATCATCGCATTAGACGGTAGGTTTTCCGTCAGTCAAAATTTTTGACTGTGGCAAAACTGACAGAAAAACTTATCGTGTAATGGACGCCATAAGCGATTGAATTTTTAGAGAAAATTCAGGTCTTATGGGCATGGGGCGGCGACATGTTTCATACACAAGCGATTGTTTCAAATCAAATGGTACGGATCGACTAGCGAGATAGAGAAAGTTCTACAGCTATCTCTCTTCAAACTTGAAAGAAAATTTGCAGTCACTGTTTCCTTTACTTTTACGATGTTAACTGCAATTGAAGACGTTGATGGCCTACCAGACCAAGGCAAATCTTTCATCACATCAGCTCCACAGAGTACATTGAATATACCTACTGAATCAGCTCTACCGCTTTTGAACGTATTGTACTACTTTTAAGCATGATAATGGAGATATTTCTTCTCAGAACTTAGTTTTTCTAAGCCTACATTGGAACAGATGGATAGAAGAAAGGAGCGTGGAACTTAACCTTTTGAGTGCGTAATTAGAGACACAATAGTAAGACAATGGCGCGTGAACGCCGGTGTTAATGCGGGGATCAACAGCTTAATAATAGAAACACGCTTGTACGATACGACTACCTACAGAAAGCAACGCTCATAGAAATCTCTATTCCTAGACAGCACCTTTCGCCGAAAACTTTGTTGATAGAAAACATTGTATGTAGATTGTATTGATTGTATGTTGTTGCGCATAGGAAGCACTGTTGACAGAGATCACTACTCATAGATAGCACTTCTGGTCGTAAACTTTGTTTATATAAACCACTGTTTCCAGATACCTTGGTTCACAGAAAGCGAAGAATAAACTATTATTGGAAAAATCTCACTATTCTGTTTCTGGCAAATGTCCATAACAAAAACATTTTTGTTTCATACAAAATTGCAATTTTAATATAAAAAAAAACCGGGTAAGTGCGAGTCGGACTAGCGTTCCGCGAAAACAGTAGAATTCCTGAATTGAGTTACGAAGATTTTACCGAATCGCATTTTTTTTTTTATTGTGACGTAACTAGAAATTTACAGTTTTCAGAATTTTTCCTATACTTGTGCTATGATACCTTACTTCATGCCAAATTTCAGGATTCTAGGTCAACGGGAAGTACCCTATGAATTTTGATTCCCTTGAAAGTGTCGAAATACACGTTTTTTGCGACATAAACGGCCGTACCTTTTTTTTTTCGTTGACTTTGAGGTTTGTATTTTTTACAGCTTCAAGGGACCACAGACCTGAGTATAGTATATGGTTTTAATTTTAACCGTTTTTTCCTTTTGAGGTACGGAATCCTAAAAAAAAAGTAAATTGATAATAATTCATTGACGGTTATAATTATATGAAATAATGGTATGAATACTATGTAACGTATCGGCTAAATAAACACGTGACTGAATCTGAGCAATGAAAATATTCAAAGGAAAATATGTATCGCAAAATATAATATTAACAGTTTATTCTACAAAGGCGCTTTCTGTGATACACAGTATCTGGAAACCTCGGCAGTGGCACGCCATAAACATTAAGGTAAGTCCCCTCTTTGAGGAGTGATTTCTTTAAACCAAAGTTTACGGCAAGAAGTGCTATCTATGAGCAGAGATCTCTGTCAACAGTGCTTCCTATGGACCGAGATATCTACTTAAAGTGTTTTCTATCAACAAAGTTTTCGGCGAAACGTGCTGTCTAGAAATAGAGATTTCTATGAGCGTTGCTTTCTGTAAAGTTCGTTTTTTAATCCCAGATAATGATTTGACAAGTGCAAATGTCAAACTCCAGAAATATGTTGCCTGCTTTTTGATAAAAGAGATGTCTCCAAATTCGATTTTTTATACCGATTCTTTTAATAATACAACCTTTAAGGAAAGAAGGACCAAGATAAAAATATTGTTTGCTTATAATAAAGTCTAATATTAATTGAAGATTAAAATATTCAAAAATATTAACATATTTTTTTACACTCGGACTTTTACTTACAATAAGAACTCACAAAACCGTTTTTACCGGCGGGCAACTAGTAGAATCGGCTACGGTCACCCGCAGCCTCGGCGGGTTGCGCCCGCACTCTCTGCGGTCGGTCAACACCCGCAGTGGCCTTCAGGGGATAGAGAAATTCGATGCGAAATCCGAAAATCGAATGATGCACCCAGAACTTTATAGGCCTTCTTTTTTTAATTCTTCTGTGAAGTAAGTATAACTCAACAGCTCGTTTCTGGTTTATGTCTACGGCGGTCTGGAGCTCAACTGGTAATTAACCGCGCGTCTTGCGATTATCATCTGCCAAGTTTGCGAGCGATAACCGCAACCACGACGGCTGTGTAACCACACAAAACTCCGGTCTCGTGGGTTTAGAAATAAAACAGCTGTTTCCTCCAATGGGGCGGGCGCGGTTGAAAACTGCTCCATGAGTTCTTAGCTAGTACCTTTTACCAGGGAGCTCCAGTATATGGGCGTCCCAACTCAATTCTATATCTTGTTTACAAGAGCGGGACGAGACAGTCGCAGTTTATGCTTTAGAATTAAAAAAGTTATCATCATTGGTCGTCAAGATATTTATCAAAATGGGAATTCATCCAATGACTTCTCCCGGTCTGGGTGGAGCAGGAGGGCGTGTCAGACTTTTACTGCTTAAAACCACATCGGCCCTACTGTGCCCCTACGGTTTGCTGACATCTCTTTGAGGAGCGCGTGAATCACTAAGCGCTGTCGACAACTGGGGCTCAGTCCCGGCGATTACCGGACTGCCAGACGGCAAACTACCCATTGCTCGACGTCAGTATTGACATTGTGGCAGTCGGGGTTGGGGTCTCGGCGATCGGGGCGTAAAAATGTTCGTTTCCTTACTCGTATAGCCTCCTCCTTCGCTAGAATTACTGCTTCGCAGAAGGAGGCGGCAACTGCCATTTGTCCTCGCTCCGGATCATGGCCTGTACCAGGACCCAGCGTGAGAGGTCGCTGCCACCTATTGCCTTCACGAGAACACGGCGGAACTCCACCCAAGTGGGACACACCACCACCGTATGCTCCACCGTGTCCTCCGGGCGGTCCACACAGTGGTGACCTCCTCAATCCGATGTAGGAACTTTCCGAACTGACCATGTCCGGTGAGGACTTGCTTAGCCACTCCTCAAAGAATGGGCATGCCATAATCATGACGGTTAGTCCCCAACCGTCATGATTATGGCGTGCCCATTGCTCGTCAAGCTGAGAATTCACATGTCTGCATTGCAAGAAACCGACACTAGATTCGTTTATCGCTACAATTTTAGAAGAGATAAACCTAGTGTTAATCTCTAACCTAGTAAAGTTGTAATAAAGTGTCAGCAAAAATATAACTTTGAGTAACTCTATATTTTTATCTGGGTTTTTTTTTTTTTTTTTTTATTTGATATAAACCAGTGCTTGACTGCGATCCCACCTGATGGTAAGCAGTGATGCAATCATTGATGGTGAGGCGTACTAGTTTATTAAGAGCCTATTCACTCTAGCCTTGAAGGCACCTAAATTATAGTTGGACGGGAAGACCGCAGCAGGCAAATTGTTCCAGTCCTTTGATGTACGCGGTATAAACGACGAAGCGAAACGCTTAGTCCGGACCGTTGAAGTTTCAACAACGTAAGGGTGGATACTCGCCGTACGTCGGGTTGTCTGATGGTAGAAATGAGATGGCGGAATCAAGTCATGCAATTCCCGCGCACACTCTCCAAAATGCAACCTGTAGAATACCGATAGGCTGGCTACCCTGCGCCTGTGCTCGAGGCTTTGTAGTTTGGACTTAACCAAATCTGGATCCCCAATTAGCCTCTTCGCACGCCTTTCCACTGAGTCCAAAGGGCATTTTGCATCACCAGCCCATATGTGACTGCAGTACTCCACACACGATCGGATCTGTGCTTTGTATAACATTAGAAGCTGTCCCGGTGTGAAGTACCGTCGGACCTTTGCAAGAACGCCTAGTTTTCTAGCAGCTACCTTAGCTTTGGACTCAATGAATTATTTAAGCCTAAGAATTGAAAGACTAGCAAAAGCTGCGTCATTTTATTTTTTCGTCTCGATTTATTATCACCAAACCAAAACACAAATCATACATTCTAATGCAGAACAGAACGACTCACAGTCGGGGCCCCTTGGGAAGATTTGATTGGTAAATTTGAATGAGCCCCGACTGTGAGTCGGTCTGTTCTGCATTAGAATGTATGATTTGTTTTATATGTGTATCGATTATAAAACTATTTAAATTGTGTAGTTATTTAGTATTACATAACAGAATTCTAAACTACTGGGCTTGTTTGTTTCTTTTTAGTTTTTATTTAAGTTAATTTTTTTACGTATTTTTTAAAATTAGTTTCGTCACAGTCGGGTTTTTTGTTTTTCTTTAAATATTTTTATTTTATTTTATACTTTTTAGTTACGATTCATTGACTTCGTTATAAGATGGTAAATTTCGCAATCTAGTCATTTCATTGAGGGAGTTAATATCGTGGGGATTAATAAGTAACTTGCGGTGGTCTAAACTACTGATGAGATGATTAGTCCCTCTAGAGACCTAACTCGGCTCAAAGCTACATATAATAATAATAATAATAATAATAATAATAACGTTTATTTCTCACCACAAGCCAAAATATACAGATAATCTTACAATAAGAAACATTGCTAGCAATTTTTGGTTGTGGATCGCTGGTGCCTGTGGTAGGTAGTAACACCTGTAATACAGGTCACCAGGTCCCCACCTGTTCCGAGTTACATAGTTAGTAGCTTACATATCAATTCAGCAAGTAAGACAAATTACAAATATATAGTGAGTTTAATAACCTCAGGAGTAAATGACTAAAGACAGTAAGAAAATAAGATAAAATAATAAAAGTAAGTATGTGTAGGTATGTATGGGGAGGTGTTAATGTAAGTATGTTTGTGTATGAGAGTGTTATGATGTGTGTTGTGTGTGTTTTGGAATTTGTGTGATTAGACTAATACGTCCAAGAGAGTTTCTGTGGCAGCGTATGTTTGGCCTTGAAGCCAGCCTTGTAGAGTGAGTTTAAAATTATGTTTGTTTAATGAGTGCAAGGAAAGAATTCGGTGTAATTTATTGTAAAGATGAGGACCAAGGAAAATAAAGAACCTATGACTAAAATATGTTTTAAGAGGAGTAGCTTTAGCTACTAGATGGTTGCGGCGATTTGTTTCCTGTGAATAGTTGGTAATAGCATGTTGTTTGATAGCAGTGGCCAATACGAATAATTGCCTAACCGTTAGAACTTGACAATATTCATAGAGCTCAGTGGTGGGATAAAGTCTTGGCTTGAAACAGCACACCTTAAGAACGGCTCTCTGTGCGCGTTCTATCTGAATACAGTGAGATTTTGCTGCACCACCCCAGGAAGAGATACAATAAACCAGAACTGATTGGCACAATGCTTGATAGGTCATTTTCATTATGGTAGCATCCGCCGACTGGCGTAGTTGTTTAAAAATGTAGATCAACTTGCGCACTCTGTTCGAGAGGTGTATTATGTGATCCCTAAAAGTAAGGTTGCAGTCAATTACAATCCCAAGATACCTAACCAATGGGACTCGTTCAACCTTGCAGATGTTGTGATCATGATTGCTATTTCCGTCGCCATTACTATTTGACTGATTCAACTGGGCAGCAACATACAGTGAACTTGAGGCTGGAACATTGGTATAACGAATAGAAAAATCCAACATCTTCGTTTTTGCGATATTCAGTGTGAGCAAGTTGTTAGTAAGCCATTCACTGACTGTGTTGAAACCCTTCTGTGCATGAAGATATGTGTCCTCCCAACTATCCGATGCAAATACTAGAGCTGTATCGTCCGCATACGAAAATATTGAACCGCATTCTAGGCTGAGGCTACACAGGTCATTCATGTAGATTAAAAATAAACTGGGACCGAGAATACTACCCTGTGGTACACCAAAAGTAATGTTTAAGTCAGTGCTAAAACAGGTTCCAATTTTAACACATTGTGTTCTATTCGTAAGATAGCTCTGAAATAGTGAGAGTTGGGTACCTCGTATACCTAGACACTCGAGCTTAGTTATTAAGATTGGAATTGAGACCGTGTCGAATGCCTTTGCGAGATCTAGGAACAGCGCAACGCATTTCTTACCATTATCAAGTTTTTGAGCTATGTGATTAACCAATTTATGAACGGCATCGGCAGTAGACAGATTCTTTCGAAAGCCAAATTGGTTGATCGACAATAGTTTGCGTGCCTCTAAATATGCAACCAGCCTTGAATTTATTATTCTTTCCAGAATCTTGGACATTGCAGGTAGTACAGATATGGGTCTGTAATTTTCGACACGGTCACGATCACCAGATTTAAAAATAGGGTGAAGAAGTGCCTTTTTGAACAAGTCAGGGAAGACACCAGTATCAAGGCACAGGTTACAAACATATGTCAGCGGAGGTATAATAAAATTTTTATGCCGTTTTAAAAAACTAGAAGAAATACCATCCCAGCCGACCGCACAATCATTCTTGAGTGAAACGATTAAGCGTTCCACTTCCAGCTCATTTGTCCTAAGTAGGACAAACGATTCCTTCTGAGGGCTGGGCAGCGAGAAAGACTGTGGGTCTCTATTTATTTTATCGGCTAGGCGTTTCCCTACGTTTGCAAAATAGTAATTGATTTCATTTATAGTGCTTTGCTTATCGTTATTATCCGCTAAGAGATCATGGGCTGAAGACTTTAATTGACCTATGCTTGTGACATTCTTAATTACTCGCCAAAGCTGTTTAGAATTTCTACCTGCTTTTTCAAATTCCAGTCTCTCATAGTCTCTTTTTGCTTTTCGAAGTAGATTTGTACAGAAACTACGATACCTTCTGTAGGACACCACGAGGATTTCGTTTGATGGATCTTTTTTTAACTTCTTGTATAGATTGTCTCTGTGGCGCATACATTTCAGTAAACCTTGAGTTATCCAGGGCTTAATCGGCCTGCGTCTACGTGAGATAGAGATAGTTTTAGTGTTCTTAGATAGAGCCAGGCGAATTGGTTCAATTAAATATTCAGTAGCCAAATTAGGGTCCCTCGTTGCATAGACTGAATCAAAACTAATATTGCAAATGTCATTAGCAAGCTCATCGTCATTTATTTTCGTGCTTTGGTTAGAGTTTAGTGTTTTGATTCCATTGAATGACAAAGAAAGTATAACTGCAGAGTGATCTGTGACAGTAGACTCTAGCACCAAGACTGTGCTAGCGAAAGTTGTTTTTATATTGGCATGGTCGAGACAAGTAGATCCGTGAGTAGGCAACGTGTGTCCAGGAATATGCTTGACCTTTAGCAAAAATGCGTGAATTTAAGTCAACCACAGCTCGGTTCAAAAGTCCAAAGTAGTTCCTTGGAGCTTGTGTACAGTTAGACCCCAGCACAATATATATCAATGGCAACATTTTTCGCTCTATTTTACCCTGTCCGCGAAGTGCATCGAATTCTGTCGTCGATGGTTCGATTCTGACTTCTACTCCAGGAAAATTGTTTTTAATTGCTTTGTCGTCAAATTCTATATAAACAGCTTGTGGCAATTCTCCGGGTTCCAATTGGTCCCTCCGAAGAGCTGGCCACTCAATTGTCCTTCTAACACCCATTGCTCCGTTAACAAGACCATGGGTAACATTCAAATTTCTTCGTAACATAACTCGTGATCCTAAACCGATTGTTAAATATTTAACGATTCCTCCAGTTTTGTTAGGATCATCAGAAACATATACCTACATCTTTCGGTTTTTGACCATATGTTTTCGATTCTACTGATATATCAACTGCATGTAATTTATACAACCTAGTAGTTTTTGCCAATATAGTTGTCATCTTTTGCTTATGTTCATCGACCTGTCTAGTAGATGGGAAAACTCGAATGATTTGATTTAAAAACGTGCATCAAATGAACAACGCCATCTATCGAGTTTGGTGGTAAACTTTTTTTACCAAAAATATTTGTTCTTCATGCTTTTTCACTGTTTTTTTTTATTTGTGTACCTATCGTTTATACTTGAAATGAAAACTTAAATCAATAAGTAAGAAACTTTAAATCGTTATATATCCTAAACTATTATTTGAAATGAAAAATGATAAAAGGAACCTAAAGATGATTTTAAAATACCTATTTAACGACACCCCACTTGACATAGTTCATCGACTTTTTTTTTTCATTTTGACAATATGGCGTCTGGTTGTAGCTATGGTGAATTTTGATTACTGGCATGTCTTTAGTGACACTCGCAAGGTTAAGACGAAACGATTGACGTAAGAATTATCAAAATCGGCCTACGCATTTGGTCTCTAGAACGCCACATAGAAACAAACATACATACATACATACATAGACTGATAAACACATTACCCTCCTTTGCGTCGCGCAGTCGGGTAAAAACGACCATAATTAGTTCCATAAAGAAATGAAATTATTTTTACGAATATTTTCGGTTTTTTGTTCAATATCGGTTGCGGTACCTCACTATTTATGAAATGGAAAAAACATGCAACATTCGAATTGTCAAATCATTATCTTTAATTAAAAAACAGATTGTAGGTAGTCGTACAAGCGTGTTTCTATCTTAGGTTCCACGCTCAAAAGAAAGTTTGCCAATATATTTAATGTCTTTGGCCAAAAGCAAAGAGATTTAAAATAGTATGTATTTAATGTCTTTGGCCAAAAGTGTTTATTAGATGAAATTCTGATTCGTGTTAATTTTATTGCGGCTTTCTAAAAATACTAGGTACCAACTTCGTCGAGCGCGTACCTGTGTATGCATAACAGTTTAACTACTTCATATTAATAATATCATCGATGATATTGATGTTAACATAGGTATACAAATAAGTGGAAATCACGATTCACCAGAAGAGACGAATTAGTATCAGTCTGCACATTGCTCTCAGTTGTGGACAAGGCGTAATGTAGTACGTACCTACAGCTGATAAAACGTCTGATAAGCTTATCATTAACCTATTGCGCTCATAAGTAGCTAGTATTTATATTGTCGTTTGTAATATAGTTAAATGACACTGCAGCGAACGTGTCAATGTGCCAGTGTATTTATTTGACAATGTAATACCTACACCTAGTCCTTGAAAAATGGATAAAAACTCTGCAAGATTACTAAATACGTCTTATTATAACACAAATTATCAGTATACTAATGTAAATAAAGGTAAGTTCATAGACATTAAAATATATTTATAATAATAATTGTGATTTCAAAGGGCAAAGTAGGTAGGTACTTTAAATAGTATGATGCTTTATTAATTAGGTACCTAACTAGCAATGTGGTCTTCAATATTTCCTTACTTTGCTACCATAAGCTACTTTGTTTAATAACATTGCACTACATAAGTATAGGTACCTACTCAAGTCTCTAAGCAGAAAACTTAGGTATTTTAACCTTGCTTTTTGTTAAAGGGCATTAGTTATTTCGTTTGAGCTGCGGCAAGAAAACGTTTCTAATCGTGTTATGATTTTGATAATTTCTCGACTTATCTGTTTAGATTGTACCTACCTACAGTTCAATAAGTAGATATAGGTAACAGTCTAGACACCGATTGCGGACGGTCTTAAAATTGGTCTTTTATAGGTACCCCCTATTCCGTGTAGGTACCCCGTATTAACACACTCTTCAGGTCCGCGTCTTTGGGCGCTTCTGTAAACATCATCATCATCATCATCATCTTCCTGCCCTTGTCCCGTGTTATTTGGGGTCGGCGCAACACGTTTTTTTCTTCCATTCTGCCCTGTCACTCGTCATACTATCACTAACTTCCTTTTCTTTCATATCACTTTTCACACAATCCATCCATCTTTTCTTTGGTCTCAATCAAAAAAAATATCATCGCCATCATCTCCCTGCCTTGCCTGCCTCGTTTTAAAAATATATTTTATTATTTTTTATTAGGTTATTACCGTCAATATTAGATAGCCATGAAGGAATATTCATTTCTTTCGTAGATATTGTACCAGTTTTTTTTTAAGGGTGGAAATCATCCAATGACTTCTCCGGCTCTGGGTGGAGCAAGAGGGCGTTTCAGACTTTTACTGACTAAAACCACACCTGTGTCCTTCAGTTGCCCTTTGCATTCTAGGACTACGGGTTTCCTTTTCAGAAATTCCCCATGGTCCTAGCTAGCAGCCATCGGCCCTGCTGGGCCCCTACGGTTTGCTGACATCTCTTTGAGGAGCGCATGGATCACCACGCGCTGTTGACGACTGGGCTCGGTCCGGTTAGTTACTGGACGGCCGGACGGCGAGCTACCCATTGCACGACGTCCACAAGCCCGCGTCTACCGTGGCTGGTAGTTGGGGTCGGAATCTCGGTGGTTGGGGTGTGAGGACCTTCGTTCCCTCACGCGTGCGGCCTCCTCCTTCGCTAGCATTACTGCTTCGCAGAAGGAAGCGGCCGCCTGCCATTCTTCCTCACTCCGGACCAAAACCCGAACAAGGCCCGGCGCGAAAGGACGCTGCCGCCGATTGCCTCCATGAGGACACGGCGGTGCTCAACCCAAGCGGGGCACACATCCACCGTATGTTCCACCGTGTCCTCCGGGCGGTCCACACAATGGTGACACGGGCGTTTCTTCCGCCTGAATCCGATACAAGAACCTCCCGAACTTGCCATGTCCGGTGAGGACCTTCGTCATGCGGAAGGTGAGGACACCGTGTTGCCGTTCCAGCCACTCCTTAAATAGGAGACTTATCGCCGTGATTATGGCGTGCCCAGCATTGTTATGCGACAGTCGCTGTCGCCATTTCGCCATGAGATCTCGCCGGCACTCTCCCACGCTGGCAGGCCAGCAAGGAGGCTCGCCACTTCGCGGGAGACCG
Source organism: Mythimna impura (assembly GCA_905147345.3). Lineage (NCBI taxonomy): Eukaryota > Metazoa > Arthropoda > Insecta > Lepidoptera > Noctuidae > Mythimna > Mythimna impura. The sequence continues at coordinate 11,397,603 of LR990348.1, read as the reverse complement.
TGCGGTATCCCTGCATCATCCGGATGGCCATGACCCTCTGGCAAGCGTTCAGCATGGCCGCCGGTCGCTTTTGCAGCGACGGTGCCCAGACCGGTGCCCTGTAAAGGGCCATGGACCAAACGATCCCCGTGTAAAGCCTCCGGCAGGAGGAGTCTGAACCCCCTAGGTTGGGCAGGAGCCGCTTGAGGGCAGCCCCGGTCCGTTCCAGTTAGACGTCGAAAGTGCTCCACGAAGTTCCACCGACTGTCGAGGACAAGTCCCAGGTACTTCATCGTCGAACCGACGTAGATGCGAACCCCTCCTATCGTTATTTGGGAACCCGGTGGTGGCGCATTCCGAGGGCCATGAAGACACATGGCCTCGAACTTGTGCAGTGCCACCTCGAGTCCCAACTGCTAAAACCTCTCAACGACTGTTGCAACCCCGCGTGTCGCTAGTTCGGCCACCTGATGCGACTCCCCCTGCGCCAGGACCAGCGTGTCGTCTGCGTAACAGACCACGCTGACCCCGTCGGGGAGGTCGCCGAGCAGCACGTAATCGTACCCGATGTTCCACAAGGGCGGTCCTATAGTACCGATCCCTGCGGAACACCGTACGACACATGACCAAGGTAGATGATAAATTTGTCCTACAGGTAGGCCTCGATCACACGACGGAGGTAGTCGGGCACCTGGTGCTACTCTAGGGGGGCTATTGGCTAACTTTTTCAATAACAGTTGACAACTAGCATTCGTTGCACACTAAACTTAGTTGTCAACTGACAATTTCATAAAATTGGTATTACGTATCACACAAGTGACTAACAAACTACGGTGGAAATGCGGTGAATTATAAAAATTTACGGTGCCTATTGTGACCGCTCTAAAATTTTATCGACAATAGTCGATAAAATTTTAGAGCGGTCACGGCGGGCGGCGGTTTAGAGCGGCTGTATAATAATACAGCTTCAAAAGCTTACACAATCGCAATTTTAAAAGTATCGACACAATAACATCTGTCAAAACGTGTTACGGTGGCTATCAAAGGCACCAGTGGCTAATGACGTCACTGCAGTTGGTCACTGAATATAGGCAATACGAAACTAGCTGTTTGACAGTTCAATGATGCACATTGTTAACAAGTGATCATCACTTGAACTGTCAACAGAGTTACGCAATAGCCCCGCAGGGCAGGGAGTTGAAGGCGTTGGTGATATCCAAGGACACCACCACGACGACGTTGCCTCGGGACACCGCATCCCCTATAGTGAAGGCTCTTACGCACATGATAGCGTCCACCATGGAGCGCCCCCTGCGGAAGCCAAACTGGCTGTCCGCAAGATCTTACCCCACCCGCACCAAATGCGCGACGAGAAGGTCATCAATAACTCTTTCAAAGAGCTTGCCCACCTCATCGAGCAGCATGATAGGCCGGTATGCGGACCGAGAGTTCGCAGGGCGCCCCGGTTTCGCTATGAGGACCAGTTTCCCGGTCTTCCGGAACTGGCCCCTCTCCAGACTTGCGCTAAAACCCAGTCTTTCCCATGGAAGCCGTCGGGTTTTGGGGCGGTATTTTTGGCGTTCAGCCTTCGTACCGCCACTCTCATCTCTATCTCGGTCACCTCCAGAGTATCGTCGTCTTCGCCATTGTGGTCCGCATCATACACCGTGAGTGGCGGAGCCATGGACGGGGGAGAATGCGTGGAGCGTCTCGAAAGGAACAGAGCGTTCACCACACCCTCCACGAGCTGGGGCCGGAGACTCTGTGTCAGGCGTCGAGCTTATCCCACACCATTTTGTAGGGGCGTTTCCATGAGTACCCAGCCACACGCAGGGCCGCGCCGCCACTGTGTGCGAAGTGTGCGGCGCACACAGGCGCCAAGACAATAGAGGCGCCGTCATCGAAATTATTTTTGTTACACTTACACAACAACATATTCTTTGTAGTGGAGTATCGATAAGTAAGTAGGTACAATAGGCGCAACATATGCCTTGTAAATAACAAAACATAATTATAATGCGCTTATTGTACAAGTCTTCTAAGATAATATTCACGTGTGTAGTTTAATTTTACGCTTTGAGTTTTACCTCATAATCTTCCTGCCCTTGTCCCGTGTTATTTGAGGTCGGCGCAACACGTTTTTTTCGTCCATTCTGCCCTTTCACTCGTCATGCTATCACTAACTTCCTTTTCTTTCATATCACTCTTCACACAATCCATCCATCTTTTCTTTGGTCTCCCTCTCCCTCTCCATCCATCCACATGTAAACTCATAACTCTTTTAGTAACATGTCTTTCATCCCTCCTCTTCACATGACCATACCAAGACAAACGATTCCCTTTCAACTTTTCAGTCACTGGCGATGGCGCCACTTTCAAACTTCCCCTAATATGCTCATTTCTCACTTTATCCATTCTCGTTACACCACACATCCATCTTAACATTCTCATCTCCGCTACGTACAATCTTTTTTCATCCGTCTTTTTCACAGCCCAACATTCTGATCCATACAGTATGACAGGCCTTATCACGGACTTGTAGATTTTACCCTTCAACTTGAGGGGCATCCGTGGGTCACAAGTTGTTCCCGTGACCTGTCGCCATTTCATCCATCCTGCGTTGATCCGATGTGTTACGTCCCGGTCTACCTCACCATCCACTTGGACAAGTGACCCGAGGTACCGTAAATCGGAGCAGATCAGTATGGGCGTTCCGGTGACAGCTAAAGGCACTAGATTGGAGAGACCGCCGAAATCGCAGAACAAGTACTCCGTTTTGGTTCTACTCAATTTCAGGCCAACACTCTCCAGTCTGTGCCACCACACCTCCAATCTGTTCTGGACCTCTAGGCCACTTTCGGCAACCAGCACAATATCATCGGCAAATAGCATACACCAGGGAGCCTCTTCCTGAACGTCCGACGTCAGAGCGTCCATTATCATCAGGAAGAGGTAAGGGCTGAGCCTGAGAGCCGACCCACTGTAGACCGGACTTGGGTACTGCATCGACTGTACATCGCTCGGATCAACTGCACATACTTCCCAGGCACACCTTTCTCCTTAAGGGCCCACCACAGAACCCCACGAGGTACCCGGTCGTATGCCTTTTCGAGGTCAATGAATACCATGTGCAAGTTTTTATGCGCACCTCTGTATTTCTCGCACAGCTGGCGTATAGCAAAAATAGCATCCGCTGTACCCCGACCGAAATTGTAAAACCGAATTGGTTTTGTGAAATTTCACTCTCTTCTCTCAGTCGCCTTTCAATAACTTTCTCCCAGGTTTTCATAGTATATGACATTAGCTTTATTCCTCTATAATTTTTGCACTCAAGCACATTACCTTTGTTTTTAAAAATTGGCACCAAAGAGCTATTGCAGCACTCATCAGGTATGGCTTCTTCCAGCAAAAACTTATTGAAGAACAAAGCTAACCACGTCCATCCATCCACTCGCAATAACTTCCACACTTCAACTGGTATTCCATCTGGACCAATGGCTTTACCATTCTTCATTCCAATTACTGCTATTCTGACTTCATCCATACTAACCATTCTCACTAATCCCATATTCACTGATTTATTCGAACACCCCACTCCAATTATTTTCCTCATTCATCAGTCTTTCAAAATATTCCTTCCTCCTCTTTCTGATTTTTTCATCATCCGATAGAACCACTCCGGTTTCATCTCTTATACATCTTACATGACAAACATCCCTCGCCTTTCTCTCTCTTATTCTAGTAAGCCGGTATAGCTCTTTTTGGCCTGCAGGACTGTCCAGTGTGTCATATAGTTTGTCCTGGGCTTTTAATTTTGCTATTGCCACGGCTTTCGTCACTTTCTAAACTAGCGTTTCCTGGCTCTACACGCTGCCATTCTTTGAATTCTTTCTTCTTTTCTTTCAATACACTCTGAATTTCTGTCGACCACTACCATGTATCCCTATCTATTATGCCCTTTCCTCTCGTCTCTCCCAAAATATCTTTAGCTGCATGCCTGATACACCCAGCCATCTCATTTCAGCTTTCATTTATACTTCGATCATTCATGTCTCTCATCTCTATCATTCTGTCCACCTCTCGCTTCCTGAACTTCTTCGCATAATCATTCCTCTCTAACGTATGCCATTTTATTTTAGGGGGAGGACGCTCTTTGGATTTGGTAGACGGTATTTTGACCACTGATGTCATAACCAGAAGTCTGTGTTGTGAGACTGGGTCTTCTCCTGACAGTACTTTACAGTCTTTGACGTGCTTTAAGCTTATGCCTTGTAAATAACAAAACATAATTATAATGCGCTTATTGTACAAGTCTTCTAAGATAATATTCACGTGTGTAGTTTAATTTTACGCTTTGGGTTTTACCTATTTAGGAAAATATTATCTAAGTATATAAAACTGTAGAACATTTATTTCGGTCAAAATTAACAAATAATAAAAAAAAAACATAAGTTGAAACAAGAAGATTCGTGAAAAAAAGAGGCGCTTCATAGGTTTCGCACACAGGCGCTGTGGGGGGTCGGCGCGGCCCTGGCCACACGTCGTGGGCCTCTAATTTGGCCCGCCGTATCTCCGCTCGGAGGATGCGCTTCGCCACCGTCTATCCCTCGTACAGCTCCGCCTCTATGGGCTCCGCATCCAGAGATATTTACATAGTGGAATGAAAACCATTTAATAAGCAAATTTAAAGTAAAATTTTGTTAAATGGACTGGACAGGTCCGCTCAGAACTGTGTGGTTCTTTCTTCAAAACACCATCTCAGCCTCCAATCTGCATGGTTCTCATATGATTTGACCATTACATGTTTGCTGTATAGACTTTAAAAGAAACTTTGACCCTGAGTTTGATACGGTATTTCTTCTCAGGGTAGTTAGCAAGGAAACACCGGCTTCATCTACATAGTTTAAATTGACAAAAAAATTACGTGTAAGTGTTTTTAAAAAAACCTATTTGTCAAAAAAATTATCATATCATTTATCATTAAATGACAAAATCTGGAAATATTAAAAAATAAAAACAGATCTTGGGTTTTCGCCTAGTCTTCCTCGGACTATAAATGGGTCACACTATCACATCCTGCAAGGAATTCGTCGAACTACCAGTATAATCTTAGGAACTTCCCTCCTAGCCAAGTTACAACCGTTTCGTTTCGATTCTCTTTTCGTCGATCGCCTCGAGACGGCCACGCCTCCGATTCCTTTGTTCTGACGTCATCTTAACGCTCAGTCACGTGGTCAGAACAAAGGAATAGGAGGCGTGGCCGACTCGAGGCGATCAACGAAAAGAGAATCGAAACGACACGGTTGTAACTTGGCTAGGGGGGTTGGTCAATGCAATTCTTATTCTACAAGGAGAATCGAAATGTTATATATTTTTGAAAAAAAAAAATACATCAGGCCGATATTAAAATTTCATCAGTTTATCAATACCATCGACTTATATTCTAGCGATAGACAAGCACGTTCACGGAAACTATTTGTCAAAATACTGAAAAGTTAAAACAAAAGTTCGCTGCAGCGCTTTATTGCCATTATGTCGTCTAATAAAACTATTAAAACATACAGCGCTTAGATGGCTTTTATTGGATACTTTTTCGCGACAAAAACGTCTTAAGCGCCATGAATTTCGTAGCACTTACGCGTTTCGTTCAACATAGTGTAATGACATGTTATCCATATAGATTTTTATACCGCAGAAGCGACAAAAGCTTTTTGCCTACAATACTTTATTACAATAACACTCTATTTCAAAATTTAACAATAGTCCTCGGTGTAAATTCAGAAAACAACGTTCTACTACTTCAATAAATAAGTGAATTCAAAATCGTGTAAAATATTAAAACCATTTATTGTCATTAACCACTCTGAAGAATAAGTGTCCTGAGTGAATGAAGATCAGGACTGCGCTGCTAATATTTAGTAACAAAACAAACAAAAACGATAAAAAACAAACTAAAACACAGTTAAAATAGTTTTATGTACACATCTTTTCTTTGAAAATAAACTAAATTCGTCTTATTATCTCGACTATTTCAGCTATCCTGAGTGAATCAAGATCAAGACTCTAAGATGGTAATATTTAGAAACAAATAACAAAATAAACAACAACGGTAAAAACAAACTAAAACAGTTAAAATAGTTTTATGTACATATCTTTTCTTTGAAAATAAACTAAATTCATCTAATTATCTTGACTACATATGTCAGCTATCCTGAGTGAATCAAGATTAGGACTTATTACAAGGAATAGCCGATTTCTTTAAAAAACGTTTTCCAGCTTTAGTTATATAAATATCATCAGCTTCAAAGTGTGCAGAGCAGATACACGAATATTTTGTAGGAAGCCACGTGTTTTCGCTTCTATCCTCTTGATCAATTTTGATCCATTCTTCCCTTTTCGGATGACCAGAGTGAACAAACCTGAAATATAATTATAGTGTATGAAGGACAAAATCTCAATAACAGTAATACAATTTCACACATAAAACTACAAATTCAACTGAATCTAATTTATATTTGAATAGGTACTAATCTGCACGTAATATCTAGGTTGGTTAGGTTAGGGTGGAACTTAGGTGCTAACGAATGACAGAATGCTTAACGACAAAACTTACCGATGAAAACTGATACCCGATGATTTGCTGATATTTCTTGCTGAGTTTTTACAGTATCGAAAAACGCACGTCGTCATAATTTCTGAAATTGACGGAATTCATTGATATTATTTATACAAAAAAGAAAAACATTAAATAAAATATTTAAAAAAAAAACAAACGGAATAAAACACCATGCAAAGTCTGTGTTCATTAAACCAGTTGTAGGTAAAAATCGGGTTTTTATGGGAGGGAACATCTGCATGTTTTAGTCTATGATTATAAAATGGAAAGGCTTTAAAATCAAATAATATATTTTCTAACATACTATTACGATATTAGAAGCTATTAAATTGTTCGAACAACCAGTAATTTTACTTACATGAGTACAGAATTATTATTTACGTCCAGATTACCTTTGATTTTAATTCATTAGCGCCGCTCTCACACTGCATGAACGTCAAAACTACACTAATGTCATCAAAATCAAGGTGCATAGAAGACACTGCACCTGAGTCGGTCAAAGTGAGTGTACGGCACGCGTAATCTAGTGCGTAGTACATATATATCGATGATCAATACAAACAGCTCATCTGATTTTTTTTTCAATAGTTGTCAATCCCAGACATATTTGTCATTATAATTTTTGATGGATAAGCACCCAAATGTAACGCTAGATATCGTTAATTTAGAATGAAAAATTTCGTTACCTCTATCGATATTTTTGACAAGTTTGACAACCCACCCAATAAGTTTATGACATTACGTTACGGGGCGGTGTGTACCTACTGTGAATGATGTGATTATCAGTCATTAATGTAAACATAAACACGGTCCAATCCATCTTTCTGTAAAAATAATCTTGATTTACAAGGCTAAGCAAAGCGAGACTCGAGGTTACAATGATTTTTCCGTAACATCAGGAACTGGTACTCATTTATGTATTATGTTTTGTGTCCGTGCGAGTGGCAGTGTGTAATATTTACTACAATATGTAATGGTTTTATTGCAATGTTTTTTTGTACTTTACAAATGGTTTATTTTCCAGATGGAAATAAAATGCATGGATCTCGGCGTGTTATAACATTCTGCCTGTTAACTACAGTTTTGCCTTCGATTCTGATTGTGTTACCCTTGTATCTAAGAAATATAAGATATGCTGATGTTATGTATAAAATATCAGATTCAGATGTTATCCAAATTCACAAAGGTCAATCATCAGTATTCTGTGAGAAGCATTCTCTAAAAATGAATACTACTTTTAGTGCATTCCAAATGAAAGGTACGCCAGAAATATCTAACAAGCGGAAACATATTCGGTTAAAAAAGTCAATGACTTTACCAGATGATACATTAGAATATTGGGGATTTTATTTGTTAAAAGGGGCTGCTGTTGAATTGAAAGCATGTTCTCTACATAAAGGCTCCAAGATTCTAGTTGTTAAAGGGGACAGAATATTGAATACATGTGGCATTTTGGAAGGATATAATGGGCAAGAGAAAAATCCCCCAAAAGTAGAACACCAAGGAGTTCTAGTAACATTAGAGAAACCTGATAAGAGACATAAACACAATTATACTCAAAAAAATGTAAACAATAATAAAGAAGACATGGAAAAAACAATCAACAATAAGAAAATCCCACAAGATTCAAAGCTAAATTATAATGCCAAAAATGATCATTACACAAAAAATTTGGCACATCATGATCAAGAAAGACTAAGAAGAGACATAAAAAATATACCATTGCATAATCCTAACACTTTATTAGATACTGGAGTGTATCATGGAGGGAATGCTTTTAACAGCACTGTGTATGTACAGGAACCCATTTCACGATTTGAGAACAATTTGCAAGAATGTTTTCATGACAAGATTCTGATAAATCGCTTATTCCCCTTCTCTTTGCAATGTAACAGTACCAATTACTTGGAAAACACTACCATCCTCAAGGTAGTTCATGAAGTACTTCTTGATGGATATTATTATTATATATTCTATACAGATAATGGAGTTAATGATATTCAAGCAATTTTCGATATTTATAAACCAACATTCCAGTATGTAAATAATTCTGAATCCAAAGTATGTGTTAATAAAACTGAATGTGAATTTAATATAGACTTCTTTAGTGATGAATTAGTCATAGTTGAAAAACCCACGAAAGAGGGTTTACAAAATGAAGAAAGTGACTCTTCAATTTTAGTATCTATTTGTCATCCTCGAATTTCTGTTTATATATTTTTTCCTATATCAGTACTGTTACTCATACTTCTTTTTGCATTTTTATGATATATGTTAATAATTTTATTCCATTTAATTTTAGTCAATAGGAACATTACCAGAAGTGTGATATTAATTTATTAAGTTTTTAAAAGTTTATCTTTAGTGGTGTTAAATAATTATTAAAAGTTGTGGATAAAAATAAAATTATGAAACTTAGGTACTGTTGTGTATCTTACATTTATGAAAGTATTGAAATCCATTTATATATATATCAATATATTTTTATCATTCTAAACTCAAGGGCCGAAAACGGTCAGGTAGGTAGGACCACAGGCCTAGGCCTTAGGGCTAACGCTGCGTTCAGTGGGCGCCCACGCGTTCTCACACAAAAATGCTCCGTCGCGGCTCGCCTCTGTGGCAACCGCGCCTCGCGCCCTTTTTGCTACGTAATAGTGCGTTTACATGTGGGCCCAGCCTCGGCCAATCGCCATTGTTTAAACGGGGTTTCCCCGTTTATACAATGGCTAGGTATGTCGATTGGCCGAGGCTGGGCCCACGTGTAAACGGGGCATAACAGCGTTGACCTTGGTCAGTGGTTCTACTACGCAGCTAGCACTCTACCCAGAGCAGAATGTATAAATTTCCTACCTAAAATGAAAAAGTGCAGAATCAGCTTCATACTGACTTTATTTTATTTTTTTTTTTGAGGGCTTACTTTGAATAGCATTTATATAATGATACCAAAGAATCACTACGTATTAGTATACGTCTTGTAGCTAGTACCTACATTCTAATCTTTGATTACCTACATAATGTCTAGCTAGATGAAGCATATAAGGGCCTATTACACTACGCGATATTCAGCACACGATATTCAGACTGTCTTATTTTTTGTTCCGAGTAAAGGGCCTATTACACCATTCGATATTCAGACAGTTTTAGTCTATGATTCGACATATCGCGTAGTGTAATAAGAGTTAGACCGGTCTTACTCGGAACAAAAAATAAGACAGTCTGAATATCGCGTAGTGTAATAGGCCCTTAAGATCGGTCTAACTCTTATTACACTACGCGATATGTCGAATCATAGACTAAAACTGTCTGAATATCGAATGGTGTAATAGGCCCTTTAAAGACAAGAAAAACGGGCCAAAAAGTTAAGCATGTGTGCGTGAGGCCAATCTTTTACACAAAAAAAATAGTTAGGTATACCATGTTTATAGATGTTATTTGTTTTTTTGTTATTTAGGCAAAGTTAAGTAAAAAAAATATTACGATTATACATTTAAGTGAATGTTAAATTAAATCAGTTATTTATTTATTCGAAAGTTGTTTGCTTCGGCGGGCTCCCTGAGGCGCCTTCGTAATTTGCTTCCCTTAAACACTAAGATTGCAATAGCACAATCTCTTCTAGCAAACTTAGACTATGCAGATGCCATAGATGCTATCTTGATCTCACCCAAGACCAATTGGTCAAGCTTGAGCGACTTTAAAATCTCTATCAGGTTTATTGTATTTGGCTTGCGCAAGTATGACCACGTTTCCGAATTTCGTACCTACTCAGCTCAAATGGCTTCCTGTTCGCCTTCGCCGGAATGCTCATATACCTACCTACTTTCTTTATTTTATAATGTGCTCTTTAATCCTACTCCTTTTTTATCTTAAAGAACGGTTTCAATTCTTTTGTGACACACATTCTTGGTCCTCGACATCATCGGAAAATCTGTAATTAAGTAAGTATTCGTATTCATTCCATTTCCTTTTTTGACAAATCGTTTACTGTTCAAGCAGCAGCAGGCCTAGCCAAATTACGACCGTTTCGTATCTCTTTTTTTACAGTCGGTAACAACGCCTCTGATTGCTTCGTTCTGACAACGTGACTTAACGTTGGGATGATGTCATTCCTATACATTTGAATTTTTCTACTAGCGTTAACGATTGTTGTTTAACAACTTAGCTAAGCCCTCTCGTCTTTGGAATGTATTACCCATAGAAGTAAGGTGTGCTCAAATGCTACCGACCTTTAAAACAATGGTGAAGGAGCTTTACCTTTCACTGTAATATTTCTTTATTCTCCTTGCTCAATTTTTATACTTTTATATTTATTATTTCCCGTCTCACGAGAATTAACATTTCCTACATAATATTTCCCAACCCAGTTGGTGATATCATTTGCCTCGTCGGACAAGCTGTTCTCATTGTAGGTATCGAAAGCATCTGGTATCTTTTCTTGGGGTGAATAAGCAAGTACCAATGTGTCTTAACTTGACAGTACACTCAGCATGCTGGCCATACATGCTTTACAAACCATTTTGTTGAATTTGACGCCATAAATTTTGATTTAAAGTGTTCGATCAATTGATATTCGATTATTTGGAATTGGAATTCGATTTGGCATAGTACACCCGTACAGTAAAGTATACATAATAAATCAGTTGATGTAGGTAATTATATTATTAGTTCTACCGTTTCATCTTTTAGGCATTTTGTATTTGAAAACTCGTATTTGAATTGAAAAATTAATTAAAATAACGATAAATCCACTAATGTACCTACTTAAAAAATATGACGTTGAGAAAATTGAACTCAGAATCTGGCAACACTGAAGAAAAATGGCCCAAATTGTTTTGAAAAAAAAAACCAAATTAAAAATGCAGTTTTTTGTTTGTTAATATCTTTCGCTTGGATACTAAGTTCTTTAAGCCGTGTCTTCGTATAAATAGTTCATTATTTTACCATTAGAACGCTGGTAAAACGCATTCTAATGTATTTGTAGCAGCCTTCTCGGCAGACTTCACTGACCACAGAGTACTATTTTATAGCTGAAATTGTCACTGACGTAGCCAAAACTACAATAAAATTCTCAGTTGCATTTTAACGAGGTCTGTTTCAATGATTCTACTTATTGTCCAATTGCGCAGACACTTGAAATACAAAACTACACCAATTTCATATCACAATATGCACTAGGAATCAATTTGCGGATAAATAAAACAACTTCACTCGAAGAAATCCCAAAGAAGAGGCAAGACGCAAACGTGGACACTTTGGTGTCGATATAAGCTACAGATGAATATTTATTATTTTTATATAGAGCCAGTATGAAATCATCCACTCCCTGCGCACACAGAAGTTGCATTCGGTGTCCGTCTCCTGTGTGCGACACAAGCCGCAGGGACACGGGCGGGACGAGCCGCAGACAAGTGGCCAGAAGTAGCGACCGGTGACTGTGTCCGATTGCCGCCACCGGGCACAGCAACCACAGTTACCAGTGACAACTTGACTAGACTAGTAGCAACGGGCGATTGTGTCCGATCACCGCTACATAACACAGCAACTAGAATCCCTATGATGGTGTGTCGTGTCGGCAATAGTGTCTACGTTTGCGCAACGCCTAAATTAGTGTAGACAGTTAAACCTATGGTATAGTAACAGAAACGTGTACCATGTATAGTAAATATAGGGAAGACTGGATTGACATTGACCAGCGATGCAGAGTTATCTTGCGCGGACTCTTCCAGAGATCTCGGATTGCTAATCTCGGTTCGAGATTGTATTCACTAGTAGGACGGTTGTAAAGAGGTCGCAGGTGAATCAACCATGGGCACGCCATAATTATGGCGGTAAGTCCCCTCTTTGAGGAGTGGCTGGAAAGGCAACACGGCGTCCATACCTTCCGCATGACGCAGGTCCTCACCGGATATGGTAAGTTTGGGAGGTTCCTGCACCGGATCCGTGTGGAAGAAACGTCCGGGTGTCGCCATTGCGTGGACCGCCCGGAGGACACGGTGGAGCACACGGTGGAGGTATGCCCCGCTTGGAAAGAGCAACGTCGTGTCCTCGTGGAGGCGATCGGCGACGGTGATCTCTCGCGCCGGGCCTTGGTACAGGCCATGGTTCGGAGCGAGGAGGAGTGGCAGGCGGTCGCCTCCTTCTGCGAAGCAGTAATGCTAGCAAAAGAGGCGGCCGATCGCGTGAGGCAACGGTCTTCACGCCCCAACCGCCGCCGGGATTCTGATCCCGATTTCCGGCTACCGTAGGCGCGGGCTTGCGGACGGTCAGCAATGGGTAGCTCGCCGTCCGACTGCCGGTAACCGTCCGGACCGAGCCCAAGTCGTCGATGGCGCGTACTGATTCACGCGCGCCTCAAGATGTCAGCAACTGTAGGGGCCCATTAGGGTCGAAGCCTACTGGAGCCAAGGGTCTGATTCTGAAAGGAAGACTCGGCCCTGGTACGAAAGGCAACGAAGGAACAGGAGTGGGTTTTTAGTCAGTAAAAGTCTGACACTATTTCTCGCTCCGCCCAAGAGCGAGGGATGTCATAAAATGATTTTCCCAACGAAAAAAAAAAAGGTGATTCAGTTTTGGGGGCATTAATTTCCGTGATGACGCTCATAACTAATGACCATACCCAACCAAACACTACAATAGTAGGAAGACCGCCTTAGATTTAAGGGGGATGCTCAAAGGTAGACCGCGAATATTATTTTTTGCATTTAGCAGGTCAGTGTAAAGTTGAAAAAGATGGATGAAAAACAATTGCATGTAGCGGATAGTGTGACGAGATGGCAATGTAAAGTAAATTAAAATGTAAGGGCAATGGAAAGGGCTATGCTCGGAGTTTCCTTGCCTGATCGAATCAAGAATGAGGAATCCGCAGGAGAACCAAGGTTACCGACATAGCACGAAGAATCGCCAAACAAGTGGCAATGGACAGGGCACATTGCTCGCAGAACGGATGGCCGTTGCGGCCGAAAGGTTCTGGAATGGCGACCACGTACCGGATGACGTAGCGTTGGAAGGCCTCCTACAAGGTGGACCGATGACCTGGTAAGGGTTGCGGGAATCCGATGGATGCGAGACACATAGGACCGTTCATAGTGGCGACACTTGGGGCAGGCCTATGTCCAACAGTGGACGTCTTTCGGCTGAAACGATGATGATGTAGATGGATGGAGAGGGAGGTCAAACAAAAGATGGATGGATTGTGTGAGGAGTTATATGAAAGAAAAGGGAGTTAATGATAGTGTGACGGGTGACAAGACAGAATGGAAGAAAAAAAAACTTGTTGCGCCGACCCCAAGTAATATGTGATAAGGACAGGAAGGTCAGTGTCAAGTTGTATGTTGATAAAAATATGGATTGGCGGGCGTGATTTGTATTTATTAACGGAACTAGCTTTTGCACGCCGCTTCGCTCCCGTCAACTCACTACATACCCTACCATACTTTACCCTACTCTATCAATTTGACAGCAAAATCCCCATTAACAAAATGATCCGCCATTTATTGAATTCATTTGTTACAAAAAAAAAATGTGATAAATGAAGAACCGCTCGACCGGTTTTGTGCAAACTTCACATTAACCATCTACTAAATAGTCCGAACATAGCCTAAACATTTGGTTTGGATAGGTGAGCCCGTTCTTGAGTTACATAGTAAATTCGGGAGGTTCCTGCATCTGATTCAGGTGAAGAAACGCCCGGGTGTCATTATTGTGCAGACCACCCGGAGGACCTGGTAGAGGTGTGCCTCGCTTGGGCGGAGCACCACTGTCTTCGTGGTGGCGATGGGCAGCGGTCGCCTAACATTACTACTTCGCAGGATGCTAGCGAAGGAGGCTGTCGCACATGTAAAAGAACGTCCTCACGTTCCCTCTGACTTTCAGACACCGTAGGAGTGGGCTTGCGCGTGACGAGCAATGGGTAATCTCGCCGTCCGGACCGAGCCAGAATCGTATACGGCACGGTACGTATACGTGGTGTTCGACGCGCGCCTCAGAGCGTGAGAAGTCATTTAGTAGGGTAAGGCGAACTAGTTGTATTGATGATTGTAATTCCGTAATTAAATATATTATTACTCACATTATAATCAACATACAGTACGGCCGACGTATCTTGGCGAGCCCGAACTTCGCAAAGGCTGCGCACGAACGTTTTTTATGAACTAAATGGTGGCATGAGGCGACGTGCGCGGGGCGGAGGTCTGGCTAGAGATTGACTCTATGTGAACACAATCGACCCTTTATTCAATCAAATATCGCAATCGATTTTGAATTTATTAATTTATGTTTTTATGAGATATTGAACGAAATGGACTAACATAGTGAGTGTTGTCGTTAGTAAACGAGATTTAATCTTTAATAAAAATAAAAAAACTAATAAAATTTAATTTTCTTGGTTGAGACATGATTTGGTTAAATATCAGTTATTTATAAACGACTACAGTACGGCCGACGTATCTTGACTTGGTAATCAACCCTTTATTCAATTAAATATCGCAATAGATTTGGAATTTATTCATTTTTGTTTATATGAGATATTAAACGAAATAGATTTACAAACATAGTGTATGTTATCGTTAGTAAACGAGATTTCAACTTTAGTTAAATATCAGTTATTTATGAACGACTACTAGAATAACGACTGTTTAAGAATATTTTAAACCTCCATAGAAAATTGAATATAAATATATTTTTATAACTTACTTAAATCGATTTGAAAAAATAAAACGACTATATAACACCCTCAGACACGCGTATTTTTGGACATCCCTCTTCGGTAAATTCGTAAATCTTCGTACATACTTATTCGACAATGTTCGGTACGCAGTAATGTGTCTCACTCACACGTTAGCATTGGTGTTATTTTCGTGTCGCTGTCTCTGTCTAGAGCACAGGCGGTGACAAAAGTTTTGGTTGGTTTTTATTATTATATTGTTAAGCTTTTTTGTAGTGATAGGTTTGTTTCTTTAATAAATTCATAAGTTATCTTTGTAGCTTTCTGTCTCAGTGTTTTAATATTTATTTTATTTGTACTCGGTCCCTGTATTAGTCAATTTTTAATCGTATTTAGGTTAAAATAATGTCAATAACAGTTTTTTTTAAGAGTGTACATGCGCTGAAGTTCGCAGAGCCTATGTTCAGGCTCGCCAAGTTACGTCAGCCGTACTGTACTAAAACAACGACTGTTTGAGAATATTTTAAACCTCTTGCACATCCCTCTTCGGTAACTTCGTAAAGCTTCGTGCTTATTCAGCAATATTCGGTACGCAGTAATGTCTCACTCACACGTTAGCATTGATGTTATTTTCGTGTCGCTGTCTCTGTCTTGAGCACAGACGGTAACAAGTTTTCGTTGGTTTGTCAATAACAGTTTTTTTTACGTATACGTGCGCTAGAGTTCGCAAAGCCTATGTTCAGGCTCGCCAAGTTACGCCGGCCGTACTGTTAATTGACTGATCTACAAAAACTTTTTTTTTATTTTGAGGGCCCTTGAGCATTTTATCTTTGTACACAGCTCAGCTAATTCGCAAGCCGCCTGCGATCTTACTGGAACATGCTTTTTTTTTTTGTTTACCTGGCATATATTTGGGGGCACGGCATTGTTCCCGCCAAGTCATGGAAAAAGCGGCACGGCCGTACGATCGTTTTCTCGAGCTTACTTATGCGCTGGTCAAAAACTGGTTGACCAGCGCAAGGCAGGTCAAAAAAAATTCGACTGCTTTTATTGGTCACTATCTTTTACCCGCGTTCACAAAATATAGCTTATCTCACTCAGGAATAAAGATTTCTATTGGTGTAAATATATTAGCAATCGGACTGGTAAGTACTTTCAAAGACAACATCCTTAACCAAAAAAACTACCGTATTAGTGTAGATTTAAAGAGAAAAAAATAATTAAAACAATCTAGTCAAAAAGTCTCGTGCGTGGATAATCTTTTTATGACCAATTAATTGGACAATGATTTTCATAAAGTGTCATCATCATCATTTCAGCCGAAAGACGTCCACTGCTGGACATAGGCCTCCCCCAAGCGTCGCCACAGCGAACGGTCCTGTGCGTCTCGCATCCATCGGACTCCCGCAACCGTTACCAAGTCATCGGTCCACCTTGTAGGAGGCCTTCCAACGCTACGTCTTCCGGTACGTGGTCGCCATTCCAGAACCTTTCGGCCCCAACGGCCATCTGTTCTGCGAGCAATGTGCCCTGCCCATTGCCACTTTAGTTTGGCGATTCTTCGTGCTATGTCGGCAACCTTGGTTCTCCTGCGGATATCCTCATTCCTGATTCGATCACGCAAGGAAACTCCGAGCATAGCCCTCTCCATTGCCCTTTGGGTGACCCTAAGCCTTCCGATGAGGCCCATTGTAAGCGACCACGTCTCGGAGCCATATGTCATCACTGGCAACACGCACTGGTCATAGACTTTCCGTCTTGAGACACTGTGGTATATTGGACGAGAAGAGCGCAGCTTCCCGAACGCTGCCCAGCCGAGTCGGATTCGACGATTGATCTCTTTCTCGAAGTTAGACCTTCCCAACTGGACCGTCTGTCCCAGGTAAACGTAGTCGTCTACAACTTCGAGTGTAGAGTCCCCGACCTTGATAGGAGTGGGTGCTACATGGCTATTTACCATGACTTTGGTTTTGTCCATGTTCATTTTAAGTCCCACTCTTTCGGAAGCTCTACTGAGGTCACCAAGCATTGTACTGAGCTCCTCCGTAGTCTCAGCCATGACTACTATGTCGTCGGCAAACCGAAGGTGAGTGATGTACTCGCCATTGACATTAATGCCTAGCCCTCTCCATTCCAAAACCTTGAAGACATCCTCCATTGCTGCCGTGAACAGTTTCGGAGAAATAACGTCTCCCTGCCTCACACCCCGCTGCAAGAGGATAAGTTTCGAGGTCTGGTCTTGTAGTCGGACTGACATAGTGGCGTTTTTGTACAAACACTGCAGCACTTCGATATACCGATAGTCAATTTGGCGCCGCTGGAGAGACTGCAGTACAGCCCGTTTCAATCGAATCAAAGGCTTTCTCGTAGTCCACAAACGCTAAGCAGAGAGGCTGATTATACTCCTCAGTCTTCTGTATAACCTGCCGCAGCGTATGTATGTGGTCCACGGTGCTGAAGCCTTTTCGAAATCCGGCTTGTTCGGGAGGCTGGAAGTCGTCGAACCTGCGCGCGAGACGATTCGTGATGACTCTGGAAAACAGCTTGTAGACATGGCTCAGAAGCGAGATGGGCCTATAATTCTTAAGCAGGGCATTATCGCCCTTCTTAAAGAAGAGTACCACCACGCCTCTGCTCCACGCCTGTGGCGTTTTTCCGTCGAGTATGACGGAATCAAATAGCTTCTGAAGGGCCTTAAGGACCGGTTTTCCACCCGCCTTCAGGAGTTCGGCCGTAATTCCGTCCTTACACGACGCCTTGTTATTTTTTAGCTGCTTCAGAGCCATCCTAATCTCGTACAGGCTGACGTCCGGGATATCTTCGGTATAGTGTCGAGTCAATCTAGCTCTTGGGTCGTTTACTAGATTTACAGCGGGTTTAGCGATAGACGTGTATAAGTGTCCATAAAAAGCCTCGATCTCTCCCAGAAGCTCCGATTTGGCGGATATGACTCTGCCATCGTCGGTCTTCAGTTTCGTGAGCTGGCTTTGCCCAATAGACAGATCTCGTGCAAATACTTTAGAGCCTTCTAATCGCATCCTTAATCCTTGCGGTATTAAAGCGGCGAAGGTCGCGTTTCAGGGACTTCGAGATTTGTCTATTGAGCTGCCGGTATATGCACGCATCGTCTGAAGACTGCAGAATCATCTCACGCCTCTTCTTCATTAGCTCGAGGGTCGGATTGGAGAGCTTCTTGTTCTTATTTGTACGGTGAGTCTTGAAAAACTTAGACCCGACCGTATGGACAGTTTCCACGAACCCATCGTTATATTCATCCACGGAGCTTCCTAGGCACTCGAAACGATTGTGGAGTTCGAGCTGAAAGCTCTCGGGGTTTTGGATCTGGATCTGTGCTGGACGGAGCGTAGACTTCATCAGTCGAGACCTTTCAAGCTTAATGTTAATATTCAATGTGCCTCTTACGACGCGGTGATCACTTCCAGTTTTCACCGCGTTGATCACAGAGACATCAAGGAATATTTGCTTTTTCGTCGACAGGATGAAGTCAATCTCATTTCTAGTTGCACCGTCAGGACTTTGCCAGGTCCACCTTCTATGCTCACGCTTTTTGAAGAAGGAATTCATCATATAGAGGCCCTCCTTCTCCATAAAGCTAGCCAGTAGGTGTCCCCGGTGATTCCGACGTCCAAATCCAAATTGTCCCACTCACAGCTCATAAAGTGTAACAAATGCCAAATGATATGGCGTGTCCTTTAGCCGAAAGTTTCCTTTACAGAAATTTCCAGGGGTCCAGCAGGGTCGACCCGCTAGGGCCCGAGCGTGCATCGGCCCCGATGGCCCCTACGGTTTGCTGACATCTCCGAGGCGTGCGTGGAACACCGCTCCATCGTATCTTGGGCTCAGTCCTTATTGGACGGGCGGATGGCGAGCTACCTGCTGCTACCACCCTGTGACTCCCGTCTCCCTAGAGTGTGAAGATATGCCCGATCCCTCACGTTTGCGGCCATCTAAGGAGATGGCCCTGGTAGGAAAGGCCCTAGCATTACTGCTTTGCAGGGGGCGACCACAATCCATTCTGTATCGCTCGCTCTGGACCATCCATGGCCTGAACCAGGGCCAGGCGAGAGGTCGCCCCGTGCGAAGCACGCGATGAGTAACTGGAAATTTTGTTTAAAAAAATACTTGCCAGCGAAACGACGGAGATGTGATTTGAAGTCAGGATATATTTATAGACATGGATTAAGTTTTCAATAGTACATTTTACAGGTGGATCTTTTGATAAATCATGTTTTAATTATTATTTCTCGGAGTTTCTGTTAACGAAGCTCCAACTGTGAATCTGAAATTGCGAATCGAGCATAAGAATATAATTGCAGCGGTATGGGTTATGTACTATCAGTGTTATGTTGAAAGAGTTAAGACACAAAAAAATTGTCATGCGTTTATATCTGAATATAGATTGTCACAGTGTTTATAAGCTAAAATTAACATTATGTCATTAAATGTATTTGGAATAAGATCAGTTTTATTACTTATATAACGATAATATTATGTAAGCGTAGGAACCTTAATTATCATTTTTGTCAAAAGTCACTAATACTTTAAACAAAATTTATTCCAAAAATATAAATAATTCGAAATGAACATAAAAACCATGTAGAAAACAATCTTTTAAAAAGTAAAATGCAAAAGCAAATGTAAATGGGAATACAGGATACAATAAGGACCTGTCAAAAAGAAAGTAATGAACATATTGAGGAAATTTTGATTTATTATTTCCACATAGTTGTGTCCAAAGTGCGTTTCACAGGCTCAGTGGGTAGATCTTCTGTAAAACAAAATTTACACAATTCAATACAATTGCTTTAGAGAAATTAAGGTTCCGATCGGGAATGGAGTGCTACAATTTTCAAGAATATCAATAACAAATACAGTTGAGATATTTCATTATATTTATTTAGGGTATTACAAAAACAGTTACCATATTATGTACAACTGGAAAAAAAGTTACAATACAGTGGGTTTCCTTCTAGAACTTTTGTGATTGAAATAGCCTCTCCAGTACCCGATGAGACCTCTGTGCAAGCGGCAAAGAGGCCTGCGCGGAACGGGGGCCATCCGGCCGAGCCGGTCTTACTCCTAACTATGTATATTAAACTTATATTGATACGTCTATTATAGTATAATGTAATCATTAATTAAACTAAAACGATTATATCGGTCCGAACGAAATGAGTTCCAATGAAAAATTCGGCACAGCGGTTATTAGAAGGCTCCTCCTAATACACACACCTTATAAATATCGCAATAGAACGCAGGACACAAAGTATAAACCGGGTAAGCGTAGGCCCCTCAGATGAGGTTAGCCACATCGCTGGGCATTTCCGAGATGCTTGTATGATAGAACTCCTCAATATCCTTGAGCGCTCTCCTGTCAGCTTCAGTAACGAAGTTGATAGCAATTCCTTTACGGCCGAAACGACCACCTCTTCCAATTCTGAAAATTAAAAAGAAAATGTATTAATTTTGTAATTTTGTATTCCAGAGTACTAAAATATATTATCCGACATTAGTGGTAGATGCTTGAATAAAATTGTGTCTTTGTTTAAATGATCATAGTAACACAATTTAAAATATCTTGTTTTTATCATATATAAGTCAAATAATTGGTCATTTTTTACATTAAACATGCATTTGGATCCACATAGATGACCACAATATTTATTCCACGGACTTCGTAGATTTTGGTATGACTTGTGATGAAAGTACCTAGTAAAATAACTATTGAAAGCTTGGATGTGATATAATACAATACCTTTTATTGCCATGCATAGCCTTAATATAGATTCCATTGTGGAAGTCTACTGGCTATATTTATTTTTCGGACTGATTCACAGATTTCTTTTTTTAAACATTTCTTATCACTTATGTGAGTAATACTAACTAATAATTTATGAAGAATGCTTACCGATGAATGTAGTTTTCACGGTTAGTGGGCAGATCATAATTGATGACGCAAGAGACTTGCTGCACGTCAATGCCGCGGGCAAGTAAATCAGTAGTGATCAGGACACGAGAGGATCCTGTACGGAACTGCCGCATAATCACTTCACGCTCACGCTGGTCCATATCGCCGTGCATAGCGGACACAGTGAAATCACGTTCATGCATGGATTCAGTCAGCCAGTCCACCTGAAAAATAATTAAAGCGCGTTTAGACAAAGCGAAAACTTTCTTACCGCCGCCGTGCGGTGGTCGCGTACTTGTTTTAATTTATATCAAACTAGCTTTTGTCCGACTTCGTTCACGTGAACGTTTAGTAGACGCAAAGTCGAAGTCAGATAAAAAGTAGCCTATGTCTTTTGGGGTTCAAAGCTTACTCCGTACTAGAGATTTGCACCGGAGCATGAGTACCGGAGAATAACCAGTTATTTACCGGAAACCGATGAACACCGGTTTTATTGGAACACTATATTTTTTAATAAAGTTGATTTAAATATAAGAAAGGATTATTATTTAATATTGTTTTTTTTTATATAACAATTAATCTTTATTTCTTATTTGCTTCTTATTCTCCATATTTTCGGTTTTTTTTTAAGGTTGGAAATCATACAATCACTTCCCTCGCTCTGGGCGGAGCGAGGCGTGTCAGAATTTTACTGACTAAAACCACATATTATTATGTATCCTTCAGTTGCCCATTGCGATATTTTTGGTTTGTTTGTGTCTATTTCACTATTATTATAGGTGACGAAGGTTCCTGTTTTTTTAAACCGTTTTTCACTAAGTCTCTGGTTCATCGTCTGAATACGACACAATCTTCTATGAATATTTTTTAAACAGATCTAAAACAAATTTACGCTTCCATGATATTAAAACTAGGTTTTTGGCCGAAACCAAATCTTCGAATCGGTCTAAACTTCCGTTAAATCAGAAAGAGTATTCTCAGCAGCAGGTTACATGCTCAACCTCAGGAGAAGTATGTTGCGCAATGACGCCGTCGAAATGTAAAGTTTTTTAAACAAAACCATCATTTCGTCATTAATTATAATTTTGTGGAGTAATCTTTTGATTTTTATATTTAATTGCCATTTTTAACTGATAAAAAACGAACGAAAATTGTATGTTTTTATTATAATAATAATAAGGTTTTGTCTGTGCGATAATGGACGAAGTTGTGATGACGAACAACTACCGGAAATATATTGTGAAGGACGGTACGGCTGACATCTGTCGGGCATGCCACCGGCCCGGGGAATCAATCCGACACATTATTTCTGGGTGTTCTCACCTAGCCAACGGAGACTATTTGCATAGACACAACCTCGTAGCCAGGATTATTCACCAGCAACTTGCTCTTAAATACAATCTTGTGGAATCAGAAGTACCGTACTATAAGTATGTGCCCGACCCAGTTCTCGACAATGGCAGTATCACGTTGTATTGGGATCGATCTATCATCACTGACAGGACTATTGTTGCCAATAAGCCTGATATAATGGTGATAGATCGACTAGAGCGTCGTACAGTGATTGTTGATATAGCGGTCCCTCATGACGAGAACCTCGTGAAAGCTGAGAAAGATAAGCAAACTAAGTATCTTGACTTGGCTCGCGAGGTTGTCGACATGTGGGAAGTGGATACAGCAGTCATTGTACCGATAGTCGTGACGGCCAATGGATTAATATCAAAGAGCCTCGACCAACATCTAAGGAGGCTCTCGTTAGGCAGTTGGATCAAGGGCTTGATCCAGAAAGCAGTACTCTTAGACACGGCGCGTATTGTCCGGAGGTTCCTCTCTCAGGAGCCCTGACCACCGGTAGCTTGGACCCTGTTCCCGATGCCGGTGGGCTACTATTTTTTATATTTTTAAATGTTTTTTTTTAATATGTTTTTTTAAGGAAATATTTAAAAATGTATAAAATATGTATTTAAATATAAATAAATATAATAATAATATTCCACAACTATCACACAATAGTCCCAAGCTAAGCAGAGCGTGTGTTATGGGTACTAGACAACTGATAAACATACTTATATATTTCTAAATACATACATATATAGATAAATTACACCCAGACACGAACAAATGATCGTGCTCATCACACAAACATTTGTCCTGGGTGGGAATCGAACCCACGACCTCCGGCATAGCAGTCAGGGCCACTAACCACTAGACCAACAGGCCAGTTAAATTTATTTATACTAAGATCCCAGAGCTGTCAGACATAACTTAATTTCACATGGATGAAACCTTAGGTTCTCAGTAGCGTCTTATGTGCTTTGAATACCTGTGTACTTGTGGAGCTCCCCCTTGGGGAACTTTGGCAGGTACGAGGTGAGAAAGGGAACTAAAAATTACGAGTTACTTAACTTGATGTTTTATGGCTGATTTTTATATATGTTTTGTAGAATATTATTCTAAAGTACAACGACTTCATGCACTGACTGGATGTTTGGTCACTACAATTTGTCTGACTAATGAAATATAACTTTGTAATGGTTACCTTAATAACATATTTAAAATCAGACACTTTCCATGGATCAAAACTTCTGTCAGACGCTTTAAAGCTCCACAAAAAGTAAATAAACTTTGCTTATTTTTACATGTCTGATTTTAAATATGTTATTAAGGTAACCATTACAAAGTTATATTTCATTAGTCAGACAAATTGTAGTGACCAAACATCCAGTCAGTGCATGAAATCGTCTCACTCGCTCTGAAACGCATTCGTGTTCTCGCGCTCATACTCTCGGCTGAATAAATTTTGTGTTTAGGGGATGTTTGGTCACTACAATTAGTCGAACTACTGAAATATAACTTTGTAATAGTTACCTCAATAACATATTTAAAAAATCAGACATGTAAAAATAAGTAAGTTCATTTATTTTTTTGAGCTTTTAAGTGCCTGACAGAAGTTTTGATGCATGGAAAGTGTCTGACACTTATGATACTATAGAATAATATTCTACAAAACATATAAAAATCAGGCATAAAAATTTAAGTTAAGTAACTCGTTATTTTTAGTTCCTTTTCTCACCTCGTACCTGCCAAAGTTCCCCAAGGGCTCCCCCTTGGGGAACCGTGGCAGGTACGAGGTTTGGCTCCACAAGTACACAGGTATCATTATTACATGAGACACTACTGAGAACCTAAGGTTTCATCCATGTGAAAATAACTTATGTCTGACAGCTCTGGGATCTTGGTCTACATAACAATACTCATTTAATCATACGCTTGTAATTCCAACGCAGTTTCCAAGATAACCAGTAAATCACTGGATATCGCCGAATCACCGGTTCGTAAGACTTCTGCTCCGGTGCAAACCTCTACTCCGTACCAATTTGCATTAATATCGATTCAGTTGTTTAATTGTGAAAACGTAACAGACAGAGTTAAGCTAGAATTACATTAGACCGATGCAGACGTGGAACATGCCTGATTTGTACGTAGAAAGTCGTCGCGTGGTGTGGATCTAATGTAGCTCTACAAGTCTAGTTGCCATATAAAATGTATTGAGACCGACGCGCCCAGAACGGCGTACGTTCAACACTCCACGTTAAATAGCAGATTTTCAGAGGTCTTTACTAGATTAGTTTTACACAAATTTATGTTTTTGATTTCTATAGAAGCCTAGGTAATATCCACAAGATAGCTGTGTATATAAAATATCTAGAAAGATGGGTAATAACATCATAATCACGTAAGAGAGGTTGTATGAAAATGTACCTCGAAAAGGACGCTCTTAAGGGCCCACCACAGAACCTCACGAGGTATCTGGTTGTATGCCTTTTCGAGGTCAATAAATACCATGTGCAAGTTTTAATAATGCACCTCTGTATTTCTCGCACAGCTGGCGTATAGCGAAAATGGCTTCCGTTGCACCGCGACAAGGCATAAAACCGAATTGGTTGTGTGAAATTTCACACTCTTCCCTGTACCGCCTCTCAATAATTTTCTCCCAGGCTTTCATAGTATGTGACATTATTTATCAATTGATATTCCCAAAAAATACCTCTATTGCAATACTTTTTTTTTACAGTATAAATAATCATCAAAGCACCTTTTTTATTTCTTTTCCTTGCCATTTTGACAGTTTTAACTAATTACAGAATGAAACTGCTTCTTTATTTTGTCATCAACACTAATATTAGTACTGGTCCGATTGCGAAAAATTTTTCACCAATAGAAAGCTGCTTTATTCCTGAGTGACATAGGCTTATATTTTATGTATGCAGGCGAAGCCGCGGAGAAAAGCTAGTTCATTATAGATACTGTTTCTGTACATAGAAAAGAAGTGCTTTCTTTAACCCCAAGGTGTAATATATTTTCACTATATATTACAGATCATTTTTATTTAGTTTTTTTTTTTTTTAAGTTCAAATTCGCAGACATTACATTTTATGCTAAAAACCACAAAAATTTTAATGGCTTATATATCGCTTGCTAGTTCGGGGCGCACTATGAGCATTTTCCCGCCCTCCACACGTAAGTAATGGCTTATATATCGCTTGTGAGTTCGTGGCGCACTATGAGCATTTTCCCGCCCGTGTGTCAAAGTTGAAATGTTGACTTGATGTTGTATTTATTTATCTAGCTTTTGCCCGCGGCTTCGTTCTTGTCAACTGACTACTCTATTCTACCCTACTCTACCCCATTCCACCCTACTTTACCCTATTGATTTTAAGACACAGATTTTAAGTAGTAGAACATTGACAATTTTTTTTTGATATTACAAACAGACACTTCAATTTTATATCTGTTGATTATAAATATTGCATTTTACAATTCCTGATTATTTGCCCTTACTGCCCCAGTTGTAGGATAATATTGTCAAACATAAGTATTCAATTACCTTACGACGAGTGTTGCAGAAAATAACAGCCTGAGCGATGGAGAGGGTGTCATACAAGTCACAGAGTGTCTCCAACTTCCATTCTTCGAGTTCAATAGCAATATAGAACTGTTTGATACCTTCCAGTGTTAACTGTAATACAATAAGATGAATGTTGTTAATTATAAAATACTAAAAGCAGGTGCATTGTGTTGAATCCTATGTTATGAAAACTACAACAGGACTAATAATCATTATCCAGTCACTTTTTATGAGCAATAACAGACAATGTTTCTAATATTGAAAAGCACTGAGATTCACAAAAATGGTAAACTGAATTACTGTAGTTTTCATTTAACATGTTAATAAAATAACAATTGTTTACTTTAGTAATCTAACCTCATTTCTGTAGAATCTTTTGTTCGAACCCTTCAGGAAATATAGACAGCATGTTTTGATGGTTAAACCTAGTAAACTTAACTTTTATTTCTAAATTAACATTATGAGATGTTGAAATTTAAATACCTCTTCCTTTTGCACAAGAATGCGAACAGGGTCTCTCATAAAGCATCGAGACACCTCAAGTACATCGTCTGGCATGGTGGCAGACAGCAAAATGACTTGTACATCTGCAGACAACATCTTGAATACATCATGGATTTGATCTTTAAATCTGAAATGTATAACATACAATTATTAGCATGATGGAAGAAGTAATTTAGAGTTAATTATGGTCAGTCCAAAATTTCTTTGTAGATGTTCAATGGTCCACAAATACTTTAGATTCTATGCTACAAATAAATTTTAGACATTTTAACCAATGCTTAAAATGTCTATAATTTCTTTGTAGTGTAACCTGATGGAACACAAAAGTGAATTAAATAATATAAATACAGCATGAAAGGCATGTAGATTATGGATTCTAGACATGGCTTAGATGGCTGCAGCACTTATCACCTCTGGTGTCCAAAATTTCATTCTAGAAGTTCAATGGTCCACAATATGTTTTTCAATACTTTTGATTCTATGCTACAAAGAAATTTTAGACATTTTAAGCATTGGTAGAGTGTAACCTGAAGGAACACAAAAGTGAATTAAATAATATAAATACAGCATGAAAGGCATGTAGATTATGGATTCTAGACATGGCTGCCGCCCAGTCTAAACGGGACTGGGCTGAACATGTCTGCCACTTGCCAGTCAAGCAGTGGCCTTTTAAACACAAAATTGGTGCCCTGAAATTGCACAACAAGGTTGTGGAAGACCAAGGAGATGGCAGGATGACTTGGATGTCATGCTGCCATGATGCTCAAAACAATGAAAGGAATAGAAGGCCTTTGTCCAACAGTAGGACAGTATAGGCTAGATGTAATAATACAATAGTTATTGACAGCTGGAGACAAGTTCTACATTGAGGGCATTAAATAGGTATTACATAGAACTAACAGGTGTAATATAGGATGCATTTTAGGTGTATATCTACCTAACCCTACACGGAAACAGGTTTGGTGTTGGGCAAAGAGGTAATACCATTACTAAAAACTCTGCTTTTACAAGCTTATATTTTTACATAAGTTAGTACCTATAGTATTTTTGTGCAATAAAGAATAAGTGCAACTCACCCTCTGGACAACATTTCATCAGCTTCATCAAGGACAAACAACTTGATAGTATTAGCACGCAGTGCACGGCGGGTTATCATGTCGTAGACGCGACCAGGCGTGCCCACCACCACATGTACACCACTCTCCAGCTGACGCACATCTTCGCGCACATTGGTCCCGCCAATGCAGGCATGGCATTTAGCATTCAGGTGATCACCAAGAGCTATCACCACCTAAAAATATCACACTGTTAGTTTATATGTCTTGAGTATTAATGTTAGTTTATATGTCTTGAGTATTAACTAATCACCACGCAACACAAACAACACAGTTCATACCTTTTGAATTTGCTGAGCCAGCTCTCTGGTTGGGGCCAGAATCAATGCTTGGCATTCACGAATACTAGTATCAATTTGTTGAAGAATTGAAATCGAGAAAGTCGCAGTTTTGCCAGTTCCTGACTGAGCTTGAGCGATAACATCTCGACCTTGAATACAAGGCATAATAGCACGTTGCTGGATGGCCGAGGGTTTTTCAAAACCATAGGCGTAAATTCCTCTCAGCAATTCTTCCTTCAAATTCATGTCATCAAAGCTTTCCACGACCTGATGCCAGTTAGTATCCAGATTTCCTTGGGGTTCCATCCCCGGAGGTCCATCGTAACTTCCTTGATCTTTTGATGGCCCATTTTTGGAATCCTCCGGCCAATCTTCTGATCTGTGAAACAAGTATTAGTCATTGAAATAACATGATTCAATCCTAGTACGCAGGTTAACCTTTTATGAATGAATTAGCAAAATTTATAAAAAAAATATATTACAGTAGCACTTCTGTCAAATTGTCATATCATAACTATAAATGTTAGAAATAAAAGCAATACATAAAAACAACACTGAACCTTCTACAATATGTTTGTAACAAAATGAAGAATAGAAATAGTCACTATAATATATAACACGTGCGCTGAATCGAACTTGCAATAATGTACTCCTACCAGCGCCATGTTGGCAATCGGCGACAGGGACATTGAAATTATTTCACAATTTATGGCAATTTGCATGAAATTACTAAGCCAAAACAAAACCCTGCGCTTTTTCTATCAAAAATATCATACAAGCTTACGGTAGTAAGGCACATTTAGCTTAAGAACTCAACTTACCTTCTTTCAGGTGAATAAGACATGTTCCAATCGCGGTAGCTGAACGGAAAAGAACTAGCAAAGCATAAGCAAGGTCAAGTTAAGTTAACAGAAGCTTTTTTTACAGGTTTTGCGAAATTAAGTGTTTAAATGAACAAATTGTACGACAATAATTTTAAAATATTTTTTGATGATTTATAAAATTATTAAAAGTCGACAAACGTGTTTCAATTTATCAATCTGAATAATACTAAATTAGTGAGGACTAAAATAGCGGAAGTACGTCACGACAATTTATGGAACACAGGCTCTCTATGCACGGAAATTCACGACGCACTATCGATTAGTGTGTAGTCTATGGTCATTGAAATTAGTGTGAAAGCTTAAAATATTTACCTTTTTTTAAAAAAATACGCTGTTTGCACAACAAACAGAAATATATTTTGATAAAAATTAATATTATATTTATAAAATGGAATTTCCAATCTGGAAGAAAGAATATTTATGCAGTATTATGGCTATGCCACACAATACGTTTCGTACGTGCGTTTATCTGCTGGTTGCTTTTGAAAAACGTTGGTGCTGATTATAGCTTCCAAAAATTCTTCTTCTACAAGTAAGTCAAACTCGGTCATCGATTCACCTTGTGGAAGTCCTGATCATTCTGAATCTTCCGGTACCTGTCCCTACTTTAAAACCATCTGCTCAATTCATTCTGTGAGCAATGCCTATTGCCACTTCAGTGTGGAAAATCTTTGTCGTGTCGATTACCAATATATATCTATCACGGTTCTTCAGTAGACCTCTCTTTTTTCTGATTCGATCACACAGCAAAACCTCTTGTATAAGCCTTTCGCCACAGGCAAGTTGCTGTCATTTAGCAGCCATGTCAATCAGGCAGGTTCACTGACGCACACGTGGTTGGCTATCATGAATACGCAAGATTTGTATAATCACGTTCTACAGAGTCTGTGCACAACCTCTGAGCGCTGGTAGCGAGTCAACTAGATAATCACTGTAGTGTTACTCGAAACTCTGTAGAGTAAATGATGTCTTATAATTTTAAATTTAGGAAACTATACAGTTTCCTAGTTTCCAGTAACACTACGTTCTTCTTCTTCCACAATGAAGAGCAAACCGCTTAGTTCAGGACGTAGTCTTAAAGGGCCTATTACACCACTTTCTATTCAGCACACGATATTCAGACTGTCTTAGGCCCGTATTATAGAACTACAATCAAGACTCAAGCATTACTTAAAACGAGTCTCAGTTGGAGTTTTCATTTTAGAACTTGACTTGAGCAGAGAAACTACAATCAATAATCACCTGAGCAGTGTCACTTTAAAATGACATTTTTACGTATTATAGAACAGTGCTTGAGTGAGCTCCACTCTATGTGTACTTATTTTAAAATCACAATCAGCTCAGAATCTCTGCTTGAGGCGAGATTTGATCTTTGTTTTCGCAAGTGTAGTCGAGACCACACTTGAGCATAGAATCTCATGGAAATTGTGGATTTCAATCAGAGATCAAAATCTCTACTCAAGCGTAGTTTCGTTTGATTTGAATTTGAGGATAGTTCTAAAATAAACTGAAAGCCTAAGTCGAGATTCTTCACTCAAGCAGTAATCAGTTGAACGCAGTTTAAGTAGTACTTGAGTAAGGTTCTGTAATACGGGCCTTAGAGTCTACGTAGACAGCTCGCTATTATACCAGACTGAATAACGCGTGCTTACTCATTCACACGCAAGACGTCGACGTTGGCGGTTGTCATGGCACCTGCACTTTCAAAGCCCCAAAAGATTGCCGTAGCACTAACTGCAATCAGCTTGACTGTTAATTTAAATTATAAGTACTAGCTGTTGCCCGCGGCTTCGCCCGCGTACACAAAATATAAATTTTTGTATACTTCGAATAAAATTCCCCATATCGCGTAAGGGTAAGACTGTCTTACTGTGAATTCCGACGGCAAAACCGGGCTCAACGAGGCTTAGTGTATTACAATCTGAATATCGAGTAGTGTAATAAGAGATAAGTCTGCACTCGCGACCGAAGGGAGCGAACGTATACGTGCGTTACGTATGTTTTATTCGTATTCGATGTGTCTTATCTAGTTTACGTTACCTTTACCACAAAGTTTGCAGTAAAGCTTCCTAGAGTAGTACCGCGAGATGCCATATTTATATGTAATAGTCCCTTTATGCCCTTTATGATCGGTAATCGACACTCTCTTGTTGATCTTCACTCTTGCTCATAGTTGGCAGGAGCCGAAGGCTCAATCGTCTGGCTAACTGTCTGTTGTGCAGTACCATTTAGTTCGAGAGAATCATTTGAGTCACAGAAATCATCTTCACTTGATTCTGTAGTCTCATGTGGTACTGGACCAGGCTGCACGTTGAGCACTCCGGATTCAAACCCAAATTTAGGCTAAGATAAAACATGTGTGTATATTTTATTTAATTATTTTGTGTATTTTATTTAATTTAATTGTTATTGACTCGTTGTAATTTATTGTGTTTTTTATTAATGACATTATTGTAATTTTGTGTTTTTACATCTAATATTATAATTTAAAATTTTGTAATCAATGTATAAGGACTGGTTTCCGAAATAAATTAATTTTAATTTAATTTTAATTAGGTACTTCAGGCTTTTCCTGTATTTATGTACAATCTTGTCCTAATAGTGCTAAATAGTGGTTGGAGACAATGGAGTTTTAACCATCTGCAAGGCGGACATTGGAAGAGTCCGGATTTACATGAAGTAGCGTTACTTCTTCAACTTCAGGTTAGTATTTATTATTGCGATTAAATTTTCACATTAAAACTTGTTCTGAATCAGTGAGCCAGGTGGGTACAGTCATTCCATTTACTGATCTCCCAGTACGAGTAATCATCCGCTCATGAGGCGTACAATGAGTAGCTATGCACAATAAGGACCGCATTAAATGTGAGGCATTGGGATGAACATCCTCCCAATTTTCTTTTCGTTTGTGGCAGGAGCGAGCGTAAAGCCAATCGTATAGTTTTCCAGAGGGTTCCATTAAAACGTTACACTTGTCCGTTTTCTCTGGGATCTGCGGGGCTATAGCGTAACTCTGTTGACAGTTCAAGTGATGATCACTTGTTAACAATGTGCATCATTGAACTGTCAAACAGCTAGTTTCGTATTGCCTATCTTCAGTGACCAACTGCAGTGACGTCATTAGCCACATTTCCACCGAAGTTTGTTAGTCACTTGTGTGATACGTAATACCAATTTTATGACATTGTCAGTTGACAACTAAGTTTAGTGTGCAACGAATGCTAGTTGTCAACTGTTATTGAAAAAGTTAGCCAATAGCCCTCCAGGTTAGGGAGTGGTCCCGCTAGAGACAATTCCTCTTTAATTCAAAAAATTCTTGACATCCGCAGACATAAATGAAGTTCCTCGATCGAAATGAAGATAAGACGATAAACTAAATAGCATAAATATTTCATTCAAAGGTTTTATCACCGTCGAATAACTCATTCAGGACAAGAAAAACAAAAGGGAAACGTGAATATTCATTGATCACCGTAAATATGTGCTTATTTTTTGTGTTAGAAGGTACAGGACCTTTGAAGTCAATGCTGAGTTTTTCCATAGGTGACGTAGCCTTAATTATAATAGGACCTGGCTGGGTCTTGTAATATTTAGGTTTTATTTGTGAACATACACGGCATGAAGTTTTCCTGATTTCTTCAGTAGAATAAAACAAGTTCTTTGTGACTCACCCAGTGATATATGCGCACTATTCCTACCCGAAACACAGGATTTATAAACCTAGTTCGGGCAAGTCGCTACTTATACATAATTCTAGGTGTAAAGTTAATTTTCCTTAAGTCCTTAAAAATTGATAATTTAGTTATACTCGTAGTTATTCGTTGGGAATTAATATATCTATATTTTGTTTAAGATTTACTTGTGGCTATTACATGTAACAATATTGTATAAAGATTAAATAAAGATTATTATTATTATATTATTATTCCGGGATGACATAACGCTTCATGTAATGATTTCAGTTTCTCAGTTCTGACTGATAAAGAAGCACATACTCGCGAAAGTGCTTCTGCTACCTCATTGTGCTTACCAGGACGATACACGATATCATACTTGAATGGTGCCAAATCTAGATGCCATTATTCTTAATTTTGCTGGATACTTTATTATCAAATATGAGTGATGCAGACCGTTGATCAGTAATGAGCCGAAATGGTTTACCAATGAGAAAAGAGCGCCATTTTTGCAGTGATTCCACTATAGCATAAGCTTCATTCTCTATAGCTGAGTGGTTAAATTAACTACTGTTTAGAATTCTTGAGAAAAAGGCGACTGGCTGACGTCCTACGTCCTGATCCTGAACTAAGCGGCTTGCTATCCAGCGTGGAAGAATGTAGTGTTACTGGAAACTGTATAGAGTTTCCTAAGTAAATTATGTAATCCTGTCAATTTACTAGTATTCACATGTGTCGTATTTTTTGTTGATTAAAACCGTTATTTCTTATTTCCTAGGTTTTATCTTATTTATCAATCTGTTTTTTGAACAGCCTCCATTTTAGAGTTTTTATTTATATATTAGTGTGTAGTTTTTGTTGTTGTCTATATTTCTGGTTCCTTTAGGGTGTGTATATTTTTATTATTTCTTCAAGCTCGAACGGAATCCTGGTACATGGGTAGACCATGTCACGAAATAGCACATAGGGATAGGATACTTTTTATCCCGATGGTATGAAATTTATTTTGTCTGGATTTTTATTTTTTGAAATTTTCATGATTAAGGATTCACCTTCACCAGCTAATCCTTTAAATGACGTTGTATTGATAATTTTAATTATTAAAAAAATACATTTTACTATATAAAAGCCGATATTTGCTATATAGGGCCTATACACTACGCGATATTCAGCACACGATATTCAGACTGTCTTATTTTTTGTTCCGATTAAGACCGGTCTAACCCTTATTACACCACGCGACATCGACTAAGACTGTCTGAATAACGCGTAGTGTAATAGGCCCTTATAGTGAAAGTCCCGTAAAATTCGGTCCGACTTTTCCAGAACTTAGCCAGAACTAAAAGAAAGACGAAAAAAAAAAAAAAATATAATAGCTCATTTAAAAACTAGGAAAGTATTTATTTTAAGATTTTTTTACAAAACAGAAGTGTAATATTAAATACTTTTATATTTACAATAAATCAAAGCTATTATATTGACAACACACTCACATACATTTTATTTATTTATAATGTAAGAAATAAAATAAAATAAACGTTTTAATAATAATATGATTTCTTGTTGTGAATGATACTTTAAAGGTCTCTTCAATTTATGTCCATTCAGATTCAGAAGTTTAAAAGTCGACTAGTAACTTCTTGTACGTGTGTAGACCGGCCATTGTAGTTTGGCATTTTCTTATAATTTTTGGTTGGAGAAACATTATTTTTAGTGGCAACAATTGTCTTTGGTAACACATCATAAACAAAATTTACGTTATGTTGGTAATTTGTTCTTCCGGTCGTGTCTATGACTACGCTGCCATTTTGGAACGGCAGTGCTTTTTGTTCGTGTGAAGCGCTTGCTCGTTGTGAGGAGTAGATTGTGATTTAGTCAAGTGTAGTTTTATTTTAAGTCGAACTCAATCAAAATGAGCTGGCAAGATTATGTCGATAAACAGTTAATGGCATCCAGATGTGTTACAAAAGCTGCGATTGCCGGTCACGATGGGAATGTCTGGGCCAAGTCAGAAGACTTCGAAGTAAGTTTTTCCACTGTCAAGTTCTCAGCGATTTGCAGCGGTCAGTGATTTGTAAATTTTAGTTTTGCTGTGTATACCAGTGCCAAATAGTGTTATCAAGTGCAGTTCATATTAGGTTCGATGGATGACGAATTCTTTATCCGGCAGTTTGACAAGATGGCGACATGTGGTGAAGCCTGCTATTCGGAATAAGAACGTTAAATCTGCCTAAATACGAATGATATAGCATAAAAATCATAACTTATTATAATATTGAGTTGTTACAACTATTATCATGATTATTTTGTAGCTTTTATTTGTACAAAGCATACGCCGAAACTGCCGGCCGGTATATTGTCAGAATAGCGCTATCTATCCCAATTTGTATGGACTACCCCGGTAGTTTTTTCAGTTCAGTGTCCTAAATGTACCGTGTTCAAAATTGAAAATATATGCAGAAGAAGACCTGATAACAAAAAGTATTTAGCGATTTACTACGAAGCCACCTATCACACCAATGTTAGAGCTTAACACCGATGTTAAGTCATCATTATAGGCCTGCAGTAATACTACAAACTTTTATTAAATCAAATCATATAAGTTGAATGCAATTTTAGTAATTTATTTCTTACCTCCCAGTGAGTATTTCTAAAACTCCTGAAAACATGTAAAAAACCCTAAATGATAAAAAAAATAACAATTTCAAATCTAACCACTAGTGATGACTACCTATTTTTTATGGTGACCTGTACTTAAATTATCCAAATTGATAATGATCAACACTTGGAACTAGGTGCTGTGATATCAAAAAATATTGAATACTTTGATTGCACATACAGTCAAAGTAAACTTTTAGTAGGTATATATATTTTTTTATGTAAATTTTTTTCACAACCTCTTGCTTCAACTGATCCTTCAAATCAGTTGAAGCAAGAGGTTATGGATTTTTTTTTTATTATTAGTCTTTAATAACTATATTTCAACATAGTTTAAAATTTAAAAAATTCTATACAAAGAGGCTATTAAATTTAGAATTCTTCCATATTTTAACATGGCAAATATAAATGTCAGATTTGGCTAAAAATGTTGATAAAACGTTTTCTTAACTTGGTCTCATTTAAAAAATGTTAAATTATTGAGAACAGGTAGACATGAGAATACTGGAGTGGTCTTCTCTTACATCCCTCTATATAATGTCCTTTGTTTAACCAGTCACTTGCTAAAAATATAATATCTTCTACATAATTAATATGCTTTGCCTAACTCATTTGATGTTCTATAATATTTACGACAATATTGTAAGTTTGTGATTTGACAATCTCTATACCTACTTTAAATCTTGACTTTATTTAATTAATATTTATACTATTTAGTTCAATGGTTTTACACAAATTTCTTCGCAATGACAATAATTAAAAACCATGAGAAGTAAATATAAAGTTGAGAGAGGAGCTAACCAATATTAGTTGGTTTGAAAAATAAAGAAAGTCATGTAGTAAATATCACATTTTATAATTACAATTTTACATTACCTTTTGGATCAATAAAAGAGCTTAGATATCAGAAACTTCTCTTTTTTGACCAACTTCAAAATGGAGGAGGTTCTATGTTCGGCTGAATGTATGTTTTTGTAACTTCAAACCATAATAATTTATTTATAGTATTTTTGTGAAGGGTCTTGCAATCTCCATAACCTAATAACTAGGAAACATTGTATTACCTAACCCAACACAATATATAACATTGTGACTTCTATCTGCTACTTGTAACAGTTACTATCAAAGATTTACAAATAATGGCCAATATTGCTCAGAAGGTATCTAAAAGATTCCATTCATCTGGCTGGTATTACTTAGAGCAAGATAAACAGAGCACACTTTTAGAGCAGAATTCAATGAATTCAACCTTATTTGAATACCTTCAAGCCCTAATTATTCTAGTATAAAGAATCTTCTTGCTAAAGCAAGTTGTAATAGGCTTTGTCTGGTAGGTAGCCCATAAAATCCGTCTTGTTTTTATTCTTTCAAAAAGGAGTAAAACCAGACTAAGTCTTGTCATGTTTTACCAACTTTTTATGTTCCAAGTATCTATTCAATCAGCTGTTATTTGACATTATGAATTTTGTATGTGCTACTTTGATGGATCCTCCTTAAGGGCCACAGCACTCAATATTCAGACAGTTTTAGTCTATCTATTTATCTCATCATTCTGTTTCATTCCTTTACACCACATTGGCGTAAGCTGCTCTTTTTTTTTGTGTGATGCTACATAGACTAAGAATGTCTGTATATCGAGTGGTGTAGTCACTTTAGTTAACATTATAGTATATTTTATTATATTGTACATAGTGATCCATATTATTTTTATTTGAATCTTCAAACTAAAGAAACTGCACAATAAAACTACAGACTTTCTAAAAATTCAATCTGTCTCTTTGTTTGTTTTAGTTTTCTGCCTTTTAAACTAAAAACTAAGCATTTAGTTTTGATGGGGATGGTTCAAATAGGGTCACTCGCCCAAATTTTACCATAGTTTTATAGGAAGACCATAAACATCAGTCTGACAGGTAGTATTTTCTTTTTGAACATGGTGCTTATTATACGTTTTCTTGTTAACAGATATCAAAAGATGAAGTTGCGAAGATAGTGGCTGGTTTTGACAATGAATCACTGTTAACGAGCGGTGGCCTGACGATAGCGGGTACACGGTACATCTACCTCAGTGGCACAGACCGCATCATACGCGCAAAACTTGGCAAGGTCGGCGTGCACTGCATGAAGACACAGCAAGGTAGGATTTGTTGATTGCAATACCATCATGAAATAATAAAATACTTGACAACAGTAGCAGACCTGTACTCATCAATAACTTATAAAATATTGTACTGTTAAGGGTGGTAGTTGTGTTGTAGGAATGTTTAAAAGACTTACTGTGGTCCTGGAACACAAAGGGCAACCAAAGGACATAGGATGGTTTTAGTCAGACGTGACTGACACACCCTCTCGTTCCAGCATAGTTCCCAAATAAAAAAAAAAAAACAGGGTGGTAGTTTTCAATAGCATCTTATTCGGCTATTTCACACACAGCAGCCACAGTTTTAGTAACCTACTGCATCATCTTTCTCTTATCCCAGTTAATTAAGGTTATTCTATCATTGAATAACTTAAAATTCTATCTTGTCTAGCTACACATCATAAAAATAAATAAAGGATGGTCTTTTTTTTCCCATTTGAGATGGTACAATTCCTAATTCAGGCATGCTATCTGCTTTGCTTGTTTATAAAAACTGGTAGAGTTCATGTGTCCCTGAGTTGCACTAGATGTGCTGATTTTCAGAGGCCTGTTGAGAAAAGATTGAAATACGAAATTATCACCGCTTCACTCATAGGTCAAGTGACTCCTATGTGTTTGAATCAAAAGAAAGTTGAACCTGTATACAGACATACCTAGTTATAAATATTTGAGCTTGCTTTGCTATTTCTGGTATCTTATATTTTACAAGTACTCAAATGATTTGTGACTTCTTGTTTCTGTGTGAATTGTCAACTTTCCCTCGGGCGCCCCGGGGTATTATTATTATGTTATTGTGCGTTTTTACGTAAATCACCAAAAAAATAAAACTTTCTGGATTTTTCTAGGAAAAACAAAGATATAGAAACCAACATTTTCGGTTAAAAAAATTTCGTACAAACGTGTGTACAAAACGGCAATTAAGCGTTTTTCGAGGTCATTCAAGTTGTACAGACGTATGTACAATCGGCCTTCGAGGGGTTAAAGAAAACTCATTATTTTTTATGGAATTCAACAGAATAACCTACCTCTCGGTCATATTTAGGTAAAAGCAAAAGGAAGCCTTTCTGAAACAGTGCAAAACTTTTTAAATCTGTACACCAAGCCAGGTTTGTGTGTCTACTAGGTCGAAATAAGTTCACTTAACCGCATCTGCCCTTAGTATATAATAAAATTCAATCCTAATTATTTTTACATTCAACCTGTTTGGATCTGGCACTAATCGCCAATATTCTGGCTACTTCTCTGATTTTTGCCCATAATTACTTTACTGTCTTGTATTAATATTCCATAGAAAGTCATATCTATCAGCTGACGCCATCTCGGAATTCACCCCTACCACCTATTGCTATCCATCATTTCGCACAATCCACCCATAGATATAAAGCCATTCAAATTCAAAACTTACATTAAAAAAAACTGGGCAAGTGCGAGTTGGACTCGCGCACTGAGGGTTCCGTACAAACTTACTACCTATGTAGGTAAATAGTTCATTTCCCGAATAGTCTCAAAAACTTTTTCCGAATTGCAAAAATTTTTTTTTTTGTGACGTAACAACTAATTTACTGTTTTCAGATTTATTCCTATATCTGTGCTTATAGGACCTTGCTTGATGCCAAACAGGATTCTTGGTTACCGGGAAGTACCCTATGAATTTTGATTCCCTTGATACTGATACGTATCTTTTCTTTTCATTTTTTTTTTGTTATGGGTATAAATCATCCAATGACTTCTCCCGCTCTGGGTGGATCGGGAGGTGTCAGACTTACTAAAAACACACCTGTGTCCTTCAGTTGCCCTTTGCGTTCTAGAACTACTACGGGTTTACTTTCCAGAAATTCCCCGCGGTCCTAGCTAGCGGGCATCAGCCCTATTGGGCCGGTTTACTGACGGCTCTTTGAGGAGCGCATGGATCACTACTCGCTGTTGACGATCGGACTCGGTCCGATCAATTACCGGACGGCCGGATGGCGAGCTACCCATTGCTCGACGTCCGCAAGCTCGCGTCTACCGTGGCTGGTAGTCGGGGTCAGAATCTCGGCGGCTTGGGCGTGAGGACATACATTCCCTCACGCGTGCTGCCTCCTCCTTCGCTAGCATTATGCTTCGCAGAAGGAGGCAACTGCCTGCCATTCCTCCTTGCTGCGTAGCATAGCCCGAACCAGAGCCCGGCGCGAGAGGTCGTTGCCGCCGATTGCCTCCACGAGAACACGGCGGAGCTCCGCCCAAGTGGGGCACCACCTCCACCGTGTCATCCTTGCGGTCCACACTATGGTGACATTCGGGCGTTTCTTCCGCCTGAGTCCGATGCAGGGATCTCCCGAACTTGCCATGTCCGGTGAGGACCTGTGTCATGGGGAAGGTAAGGACGCCGTGTTGCCGCTCCAGCCACTCCTCAAAGAGGGGACTTACCGCCGTGATTATGGCGTGCCCAGCTGTCTGTCCGTCTGAACCGTGATAGTTAGACAGTTGAAATTTTCACAGATGTATTTCAAAAATAGATAAAAATAATTAATATGGGGGCTCCCATACAACAAACATGATTTTTCTTCCCTTCGTGCGCGAGTCCCATTCGCACTTGGCCGGTTTTTTTAACCGACTTCAAAAAGGAGATTATAATAATATGTGTTCGTTGTATGTTTTTTTTTTAATAAATATTTTCACCTCTATTTCTCACAACAGACCAACAACTCACCTCGTACGCCTCGTTTTTGTCGCAAAAATCTTGATATGTTTTGGTGAAATCGCTCATCATGTCATACTACCAAAATTTTCTAAGACAACAAATGGGAATGCAAAAAATATTTTTTAATGACTTGTGTACTCTGCGCGTATCGTCGCGTGCACCATGATCGTGAACATGTAATTATTTTTCCGTTTATGATAGCCGCACACAGTTAACCAAAATAAATTGATATACACATAAAAGTTAATTAAGAGTAGTACCTATCATTGAGAGTCAAAATGAATATGGTTGATAGAGCGCTCATT
The DNA here is from genome assembly GCA_905147345.3 of Mythimna impura. Taxonomy (NCBI): domain Eukaryota; kingdom Metazoa; phylum Arthropoda; class Insecta; order Lepidoptera; family Noctuidae; genus Mythimna; species Mythimna impura. The sequence goes on along the minus strand of LR990348.1, from coordinate 11,357,270 downwards.
TCAGAAATAACAACATAAATATTGAAAAGAAACAACAAAAAATTATATAACAGGCGAAGCACTCTATTGGAGTAATAATTACTTTGACTTACTATGTTATTTATCACGTATGTAAATCATTGAATAAAAAAAAAACCTAACTATAAAAATGCATTTAAAAAAACAGTCGGAAACGGATTTTTTTTTAGTTTTTGTTGGGCGAAAATGCGTCTTATCAACCCTCCTCCTTTACACCCATAAATTTTCGACCATCTCTTTATAATTATCACTTTTTTATTGCCTAGAATTTTATTAACAACACCAATCTTTTTTTATGTCGGTTAAAAGGCCGTTTTATCTACCTTCCCATATTTTCCTGATTTGAGGACCCAAAAATATTTTTTCCTTTAGTTTTAGTTTTATTCGTAAATACAGAGCATGGGTTTGTCTAAAGCTTTGATAAAAAAAAATGAACCTCAATGTGAAGCGGTGGTAATAATATTGTTTTTACCTGAATACCAGGAATTAAGGATATTATGTCTATCTACAGTTATTGCAAATCACACGAGTAACCCAATTTTTATCATGTAAATACGTTTCTTGCAATGGTTTTGTTAAATTAAAATCACGGTTGAACTGAATAATTTTGCCAGAAATAAAAAAAAAATCGGTCTGGATGTAGTTTAACACACTCTACGTGACATTTTTAGGGTTCCGTACCTCAAAAGGAAAAAACTGAACTCTTATAGGATCATTTGTTGTCTGTCCGTCTGTCTGTCTGTCAAGACCCTTTACCTCGGAAACGCGTTTTTACTCAGGTCTGCGGTCCCTTGAAGCTGTGAAAAAATCAAACTTCTACGTTAACTAAAAAAAGATGTTGCAAGAAACATATATTTCGACACTCAATGGAATCAAAATTCATAGGGTACTTACCGTTCACCTAGGTTCCTAAAATTTGGCATGAAGCAAGGTCTCATAGCGCAAGTATAGGAAAAAATCTGAAAACTAAAAATTTGTAGTTACATCACAAAAAAGTCTTTTTGTACGATTCGTAAAAATCTTCGTAACTCAATTCTCAGGAATTGAACTGTTTTCATAGGTAAGTTTGTACGGAACCCTCAGTGCGCGTGTCCGACTCGCACTTGCCTGGTTTTTATATAAAAATACGTCTTTTGAATCACACAGTTGTTTACAAAATAGTACCATATACTTACGTATTTTAACAATAGCGGGTTTTTATAAAACAAAGACCTTCATATCTCAGATTTGTCATGTGCACCGAAAAATATTGTTATGCTTTTTAGGGTTCCGTACCTCAAAAGGAAAAAACGGAACCCTTATTTATAGGATCACTTTGTTGTCAGTCCGTCTGTCTGTCTGTCAAGACATTTTATCTCGGGAACGCGTTGAGGTATCGAATTGAAATTAAAACCATATGTACTCAAATCTGCGGTCCCTTGAAGCTGTGAAAAAATCAGACTTCTAAGTTAACGAAAAAAAAAAGATTTGGCCGTTTATGTCGGAAAAAAACGTACATTTCGACACTATCAAGGGAATCAAAATTCATAGGGTACTTCCGGGTAACCAAGAATCCTGTTTGGCATGAAGCAAGGTCTCATACCACAAATATATGAAAAAATCAGAAAACTGTAAATTCGTAGTTACGTCACAAAAAAAAAACTTTGCGATTCGGAAAAATCTTCGTAACTCAATTCGGGAATTGAACTGTTTTCAGTAAGTTTGTACGGTACCCTTAGTGCGCGAGTCCGACTCGCACTTGCCTGGATTTTTTTAAAATGTTTATAAAAATCCCGTTGTCGAAATAGTAAGGTATTTGTCCTACAGTATTAAAACATAAATCAAAGTATTCAATTATATTATGTCATTATTTCCCATCTCTTGTCTGTTATCCCGCTATCATTGGTTTTCTTTTATTTCTCACACTATGTAATATGTATATTACGGTAGAAATTATTCATTGTTTCGTAATTATAAATTACATTTTATGTGGAAGTTACGTAAAGTTGTAATCTTCATTATGTTAACGAAAACGAAAGTTCGTAAGGTACTTAGGCACGGTTATGTGCGGGGAAAGTGAATTAAAGTGATGACGGTCTTGCATATTCTGTAGCGGCTAGTTTATTCTAATGTTTTGTTTCAGCCGTCGTTATTTCTCTGTACGAAGAACCCATCCAACCCCAGCAAGCCGCATCCGTAGTGGAGAAGTTAGGAGACTATTTAATTACCTGTGGTTATTAGAGGTGAGTTGTAACATTATCTTTTAATTTTAACGATACGTATACACCGGGATTTTGTAAAGGATGTGTTAAATTGTTCTAAAGACTTCTATTCTAAGACATAGTTTCTTTCTTCCACAGATCGAAGCGCGCCGTGATCTAAGAATACTTATAAGATAATATTTTTTCCACAGGGAAATAAGTAACTGCATTTTGTATATTCTATAAAGTGATAAGGACCGTTCATTTGTTTTGATATTCGATAAATTATGGCGTCATCAGTGCGTGATGCGTTTAGTAACTGTGTGCAGATACAATTACTTTGCGGATTTTGGACCCTTTTTATACGCTCACCGCTTCCATAAAGTAATTGTAAGCTGTAATGGTTTAAACATGTATTTTAAAGTTTGCTTTTATTGACCAGTACGGTAAAGCATATTCAGCTTTGCAAGCAGGTCTCGAAGCATGATGTATAGAGATTTTTTTAGGTTTCTTCTCAAGCATTCTGATACTTTATCTGGCGTGTACAATGATCTAAATTATAATTATAATCAAGGTAGACTTGAAATAGCGTCACTAGCCATCTAGACAAATGCCCGCGTACAGATGCTTGAAGAGAAGTTATAATAACCACGTAATGAAATTACTGTAACAACATTATACAACATATATATATAATTATAAATAGCATTTGTGTAAGGGCTTGTTACAAATTGAAAGACACTGTAACCCAAGTATTACGATTTTAATTGAAGATCTCTAGTCCCACTGGATCCATCGTGCGAGTAATATCCGACACATGAGTGCGAGGCGCGGAGGCCCGCGCTGCGACGCGCCGCGGCCGCGGTCTCCACATGGCCCGCTATTACAGTTTTCTGCTATGCTTTCTTTTTAATTGTGCCGCATTTATAATCTTGTGTAGTGAGTAATAAACATTTGCATTCTGTTCTATTCTATCCCTTAGCTGCAGAAATAGAAGCGCTCAATTACCCTGTATCCTCAGACAAGGCTTGCAGTAAACGAAGGGTGCATATTGTTTATATTTGATATTACTACTATAGCTTTGTACATTGTTTCTGATAAGCGATGGGAACTGTGTCTATCTAATAATAAAATGATTTGTATTATAATATTTTGTTTCTTTGATAATTACCAACTGAGATTCAGATTCAGGTAGAAAAGGCGAAAATAAAAACCGTTTTTTATTGCTAATGAACATAATTTATTTTCCTTTTGACAAAATCTACAGTATTAAGAGTTAAGTACACTCGAATACAAGGATTGGTATAAAACGTTTAAACTTGTAGCAATAATTGTCAATCAAGTGATTTTGGTTCTTTAAAATCCAACACCTGAGTGTTCTCTAATGTTGTTTTAAATTATCTTCAGAGAATTTATGAAAAAGGTTTAGAGTTCAGTTGCTTTACTATCTATATTTAATTAAAGTAGATTTCTTCTGATGATATACAAATTGCTGTTTATTTCGTTATTTTACTAAAGAGCATTTATAACAATTTATCAAAGAAATGAAAACGCGTTTTTTTTACTTACTACGTGGTTATCTACATTTCTACAATTCTATTTATACGAAAAGAAAATGCTTGTAAGAATTAAATACATGGGTACTTATTACATCTTAACAAATAAATTATCCGTTGATAAAAGCATGAATTATACAATCAATACACAATCATCATCCCTATACATCAGATTTATTAAAATAATAATACTCCAAGTCCCATAAGCCAACGCATCTTATAATATAACTAATTGATTCAGTAACCCAACAAGTTGACTTTTCAACTACTGAGGTCTCTTACAACTGCTGTAGTCTATCAGTGTTGGTTATTAAATTTTATTTCATTAATAGTATTTCATCGAATGATAGTCATGACGTCATAAACGTGTTTCAAAAATATATTCATGTTTGACTGTTCGTTCCAGCAGACATTTTATCGGTCTTTATCTCCGAAGTAATACGCTCATTAATTTGTTACACTTATCGTCCGAACATTTTCATGATTTCCATCCTTGCTGGGTGCGAGGGAAACAACATGAATCGCGATCAAGTCGAAAGTCCTTTGGTGTTTCTTCAAGGATGCTCTAGAGAATAATGGCGAGATTTTTTCCAAAGGCTTCTGAAAAACCCTTTGCGTTGCTTCTGCCCTGGATGTTCCTCACCTGTTAACAATGAAAAGTAAGTCTTAAATTTTTACATAGTTAAAGCTGTTCCAACAATTTCGTCTGGAATATACCAAACTAATTAAGTAGGTACCTACCTACGTGTGTCAAAAAATGCATTGTTATATTACGATACAACAGACCAGTCCTTATTCTTGAAAATTAATGACTGATTTAAATGAAACTATACGTAGACGCTTGGTACCTAGATCTAAAAAGTTGGCTAAATAGCATTTTCAAAATGTTTAAAGACTGCTATTAAAATTTTCTACAGAAAATAAAATAAAAATCACTCCATCGATCCGTTTTAAAAAAATTCGTAACTATTTTTAGATCTAGGTCCACCTTGCCGATCCGATACAGATTTTAATGATACTTGCACACAGTTTCATTAAAATCGGTTCATTCATGTTCAAGAATAAGGACTTGTCAGTTATATGAATTACCGTGATTTTAGCACTGCAATAGCGATCGACCTACATTTATAATTTCATAAGACATACGAGCTCGACTCGCTCTATATTTATTGTGACCCTACAAAAACAGTTAACGGTAAAATTATAGCTAGAAGAGGTACAGAGATACAATAAATACTATACCATATTAATATGTGAGATGTTAGTAAACATGTTTTGCTGTTTATGATAAATTTACTTCCGCTGTATGGTAGATAGATACAAGTATATACGATGATAATATTTTCCTGTTACTACAGTTATTTAGAGAATGATAGTTACGGACGTCATTTTAAAGCAACTAATAATTTCAAATAATTATGTGTAAGAAAAACTAACTGGACATAATAGTTTATGGTCTCAATAAGTGAAAAAAAAAAGAAATGGTAGCAATGGGAATAAAGTTGGTTAGGTAATACTCAATATAAATAAATTCAACGCTTATAGGGTCGTGAACCGTCTATTGGGGAACGTGAATGTCAAGTGTACAAGCGCGCCGCAGCCGGCTCGCTTGTCGGTGTCTCGGCAAGCGGGTCGATACCACGCGTAGTGCTCTGCCGCAGGCGGTGTGGAAAGAGCTTTCGGCTCGGACCGATACAAACGAACTGTAGTAACTCCGCCCGCTGTCCTTATCTACCTCGCTGGGTCATAAGTACATGATTGGATTTACCAATTATTTAAGTTTTAAAATTTTAAGTTAGCATCAGTTAGGTATAAGTTAAATTTGCCGTCATTCACTATTGACTCCATATATAACCAAAGCAAAACTTCGAGTCTAACTTGTATTTTAGTTTAGATATAATGGAGTTTTTTTTATTAATCTGAAAAAACAACTTCTAGATGCATGCGTAAACAGGTATATTTATTTTGATAAACGTATTTATGTGCCACAGAGCTTGTTCCCACACCCCGATAAATAAATATGTTATAGGTGTTTGATATCTACACAGCAAATGTAAAAATACAAATTATTATCTGTATTATATTGAATATAGACACTCAAAGACAATGTGAATTTATAAAACGTTTAACCGTTAAATTTACTGCTGCTGTGTTAGATAAAGCTAAAAACGTTAACTTTATGTATGTTCACTTGTACAGACGAACCTAATTAGCAGCACTTTTTTATTTAGACGCTCTGGATAGAGTCGTGAATTAATTTAAAGCTCACAAGACCGTGAATGATTACTCGGCAGCCAGTTACCAATATGCGGCTTTCATGAATACCTTTTATTATAGACAGGGTCGATGCAGAAATAAAATTGCCAATGTACCATATAGTTGGAAATTCCGATATTTCATCTATGCAGTAAGAGACTGTTAGTAGGGCAGCATCCGAAAATAAACCGCAATAAGTAGGTAGTTTCCAGCGCGCGTCCCAAATGCCATGCACGCTGCCTAAAATAGTCGTGGACTGAGCCACGTGAGATGCCGCACCCGACATCTGACTCCACTGCTAGTAAGCGGATTTGTTTCTTGCGATGAATTGATTTACTGAAATGCGGTTTTCTATTTTGGTTCCTACGAGTACCTCCTAATTTTGACTACTAAACTGAATAATCCCTATGCATTCTGTAGTAGGGACCTTTCGGTGTAATACCTACTTTGGACCTCAGATGAGTAACGTTTTTCAAGAATATACCTATTTTTTTTTGTTTAGTTACTTTGAAATAATTCCCTAAATACCTACACAATATAAAATTAAATTCTGCCGTGCGGCAGTGTGCTTTTGTATGTATAGCACGTGTCTGTGCAGTGGGGGTCCGTTCAATTCAAGTTCATTGGCTAGACTCCCCGCAAAGGTAACGCCACTGCGTCCTATGATCCAGTTAGAGCTAGATAATAACTAAATAATGGTACATAGTCGGAAATTCAGTAGCTAATTCAGGATTATAAAAATAATTTGATTATAATCTATAAGTAGGTACTTAAAGTTGGAATACTTAATGTAATGTACGTAATTTGTAAAGGATAAAATAAAACTCTAAATCATTACAAAATTAATTTAAAAAATATAATGTACCTATTCTAAAAATTCTAAATTCACATTGACTGTGGCAGGCAACGGAAAGAATGACTGAAGTTCGGACTGTATAATCTGTCTGACACACGGATAACAAATCAATACCTACCTACATACAGGAAATTACTCGGGGTTTGTGTAAGCTTTTCTCATTTAACGATTTTGGAAATATGATTGCAATGTCCTGAACTCTGCGAAACAAATGTTCTTCTATGGATCTATCTACAGAGCCAACAGAAAGAATGATTGGAGTTCGGACAGACAGATGACAAAGCAGTCCACATTAGTCGAATTTCGGGCGTATGCATTTTTCTAATGATTTTGGAAACAAAATGGCACCAATCTAATGGACATCTCGTACCAAATGAATGATTTTCCCTGGATCCAGCTATATAAGTAAAGCTTATGGTTTCCTGATGACAAAAGAATTTTTTAACTAATCAGGTCACGAAGATCGAGTTTGAGAAGTGCGAAGGGCTGATGTGCGAGGGACGCGTGCGGCGCGGCGCGGGGTCCAGAGGTCGTCGACACTTCTTGGTGAAGGGCAGCGAGGTCGGTGCGTTCGCTTTCATAGGCGCGCGGCGGGCGGCGGCGCGGCGCGGCGGCGGCGTGGACTCCGCGTATTGATCGCAGCTTCGCAGCCTCCGCACTCGATTTACGCTCCATCTCTACTTGATTTCCTAAACATTACTGCCATTACGATTTTATTCCTGCGGAGATTTTTGTTTACAGCAGTTACAATCCACCTATTTCTAAAACTTACTTGACAGAAACATTCAAATAAATCATCCAAAATTACGTATTCGTTACCTAAAGTTTTCTTAGTAATTATTACGTCAAATTCCCAATAGAGACTATTTGTTTTCATTGTTCTATTACCAATTTATGTAACCTACATTGATTAGCATACCTACTTTTCAATATTCTTGCTGAATTATCAAAAATAGCCAAGTTTACCATCGGCATGTGAGTAGACTTACTTTGCACATTATTCAATGAATAATTTGTACTAGTTACTAATGATCTACGTATCTGCTAGCCCTCGTGTAACGTAAGTCAGGCGGTGGCCACAGCCGCAGCGACCGCGGCTGCTGGCGTCGGGTATTGTTTCAGCAACACGATCAGTGATGCCTGCGCCTGCGCTTACCTGCATTATCTATCCTATTCTGAATTATTACTGTCACAGAGTATGCTCGGCATCCCATCTGCAACCAGTTTCAGATGTTTTCTGTGACAATAATGATTTATTAGGTACCTACTTATACTGTGCAATCATTCTTCCTCGTAAATCTTGTGCGGCCATTGAACTACGATAAACGACGATGTATTGACCTCTTATCACGCCCCACTCTTATTAATTTTACCTTGTTATTGAGTGCAAATAAATGATATAAGCTTTATTGTTAGGTAGTTTTGGATCATTATTTTTATTTTAAAGTATTGTTTGTAGCCTGTAGGTAGCTGCGGTATGCACTAGCGGAGACGCTTTCGAACCATAAGCAATTTTAATGTAATAGCTCGAGTGCACTAATTAACAACGAGAGGCGAACGTATCCGCGGCAACAATATTTACCGTTTGTGCAAAATGCAAAACTAATTGGAGTTTTGAGCAGTGGGTAGCTACTAAGTATATCAAGACTAAATTAAATTAAAAACTAGTCGAATGATTAACTTAAAATTGAAACTTAAATTGATGTCAAGTTTGGATTTGTGTTAATATGCAGGTTAGTAGGTAGGTAGGTGAGGATACATCTGTGAATCTTTCCATCTTAACTTTCTCCGAGTAACAGACTCGTTACGTTAGCCAGACCAGTGCCACACGCTCTAACTTGAGACGTCAAACGACACACTTAGCTAAATCTACCATAATTTAACGTATGGTTGGATTTTTAGAAAAAAATTGCCCCACTCTAGCAACAAAATTCAACGATTTTAAATGTTGTGGGGTAACCTAAGTACCTAGTCTAATATGAGGTTGCGGGAGGTAAAGTAAAAGATCATATCCTGAAGAAATGTTCCAAATAAAAACAAGGTAAGGTAACTAACTAAACAGGTAGTTACTGATCGCTAATCAAAGATTTGAAGTCTACCTAATTGATGGTTAAGTCACTCTCTTCCGGTAATGAACAGACTAATCTGTTCATCGAAGCGGAACTGATCCAGCCGCTATAACTGTGGCAATGATGGCTATAAGAAGGCGCGAAGAATGACGATGACGTGCAAGTTGCTAGTTAGTGTGAATAAAGCATGTAGGTAAACAGGTACCTATTGTTTTAACAAAAGGAATCGTATATGAGAAGTCTGTATTTTTATTGTCATGGGAAATATGGTGAATCATACCAACTCCAGATTTATGGAAGGTAAACTAAAAAAATAAGTCGCATAGAAAATACGCAAGGAATATTAATTCCTACTTGATCTCGTTCATGAAAAGTTCTTGATTTATTCTGAATTCTGAACGATCCTTGCTTTGGAATAATTATTGCGAAAAAATTAAGTTCAATAAATGTATTCGCGGTCAACCGCCATAACAACATGAATTATTAATTGTAGACAATGTTCAGTGCAAGTTCATTGACCTCAACACTATGACATCAACTGGAAGCCTGTGTGCCTCGCTCTACTAAATAAATTATGTTCATGACTGGCGAAAATTAATAAGCATATTTCTAATTTTGCCACCTCCAAAATGTCTAGTGCTGGAATAGAAAGTAACTAAATGGAAACCTAGCCTTATTACGTAGGTATAAAGTCAAAAACATCTGTTGGTCTGTAGTAAGTAAAGTATATAAGCTAAACGATGTCCATAAAATCGTCCTTTTCGAGGTAAATTTTCATACAACCGCTCTTATGTTATTGTTATTATGATGTTATTACACATCTTTCTAGATATTTTGGATACACAGCTATCTTTTGGATATTATCTAGGCTTCTATAGAAATCAAAACATAAATTTGTGTAAAACTAATCTAGTAAAGACCTCTGAAAATCTGCTATTTTACGTAAACTTTCGCCCTCCATAATGTACCCTGTAGTGAAAATATAAAAAAGTACATTAATTAAAGCCTTGCATATTTATCTCTCTTTTTTTGCATTGCCTCAAAAATAAAAAAATATCTGTTAGTATTTTATGTTATGATGTTCACCGATCCAAATTGCGAAAACAAGGCGAATGTTTAGCAGGCCCTGTAGCTTTACAAATTAACGAGGTGCGTTGAGGTAAATAAATGTAAAAGAAAATCAATTATTAAAATACCTGAAGTATTTGAAAGGTACTTTTAATTTAGTAAGTATTTATTTAAAGATGTATTTTGGAATTTGGGTGACTTTCATTGGCTCTAGTCGTAACAAAAGGTAATGTTATCGCAGTGACCGATGATAAAAGCGCGTCAAAACATCAATTAAGGAATACCACGACGCTTGACTCACCCAGTGGTAATGGCCGGGAAGATTCTAACCAATTAACTAATCGCTTATTCCCAGTAGAAAGGTGGTTGTTATGCGGATGACGTCATAGACTCGTCGCTCTATCGATAAAAGCTAACATGAGTTGGACACGTAAAAAGGGTGGTTTACTCCGACTCAATTATGAACAGAACTTCAAAAGTTTTCTTTAAAAAATCCATTCCTGGTGAGGCAAAGAAAAGGACAAACAAATCTTAAATTTTTAAAGAGATGTTGAAGATCAATATTTTATTGTCAGCAGATCATTGATTGTCAGTATCTAAATCAAAATCTTTGATAACTTTTTTGTCTTTGTGCGACTAGTTGTTCCGTTCCATAGAAATATAAATAACAGTTCCATTCCCAATAATTTATTCATATTGATAAGCCTTTGAACTAGGAAGTGAAACATTAGCGTTCTTCGTTATTTGTTCTTGCTACTGGAACTACCTACAATTAAGTAAGGTTGAACATAAAAGACCTCTAAAATTAAAAAAAAAATCGTCTGAATCTAGAGTTGGTACCGTAGTAAAAGTTGCTCATTTTGAGTTCATATGTAGTATACTTACTAACTCCCACCAAGTTCCTTTTGTTGTTTGTTTCTTGTACCTATCTACCATAATAACTTGATACCTATTTAGCTGTGAATATATTTAACAGCGTTTAAGACTACGTGTTATTATGTTCTTTACGATAGGTGTTATCATATTTCAATTGTAACAAAGTAAGTAGGCACGGAAGACGGATGTCCGTATATCTGGCTGTGTCCTATTGATATGTCACGTCGGGCGGACTGTCACATGATGACGTTGTATTTCAACGTTATTATCATTTGCCTACCATACTGTGGGCTGTCGGGACGCTTTTGTGTAGGCGATAATATAATATTGAAATAACTGGACCCATGTAAACGATACCGAGATTGTGTTATGTTAGCACTAAGTACTCATATCAAGTTCATTGTTTTGTCTCGTTCCAAGGCGACGGTTATTATTGTTATTGTCATAATTGATTGGACGAGCCGTTAATGGAACATAAATATCTATTAATATTATCATATGACTCATTCTCGTTTACGTTATTGAGATAATTTTATCATTTAAATAATATAAACTCAGAACGCATTTCGCTTCGGCGATTAGTAATAAAATCATACATGCGAACATGATGTTCCCAGCCGAATATCTAGGGAGGATTCCAATTTCCGCAAAAATGTGGTAGGATGGGGTGTCGCGAGTCGCCCCTGCAGAGCGGGGTGTGAGACGCGGGCGGGGGGTGCACAGCACTGGGGTGCCGGCTGCGCGCGCAGGGGTCCGGGCCCCGGGGACGCGCCGCGCCGCATGTGCGCGCTGTCTCCGCGAACCCTTGCGCCGCAAACGAGGGGAGCTCCCGCTCCCTCCCTTCCCGATTGAAAGCTCGATTATTAAGCACTCATTCAAGCTTTTATACGCAATTATCACCATGGTTACCATGGACCATGAGGCTACAATGATAGACATGATAGTCAATGAGATTTTGTTAGCATAATATTATGAAGAACAGTGCTATAAAGTAAAGAGATAACTAGGTGCCTAGGTGGATGGATTAAGGAGATACTAACCGTTAGCGGAGCGCGCTGCTGGCGACGTGGCTTCCTTGTTTCGAGAATTTTCTTTCTCCTTCCCGTTGTTCCCTAGGACAAATCAAAATATTTTATTTCAATAGAAAGTATTTTACATATGATATTGGACTTAATTAATTTAGATTCGAATTTGACGATATATATTCTGCTGACAAATCGCTCGTTGGAGAAATTTATAAATTTCAAATTTAGAAGAAATTAAGTACCTAAAACTCAGGGTGATATTCTAAGCTCGTACAACCTATAGCTGCTATAGCTACGTATAGCAAATAACAATCAATTGAGTCAGCCCAGAACTTGCTCCGAGTATAACTCGAGTCGAGGGCGTTGTTGGCAGAAGACAGGTGTGCTATCGTTCACATAATTAGTTAGACGATACTAATATTAGATCCCAGTCCCGATATAACTGCAGAATATCTATTGATGACTTATCGAGTCGAGATTCGAGTGTGATTCACACATCCCTGCAAAATGGTTAGTTAACCTACCTACGATTCTATTTTCTACCATTAAACACAAAAAGACAATGTGAAGAACGAAAAATAATGAAAAAAGAAACTTGTAGGTATCTGTAGGAGTATCTGGTAGAGTAAGACAGATTCTGAAATACATTTTGTAACCGCAACAACAAAGTTAAAGTAACAGTCATGTCATTTCAGAAAGCTATTACAAACTATAATAATATGCATACTTATGAATTATTGTAACAATTTCATGTCATGCCAGCCTGTTAACTGACCGATAACGGCGATAACACATTGTCTGCACCAACTTGACGGAAATTCGTGACGGTACCAACACCAACCTAAAAGCAGTTAATCGATATTCTTATTATCAGTTCTGGTAAAACAAAATCGTTTATAGCATAAATTTATTGCAAATTGCCTACGAGGAAGCTTCTCTAAAAAACAATAAAATTCCTGGTAGGCACCCTTTCGCGATATCTTTAGTATTAATTAAATAGTTATAAATAAAACAGGAAAAATAAAATTCCTGTTGAATTACAGTTATATTTACACAATGTAACTTAAAATTCCATATTTCCTGTTGTTGTTTCTGCTGCACAATGACCGATAACATCATTTTGGAGTGATTTACGAACGAATTAGTTTCAATATAAACCGGAAATATCTGGGTGCAGATAGAGGATTGCGAGAGTGGTCGGATCGGACGTAGGACAGAGGTCCGCAGCGCGCGGCACATTCCCTGGAGGATCCTTTTTGCTGCGGCTGCCTGTCAGACCGGTTCTATTGCGATCGTTCACCCGAGCACACTCGCTCGCAAATTTACATTGTACCAGCTTTCCTCTACAAAGTAACAAATCGCAAATGAGTATTATTCGATACTCAGTTATTATCGGTTTAGCTGCGTCATCTCATTACTATTCTACCAACAAAATCAACAAGTTCTCGGAGCGATACCTCCGGTAGAGGTGACCGTTTGTTTGGTGACCAGTCTGTGGTCAGTTGATGCCGATCGTACAGGATTATGGTTGTGTTGTATGGACATTGCTGAGAACAACTTGCCGTTTGCAAATTTTTTATTTTCGGGAAGGATTATAATTTCATTTAATTAATTTAAAAGGCTAAAACTATAAAATTACAAAGGATTGAGGCCAAATTTGTATCAGCGAGGCTGATAAATAATCGCATTCACAAAAGTATTTTAAGTCGGAAATTTTCGTATTGTCTAATAGTGGCACAATGAACGATTAATCAATAAAGATTAAGCTCAGTCGCTTGCACCGAATCCAAGCAACGATTGTTTCATTTCAAGTGGCGGACGAGCCGACCTTGGCAGTGGCGTTGACTCGCGCGGCCTCAAATCGCAACCGACGAGCTCACCATAGATTTATAGCACATGCATGAGTTTAATAAAGAATAGATCCTGTGCTTACTCGACATCACTTAATATTATCCAACTCTATTTTTATTTATCTGGATAGATACAATATACATATACCTACTTTTTTTTTTTTTTTTAGGTGGGCTACTGCATACATTTAGGTAAATATATGGAAGTGTGTGTGATATATCAATTTTTTTTACTAAATGCTGTTCTGGCTAATCTCCGAAACGGCTGGACCGATTTTGACAGGTCTTACATTGGTAGATAGCTGCTTTTATAAGGAGTAACTTGGCTACTTTTAAATAAAAATAGAATAAACCTTAGGGATTCGCGCAAAACAAAAACCTTGAAATTGTGACCAAATGGCATTGTGCTGTTTTACGAGTTTGACGCGGACGAAGGCACGGGCACCAGCTAGTCTTTATAAATCTAAACATATACCTACCTAGAGGTTCCGTGTGCGTGGGTGTCATCAATGGGAATTTATTACAATTAGGCTTACAATGTTTATCTATTCGCTTGTCAGTGAGTTTTTAAGTTACGTTATGAGAGACCTAGGTCTAACAATAAAGTCTGTAAAAACATATTTTATCTACATGAAGGATGTTTTTATAGACTTTATTGGTTGATTTCATTTTAAGTAATCAATGCAACGTCATATATGATTCTCCTAGGAGGCTCTCCAGACAAGGATTTCCCTAATTGGTAAAGTTACTACGATTTTTGCAAGCACTGCGTATTTTGTAGTTCTGAGTGACACTGTGACTTGTAAAGTGCAAAAAGCCTTTAACATCCCCCTTAAAATAAAACAAAATGTTTAAAATATGCCAATCCCACAAATCCCGCGGGATCCGCGGGATTGCTGTCTTCAATCCCGCAGTCGGGATCACGATTTTGATGCGGGATTGGATTCCCTAATCGGTACCATACGCTCAGTAGGTAATGAGGATTGTTAATAGGTATATTATTGATCATTTTTATTAGTCCTATCTAGGCTTGTACTTGTACGACAAAATAACCTAGTCTAACCTAATCCAAACAAAAATCAATATAAATGTAGTTAGCTGTCATGACACCCATTGGATGTGGAACCTTAAGTTCGTATTATTTAACCAAAAGTAAAATCGATGCAAATGTAGTCTACTGTATTATTTTACCTTCTTTGGTAGATATCGACTAGTATTTATAAATGAAAAGGTATTTTGCATTTTAACTGATATGTTATTGGGAGCATGTGTCAATCGGTGAAAAATTGCTTTCGAAAATTTCGTGTTTTTTTTATCGTAGTAGGTACCTAGGTAACTCCTTGAAATGTTGTTCCAGTTATTTACCGCAATCATCATCAATTTACTATTGTGTGTTTTGAGAATAAAATACATTTCGTAGAGTTTAAGTTAAGATCAAGTAGGAATACTTGCTAGTAAGTATGTGTTTATACCTATTATACCTGTAACTTATACCTCCATAAGTTATCGAAATCAAACCTTTCAGCACTAAGACTGTTTTTAGTAATAGTAAAAAAAAATGCAGTGTGTAAGTAGCGAGGTGTGTGCACAGGTGCAATAACTGGGCATGCCGCCATGCGGTATGTGGGTGATGGTCGCAGCGGCAGTCACACCGACCGACGACCGACGACCTCCACATCTGAACTGGAGACGGGTTAAAAATACATTTACGGCTCGTCGATTCACGCCATGGAAAATAACA
Source organism: Mythimna impura (assembly GCA_905147345.3). NCBI lineage: Eukaryota > Metazoa > Arthropoda > Insecta > Lepidoptera > Noctuidae > Mythimna > Mythimna impura. Next base: position 11,341,775 of record LR990348.1, on the reverse strand, counting down.
GATTAATACCGACTCTATTGATTTTATTTGATATCATTCGCAGCTTGTACCTAATGTTATGATATGAATAGTAACATACCTACAACCAATAATTGAACTCTATGTAATGCACTAGTGCCTTATCGAACAGTGACGGTGACTCATGCCTTTTATTTTTCAAAGAACTATTTCGATTAGCGTGATGGCACGTAGCTCCGTTCATTAGAAGGATTACTAATAAGAGATGATTGTAACATGTCACAAAAGAATAATCACGGCGTAAGTCGAGCGTGGCGCCTCGCCATATTGTATTACCACGAGGTCGCGGTCGAGCGTGTGATACGAAAGGATACCACTAAGGTTAAGCTTTGTAATGTCACGCAGAAAGGTTTTAACTAGATTACGAGAAAATATCACGTCTCCTTTGAACTCCTTTCTACAACGAACTACAAAACATTCAATATTTGCCACAGCAAATACGTGTAATTCAATTGCTATTAAAATGCTGACGGAAATGAGTCATTTAGTTGAAAGAAAGTGTTATCGGCGATAAGAGTTTAATTTTTTTTACTTGCGTATCTTATGCGTGTTGGCAGGCAGACAGGCAGACCACGCAATAATTAAAAGTTATGCCATTGCTTTTTTATAATATAATATCGTAAAATAAATGTGGTAGCGTGTGAACCCTGTACGTATCGGTTAATCTTTGATTTCGAGTAATGAAGTAGTGATCCATGAACATTATCGTGTCAGTGAATGTGTACTCGACTGTACAGCGCCATATGGCAGTGGCGGTTGTCGACGAAGTCATACCCATAAAAAGGTTTATGAAGCTTTTAGGTTACTCGCCGGCAAAGGTCGGGCATGCATCAACATGTACCCACTGAATAACGTTACTCTTTTGAGGGACTGTTTAGATAGCTCATGGGTTGAGAACACACATAGGCTTTATATTGTATGAACAGCCACGTTCTCTACATTCAGCGACATAAACATATGTTGTATCGTGGTTGTATCTAATCAATATCTTAAAGATATTAAGAAATTCATTGAAGATTAACGCCATAATATCTGGGCGATCTGGGTATATAACTAGTATCTGAATTCAATTTAATTAACACCCCTACCGAGTCAAAAACAGATTCTGTGCAAGAATAGGTAATTAATAAGTTAGTGTTGAAGTGTCTTCAGGCGAGACAGTCATGAATAAATGGATTACCTACTAACAGGAGCTCAGAACGTCTGCGCTTCTAAACGAACTGGAGTGTTGCGTGCTACACTGATGTTTATTGGGTTTTTAATAAAGATTTATTTGCTAAATACTGACTCGCCGGTCGTTTAACTTTAGCTTAAATTAATTGTGCCCAGCCTACATATTGAGTGTTCGTAGTTATTGCGTACATGTGTAAGTCGTCGCTAGTACATTAGAACTTGTAAACACGTGGGCAGCCAAGGTAAAGGTCGTTCGCCAAGGCGTTACGTAATTGAGATTCAACAGATATTTCCAATACACACCACAACTCGGACGTTAGCGAAGCTTACGCATCACTACTAATCACGGCCTCGTTTGGATCATGTACATAAGTATAGAATCATTCCTCAATCGGCAGTCAGGCAAATGGCTGCTTTCATAAAATAAACTGAATCAGTTATTTCATGTAAAACATTAAAAGAACAGTCACCCTCATGACATCAGTGGCAGTATTTTATGGTGTTTCCTCAACTGTAACATTCCAACTCGAATACTGGGAAAACGTTCCATGAAACTGTTTTACTAAAAATATATCTAACGGAAAAGCTGAGCTGAGATGTTTACTGTTTTTTTAAATGTATTAAGAAAATCTATTTTTACGATTTCCTTGAGAGAAGTGTTTAAGGTTGAATCATTGGAGATTGGTTCAGTTCAAGTTGTAGTCACACTTTCATTAGGTTCAATTAAAAATGATGGTCTTGTCAGTTTCTATGCCCCTATGACTTCTCCAGCTCTGAGTGGTGCGGGAGGTAGTGTGACTTTCACGGACCAAAACCCAGTGTTCCTTCAGTTGCCTTTTGCAAAAGGCACGGTAACTCCTTCGAACAATCCGCAGCACTGGCAGTTTTTATGCCTCTAACGTGCAAACATAAGCGTGTTAGAATAAGTGGTTCGTGTAGCGCCCAGTTGAGTGGGCTAATCAGATTAGGTGAAATTACTTTAAACGTTTCTCCGTTTGTTCTTCAGCTTATCTTACGCAAGTCCCTACTAACGTAAGTACTTACTTTATTTTATTTTTTTGTCTGTTTGAAAGCTGAAATTAAACCGACAGCTGGGCACCTATTCAATTGAATTCTATTCAATCAGTACAATCACTGGAATTAGAAAACAGTGAAATGAACGTCTTCAGAGTCCTGACGAAAGATGCTTCATTGAGAAGTACCTACTACTACTAGTTTTTACAAAATCCTCTACTAATGGATGGCTTGTGATGTGAACTTTTCTTTCCGTTACGCGGGGTCGGCTTTTTTAATCCTTCAGCGCCATATACATCGCTGGTAAGTTCATTGTCGTCTGTAAGGCTAAGTTTTTACATATCCTTCCGGATTTTCATCCAGATAATTAGTGGTCTACCTCTCCCTCTCTACTTTGTAGCCATGGAAAGGCATTTTTTCACGATATGATCATCGGGTCTGCGCATAACAAAATAGGGGCTCTGTAATTTTCTCAGTAAAGCACTATATATTAATTTGCAGTAGGTACACTGCAGGCCCCCTTTTTATTTTAATTTAAGTTCTTACAGTCCACCCTAAGCACAGTATAGATCTGTGCCCAAAGGTTGTCTGGTAGATATCGCTGTTAGCGACAAGATCGCCATTGTTCGCATAGATTTAAGTTAGTTTTAAAGTTTTGTTACTGCTACAATAAAGTTTATTCTCAACTCTCCACCTGCCCAACGTAACATGTGCATTTCAGTACATTTCAAGATGTGATGTGAACAATATGAATATTTTTATTAAATTTTATTTACTTACGCAATTAGTATCTCTCTACCTCTAAAAATAACAATCATAATAAATTATAGAAAACGTTACGTAGAGGAAACGCAAAGTTTGTCGGAATGGCATCTTTTTGTGAGACGGTGGCGTCAGCGGTGTTGTTGACAGGGCCTGCCGTGCCAACAACAAGATTTTCTATTAAACAATATGAATATTAAAAAGGCCTTACTTACTACACACCGGATATATTATTCGTTGGGAGACGGATGTGGCATCGTTTGCATGCGTGTCGCGTCGCAGGACAATGCATGGCTGTGGACTGCCGACACTGCCGCCTGCGGAGCGGACTGCGGAGTTCCCGAAACGATCATACTAGTAGAATACGAGTATATTATTATTATATTAAACTGCTGTTATACTATGTTTACTAAGTTTCATGAATTCTAAAGAGAAATTCAACAAACATGACTTTGAAAGTATATAGATAATTTATTAATTGGCTATAATTTAATTATATTACATTGACTTGAACAGGCAGGCACAGTCGTGGTGTACGGAAAACAGTTTATTAACAATGGATTATTTACGTACACATGACTAATTAATTGGAATAATATAAATAACATGGTATTCACTCATTACGTAATTCTTTTGTTTTATTATACATATTATAATCGTTTGTGTTAGTTTTGTTACTTTGGACATATAGGTCAACAGTGGACGTCTTTCGGCTGAATTGAGGATGATGATGACATATAGGTTGAAATACAGATGCCTGTACCTGCAGAAAAGTATGTAATTAGCTATTTATATAGCATGCAGCTATTGCTATTGTGCCATAACCAGTTTGATTAAGGTTTGTCACTATATGGCTTACAAACTACTTGCATACTTTTGTGCTGCATAAAATCCAGATGCAAGCCAGTTTGCAGTAAGGCCTGTTTAATGAACTTAATACAATAAATACCTTCTTCTAGCGACAAAACCTTAGTACTCTTGATTAAGTATCTGTCAGACAATAATGTGTTGTAGAGTTATCAGATATTTCTTCTGATAGTAAATACCCGTAAAATATGGGTTTGGTTGAGCCAGGGCAGATAACGTTGATTAAGATGTGAAGTTTGTTGATTAAACCGCGCTATCACTGATACCAGCGTATCTGATTGCGTTATCAATATTGGATAGGTACTGTGCACCACAGATATAACAGCCAAGTTGAAGGCGGTTCACTTTGTCCAAAATCAACTGCTGATTCAAAGTTCCAAAATTCAAATATTCTGAAATTGTTATTAAAATAGGAATATCTACTTAAAAACTATGACAATTGCCAAAAGTAGGCAATAACTACCTAGGCGATAGCCAATAGTATTGGTAATCTAAATGTTTCCAGTTTAGATATCTGTAAACAACGGTTTGATGCTGAAGGTGTTACTAAAATACCAAAGGGCTTTCCCTTGAAAGCAGAGCCAAGTTTTAAATAACTTGCCAGTGTACACAATGAATGAAAGCTGGCCACAGTCCAAATTATTTCAGAGAAAATATTTTCCAGCATTTTCTGATAAACGACACACACTGTATCTATAATATGAGTGTACACTTTTAGAGTTGATGTCAAGGGAGTAATTTCGTGATGTGATAAACTTGATTAGGTACCTATGTATATCTACAGGGTGTAATGGAAATGGATGGTCATACTTTAGTTAATGCTTCTGCCCATGGAAATAAACAACATTCTTCAAAGAAGTCATTGTATGTATTTTACAGTCTGTATAGCTTCATGATTTATAAAATATGTTACTAAAACTATCATCTGGTAAGGATTGCTGTGACTGTTCTTAGTCCAGTCAACCTGGTTTGGGCTTGATGTTAGACGTGACGTAAATATGTACCTACCTGTACCCACCTTTAGAACCAAATGTGTTCCTATCCTCTTTGGGAAAACTTTCATTGTGTGTACAGGTAAGGAGTGGATTTGTCTGTTTCCTATTGGCTACAGCTTGGGGGTCTTTAAGTCAAGAGTGGATAGTTTACTTCTAGGCAAGCGTGATCCAACGTCCATTGCTTACCATCAGGCGAGATAGTGATGAAACGCGAGCCTTAAAATAATTTAAAAAAAAACATTATCTCACCTAACGAGCTAAATCAATTAGTCGACAAATCTGATGGATATTAGTATCATACTAGAGGCTCAGTATAATACGTATGTGCTTTATAAAGAAGATAGCGGCGACGAGGTCGTATGTAGGGCAGCAGTCGCCAGCCGCCGCACTCGGGCGCGCGGCTTTACGGCCCGCTGTTACAGCTACGATCTTGGCCTCAAATCCTGACCGGTTACCTTCTTTGGCAGCGACCGGTTTAACAGACCAAGTTCTTTGTAGAAAACTTTACTCTCTAACTCATATTTGCATTAACGTTTTAATGATAAAGCAAACCATTCGTTGAATGAACTATCAGGACTTCTCGGGACGGATGTGTGAATAATCGCAACCGTGGTTTTCTGAGAAGTCATCATTTATGAGTGAGTAATAAATAATAATGGAGTCGGGCATTATCTACTTTCACGTCTCTATTAATCACAGAATATGGGTGTATTGGCATCTTCCCTGGCGCTGTCGGCTGGCGGTGGCGCTGCTGATGAGTCACGCACACTCACGCAACAGTCATGCAGGGTGAGCGCGCCGTGATTCACTGACACTGCAGCGTCACACCGGCACAGCGCGCCATACTGCCGTACCTCGCCTTACCTTGCCCCCTCGCCATACTATTATGCACATATTGATGTCGCAGGTAACAGAATCGCCATTGTATGCTATTCACTATTGTGCAGCCGAACTTTTTAGGTCCCCGTAAGCGATTGTTAACGCCTTATTGTTACTCGGCTCGAATGTGCCGGTTTATTTAGAGTGTAATAATAACAGGATTCTAAGCCCACAGACCAGTTTCATTGAAATTGTTATGTTTATGAATTATGAATAAATTCAAATCTTGAGTCATGACAGCACGTTGTGTCAATTAAAATTTTAATTGTCTAGACTCTAGGTTCTGAGTTGCTTTGTTAGTAGATCGCACTTCGTCGGAATCTTTACAGGCAGGTAGGCACACGATGGTTTTTGTTACTTGAAGTGATATATGTCTCCCAATTTTATAAAATAAAGACAGCACGGCCAAGGCATATTTTAAGAAGACGATTAACTAAAAAGCTATCTTTACTGCTTGACACTTTTTTCAGTCGATCTAACTAGTTGTAGCGCTTTTGTTAGCAATTCCGACTAATGACTCATTAAAACAAAGGAATAATGTAAACCTATACGTAGAGTATTAAATAAGATACTTGTTTATTTCACAAATAAGTACCTGTATTGAGAAAAAATAATTTAGAATTAGGTGGACCTAAATAAAGACTCGTGTCATAATTATAAAACAGCAATCTTAATTAGTTTTTATTCAACTGGGATCATAGATATCCGTGTAGGATTGCCAGGTCTTGAAACCGAAAAGCCGGACAGACTATCCTATTTAGCCGGACATTTGGTCAAAAAGGCCGACATTTTTTTTTTAAATCTAACAACTTTTTAATAAAAATAAAATTCATAAAATCTTTTTAAATTCTAATGAAAAGACAATAATTGCTAGACTAATTGCTCTGCTTGTGCTAGCGAGACAAGGTAAGGCTGAACACAAATTACAATTCTAAACAAAATGGTAAAATTTTTAAAAGCCTAACAAAAGCCGGACGGGCCGGACTCCGCCTAATTTGGCCGGACACGCAACTAAAAAGCCTGACCGTGTCCGGCTTTATCCGGACGCCTGGCAACCCTATATCCGTGTAGGATACAATGTACCAGTAGGTGCTTAGACATGATCGTTATAATTATATCTACAAGACATGACGGAGTACTAAGTAGGTACTACGCAGATATTTTCTAAGTGCGCATAAACAAATTGTCGAGTCTTTAGTTCTGGGTGCTTTCCTTTTATGCAATAATATCTAGGTATCGGTTGCAGATTAGTTATCATTTTAACTGAACAAAGTCCTAGTGTGTCTCTACTTGCCATGATCGAGCGTTATTGCATTGCAGACAGAAAATAAGCGTGTCTTGTTTTAAATCGAAAACACATAATTTATATTTGTGTCTCATAAAGTAAACAGCTATTTAGACACGTCCGCGGTTGCTTGTGCCGCGCGGGAATTAGTCACACACACAAATATCACCAACGACCAACCGGAACCACTAGCGCCATCTATTAGCCTCGACCGTAACCTCATATAAAATATAACGGTCAAAATAAAACCGGTCTTGGAACAAAAATATGATATCTACGCAAGTAAATGTAGGTAGGTGTGTTCAATCTTAATTAGTGCTATAATTTATCTTATTAGAGAAGCTAGCTTTAATTTGGCTGAAATTATTAAACTGTTTTAGCACATGCACACTTATTATCTTTCAGGCAAGGATTATTTATTATCTACAATGAAACGGTAGCATCTAACTAGAGAAATATTTAATTAGAGTACTGAACTGAAATTAGGCAACGATATTACAAGATCAGTGCCAACCAATTATATCATCGTAGGTTAATAACTATGGTAGACCAAAATAGCCCAGAAAGAAAAGATTGCAACTTTCTAAAATTTTAAACAACTTTTTAGAAATGATGGATTGATGCAGTTGATAGTGATTAATTTAGTAAACAAAACTGCACATTAGACTAGAGGACACTCAAGATCACTGCGTTTCAGTTTTTATTTCACGAGCAATATTTGGCATTAACCCAACTAGTTCATGTAATTTTCTATTTTATCGGTTAGTTGTTTGTTAGATATTATAAGGTTAATGGCACCTTATTAAGGTCGTTCTAAATGATGTCATCAATGGAATTCTTTACGACAACGGGCGTGGCCATAAAATGTTTCGTGGTTTAAATATTGAACTTTGGAAGATTGGTTTTACTTTTTTCATACCTAATCATACCATTCATGAATCGATTTTATATCGGATGAAGTTGCACAAACAAAAAATTATTCAGAATTCGTTCCACGAACATGACTGTTTTTGAGTGAATTAGTTTTCGAAGTCAGAAGTTCAGGACCGTCATAATTGCACGTACGTATGTGTGAGTAGGTATATATTGCACCTACCTATTCACTGTTTCGCCTTCAAATTCTGAGTAGGATGTGTTATTAAACATCGTGTCATTCTACACTTCAAGATGACTAATATTGCTTACATATTCTATGAATAAATGATAAGATAGATCCATTAAGAACATTTGAATAGAGTTGAGATAAAATATAAAAAAAAACTTTTACCTAATGATAATTATGATCTCTTTGAACAAACATCTACTAGGAATGATTTTGTATTTTGTGTAAATTAACTAACAGGAAACTAAAATCATATCTCTATAGGATATAAGTTAATGTATTAATGTGTAATGTAAAATTTATTTTTATGAAATAAATTTTAGTTGCTGTGACAGCATAGAGGGGGCAATTATTAGTATTGAAATTGATTAATATACTATAAATTCTAGTTACCTATCATTGGCGCAATATTCAAACTCAAAGCTAGTATGGAGATGGATACTTGTGAGCTACTGTGCCAAGCCAAGTGAGAGTTGTAGCTCAGTACTATTCTGTAATTTGTATCTCAGTGTACCTCGGCTTTTAACAAAAGGTTAGCATCATTTTTGTAACCCGGAGGACTTCTGCTCCGTGTGCGAAGACCCGTTTGAATTCAATCAAGCAGTGCCGGATTAAGCCTATGCCCCACATAGGCTTAATCCGGCAACGGTAGCAAACCCTATCTCTGAAAGACGAAGAGTGAGCTGCTTCTCACCCTTTCATAATTTGTGAGAGGCGCGCTGAATTACCACCAGACTATTCGGGCCTATGTGCTTGGACGACGGATTTTGGGGTAACCCGATGCATCTGAATATGTCTTAGTACTTATTTTACATGGAGCGACTACATATCTGCCCTTTATGACTCAGTTGGTACTGAGGAATGTACGTCGGTTGCTTCGTTTTACTTTGTAGCTCGTCTGCCCCCAGATGTTCCACGTCAATTCAGATTCACAAGTGATCCAGACACCGCACTTATGTCAAGTTTTGCATAGAAGTTTGACGAACTACCTGTAAATTAAACAAAATAAGTAACACTGCCTCACCTTTTCGTATTAGTAAGCTGGTTACCCTGCGAAGCGCCTCCCTGGGTGACTTCTGGAAGAACTTAGGTGTCAGGTTGGGCGGGAGGGTGAGTGGTTTTCGGGCAGCGCTACCCTCCCAAGCGACGGGATGCTCCACCGCCATCTTGGACGAGGCTGTTAGTCGGTCCAGGTGCTCCGTTGAAGCAGGCCTGCTGGCAAGCGGACTGGTTAAAGAGTTACTTAATGCGAGTTAAAGAAGTTAATAAAAATGTTATAAATAATTTATTTGAAAAAGCTTAGTCGATCAGTCGCAATTGTCTGCATGAAGAGCATAGTAGAGCGTGTTAGGTAGTATCTATAAGTTAATTGTTTAATTTCTTTTAGAATATGGTTGGATCCTTTATAAGGCACTTAGGTTAGGTTAGTGTTCCTGACCGGGGATCATGGATCGCGTATCAGCTCCCACGATCCCCGGTCCAAGTGTGGGATCCCCACCGGGATGGTTTTTAGTCTGTAAGAGTCTGACAGACCCCTTCGCCTGCCCCAGGCGAAGGACATCCATGAAAATTTTCCACCCCGGCAAAAAAAAAAAAATTTGTGTTCCTAAAATTGGACCGTACCCACAAACTTATTAATGGATAGTAAAAAAAAAAAACATGAATAATTATTTATTTAGATTGTGCTTCTACTGAACCACAATATAGTGTTATGAACTACTTTTCATAACTACTTTAATAATTTCCTCTAATACCTACTGTATGTGAATCCCCGACACTGTTTCAGAAATACAATTAACCTCAATATGGAATTTATTGTTGAGGAACGGTATTCCATTCCAATTAAACAACCGTGGTAAAGTCATAATTATGTCGTTATGGGCGGATGGCGTTTTGGTCGTTATTTTGAAATTTTCCAAGTTTCATTTTCCTTAGTTTGAGGATAGTTAAATTAATATAGTTATGTTGTCCTGGTTTGGATACATTTTAAATATTAAAAGCGTTACGACTATACGTATATAATGATTGTAGTTTTATTTTCCGTACGGATTAGGAATAGGATAGGTAATGGGATTTATTGTACACGTATGATGGACGAAATAACTGTAGGTAAACCCTAATAAAACTTAGGGATAAAAAAACAATTCAGTGTTCATGCCTATTCTGATAATGGTGCACAGTTGCACACCCACAGTAACGCTTATTTATCATACCGTATGGGACGAATGACTATTTCGTTTGGATATTTCCATAAATAAATGGGTTGCAGTTTTGATTTAGGGTTTATTATTTTTAGTCTTTGTTCAACTGCAGGTTAAGGGATCGGACGGCTTAAAGTAAAGCAAGACACAGTATTTTTTAATTCAATATCCTCATTGTTTGAATAACAATCTGAAAAAGTTTATTATTTCAGAAGGTAGTAGACCATTCGACAAGTGTAGTGGGAATAGAGATGGGTAGTCAATCCGGTTGAAATGCATTTTTTGTCCATGGCTAAGTAGTAATAAAGAACTTGTAGTCTGTATCCTGTGTTGGCGGTGCATACCTGTGTCTCTGGCGAGGGTACCAGCCGCGAGGCGGGCCGCCGAGCCGCAGCAGGTCGGCCCCTGTGCAGACGCCGGTGGCGCCCATCACCGAGCCGCGCCCGTAACCACCCAGCGTTGCCGAGCTCCCTGTTACAAAAAAATATATATTTTAGTAACATAATCCCAATATCTTTAGTCAAAGACCTTACATACTTCTATTATTCACACCCATATCGTTATTGGCGTTCTATAATGTTACCTATACAAGTTCTTACAATGGCATAATGCTAAGGCACGATTATGTCTACAATCGTGGTAACTTGTTGTCAATATAAAGGCAAGTGATGCAGAATAATGAGGAATATATTGTGAGGAAATTTTTTATTTTGTAATTGTGTGTGGCTTCGAGAGAGAGAGAGTAAGGGAAGACCAAATTAAGAAACGATAGATGGACTGTGATAAAATGAAGGTGATATATCTAATACAGTGCGACTCCAGAAAAAAGAGATAGGTAAATAAGTAACGAAGAAGAAGACATGTCAGGGGTGCCGACTCCGTTGGTTCGAGCACCCATGAGAAATAAACAGTGGGTGCCGAGCACCCCTGAAAATAGACATCAAGAAACAGATCAGTAATTGCCTTTTAGGTTACGTATAAATTATAATATTTCTTGATAATAATAACTAGTTTAATTTTTATAAAATGCTATCATTTTATATTTTTATCAAACATAATTAGTAATTAAGTACGCAGTATGTAAGTAGGACATTTATTTATTTGTCGGTCGATCATTGTGCATTTCTCTTCTCACACTTTGCCACTTTTTCGAGTTCATCAAATGAGCATGAGCACCCATAAAATTTTCTAAAAGCTGGCGCCCCTGAGACATGTAGCGCCAGGGCAAGAGAATGACAATTGTGTCGTTATAAACTAATTGGGTAGAACCCCATGCAAAAAAAAAATGTTGCTAGCAATTTGAAATTTTTACATCAAGGAATTTAAAAAAATCATAACAAAATCCAAGTTCAGAAAGAAACGGGGAAGACAATGTGATAAAATATTGGCTCAATCGTGGCATCCTGGCATCTCATACAATGCATCTCATGGACGGAATTAGTCATGGTACCTATATTTTGTCTCGTTTGAGAATCAGGAAAAGATTTTAAAATTTCAGTTTAGCCGTTCTAATTCTAAAATATGGTACCTAAAATGATACACAGGCTAGGCATTCGTTTGAGAGTCAAACCACACAGTGTTATGATGTTTTTCCGTAAGTGCGGTATGCACTTACAGATGCACAATATGTTTTAAATCATTGCGGTATGCACTTAGGTACACATGCACAATATGTTTTAAATTATAATACTGGGACGCTTGCTGCAACAGAACGAATCCTGTTTCCTTATATTATCGGTGTTTGCTACGAACTGTCAGGGCAAACTTAACAATTTTTTATAATAATAATAATACCATAACCTACGTGACCTATAAAGAAGAGCGGCACCATGTATATACCTATAAGTACGTATGTACCTATAAGTTATCAGGCCAGGCACAAATCAGAAGACAACAGGTTTTTTTTTTAATTATTACAAAGGTAACGACATCTCCAGGCCATCATAAATTAGCAATTAATAAAACATTGAGACAGGGGGGCTTTTACAAAGCTCACCCGAGAAAGACGATTCTGTTTTTTTTTTATTTTGTCATCAAACAGTTATATAAAAAAAAATATAATTCTTAAGATTCCTATCAATAATAAATTAATATTAAAAAAACACTAGCGGTCCCGACAGCCGTCCTGTCCGAAAGCTGGCTTTTCGTTAGAAAAAAAAAAAAAATTGCTCCCAATTGCAGCGTCACCTACTGGAATCAATTGTTTTTCAAACCTCTAGGGAACCACTCAAATATACGCACAAAATTTCATTCAAATCGCTAATACCGTTTAGAACGAGTTGGTGACAAACGCACGTACAGAAGAATTATATTTATAAAGATATGAACTACCAGTATTTTCTGGTGGTCATATGAGAAATGGTGTTACAATTGTTTTATTATAAATTATTTTATAAAGTGAAGTAGTGTTGTCGAAACATGTGGTGAGATTTCATAAAGGATGAGGGCACATGTTGACTTAATAGCTCTAAAAACAAACAATATTATGATTATTTCTATGATCTATCAGGCTGCACAACACCATGCATGACATCATAGGCACGATTATGGGTTTTAGGTAGATAGGTATTATTAGTACTTGCCATGTTAATAGGCAATTTGTTCGACTTGGGCTATCTACATGTAAATTACTTGCTTGTTCAGTAGTTACGGTAAAGGACGCTTTTAATTATACAAGTGCCTATTATTGTTTCTCTTTATTAGGTATTTGAATAATTTTATATAGGTACCTATGTAGTGTGAAAATATAAATAAATAAGAACTATCGACGATTAAGTGAAATACAGACCGTGTGTCCTATGTGTTTCGGCAAATGTGGCGAACTACATACACTAATATTAAAAAAAAATCGAGTTGGTGCACTAAGTTTTAAATAGTAGGTAATATTTAATATTTATAGTAGGTAATTTTCAATTTATATCGTTTCTTAGTGTCTACTTTCGTTACAAAAGCAACTCCTAAGTAAAAATTTCATGCCTAGACCCTCGATCATCTTATGTGAATTATTTAAGAGTTTTATAAAGTAGATTAGCTGCTGTCAGCGGCTTCACCCGCGTGAAAGTAGATAATCGACCCAAGGTAACATAGGTACTCCCGGGACAAGCAGAAGATATATCTTATTCCAGGACACGGTTTACCCATGTGCCAAATTTCTTCCAAATCCGTTCGGTCGTACGAACCTGAAGAAGTAACAATAATTCTATAAACATACTCACACACTTTCGCCTAAATATTAGTGTGATTATTAGGTAGAACTACACTGGGCACACGTGTGCCACACACGCCGATATGGGCGCGTCGGTCTCCATACATTTTATATGGAAACTAGACTTTTAGAGCTACACTAGATTCACACCACGCGACGTCGTTCTACGAACAAATCAGGCGTGTTACACGTGTGCGTCGGTCTAATGTAGTTCTAGCTTTAGCGTGCTGTCACGTGCTCACAATATCAAACCCTCTAGAACAAGCGTGACGCGGACGCTGTCGGGAAGTTTAGGTAATCCGCAATTTCATGATATATATTTATGATATCTTGGGATCGAAATGTGGAGGGTTAAATCCCAATTGATCCCAAGATATCAATATAGATGAACAAAAGATTCCGAGAAACCTTAAGCCTGATAATTCTTGCGGGTCTGATTATGTAACCAGTCTAAGCTAATTTTGGCGTTTCTAGATATTAGTCTTTGAGCTGTTTAGCATTTGATTAGTAGACATTTAATTCTCTGTACATAATTTGCATTAAAAATCTGCTAATTCGTTTCTAAACAACCCATATTTTAGTACACGCATTTTTTAATAGGTACGTAAAGGTAAACATGGGTAAGAGTTAACTAGAATAAAGGGTAAAATACAAGAAGCGACTGTGCATGTGGGGAAGCCAGAACTTGCCTCATGAACGTGAGGATAATGTGGGACGAGGTCGGAACTTGGAACATAAATAGGTAGGTATACATTTAAGGAAACTGAGTAACCAGCTTGTTATGATCGTTTTAATTGAGCTGTACGCACGGGTTATGTAAATTTTAAGGATTAGAACAATCAAACGCAACAACGATCATTATTCGCTTAGTTTTCAAAAGTCTACACCTGTTCATGTTTTCGATAGGAATCCAAAATATTTTTACACACAACCCTGATTCATACAATATGCGTTATGTGTGCTTATCGAAGAGAGTTTTTGAAAACGTCTAAAGTCAAAAAATGCCGTACACGTCTGTCGCGTCGTAGCACTTTCGTAGCAACCGAATTTGTAATATTATTGCATGATTCGTTTAAAAGTAATTGCATGTTTCTGTGTTGCAGGTTCTGTACCCAAAAGGGCACATCGGTCTAACTAGGTATGCCATCTGCATATCCGTACTTTTGTCTACTAGAAGTTTTTTTATGATATAAACTAGTGCTTGACTGTGATTCCACCTGATGGTGGAATCACAGTGTGCAGTCGATGCTGTGATGCAGTCGTTGATGGTAAATCGCACTCACGGGTATCGCACTAGTTTATTAAGGGCCTATTCATATTCACTCTTGTTTTTACAATAAGTAAAAGGTAGTTGCCACAGAATATGTGTTACTGTGGCACGTTACTCTATCAAAGCAATAATTAAAATAAAGTAAATTGTAATTAATAGTTATCGAGGTGTTTTTTTTTTTCGGTGGGAAAATCACCTTATGACATCTCCCGCTCTTGGGCGGAGCAGGACATAGTGTCAGACTTTTGCTGACTAAAAACCCTTCCTTCCTTCCTTCTTTTCTTCTTGTTCCTTCGTTGCCTTTCGTACCAGGGCCGAGTCTTCCTTTCAGAATCAGACCCTTGACCAGTTCTAGGGCTTCGACCCTGCCGGGCCCCTTCAGTTGCTGACATCTCTTTGAAGCACGCGTGGAACAGTACGCGCCGTCGACGACTTGGGCTCGGTTCGGACGGTTACCGGACGGTCGGACGGCGAGCAACCCATTGCTCGCCGTCCGCAAGCCCGCGCCTACAGTGGCCAGAAAACGGGATCGGAATCCCGGCAGCGGTTGGGGCGTGAGGACCGTTGCTTCACGCGTTCGGCCGCCTCCTTTGCTAGCATTACTGCTTCGCAGAAGGAGGCGACCGCCTGCCACTCCTCCTCGCTTCCGACCATGGCCTGTACCAAGGCCCGGCGCGAGAGATCGCCCCCACGAGGACACGGCGTTTGCTTTGCCCAAGCGGGGCACACTTCCACCGTGTGCCCCACCGTGTCCTCAGGCGGTCCTCATAATGGTGAAACCCGGGCGTTTCTTCCGCACGAATCCGGTGCAGGAACTTCCCGAACTTACCATGTCCGGTGAGGACCTGCGTCATGCGGAAGGTAAGGACGCCGTGTTTTCCAGCCACTCCTCAAAGAGGGGACTTACCGCCATAATTATAGCGTGCCCAGCACTGGGTATAGTTTTCGAAGTAACAACTATCAGGATCGACAGGCACTTAAGCGCCTATTACACTACGTGTTATTCAGCACACGATATTAAGACTCTCATAAGGGCCTATTACACTACTCGATATTCAGACAGTCTTAGTCGATGTCGCGTAGTGTAATAAGATTTAGACCGGTCTTACTCGGAACAAAAAATAAGTCAGTCTGAATATCGTGTAGTGTAATAGGCCCTTTAGATAGTCTGACCCTTATTACACTACGCGACATATACTAGAGGACTGTCTAACTCTAAATATCGTAATAGCCCCTTTTGTATGAAGTTTTGGCAAAGGTCCTAAAATGCCCTCTACGACGTAGCATTGTCGTAGCACTTTCGTAGCATTGGTTCATGCATAAGTTTTGCAATGTTATTATATTCTTCTTGCTAGTGTACTTTCACAAATATATATATATAAATATATATAATATGTTTATTATTGGTAGTCTACTACACTAATCAAGACCCAGATCTCAGTGTTTCATAGATTTAAAATCAAGTTTGGTCAAAAACGTACCTATAGGAAGTTATGTGCATACCTACCTAAGCATTTCTGTCGGAACAGTTTCTTTGATTAATAAGTAGTTTAGTTAAGTGAGGAAAAATGAAATGATGACCTACGTCGGATATATCCGACAAACACTGTTGCGTTTATTCCGGCAGGGTCGCACATTCACGACCAAATACTCCATCTTGTCAGCTGTTCTGTCACCCATGGGGATTGAAGAGCTAAACAAGATGGAGTACCCAGTCGCAAACACACGACTCTGGCGAATAGGACACAAGAACACTCGTCGGACCAATTCGACGCAAGCGGTTAAAGGATTAATACAAGTCTGCTAACCTATGGACTGTATAGAATTCATGGTATTGTTCCGGGGGGGTCCAGTGGAGTTCCGGGGCGGGGTGCGGGGCACGTCGCAGCCGCGCGCGAACACCGGCGTCTCGGGCAGGCTCGCCGACGTCTGCAGCGGCCCGCGCCCGGGGGCGGCCGCCTCGCGGCTCTGCCGCTGCAGGGTTCGGCGTCTAGCGCCGCTCGCTCCGATGTCTGCAAGTTTAAAAAGTTTGGTTGCGTTAGGTAGGATGCATGTAAGGCAGTGGCGTAGCTAGATGATAAACGGCACTGGGCAAAAAAACTGGGGCCCCTTTTTTATGCTCTGGGTGGAGCGAGAGGGAGTATCAGACTTTTACACGGGATGCCAAAATTAGTGTGGCAACCTATTTTATTTAGATTTTAAAGGTGGAAGAATTTTTCGCTAGTTTAATAAGAGGTTTGTTAATCAAGTTTGAGCCCCCCCGAGCTTTGGGGCCCCGGGGAACTGCCCCGCCTAGCCCTTTGGTAGCTACGTCAGTGATGGAAGGTCAGAAATCAGAAATCAGAAACGTTTATTTCAAATAGACCAATTACAGGCACTTTTGAATTGTCAAAATGTCGGTCAGTCAAAAAAAAAAAAAATACAAGTGAAGCTAAATTGCACGTTCCAAAGCGTAGATCTCTATGGAGAAGAACGTGCAAGAAACTCCATGGACACTCTTTTAAATCATATTATGAGTTACATAAATCTTGGTTACATATTTCTTGTCGCTTCTAATATGTGAGCACAATGTCGATAAGTAATAATAATTAAAAGAATAAAATAAAAACTAATAAAAAAAAAATAGAAATTGAATTAAGTCACTGGCAGCTAAGAGATGACCAGTCTCAACTGACGGCACCCGTTCACGAGCATGACGCGTGCATCAGCCCCACTCAGTTCAACCATTTTGAAGGGAACCGAATGACCCAATAACACGTGCCACCATCAGCGAGACATTTGAGTGAGCATGACAAACTCTCAACTGCCATGCTCGTAATGACAAACAAGTTGTAACCTAATAAAAATGCTCCATGGTACTTCACATTCACAAAACTTGAAAAACAAAGTGCTTCTACATTATACAATGCTATTGTTTCCAAATACAAAAGATAATAAATTATCATAAGCTCTATTGAAATAAACCAATAAAATAAAATAAAAAAAAAACATTTCGAAAACAACAATACAAAAAGGGGAACAGTATCTCTTCCAAAATTATAAAAAAAAAACTAATTTGAAGGTAAAAGTGGCTGTGGCTGCGGAGCAGGACCGGCATTTAGCCAAGCGCTTTTATCAAGGATATAATCTTCCAGTTTATAATACGCTTGTCTACATAGTGTGCGTTTAATGCATGCTTTAAATTTGGACTCATTTAGTTGTAGAATCTCAACTGGTATTTTATTATAAAATTTTACACAGTACCCCATGAAAGAACTATGTACTTTAGCCAATCTGAACCGAGGTTGATCTAATTTGTTCCTGTTCCTAGTATTAAAATTGTGCCTGTCACTTATCTTAGTAAAAAGATGAATATTTTTCCGAACATACATAATGTTTTCATAAATGTATTGACAAGGGACCGTCAGGATGTTTATTTCCTTAAATAGTTCCCTAAGAGAATCGCGTCTGCGAAGATTATGTATGGCTCTGATAGCTCTTTTCTGCAGAATAAAAATAGACTCTATATCTGCAGCCCGTCCCCATAGCAAAATACCGTAAGACATGATACTATGAAAGTAACTAAAATAAACTAGTCGTGCAGTATCCACATCAGTAAATTGACGGATTTTTCTGACAGCATATGCTGCTGAACTAAGCCGACCTGCCAGAGATGTTAAATGAGGACCCCATTGTAGCCTCGAGTCAAGCGTGATCCCTAGGAAAACCGTATTCTCGACGAATTCAAGTTTCTCCTTGTTCAATACTATGTCGGAGTAATTACTTTTAATATTCGGTAACGCAAATCTTATGCACTTAGTTTTTTTTCCATTTAACACTAAATTATTAACAGTAAACCAGTTTTGGACTTGCTGTAAAGAATCGTTTACGTCATCAAGATTAGTGGAACGTCTATTGATCTTAAAAATTAACGACGTATCGTCAGCAAACAATACAATATGTGGTTGTTTTTTTAATAGATGCGGTAGATCATTTATATATACTAAAAAAGAGGAAAGGACCTAATATTGAGCCTTGTGGTACACCCATTTTGACTTTCAAACCCGGAGAATTGACACCGTTTATCTGAACTTGCTGTTGCCTGTCAATTAAATAAGATTTCACCAAGCTGAGTGCAAGTTTACCTAGTCCATAATGTTCTAGCTTTAAAAGCAAGGTTTCGTGATTAACACAATCAAAAGCCTTTGAGAGGTCACAAAAAATTCCTATCGCATCTTGGGCTTCTTCCCACGCTGCAAATATATGTTTCAATAAAGTGACTCCAGCGTCAGTCGTACAACGTCCTTTGGTGAAACCATACTGCTGATCATGAAAGATTTTATTGCTGTTAAAATGGTAAAGCATTTGATTAAGCATAACTTTTTCAAACACCTTACTGAAAACTGGCAATACTGATACAGGTCTGTAATTATTAGTGTCATTATGGTCACCAGATTTAAAAAGTGGTATAACTTTACTGTACTTCATTATATCTGGAAAGACTCCTTAGTCCACACACAAATTAAATATTAAAGCTAAGTACGGTGCTATGGTCTCTATTATAGATGCGCATACTTTAACAGACATTCCCCATAGGTCTTCGGTTAATTTGACTTTTATTTGCCGGAAAGCCTTTATGACTGTCAAAGGGTTTATATGTTTGAATTGAAATTCAACCGGACAGCCTGGCAAGTTTGCTTTCAATAAAGCAACTGAAGCTTCAGGGGAGGAATTTAGAGCTTCCGTAGTCCTAAGAGGTATATCGGTGAAATAATTCACAAACTCTTGGGCTACTTCTATGTTAGATCTTTTGGGACCATGTGAAGTCTCCAATAAAAAATCCGTATTGCGTACTTTATTCCTACCAGTTTCACTATTAATAACTTTCCACACAGTCTTTATTTTATTGTCTGCCGATTTGATCTTATTGCTAATGTACAGGGCTTTCGCTACCTTGCAAATCTTTCTGAAAAGTTTAGAATATCTATTTACATATTTATTAAAGGTTTCAATGTTGAAGAATGGCTTAAGGCCATACAGCTCATATAGTTTTTCCCTACTTACCCTAATACCTTTAGTCGCCCAGTCACTAAATACAAACTTAGGGAAAATATTTTTCGACTTCTTTTGAAAAGCTGTATTAAATTCATTGAGTACCACTGAAAAGAAATTATCATAAAATTTATTTGCATCATCAATATCATGGCCCAGAACATTTAACTTATTTTCTAAGTTACTATAAAATTTTCTTAATTTGCCAATTGTAATTGGCCTAAATTGAATTAAAGTTTTTTCCAAGGCTGCGTGAGACTTAAAAGCTACCGTTTGTCCACTATGATCAGACGGAAGATAATTTACTATGGCTTTATCTAAATAGTCACAATTGCAGAAAACATTATCAATACAAGTAGCAGAGGTTGGAGTTACTCTAGTTGGCTCTTTAAAGACATTAGTCAAATTAAATGATTTAAAAAGGCTTAAAAATCTGATGCTATTTGAATTATTCTCGGTTTATTTTGATGGAAGGTACGGATGTTTAACGTTTACTAGGTCGTCCTTCCACTTTTCCATTGGTCTTTTAGTCGGATACAGCCTGGTTTAGTATTGTTACATATATACCAATTGGTCGGTTGGCAAAAATCAATGGGAAGTTTTTTAGGTGTAATTGGTAATTTGGCGAAGACGGCGCCATCTATCGATATCTGTTTGAACTTGTTACATTACTAACGTGCAGTTTTCCGGTTAGATTTTAAGTAGCGCCTACGCTACTCTAGGTCTGACTCTACGTCCTAACGTTGCAAACTTAATGCTTCGACAATAAACTTGAAAAGCGTTTAAGTCCCATACTTTCAAAGTTTCGAACTTGGTGGTCCTTTAGGATACATCTAACATATTCTTTTTGCAAGCTCACTAAGTTTTTTTTGCAAGGGTTTGGCATTGGAAAAAACGACGTAACTTCCATTTAAGTTTTATTTATGGGTATATACCTACTATGAAGTAATCTGTGATTTGTTCTCGAGATTTTTTGACTTGGTATTTGAATCTGCATCCTACTACCTCAATGGCAACCTTCTGCGGCCATGTCCTCGGCTAATGATGTTATTTCCAACTTATGCTTTAGTGAACAAAAAATACTTAGGGAACTCAAAGGACTGGATCCTTCCAAAGGTCCAGGTCCCGACGGCATACCTGCATATTTTTTACGGAACACTGTAGCTCACATATGTAAGCCGATAACCATAATCTATAATAAGTGCATTGCTGAGGGAGTATTTCTCAAAGAATGGACATATGTGAACATCACGCCAGTACATAACAGTGGATCAAAAGGTGATGTTGAAAACTATCGTCCAATCTCTATTCTCTCCACCATGTCAAAGGTTTTTGAGAAACTTATCCATAATGAGATATATCCACTGTTGCACCATTCCATTACTTATACCGCAGCGAGACGGCTTTGTGAAACAGCGATCTCCCACCA
Source organism: Mythimna impura (assembly GCA_905147345.3). Classification (NCBI taxonomy): domain Eukaryota; kingdom Metazoa; phylum Arthropoda; class Insecta; order Lepidoptera; family Noctuidae; genus Mythimna; species Mythimna impura. The sequence continues at coordinate 11,320,544 of LR990348.1, read as the reverse complement.
CGAACCTGTTATCCTTCTCTACCTTCCTGTTTGATAGTATCGATAATGGCGTACAAGTAGATGCAGTGTACCTACACAGATTTCTGCAAGGCTTTTGACAAGGTGAATCACAAAATTTGGCTCTATAAGATTGCTTTCGACGGAATCCGTAGCAACTTAATCCGTTGGTTTGCTTCATACATGTCGAATCGCTGTCAAAGAGTGGTGATCAATGAGTACAAATCAAACACCACCAAACTAACATCTGGTGTTCTCCGAGGCTATATTCGTGGGCCATTGTTATTTAACATAATTATTTGTGAACGACATAGGCAGTTGCTTTCATAATGCAAAGTTTTTATTGTACGCAGATGATCTCAAAATCTACAAAACCGTCAGAATTGTCAATGACTGCATTCTTCTCCACCAAGTTCTGGATAGACTTATAGATTACTGTCATAAAAATAAGCTAAAATTATGCATACCTAAATGTAACCTTTCTTGTATAAAGCGCTTGTTCATTCACAATTAGATTATGCAGTGGCGGTATGGAACCCCTTCTATATAAAATACATAGAAATAGTTCAAAAAAGTACAATATAAATGTTTACGTGTAATGCATTATAGATGCCACAGATCCTACCTACCATACTCCCAGTTACTCAGCAAGTACAAATTTTTGACCCTTAGCTCCCGTAGAAAGTATCTTGATACCATTAGCCTATATAAAATTGTCAGAAATAAATTTAACTGTACAAATCTAAACAGCATGATCTGTTACACTGTACCCAGAACCTTCCACTGGCGACAGGTGCATGCAGGCACACTCTTTGCAACACACGCATGCCGTACTAATTCTGGCAAGCGGTCGCCTGTCCGCCGTATGGTTAATTCTTACAATAAAAACTTTTGAAATATTGATATCTTCAATTGTACCATGAGTAAATTTAAAAGAGTGTTCTGCGGCTCTCTGTTCAATTAATGTGTTATCCTTGTAAATTTTTCTTCCATCTTAATTCTACTTTTACTGTCCCTATAACATTATTTCTAACTGCATGTACTAACACCATTAGCGATTATATTCTTATTTATACATTTTGACTACCTGTGGGCAACGTTGTGGGTTGCATTATTGCCAAAATTTATGTCTTATATTTAATTAGCTGTAAGATGTTATAATGTAACTGTTTGTCGCTCCTTTTTTATAAATAAAAAAATAGTATACTAATATTATAATAATACGAGTATACTATTATCATCATCTTCCTGCCCTTGTCCCGTGTTATTTGTGTTTATGTTTTTTTTCTTCCATTCCGTCCTCTCACCCGTCATGCCTTCACTAACTCCCTTTTCTTTCATATCACTCCTCACATAATCCATCCATCTTTTCTTTGGCCTCCCTCTACCTCTCCATCCATCCACGTGTATACTCAAAATTCTTTTAGTGACATGGGTTTCATCTCTCCTCTTCACATGACCATATCAGAATAAATGATTCCCCTGAAACTTTTCAGTCACTGACGCCACTTTCAAACTTCTCATTTCTCACTGTACCCATTTTTCTCACGCCACACATCCATCTCAATATTCTCACCTCCGCTACATGCAATCTTTTTTAATCCAGCTTTTTTATAGCCCAACATTCTGATACAGTATGATAAGTCTTATCACGGACTTTTAGATCTTACTCTTGAACTTGAGGGTCACAAGTTGTTCCAGTGACCTGGCGCCATTTCATCCATTCTGCATTGATCCGATGTGTTACGTCTCGGTGTACCTCACCATCCTCTTGGATAAGCGACCAGAGGTACCGAAAATCGGAGCAGATCGGTATGGGCGTTCTAGCGAGTGCTAAGGGCACAGGACTGGATAGACCGCCAAAATCGCAGAACAAGTATTCGGTTTTGGTTCTGCTCAATTTTAGGCCTACACTCTCCAGTTTATACCACCACACCTCCAATCTGCTCTGGAGCTCTAGACCACTTTGGGCAACCAGCATAATGTGATCGGCGAACAGTATACACCAGGGACTCTCTTCCTGGATGTCCGACGTTAGAGCGTCCTTTACCATCAGGAAGAGTAAGGGTTTAGAGCCGTCTCTCGAAGTAAGCCGTCAGCCACATTGAAGCTGGCAGTTGTACCCACTGTAGACCGGACTTGGGTACTGCATCGAGTGTATATCGCTTCGATCAACTACACATGCTTCTCAGGCACACCTTTCTCGTTAAGGGCCCACCGCAGAACCTCTCGAGGTACCCTGTCGTATGCCTTTTCGAGGTCAATGAAGCGCACCTTTGTATTTCTCGCACAGCTGGCGTATAGCGAAAAAGGCATCCGTTATACCCCGACCAGGCAGAAAACCGAACCATACTGTTTCTATACTATTATTCTTCCCGTCCAACTATAATTTAGGTGTCTTCAAGGCTAGAGTGAATAGACTCTTAATAAACTAGTGCGCCTCACCATCAATGATTGCATCACTTCTTACCGTCAGGTGGGATCGCAATCAAGCACTGGTTTATATCAATTTAAAAAAAAATATATAAAAAAAAACCATACCTGTAGGTAACGTTCTTCTGTCTGTTGATCCACTCTTGAAGTTGCTGCTTCTCCTGTTTTTGTTGTAACTGGTTTCCATAGAGCGCGTCTTAAGGCTGTTCGTGGTGTCACGATGCGGTGGCACCGCAGGGGGTTCTGAAGGCCTGCACAACAAAATATTTATGTGAGCACATTCTATGATTAATACAACTGTTATATCTTGTTGGATTTAGCACAACTTTAAACTTAATAAACTGTACCGTCTTCTAGATTCCATTGTTGGTGTCGGTAACGTGTCGGCTTTCTTAACATGACGTTTCTCTGAAGGCTGCATAATTTCGGTGTATTCATCTTCAACCTCCTGCACAGGTGAGGGAGGTAGAGGAGGAAACTTCGGCGATTCTGGGGTCTGCGGTAGGGGCCCCATCTCGTGCACTAATATGGGTGATGGAGGTAACGGTAGCGGTGGGTGTCTGTACGAGTGTTCTACTATTTGCACATTGAGCGGGAAGTCTCCACCGCTCGACACAGCGGAGTCTGACGAAGATGGCTGCCGCATCAAGCTAACTGGAACATCTTTGGCGCTCGTGGATTTATGCATACTGTTTGACCTCTTCGAGCGGTCACGCCGGTCTATCGACCGCTGATTTTGTATTTCATTGTGACTCGACGATTTCTGTATATCATGTCTCTTTTGTCTCTCTCTAGAACTATAACGGAAATTGTTTTCTAATATATCTTTAGATACGTCATCACAGTATTCATCCTTATGAATATTCCAGTCTTTAGGTATATATGGGGTAAAATGTTTTTGGTCCCGACCTTGACTTAATATAGCGCTAATATTGTTCTCGATCTTGCGCAAGGGCGACGTGTCTCCGCTGGAGCCGGGCTCGGCGCTGTCGGCGTCCTCCTCCTCCGTGACGGTGGTGATGAGCGCCGTGCGCGCGGCGCCGGGCTCGTCGCCCAGGCTCGGCAGCGACACCACGCGCACCATGGTGGGAGGCACCGTGCTCAGTTCATTTACGGTTTCATTGCACTCCGTCGCAGATGTCTCCTCTACTTTTCCTTCTCGTATGAGTGACTGAATATTATCGAAAGTTGATGAATATTTCTTAAAATCAGAAAACCTATTCTGTGGAGACAGTTTGCTCTGAACTTTTGATGTATGAGCGCCCTTCTCACTATGTGTTTTTCTGCTTTTGGGACTGTGCCCGAAGTACTCCTGAGTGATATATCTATCTGGACCGTTATTTAGATCTAAACTAAGACGGGATTTTGGCGACGTTATCTCTTTACTCAATCTAGAATTAGGAGTACAAAGATCTATGCTATATCTAGAGTTTGGAGTGTTAAGTTCGCGGCTCAGTCTCGAGTTTAGGTCAACACTGTAACGAGATTGCGGCAAACTTAAATCTGAGCTCGGCCGTGAGTTGTACGAGCCTACTGACCCGGAGCCGCTAATTGATATGCTCGATCCGTCGACGGACTTATCAGTGTCTAAACTTCTATTCAAACTGTGACTATTGAGTAGGTTGGTGGGAGATTTGCTAGTCGCGTTTTTATTGAAACTTGGTAACTGCTTTCGGTTTTTGCCTTTTCTGATGACGTATGTGCCACACGCGACATCTTGCGCTCGTCGGCTCTCTTCGGCATCTGAAGTGGGCGACACGAGCGCCTCGCACTGCGTCAGCGGCGGCGGCGGCGGCCAGTACTCCTCTCCCCAATCGTCGTCTACTCTTTGTGGTATTGAGCTTGTGCTAGAGTGTGACTGATCACCTGACTTTCTTCTTCGTCGGCCTATAACCTGTAAACAATTAATGCAAATAAGCAGTTTAAAGAGGAATCAACGTAATAATAGCCATTGATAAGGTATGCAGATATTAGGTATACCTATAGTTTTGGCACATCGATCTATGATATTATGATAGCAGACCTTATTCAAAAGACCTATTTTAAAGTTCATGTTAGGGACTATGTCGATCCATTTAGTTTCTCTAAACGAGTCTATGAGTTGCAAATTGAAATCCTTATGTTCCCCTACCTCAAGAGTTACCAATAACCTTTGATTAGAGATACGATATAACTTTAAGATTATAAATTGAGTTTAGTTATCAAGCGCTAAACTGACGACAGCAATGAATGCAATTGAATAAACAACTACCTTTGTGCTTCCTGGTGTAAGTAGAGGGTCATCACCATCGAGTGACACTTCCCAAGCTATGGAATTGCGTTTCGAAGGCGTAGTAACAGCGGGCGGCGGCGGCGGGAACGACTCCTCCAGCGAATCGTCCGAAAAGTGCTCCTCGTCGTTACTCTTACTCGAACTTCTCCTCTTGCAGCTCACAACCAAGTCCTCCGTAGATCCTCTACACACTTCTCTATGTCGCTCCATAGAACCGGCGAGAGTCCGCGGAGGTATTTTCCCTTTGGGTGATAACATTTCACCGTCCGACCTGCTGTCGCGTTTCATACTGCTCTTTCTTTCTGAACTTTTCGTATTGGAAGGTGAAATTTTTGGTACGTTGTATGTCGGTGAATGTGCAGGTTCTTTTTTGAACTGTATATTTGGCCCTGGATATATTGTGACTGGGTGTTCATTGTATGGTTTGTCGTTGAATTCACTGGAGAAGCCCATGAAGGGGAAGACCGGCGGGTTCTCGACGCTGGGTGACTTGGTGAGGGGGGCGGCGGCGGCGGCGTGGCGGGGCGGCAGCCAGGCGGGCGCGGCCGGCGGCGGCGCGCGCGCGCCGTGCTGCAGCGACGCGAAGCGGTACGGCGGCACGGGCGGCTGCTGCAGCTGGAAGCCGTTAGCTTCGGTGTCCTTCTCCCAGCCGTACGGACGTTGGTGCCTGGTTTTCGGCTGAAATTAAATAGATCAGGTTACAGATTTTTTTAAATTCAATTTTGCTACATTGGCTGTCGTGGCGTGGGTTGTATTAAATTTCACTAGGTGTCTATACACCGTGTCTCAGGCCGACGTTGCGTTAAGCGGTCGCCCGCGCGGTCCCATACAAAAGTGAACAGTCGTGGCTCGCCGCGCGGGCACGCGTCGCGGATAGCCGCGCCCTGCGCCCGTTTTGCTACGTAATTATCCATCGACACGACTACATTCACACCGTTATAGTTGAACTAGCGACATTGCGTAGGTAATAATCTGGTTTACGTGACGGGGACCGTCGCACACGACACACGCGTGACGTCACGCGACGGGTGCCCGTCGCTGGCGCACGCTTAACGTAGCGTCGGCCCCCAGACACCCACGCACAAACGTGTCCCAAGTAACAAAGTTCTCCTGTAGCGCATAGTTTACAGGCTCACAGCACTAGTACCTCTCTCTTAGTAGTTCTAGGTTTTACTAACAAGCTTATAACAGGTTACACGGAGTTCGTTTGGGTTTATAGTACATCTGTTCTTATAAGTTGACTTATACTCGTATATAGAACGAAATTATAGGCGCAGTAAAGGCTAAGATGGCCTATAAAAGTGTTGCATAGGTATAAATACACTTGAGAAAACTTGGTCTAGTAAGTTACACGTATAATCGCCTACAAGAAATAATTATAAATCCGCTATAAGTGTCATACGCCAGTAATAGTAATTTATAGAACTAAATGCACTTAGAACCATTTGTATTTGTTACTTGACCTTATAGGGGTGTATAAGTCAACTTTATGCGCCAATTTTAAGTGAATTAGTTCTACAGTGGTTTCTTTTAAGAGTAAGTGTACCTGGTATTATTGTGGACTCTTGAATGCTGTTATAGTCTTAATTTCTATATAAAGGTTTCTTATAAAACTATTCTCGTAAATCCTAACTCGTTACAATATGGCGCGACAATGCTGTTACCTTAGGACTAATATTATTTTTAAACACAACTTAGTAAATACGCCGTGTTCAAAAGGCGAACAAAAATTGAGATGTAAAACACAATATACTTCACCGAAAATACTTACGCGTTTGCCGTGCAAACATATATGTACATATAATATTACGTGCGAAATACTTGTAAATACATTTTATATAAAATAGATGATTACCTTTTATTTTTTGTATTTTTTTTTCTTCACAATCACACAACACAACAAAAAATAGCTAACAAGTAGCTACTAGTAATAGTAGCGCGGAGTACATTACACGCCTGCCTGGTTCTATTAAATGCTCATAGTGAGCTTCGCCCGAGCAAATGGTTCTGCGGAGTCTAACTATAAGTGTATTATGGGCTTAAGTCGTGGTGTCTGGTTCTATTAGATGCTCATAGCTGGCTTCGCGGGAGCAGATAGTTCTGCGTAGTCCAACTATAAGTATGTTATTGGTCTAAGTGGTGCTTGTCAAGTCTACTATAAGTGTTTTATTAGCAAAAGTACGCGTATAAAATGGGCCCTTTTCCGTGGTTATAAACTTTTACTAGCCTGTTATAGACCTGGCTCCGGAACCACTACAAGACCACTTTTTGTTACTTGGGGTAAGTACTATGGATCCAGTAGGTACATGGTTCTCGACACCCCGGTGATAGAATTTTTAGTCGGCGTTTTCCAAATAAAAAAAACTGTAATTTTTCATTTTAAATTGTATAAAATATACTATCTAACTCCTAGTTTTATTTACGTTGCGTGAATTATTTTTTTTATAAAAAATTTGAAAAGTGTGTTAATTATTTTTGTATACTGAATATTATTGTAATTAAAAATATAATTGATTAGGATAAATATTATATACAGTTTAAATTTAAAAAAGTATGTTTTTTTTAAAGTTAGGAAAACGCCGACGAAAATTTTATCACTGTCCAGAATCATGTACGTAGATAGTGCCTACACGATTGTCGATGTCTGAGACACGGTATATAAAGAATCTACTTACAAAAGTGGTCTGCGTGGCCGTAGTGATGCCATTGACGCTGATGATGGAGTCCAGTCTCTCCTCTGCTTCCCGCTGTTCTGCTGATATCGTTCGCTTTGCCGAATTCGCTGGTGACACTCTGTAACATTATCGATACGATTATTTGTTAAATCGGAAGACAAAAAAATTGGTCACTGCCACTTAAGTTTGACGATTCTTCAAGCCATGTCGGTAGCCTTGGTTCTACTGCGGATATTTTTATTCCTGATGCGATCACGCAAGGAAGCACCGAGCCCTTTCCATTGCCTTTTGGGCGTCTGTAAGCCTTCTGATGAGGCCCATTGTAAGCTACCACGTTTCAGTGCCATATGTCATCACTGGCAACACGCACTGGTCATAGACTTTTGTCTTGAGACATTCTGGCATGTTGGACGAGAAGATACCGCGCAGCTTCCCGAACGTTGCCCAGCCGAGTCGGATTCGACGATTGACCTCTTTCTCAAAGGTAGACCTACCCAACTGGACAAAAATTACCTATAAGCCCGAATTATTTGTATGTTCAAATTATTATAATATTTATAATAGTTTTCGGTGCTACGAAATAATAATAATAATTTAGTTTCATTTTATTACTTATATTTTTTGAGTAATGATGTTGTACAGTTAGGTGGGGTCCATTCACGGCAACCTTCTTCTAAGACGTTGTATTGTCTGTCAGGCAAGTACAGAATTGTTTTATGCTTACTTGGGTAGTAAGGTGGAGATGATGCGCTGGGCCTCTTCGGGCGGCGGCGGCGAGCGCGGTGACGGCGGGTCTGGGGGCGAAGGCTCCTCGCGCTCCTCCGTCGGACGGAAACCCAGCGCGAACTTCGCTCTGAAATTTTCACAAGTAAACTCATCAGTAAGGAAATAATTAATTTATTTCATATTTTTTTACGGAATCATGGATTGTTGAATCGTTTTTCCGGGAGCTTTTCTAGTGGTCACAACTGTTTCTGGTGGTCACAACTGTTTTTGGTGGTCACAACTGTTTCTGGTGGTCAATACTGTTTCTGGTGGTCACCACTGTTTCTGGTGGTCTCCACTGTTTCTGGTGGTCAACACTGTTTCTGGTGGTCACCACTGTTTCTGGTGGTCTCCACTGTTTTTAATTCTACCTGTCAGGAGTTACAGTGGTTGGGTTATGTTAGGTTAGGTAATCAAACCGAGCTGATTGATAAACTGGATCACAATCTGGGCATTGATTAATAATAATGAAGCATTATTTATTCCACACAAACATTAGTACACAAAATAAAATTAGATAATAATCAATTAAAAATTACAATCAATTCAACAAAAAATAAAAATCATTTGGTTGTTTCTGAAAAATTAAATAATTTCATTAAGTACCTACATTGACCTGTTGTATTACTCGTAAAATAACTAATGCTATATAAATATATTAAAAAGTAAGAACAATTGATTAAGTAGTTTAAAAAATAAGTAATAATTTTTTTTTTTAATAAATTAACAATTGATTAAATAATGAAGAATATGATCAATTAATATTACTTAGTTGATTTCAAAAACATAATTGATTACGTTGAGTATAATAAATAATCACCCAATTACAAACAAGTACATAAAAGAAGATTGTGATGAGTTGGTCGACATACTCGTACATATATTTAAAATATTGATTAAACATAAATCAGCAGCTTATATATAGGTAACTACTAATCAATTAAACTGCTGGGATACAGGTCTCCTCTATGTAGGAGGGGGTGGGCAAAAATCAACCACACGGGCCCAGTGGGATTGGAATTTTCATTTCTAGGACATGCAGGTTTTCTTACTGTGTTATCCTTCTCCTTTGAGGGCACTGGTGATGAAATAAATGAAACAAAGTAAAGCGCCTGTCTGAGTCCGACACGAGCTTCAACTTGTAAGTCGGAGCCATAACCACTGGGGTTACCACATTGGACAAAAGGCCTTTCATTACACTCGGTTCGTCATCTTCTTCACCTATTATGTCTTTGACACCTTTGTCAGATCATCGGTAAAATCGTCAATAAAGGGGATGTTAAATTGAATAGGAGCCCTTTGACACATCCACTGGTAGTCTTAATTTTCTATTTAGACTACATCTGGGTAGACTTTGGAGATTAGGTCAATTCACACCAATCACGATCAATTTCGATTTTGTTTTCACAATAAGATACTTCGAGAGCAGTGGTGGCCGAGTGGTAACGGCCCCGACTTACGAGTTGTAGGTCACGGGTTCAAACCCAGCCAAGTGCATTACTTTGTGTAATTTATTTCATCACCACTGCTCTCAAAACGGTGAAGGAAAACATTGTGAGGAAACCGGCATGTCCTAGAACCAAAAATTCGAAGACATGTGACATTCACCAACCCGTACTGGGCCCGCGTGGTGGATTACGGCCCATCCCCTCTCCTAGAGAGGAGGCCTGAGTACCAGCAGTGGGAACATTAAAAGGCTGATTATGCTTATTATGCTATGCTAATAAGATACTTTCCCGTAAAGGACAATTTGTACTACCTCCGCTCAAATGTGTACTCATATTAATAGGTAGTTTATGTGTGTGGAAGAATTTCCATAGCGGGGAAGTTTTTAAGGGACAATTCATAATTGTAGCTCTAGTTCCCCAACTATCACTGGCAATGTTTGGCGAAAATCACCAGCAAATTTGAAAGTGATTCCACACATAATTTTATTACAGTTTCAATCATAGTGCATTCACACATCTTGCAAAACTTTTCTCCAAGAACCATTTTTACACCATTCGAGCTCACGTCACCTTTCAGCAAAGTCTGCGGTGCGTGTGCACCTGCAAACAGAGTCGCAGCATTCGTGTATCATTATTTTGTTGCAGCGTTATTTTAAAACTGTCATATGTCCCAAGATTTATCGAATTGAAATGATGTAAAGAGTGATTCTGTTCAAAATGAAATACTTAGAATGATTATTGTATTAATTTGGATAAGGATTAATATTACGTGTATAAAAACCCTTTCGCAAATAATGCATTATTATTTCAGAACAAATTTGATTACCATAAAAAAGGTTATTGTGAGCCAATCTTAACAGATAGACATATGCTGTGGCGGACTTTTATTTAGAACTTTAATGGAAAAAAAAATAATGGAAAAATTATGTAATACAAAGTTATTCCTTTGTATTACATAATTTTTGCGTAACTTTAACCGTTGACGCGCCATCGCACGCAAAGGAAGCTCTCAAAAGGATTTTTTTTCCCCGTTTTCGCAACATTTATCAACGATATTCCGCTCCTATTGGTCATAGCGTGAAGTAATATAACCTTCCTCGATAAATGGGCTATCTAACACCGAAAGAATTTTTCAAATCGGACCAGAAGTTCCTGAGATTAGCGCATTCAACCAAACAAACAAACAAAAACCCGGCAAGTGTGAGTCGGACTCGCGCACTAAGGGTTCCGTATAAACTTACCTATGAAAAGAGTTCAATTCCCGAATTGAGTTATGAAGATTTTTCTGAATAGCTCAAAATTTTTTTTGTAACGTAACTACAAATTTACAATTTTCAGATTTTTTCCTATACTTGTGCTATGAGATCTTGCTTGATGCCAAATTTCAGGATTCTAGATCAACGGGAAGCACCTTATGAATTTTTATTTCCTTGAGAGTATCAAAATATACGTTTTTTGCGACATAAACAGCCGTATCTCGTTTTCGTTAATTCAGAAGTTTGATTTTTTCACAGCTTCAAGGGACCGCTGACTTGAGTATATGGTTTTAATTTCAACTCGATACCTTCACGCGTTCCCGAGATAAAGGTAGACAGACAGACAGACGGACGGACAACAAAGTGATCCTATAAGGTTTCCGTTCTTTCCTTTTGAGGTACGGAATCCTAAAAACAAACAAACAAACTCTTCAGCTTTATAATATTAGTATAGGTAACAAAAAATTAAAACGTCGACGCCCTTAATGTGACCTCACTATAATCAATGGAATCTATGAATATTCTCTCAGCAATTTTCTTAGCCGCCGTGCTATTCTGTAAATGGTAAATCATTTCGAAAATCATTTCACAAATCATCTCGAATGTCACACTCAGCGAATTGTATTTCAAAATACCAAATCCTATAGACAAATTTGTAGACAAACGTCAAAATACTCAACCGTTTTAGTTCCTCTCACTTTGATCATCACTCGATGGCGCCAGTGTCAAATTCACTCCATTTCAGAATACGAAACTTTGATTTCACCGCGGATTCAGAAGTGATTTCGCAAATAAACTTTTCAGAATAGCAATGCTGGGCAGTCTTGATGGCGTTAATATGAACCATAAAATCAAAGGTAGATAGAACTATATAATGGATACGCTACAGGCGCTACAGATCTATCTATTCTATGCGCTATGTGTAGCGGCTACACCTTATCATTATTATATTGCTACTTCAAGACACATATAATGTTATTGTATTTCAAAGGTAGAGCTGGATATGGACCTGTCTGAACAACAATAGTTGAGCGGCTTCAGTTGGGTATAGGTACGTAAGCAGCTATTATCTGCTATCATTGTCTATTGTCGCGGACTAGAGTAGACGCGTTATTATTAGGACAAACCTATATTTGGGTTTGCTCGATTAGGATCAATAACATAAGGAGTTGATAGGTGTGAGAAAAAATTCGTCTCAGGTGCTTTAGTTGACACGAAATATTTTTTCAATGATTGATCGCTTCACGTTTGACGACTATCTCACTTAATTGTAAGGGATGAGAGTCGAACAATGCTTTCAGGATCATCATCATCATTTCAGCCGAAAGACGTCCACTGCTGGACATAGGCTTTCAGGTTAATCAGAGTTTATTTTATTGTCTTTATTTAAGGAAAAACAAACCCTACGGTTTGTTTTAACAATAAGAAATAGTTATCTGTGCAGAGCATGGAGGGAAGAGATGATTGCGCATATGCTCCTTGACTGCACAGGTGTCATCGCCATGCGAAGCGTAGGATCCCTGAATTCGGGATTACAGACGCCCTGAATAACCTGGGAGGTTTGGGTATTTGTTTTAGGAGAGAAGTGGGCTGGTTGGAATTACTCGTATGTATCTATATTTAATAAGTAAAAAGTGAATTTGTGTGCGTACAATATTAAACATTACTAATTTATTGATTCTTTAGGGTTGCCTAGATTAGTTTCCTAAATGCATTCCTAAGAAAATGAATGTCACGCGAGTGTGAGTTACCGAGTAGGTATACTGATGTCGTGAAGCATCCGTTGCATCATACGGGTTTTATCATCCTGTCAAGACATTACACAACATGTTACTTTCATCCTCAGGTTGTAAACGTCTCCATATTTTTTTTTTATAATAGGTATTCAAAGCGATGTCAGTAAAACCGTAGTGGCAAAGCAGGGCTGAAGCTTACTGGGGTCATGGGATCGCTTCTGAAAGGGAAACCCGGAGTCCTGGAACGCAAGGTAGCAAATATGGAAAATAGGAGTGGGGTCAGTAAAAGTCTGACACGTCGTCCCGCCCTAGAGCGGGAGAAGTCATTGGATGTTTTCCCACCTAAAAAAAAGGGTTGCTATAGGAATGAGTTTCTCACCTCCTGCCGTTCATGCTCATGTATCCATCGTCTTCGGAAGTGTGTCCGGCGAGTGGCGAGTCGTCGTCGGTGGCAGGGGTCGCAGGGGTCGCCGGAGTGGCGGGGGTGGCCGGCGGGGGCACGCGCGCCTCCAGTGAGCGCGGCTCGCCCTCGTCGTACTCGCTCAGCACCTGGTCCAGCAGCTCCAGCGAACGCTGCACGTCGTCGCACCCTCTGGAAATAACAGAAATGTTCAAATTAAACAACATGTTTTCTGTTTCTCTGTCTATTTGGGTATGGGCATGTGGATATAAAGGATTTTTATTTATTATTCGTAGTAGGCTCTTGTTAGCAAGCGATTATGTGGCCGACATTGGAGATCCTATTTACTCTTGACTTGAAGGTGTTCAGTATAGTTTAGTCTAGCTAGACGACTATAGTGGTCCCGTGCTTGGCGAGATTTTACGATGCAATTGACAATTCTAACGCACACTCCCCGAAATGAAACCGACAGAAATCCGACAGTCTAATAGTAACTCGCCATCGATGCTCAAGACTTTGGAGGTTCGATTCAGCGAGTATATTGTTGCTAATGATCTTCTTGGCTCGTTTTTTAATTGATCAGCTAATTGAAGCCAGTTTGATTCGATTGAGTCAATATCTGGCAGAGCCGTGTCTGAGATGAGAGCGTACTCCATACACGATCGAAATTGCGCTTGATAAAGATTTAGTAACTGCACCTTTGCTGCTGATCCCCAACTTTTTGACAGTTGAATCTTTGCCAAAATCATGGTTGACATCCCTAACGTGATACCAAGAACCTCAAGCAGAATTGGCTCTTGTATAGTGGAAAAAGATACGCCTCAGTTTTAACAGCATTGAACCTGACCAAATTGTCATAACTCCATTCAGAGACATCCTTCAAGGACTAGCTCTAGTGTTCAACCTTAATCTTACGGAGAGCCTAGGTCTGGGACCCGTGACAGCTCGTGAAAATAAAAAAAAGACAGTGAACATTGTCATCTGCAAACTCAAAAGTATCGGGATTTAGAAGATCATTTATGTGCAGCAAGAATAATGTTATTTACAATAGTAATCTCTATGGGACTCCGGAATAAATATTCAATTGACCCGATGAACAGCTATCGATGGCCACGCGGATGTTCGACTTCTCAGGAAGTCTGTAATTCAAACTATTCAGTGGGTTTTGGTTTACGACCGTCGACAAATGCTTTGAGTGACGCTTGTTTAAGCGCATCAGTGCGATACACTCGACGCCAAACCATGGTCACGTTAGAGAATGGGATGTACATGAAGTATGCCGCAACACATACATACGTAATGGCGTTCACTCACGACGAAGGATCAGTCGAAGATAAGCAAGTAGGCAGCTAAAGATAATCAGCATCTCATCCGAATCTGCTAACTTGTATCGCCAAACCCACCGGGTGCTTCTAGTGGCACTAGGGTTGGGAGCAGATGGATTAAACTTCACCAGATAGCGATTGGAACTGCCTAAAGGTGTGTACCGACACTGAGTAGCGGTATGGATCTGTTGTCAGCAGAAGATCCAAGCAATTGGCCGTGTGCGAATCAACATCCGCCACCCTCGCTGTCCCCTGGACCAACTGTGTGAGATTTAATGCTAGTACTAGCTTGAAACACATAGGACTATGGGACATAGGTCTAAATACACATCACACGCTCAGTAGAGTGGCTTCGAGAAGGCAGAATGCATTGACTGCAGGGGCAGGTTCAGCGACCACCAATCCCTATTTAATAATAGCATATGGTCAGTAGACTGTGTGCCAAGGTGCATGTATATTACAGGTATATTTATATCGATAGTCATTGAATGCATTGAAAAAAGAAAGTCAATCAGACTTAGCCTACTATGCTGTTCAAAGAAAGCTGAAAGTTATTTTAAAGTAGACTGTAGACTCCATCAGTAATCAAATAAAATTGCGAAATATTCAGAACAACAAGAAATTTGTAGAAGAAATAGACTAACTAGGACCGAAATATGGATAGTACCTATCTCCCTACTTAATAATTATTCGGAAAGGGTTTTGATGGACGCAATAAGGCCGTAAAATCCGTAATACCACCGAGTTCCGACCGGCTTTTATTTCTAAAGCTAAACTATTTTTTAGAAAAGAAATAAGGGCCTCGTTCCTAAAGCTCAGTATTCAATAAAAATCGTATTCAATAACTCCGAGTCACCGCAGCTCTAGAGCGTACCCAATTTGCAACCGTGCAATTTCCGTGATGGTTTTCTAGTTGGATTGTCATAGTAAATAAGTCAGTATAACAAGTGGCGAGCGAGGTCGCACCACTCAATTCTCTGAGATAATGGTAAATTGAACTCATTTCCTTCACGAGGACTGGCCCCGCCTCGAGAACGCTTCCGTAACTGTTCCATTAGAACCGAATTAGAGGATAACGATATAGTTACATCCTTATATCAATCAACCGTGACGGACTTCCATTACGGTGATTTTATCTGGATCAGACTAGGATCGTTCAACAATTTGCTTATCACACACTGCTGGAATATATCGTCTGAACATTTTTTGCTTATCTATCATCTAAAACACTTCTCCTTTCTTTAGATTAAATTATTATAGATATGATAGTAAAAATGTTTTGTGTTCCAGAGCTATAATAAATTAATCTTGCTATTTTTGGCATTTACTTTAGGTGGGCGCTGACGTTGTAACCCTTACCTATTGCTGTGTTGCTGGTTTATTGTTCTAAAGGTCAAGGAAAGTTGCGAAGATCGCTTATCGCGGGAAGGTTACAAAGTAACCGTATTATTGCAAAAAAACTTAAGTTCGAGTTCATCGAGAGCTTATTAAGCAAAATAAGTATATTTTAAAGGAAGCATGTCTTCAGTGCTGAAAAGTGGTTATCGTGAAAGGCACAAAGCAACTCTTTAGATAGGAGAGTGCTCTCTCGCCATCTCTCGATAAGCCTCCGCCGAGAAGGGGGCGCCACCGGCCGGCATCCTCTTATATTTGCGCAATAAACTGCAACACACTGCTTAAAAGGCTAGAATCGACTTTACAGATTTTCAAGCTGTATTAATTATTTTTAAATTGTATGAAAATTCCAATAAGCAATTTGTCAGGATAGTAAACAAATAGATACTGCAAACTTTATGCAAAGACAGTCGCTGTTCGGTTTATGATTTATTTCATAAATAAAGCATGCAGAATTTAAAAGCTCTTCAGTTGGAGTGACTGGCCTGAGGCGGGTGTCTGTAAAATTGTTATGAATTCTTGACACGGAAAATCCGATATTTGGTGAAGTCACCGCTATCTCGATGAGCGCTTGTCTCCTCCGGCGATCTGCGCGATCGAGGAGTCATTAGTGTTACCTCACTAATGATCCTCGCTGCTCGCTGCACGGTCGGGCGTAAGGACACCAGCAATCAACTGGAAGTACTTTTTTTGGAGTCAATCCATTGGTTCAATTTATTTAGAATCTTATTTAATACAGCTTTAACTAACTATAGAGTAAGGTAAACCTTAATAGTAATATATAGAATATAACTATTAAAAGTGTGACTGTATTTGAAGACTTCCTTCGTATTGTATGTCACTTAGATTCCATGATTAGATTTTGGCCTCAGGACCTGGAGGACACCTGGGATTTATAATACCTACTTTCAAACAAAAACAGAAATTTCCAAATTGGACCAGGCGTGAACTAGTAATCGGGAAGAATACATAAAAAATAAAAGAAAAGAAGATGAATTGAAAGGATACCATTACCGAATGAATATGGTAAATAAAAAGTATTCGTACTTCATGTACCTAAATTAAAATTAGTAGGGATGGTTTTCGATTTGGAAACAAATAATGACGGTATTTTAGATTAATTAATTACCACACTATTATTGTATTTGAAAAGATAGATACCTACTAACAAACGTAGCAGTTCTTTGAAATCGATAGTGCGCAAAACACTGCTTATATTTGGACGGTAACGAAATATTATTCTTGTATTGTGGGCCGTACATTTAGCAGGTAATACAATATTGGTTCCGCATCGGACGTACGGCCGCCTCGCTCGCGGAAGCCTACTTGGCTATGCTCAGCAGAGTCGTGCTCGTGGGCGGTGGGTGTGTGTGTACCGCGCATTGCATTGTATCGCTCGTCTGCCACAAAGCAGAGCACTCAGCATGAGTGCCGCGGCGGGCGCGTGCCTGCTTTTGTTTTTTTTACCCACACTCCTGCGCTGTCGAAACTTTTAAGGGGAACTTCAAATTGCGTTTCACCTTTTACCTGGAGCTGGTTGGCGCTGATTAGTTGTACTGAGTCGGTTTAGTTGGTAATTTATTTTTGTTACCGGTCACGGTTTTATATCCTCCTTCTATAAATGCTGTATTTTTACTAGTAGAAGAACTGCGGTAATCAAAGTTATCAGACTGTCTTAGTGAGAGGTCCTATCACCTCACAAGAGTCGCATATATGTGTTAGCGCCTCATCGGTAGGCCTACATCTTGATACAGTGAAGCAAGTACTATTTATGCGGAAATGTGTGCAGCGAGGCGGAAGTGCAAAGCAACCCCGTGTCGCACCCCCGCGCGGCGCGGCGCCGCGGCCGACGACCTCGCGCTCGTACGCGACGCTGCTTCACTCAATACTCCGTACCTCACTACCTCGCCACACAATAACAACTCAATGCCGTCGGACTCTCAGCGGCCCGCTATGGAAAATCTCTCGAAGATCAATCGAACCTGAACTCGTGGCTACGTTGTCAACAGATGGCGTAATGCGATCCTACGTCCATGATACTCGAGAGTCGAGTGCATTTCTATTTCAGTAACAAAAGAATCGTGGCTGCTCTAATCAATGACTGGATACACTTACACATTGACATAAATTATGTCTACAATGCAGATTATATTATATCATATAATATAATCTGCATAGTAATATGGAAATGGTTTCTTTTTACTATGAGTGGGCAGAGGAAATACTGGTTTAATGTTATTGTAAGGTCCAATAAAAACTGCTTGCAACTAATGATCATAAGAGTAAGTTGTATAAGTTAAAACATGTAGGTACCTATCTATTAGTTGGAACTTGATGGTAAATTCAACCGGGTAAACACAGCTTTAGACGAGAAAATCCGAATAGTTGGTGGAAACTTGAAACTTTTTCAGTCCGGACATAATTCAACTAGTTGTTAAAGTGTACAGAAGTTGGCCAATTAGTTGCTGGAAGTTTTGTTAGTATTGTTCTTGAGGGGATGAACACGTCGAGGTGCTTTTAAAATCATTTAAGTCAAGACACAATGTTGATAATAACTGCAATGTTCAGGACCGAATCCTTGATCATTTCGGGCCGTTGGGAGACTGCTGAAAACGCGTACATTGAATGTGTAAGTACCTAATTAAAAATTCATCATACGTGGTCATCGACGTCGGTTGCCTCGTCGTCATCCATGAGGAACAGTGACTAGGAATCTATACGTAAATAGTTACCAACGATAACTTTGTTATGACTCCCTATACGTTCGTTTTCTTTTCTCTATGGTCGGCATAGCAACGCTGTGATTGAAAGGCGCTCAGTGAAGACAATGCTGCTGTTAACTCCAGATAACTTATCTACAATTTAAACATTACATTGTGATCGAAATCTTTGTGTCTCCCACGCTGATCTGAGAATTATAGGAAACAATGAGTCAATACTTTTCATCTTGGAGGACAAACTAAGAGTCTACATAGAGACATGACCCGTTGCAGGACTGGGCCTCAAGTCTGCTATTACAATACTGTCAGAATAGTCTATCATTGATTTCATAATTGTTGATTTTGACAAGTTTGGTAATCTACTAATATAATGGCGTCATTATGACTTTCCAATGATCAACCACTGACACTCCATTGAAAGAAATGGCACAGAATGGTAATCTCGTATATAATGACAAATGAATGTCTGACGTAAGCGGTAATCTGCTAAAATTTTGACAGTTCCTTTGATGAGTGACCTCCCATTAGAACGTCACTGTGCAGTCATTGCTTTTAATTCGTTACAAGACAGCTCGTACCACAATTCTATTACGAGACCATTGGTCGATCAATGATCGGCCATTATGAATTAAAAGATTACGAACTTTTAGAAAAATCACAGTGGAGTCATGTTGGAATGACGAATTTATAAAAACTAGCAGACTAAGCCCCCCTGTTCGAAAGAGTCACCGCACCCCCGGGGCCTTACTATAACGTGTTCAAATGTCAGTCGTGCGAGCGTGAAAGAAGGAAGGTGCTATACACCCTGTATAGCTCCATCCCTTTAACTGTTCAGTTCAGGTCGTCAACTGGATCGCGTTAAGAGCACGAGGTAGGGCCTCTGGAATGCAAAGGGCAATTGAAGGAAACGGGTGGGTTTTTAGTCAGTAAAAATCTGACACTTCCTTTCGATCCACCAAGAGCTTGAGAAGTTATTTGCTCATTTCCTACCTCAAAGAAATACATGATCCGGGTTTTCTAAGAACTCGTAATCGGCAAGCTAAATAATTTGTTACTTTTAAAACGCCTGCGCTTTTTCTGTTCTGCTATGTCTGAATATGTATTTCAAATAGTTTCAAGTTGTAAAGATAAGTAACCTGTAAACCTAGGCACGGGGGCACGTGCCCCCCCAGACAGTATTTTTGTGTGCTGTGGAGATTCCATCACAGTACCTACATACTTAGAACCAAATCAAATAAGCAAAGTTGTCAAAATATATGAATAAAAACTTGTAAGAAAAAAACTTGAAGTATCATACTTCAATTTTATTTCTAACAATTATTGTTGATTTTTTTGCCTGAAAAAAAAAAATTAGAAATTATTTTATCTCTGACTGATAAACAAAACGCTATCATCACTACATACCTACTTAAAACAAAGTCGCTCTCTGCTTCTGTTATTCTGTTTATCTACTAACTTCTAAACCACGCAAGGGATTTGATGCGGTTTTCACTAATATAAAGAGCGATAAGCAGTAAAGGTTTGTGTAAATAAATTACACCCATGCGAAGCCGGGGCGGGTCGCTAGTTTTATTATAAGACTAAACGGGTCGCTAGTCTAAAAACATCGGGTGAATATGTATAAGCCTGAGTGTGAGGATGATTGTACTGTCCATATATAGGTAAACAACCTAGAACAATCATTTCTTTGTCAACTTTCCTTTTTTTGATTATATGTGGTGGTGGTCTCGTTAGTGATATTTATCATCATCTCCCACCATAGTCTTTGTCCAACTAGCTGGGAAAATCATCCAATGACGCCCAAGGGCGGGAGATCCGCCCTTGGGCGGAGCGCGAGGGTGTGTCAGACCTTTACTGACTAAAAACCCACTCCTATTCCTTCGTCGACCCTGCTGGGCCCCTACGCTTTGCTGACATCTCCTTGAGGCGCGCGTGGAACAGTACGCGCAAGCTACCCATTGCTCGCCGTCCGCAAGCCTGCGCCTACGGTGGCCGGAAATCGGGATCGGGATCCCGGTGGGTGGGGCGTGAGGGCCGCCCCCTCGCACGTGCACGTGCGGCCTCCTCCTTTGCTAGCATTACTGCTTCGCAGAAGGAGACAACCGCCAGCCACGCCTGATCGCCCCCACGAGGACACGGCGATGCTTTGCCCAAGCGCGGCACACCTCTACCGTATGCTCCAACGTGTTCTCCGGGCGGTCCATTACTTCCGCTTCCCAACTAGCTTGGGGTCGGCTTCCAGTCAAACCGGATGCGGCTGAATCTCCGAGTTTTACATGGGCGACTGCCTATCAGACGTCCACAACCCAGTGGCTGGGCAACACGGTACTCCTTGGATAAACTGATGGTCAGACTTTTTTCTCGTTAGCGTTATTCAATAAATTAAAACATGTACCAAATTCTATTTATTTAGCAACGGAACATAAATCCGTGGCATCGACAATTTCCCGGCAGGTGCTTTCACAGAAATGAAAACTTGTTGTCGTCTCTCAGTGTCGTCCTAGCGGCCTTCGAGGAGGTTTTTGTACAAATGTTTGTTGTTATGGCTACCTTGAATGATTTATTGGGCCTGTTTGTTTACCTAGAAAGATTATTACGAAAGTACAAAAATTCCAAAGTAACAAATTAAACAGTAACTGTTCGAAAAAAAGCGTGTGTTTCAGACGTTATCTAAGCTTTTAACTATTAAAACCTTTTACTTTCCAGCTAAAATAGTATCAAGGTTGAATAATGAAAAAAATGGTGATCCATAATTACTAACCATAGACCATTCCCGAACGTATCAATTGAAGCTCTATGACTACCCCTAGCCTTCGAAATTTGACTGGGAGTTGAACGTCTTTTTAAGTAAGTCGGTACCTACTAACTAGGTTTCAGGTTTGTCATACTAAAAGTGGCAGTAAATAGCAAAAGTAGGCCTCTACAATCTTTGATATTTCAGATACATATTTGGCATTCTGAAACTACGAGCGAACAGTTTTAATCGAATTTTGTGGAACAGGAAATTGGGGTACAATAAAGGATGTACAGACAATACTAACGATGAAAATAGGCAAAGTTGGTAAATCCGTATCAGTCGTTTCATCAAACGCACAGCCATTAATTTTGTGTGCTCGATAACACTCGGGAACGACATAACTCATTACATTGATACGATACACTTTCGTCCGCGACGGTCAAGGCCTAACTTATTCAGACCGCTCCTGAAGTATTGACGTGTTGTTGACTGTACCTATGTCGACGTACCTATTTAAGATACCTAAATGATGGAATCATCATATTAATGTCCTTTGTTCTCCAAAAATAAAAAAATAAACATTTAGAACATCAGGAAAAAATTAACGAGGAAACCTACGTGTGTATTTTTGTCCTGTATTTTTGTACACAGTTTATCCTCCTGCCTACCTACTTATCTACTATAAAATTGTAATAAATAATAAAGGCATCCTGATCAAAAGCCTTTGTAGCTTTGACTCAGGTTTACAAAATAAATTAATCCAAGTGCAAGGCAGGTACGGAGCGTTGTCTAAACATTATTGGAGGGCTGACTTGTAGCGGAAAATCCTCACCATCTTGGTCGTGTCGGAAGGAAGCTTTGAGGACACGCCAATAACCGCTGGAGCGGTAACAACACCTCGCACAAACAAGGCCCGGAAGCAATTCCAGTCGTGCGGGCATGCAATAAGGTTGACATTCCAAATAAGCTTTAACTATTATCGGCTGCAGCGACTTAAAGCAATTTTGTGAGTCAATATTGAAGTTTTCAACTCATAGGACCGATGTGTTCCCTCGCACTAAAATACTGTGCTTACTTACTGAACCACTTACATGGCTGCGCGGATCTACTCAAGGCAATTTTTGATATTTATTTTAGTTATTATAAGTACCTATCTTCTCTGTCTGGATGACTTTACTTACCATACTTTATAGTTTAGTTCTTATCTTGCATTTGCGCAAAGCACAGGAAATGAAGACATCCTTTGAAGATGCTTTAACGTTTAACTAGCAGTAATATGTTTGAACTTTCAATTAAATAAAACTATTTGGTAGTTATCACACAGTCGATGTATCAAAGTGAGGGTAGATTACGCTCGGCGTCGTCGGATCGCGGTGTTAATTAAGCAATTAGGTCTCGTCAGCGACCTCAGCGTACCGTCAGGCGGGCTCCTCGCCCGTCAGGCGGTCTGAGCGGCCACGTCGGCCTCGTTAAGGTATTAAAACGGCCAAGCAGCCTCCTGCGACCTTATTATCAATCCCAAAGGCCGTCGGGTAACTATTATACGTAGACAGATAATAAAACCGACTCAACCCTTAAATGACTACGAAGATTTATAATCCGTATTAAACGAAATGTACCTATTTAGGGCAAAGCACTTTTGTTTTGCTGTTTCTGGTTACAGTGTACCAATATGTTTTTGGATTATTTTATTGAGAAATACAGTAAAGAATAATTTACCAGCATTGGCTGTTTCATTGAAAAAGTCTTGTGCTACTTGGAGCTGAATGTTGTACACACGGTGTATTGTATTTCGCTTGTTGTAGGTACAATCTGTGGCCGGGTGACATTTCCACCCTAAATCACGTGTGAGCATTTCATCGAAGCCGTGTTCACGACTCGTGGTTATACATATTACACGTACACAGGGTTCAAGGGGCGTGGGAATGCAAAATATGTGGTACATCGCATTTTAATTTTAATTTTAATTCCGAGTGGTCGAGTAATATTTCAGCGGAATAAACGCTCTCCCCGCTCTAATTTACGATACGAGCGCCAAGATTAGTATTTATGGATTTTACTGCTTGTGGTATAATTAGTGGTTATCAAATTAGTGCAACGGAAATCGTTTTTATGTTTAATACCGCAGTGCCTCAAGCGAGGGTCTAGTTAAACGGTACCTTTTTGAAAAGCTTGCGTTTCGTGACTATTTCAGGCGTGCCAGCGAATTTAGTTTATATAAACTTAATTAAGGACCTCGTCAAATTATGCTATTTTAGAAAGTTATAACAGAAAGCTAATATTTTTGTTACCGTTTCCATTTGTAAAGCCCTTAGCTTTACAATAGAGATAGAGGTTAAGTAACGTAACTCTCTCTTCATTTTATATGTGTATTTAAATGTTACGTACCAATTAAGTTTTACGCAGGTACATCTGATATTACATATAATACTTATTAGTTTAGGTATTCCTTGGGTAATTATATAGACAAGGATTAACTTAAAAAAACCGGGCAAGTGCGAGTCAGACTCGCGCACTGAGGGTTCCGTACAAACTTACCTATGAAAACAGTTCAATTCACGAATTGAGTTACGAGGATTTTTCCGAATCGCAAAAAAAGTTTTTTTCAGGATTCTAGGTCAACGGGAAGTACCCTATAAATTTTGATTGCCTTGAGAGTGTTGAAATATACGTTTTTTGCGACATAAACGTCCGTTATTTTTTTTTCGTTAACTCAGAAGTTTAATTTTTTCACAGTTTCAAGGGGCCGTAATTTCAACTCGATACATCCACACGTTCCCGAGATAAAGGGTCTTGACAGACAGACAGACAGACGGACAACAAAGTGATACTATAAGGGTTCCGATTTTTCCTTTTGAGGTATGGAACCCTAAAAACAATGGAATTTGGTCTCTAGTGTGTTTTGGATAGCGTTTTAAACACACTTGTATTTTTTGGACAAATAGTAATGGCAGGTCGGCAGATAAACCTTGTGAAGTGAGCCAAGGTACACATATCTCCCGAGTTCGCCGTGCGGCCGCTTTTTTAACGGTTGTAAAATGTGTCAAGTATGTTTAATTTTAATTTAAACGCTCATAAATTGTAGGGTTGTGCAATGTGCACTGTGTTGTTTGCAAATAATAATTTGTAAATGAACGTAGTTAAGAGTATTTTTTATATCTAGGAAAACTTTAGACATACATGTACCTACTAATTAAGCTTTCAGAGTTGCAACAGTGCGTTAGATCTAGCGTAGGTATTTTTACGTATTTACTAGTAGGTAGGTGACACTAGAGAACCTCGAAATAGCAACACAATAGATTTGACTGTGATAGGTTAATGATTTATTTAACAACAAACAAAGCATTGCGACATAGCACTATCACACAAACATGTATAAGGAACTCACAATGACCTTAATTCTCGTAAAAATAAATTCACTAATTGAAAAATATAAATTGGTTTTAAACTTACTAAAACTATTTTTAATTATTTCATAATTCGTTGATAAAATCACGAATCAATAAAATCAAATAATAATTTATTAACAAACCAGTTTTAGTGCGGTTTTCAACATCAAATTAACGATTCAGGGTTCACCAGTTCAAGTAAGTTCGTAGGTACCTACATTGTTTCGAAAGTTTATATTGACCAGTCCAACTTGTAGCAGAGTACACGAAGGCTATAGAAGACATTAGTCAAGTTAAGACAGTGGCAGTAAGATTGTGTCTGGAGAGCTGCAGCCAGGCTATCGATTTTTGGCTGCGGCCAGACGGACGACGACGACGCGCCAATGAAAAACTATGCTTTTTGTTCCCAAACTTCACTACCAACTCGTTCGCATTCGTAAATCGACAAACTATATGCAGATTGGCTATAGCCATCCAGCTAGGTTTAATTTGAATGTGTAATGTTGATGATATTCTTTTTTTAATGTCGGCGAGTTTCCATAAGTTGATTATCAGTTTTTGCTGAAGTGTTTGTTAAAAAAATCATAATATCTATATGAATTAAAAACTGTTAAGCATATTTACATATTCATAATCTTCTCGTGTCCGCCATGAGCTTATAAAACGGTTTAAAAAAGCGTTGTACCATAATGCCGGCTAAGAGAATGATGGTAATAATACCATCGAGGGTTCCACGCTTCATAAATACTGAGACAGGCACACAGCCCCCCCAGCTTCATAAAAAGGATGCGCAATTCTTACAATTTGAGAAGTTTGCGAGTTTCTCTTTATGTCTGCTGTTACGTAACGATATTTGTTAAACTTTTGATATGAAGTGTAACAAGGGGAGTTGTGTCCTATAAACATTTATAATACGATTCTAGATGGTATTGTTGTTTGTCTGGTTATTTTAAGAAAGTGAGTTCAGGGTATTTGTTTGTGAGTTCGGTATTCTACCAACCTACATTAATGTGGCACAAGACAAAATAAGAATCCGGTTTACTTAGTTACTAAAATTTATTAGCTGATACCTACACAGTTGTATCGTGATATTGAAGAATACCTCCAATTAGGTTCGGCAATTTTAAAATTCACTTCGCTAATTTTGGTTTTCAACTTCAGTTTGACTTTTTTTTGTATATATTTATTTAAAATAATACTTTCGAAATAAGACCAACCTGTTTTACTTTTCAGCTCAGAAGGAATTAGGAAGTCAAGTTACGATCTCATAAGTTCAAGAAAAAGAAGCTTTATTTTAAAGGTACAAGACGATGACGACGATGGTGGTGATATAAATATCACCGCCATCGTCTTCCCGAATGGGTAAACAAAACAGAATCGCACAGGAAAGTAATTTTTACGAATTAATAAATTGTCGCCTCCCTCGCGTACGATGCCGACGACACTCACCGAGGGTGCGGCCCCGAAGTACGAACATAAGCAAATGTCGGCGGCTCCACAATGAGCGGAGACGCGCCGGATGCTGCAGCATTAGTCGTGATTTATACGTCTGGCAACACTAGCGCTAACTCCACTAACAATACAGGGGTTGCAACACCATGTATCAACGGACAACTCTTTCCTACCTACGCCATAGAGCTTAAACAAGACATTATCCCAAACGCTATAAACATGCAAATAAGTATCAGGGTACCACATCAAAGAGATTATACTGATGGAATTTAAATATGAATGGGTAACTTTAAAAATGCACTGAACCGGTTGAATGGCGGCTTTTCGATTGTCCAAGAATAAAAGCAAAATCAAAACAATATCGTTTCTTTGTTAACGTCCCATTTCAAAAACGAAGAAAGCAATTTTATAAGAATAAATATTATAGCCTAATTTATTTCAATTTAAACTGATAATAAAAAATATTTCCGCTGCTTCTCGCGACCATAAACGAGAATTGCGAGCGTAGCGGCAGAATTGTTAGAATCTTTTTACTGTTTAGTAGAAATGTCGTAGGCCACAAGTTGAAGGGTTGAAAGAGATGTCATTTTAAAAATCAATATAATCACGGTCGTTTACCTAACCACCCCTACAATTTGTTGAACCCCATCGGTCGCCCGCGGTGCATTCGAGCCGCCCCGAGCCGAGGCAACGCTCTTTAAAACTTGTGGGTAAAATTTGATCGCATACCCTTCTGGTACGGCTGTACGGGTCGGGTACCTATCTGCAGTTAATTATCTGCGTGCGGAGGGGACGGACGGGGAAGACATCGCAAAATGCCAATTTCTCCCCCAGCTACCATTCGGGCACAAGATTCACGTCGAACCATTGGAACGATAAGCCCCCGTAATTAGTTTTAATTAAAACCATCACAAAATAAATGGTTGATCGATATCAAAATGTTATTTTAGTATTAAAGCACCATTCCGTATTTAATCGCCTTCTGCGCTGAGAATAAAGCAAAAACGTCAGATTAAAATTCACTGAATATTCAGAATGTCTGCGACTTTGGCGATAAACCCATTCGTTGTGACGAATATTTATAATGGGTATTACAGCATGAAAAAAATCGTAATAGAGTTGGATAATAATATCGACCCTTTTTAGGAAGAACATTGTAAGCGATAATTTCCTTTTTTTGCAGTGAATGGGTTTTTAGTTCCCTAAATAAAAAACATTAATGGCAATACCTTTCTAAAAAAATATAATTTGTTATTCATACAACTAAATATTATTATTATACCTTTAAATTGCGAAAGAAAAAACCCCTTATTTCTGCATAAAGCGCAAACTGTCGCTTACGATGTTCTTCCTGAAAAGGTTCGATATGTGGTGAGAAGTCATTAAGGTAAGTGAGATCGATAGGCCCCGGCGTGGGGCGCGTGGGTTACAGGATGTTCAGCGTCCTGAAAGAACTCCCACACACCTACATTTGTCTCGAGACTGTAATTACCGCCATCAAACGGATAAATTACATTAATCACACTTGCTGTGACGGTCAGGTGTTAATGGAAAGTCGCTTCGGCGTTACGACCTCTAAACTTGTTAACGATGACTTGCTCGGCTAGAACCTCGTAAACTGCAATGTGACGGTGCTATCTGATATTGCCTTGGTGTTAGAGAAACTTTAAAACCGTGACAGTTGACAGACAATTAAGAATAAGTGGTTCATTTTGAATGGGGTAGTTTAGTACATGCGTATGTGGTAGTAGGGAGCTATGCGATGGTGTGCACTCGGGCGCCTCCCCCAGTAATTAGCCGGAGCGCGAGTGCCGCCGCGTCCGACATGCTCCCGACGCGCTGTTGTTTGCTAACATCACTACCTCCGCAGCCATTCATAAAAGCATTTGAGAGAAACATTAGCTGTTTATGTAGGTACGTTCCAACAATGGTTAAAGTAGCCATAAATAACATGTGCTATCTTATTCTGGATGGCGACAAAGAATTAACGTGTGTGCATATTTTATCACATTTTCGTAGGCAAACATTATCCCTTTATGAAAATGTTATTCACATAAAAAGATGTTTTACAAAAAAAAAAGAAAATTTCTAAGAAGCAAAAAGCATTGAAGATTTTACGCAAAGATTTAATTTGTAAAACATTTGTTAAATCGCTGAAACCAAAGAAGCTACAAAATGCAGCGTATGTGACATCTCCGGCCTCGGGAGTCGCATCCTGGCGTCAGGAGTCGCACCCCGGCGTGGGGAGTCGCAGGACGATCATCGGCCATTGTTGGCGCAGATTTGCGGATGGCAAGCCATGCATAGCTCGCCGTCCGCTCTCGTCCGGTAAGGACCAAGACCGGGTCGGCGCGTTGTGTTCCACGTGCGCTTCAAAGAGGTGTTAGCAAAATTTTAGGATCCAGGGCTGCGGATTGTTCGAAGACGTTACCGCAGCCCTCGTAATAAAGGGCAACTGAAGGAACACTGTGGATTTAGTCAGTAAAAGTCGGACACTTCCTCCTGGGTAGAGACCCAGAGCGGGAGAAGTTATTTGATGATTTCCCACGTAAAAAAACATAAAATGTGACACTTTTTTACTAGCAAAATCAACACTTGACTTCCTCTTGTGTATTAAAAATAGGCATTTCAAATGTATACAAATTTTGTAAATGTTTACAAAATTTGTATACATTTGAAATCGGCAAGGAATCGGCGTCGCCTATACTCACATGAACTGAAAAAACAGAATGACACAACATAGGAAGCCTAAGCGGAGTGAGAGGGAGAGGGGAGGGGCGGAGGAAGTGGAACTGCGTACAGCTTAGCTCGGTGTTTTACACGCAACGTAAACAATGTGCTTACAAATCTCACAATATCATCTAGTCTGGAGGAATGCTGTGCGGAGGCTTCACTTGAGTGCCTGCTCGTTAGTGAGAGAGCTTAAATTAAGCTACAACTGTACGGCGGCTCCTAGGTACATGCGTAACTTACTTAAAATACAGATAACGCTGAAAAATGTTTCTATTTAATTTATCTGCGAACTGCCTCGCTAACGATGTTGCGAGATGAGCAACACGCTTCACAGGATAAATATCGAAGTGTTACCAACTTTAGCTTTATTATTATTATATCTTGCGAACTGTTTGTTCTCGAGAGTAAAGAAAATGTTATTATTTTTGTGTCACACTTCAGTGGAAATGTTTGCCTTTGTAAGTATCTATAATATTATGTGAAGTACCAAAAGAAGAGGGCTCGTATTTGCTCTTTAATGGATGGAGAAATTGGAGAGGAAAGTAATTTTACAAAGACATGTAAATGACTCTAAGATAACTCTACCGTTGACAGTGATTTACCTAAGTCAAATAAAGTAGGAATTTCACGTCAAGTAGGTTAGGAACTACGTGAAAGAAAACGACGCGGTTATAAGAAAGCCATTTCTCTCTTGTCTGCCTATCACAAAGTTTATCTTGGTTACATCGCCGCTTTCTGGGTGATTCTAAAGATCGACGTTTATTATGCGCCTATAGGTACACCCGACCAGTAGATTTCAGCAGTTCTTTCCTAACTTCTAAAATTGTTGCAACAGTAATATTGAAGAAAACGGAGATGTAAAACTATTCGCATACCATGATCCGTAATTTTCCCATAACAGTAGGTAGGTATTATGTAAGAGTTTCCTTCGAGTACTTTCCCTGGCGTCTGCGGCTCCAGGGGCGTGCATCTGTTGGGGTGGCGCCGGGGGCTGCGGGCTGCGCGCCGGAGGGGGACACCTTCACTTTCGTCCGCCACCATGCGGCGGCGCCCGACCTTCCCAACTGCACAACTTTCCCAATCCTATCTGTTAAGCCTTTCGTAACTCTCCTATCATGATATTTTTTTAAAAGAATTCGTCGACTATCGCAACTTCTACAGATATTTCGTGTCGTGTCGTGACGATATTTCAAAACCCTTAACGCTTTTTGAGAACCGTAAATTGAATTATTCCGTGTTTGTTTTGTAAGATATGTGTGATTTCTTAATATTGATAAATATGTATAAGTAAGCGTGTCTTGTTATGATCAATCAACGGAACCGACTAAAACGCGTTACTGAATCTCAATCAAGTGAAGGTGATTAGCGAAGAATGAAATATTAAATGATTGAACAATGCTAAATAATAGACACGACTATAAAATTCTAGAAATTTTCTACAATCTATAAAAGGCAGGCTTTCTCTAGACGCAATTGTCGCCAGGGGTAAGCATGGCGTGACAATTAAAAGATTCACTCTCTCTTTCAATTTCTTTTTCTGTCTGTTTCATAATAATAACACGGCTAGTTCAAAAAGCAATCAGGTATAAAGAGCAGCCAATTAAATTCTATTGCAGTATTTAGCTCTAGGTGTGCATGGTAGTTTGTCTGCATTTATGAAATGATTTTATCGAATATGGCAGAACAATGGGCTTACACAGCCTGCGGTATAATAACAGCTGGTCAGCGGAAGGCCGACATCATTCCATTATGGAAATTGACAGGTGGATGGGGTGCCTAGACTGTGGGATATTCGCCGTACCTACTATTGTTTAATAGATTCACTTTGCATGTGAAACTAATCCTATACAAAAAGTTGTTTACGTAGCGTTCATTTTTGGAATATGCAAGATTTACATTGTGTCTATTGATTTATTTTATCATACTTTGACAATAATTTAGCCGTTTCATTAAATACAAATCTAAATTGGATACTGATTCGGTTCAGTGAGGGCTTAACTTGTTGTCTAACTTAGTAAGTTATAGTTTACATGTTAGGAAGGTCAGGACGGGGTGTCTTATCTGTGCTACAACACTTTCTCTGATTAAAGGAAGTGGCCACTAAATCATAGCGCACCCTCAAACACGCGTGAGGCGTGGCTGGAACGTATCACAACTATAACTAATATGCATGCATCATTTTAACATGTTATTTCGGGTTAACAGATAGTTATTTTTTTCAAAAATGATCTATGATAATTAAAATTATATTAGAGACTCTTGGAGATATTATGACATATGAAAAATCTTTAGATTTATTGAGAGAGGATTTTGTTGCGATAGTGTTTTGACATAAGGTTTTTTGATTTGGTTTGGTTTGTTTTTGGTTTGGTTTTTAAGGGTTTTAGAAAAAAAAAAAACGTTTACGTGCTCAGTGCTGGTTAAAGATGATCTTAGATTATTACCAGATTTGGCAGTAAAACGTCCGGGGTGATTGTAAAAATGCTCACGTACCTAAATCAATAATTCCAGGAAAAGCTTACCTGTGCATACCTGCAGATCAAGCTCGTCAACAACAAATTACAAGCTATCCAGGTACAGACACAAAATGGTTTTAAATTGGCATATAAGTCCTGAATCGCATGCAAATATTGACTGTATTGAGAAAGTGAAATGGAAAAGGAACAAGAACAGCGCCTCAATCAAAGAGCAACAGAAGTCCTAAGCAAATTGACCGAGCGCTCCAAGACGACGAATATTTGGATTTGTAGTCGTATTGCCCTTTTCTTGTAACGCAAACAAAAGTTTTCTTGGTAGGTATGTTACTTATTTGAAGTCCGTTTATGAGCATAAAGGTACAGATGTTTGTATTCTACCACCTTGAATGTCCTATATGCTCTAGTACCCTTCTACCTAGAACAGAAGAATGTGTACATATCTATACATTAAATAAGTTCACCATCATCATCATCATTTCAGCCAAAAGGGGTTACTTCTATTTGGCAGAATCTTGATACTCCAAAATTTATTTGGCATAAGACACTTTTTTTTTTTTATAGGTGGGAAAATCATCTTATGACAAATCTCGCTCTTGGGCGGAGCGAGAGATAGTGTCAGACTTTTACTGACTAAAAACCCACTCCTGTTCCTTCGTTGCCTTCGTCCCAGGGCCCCGGTTTCGTTTTCACACTACCCATGGCCCCAGTAGGCTTCGACCCTGCTGGGCCCCTACGATTTGTTGACATCTCCCTGAGGCGCGCGCGGAACAATACGCGCCGTCGACGACTTGGGCTCGGTCCGGATGGTTACCGGACGGTCGGACGGCGGGCCACCCATTGCCCGCCGTCCGCAAGCCCGCGCCTATGGTGGCCGGAAATCGGGATCGGAATCCCGGCGGCGGTTGGGGCGTGAGGACCGTTGCCGTTGCCTCACGAGATCGGCCGCCTCCTTTGCTAGCATTACTGATTTGCAGAAGGAGGCGACCGCCTGCCACTCCTCCTCGCTCCGGACCATGGCCTGTACCAAGGCCCGGCGCGAGAGATCGCCGCCGCCGATCGCCCCCACGAGGACACGGCGTTGCTCTTCCCAAGCGGGGCACACCTCCACCGTGTGCTCCACTGTGTCCTCCGGGCGGTCCACACAGTGGCGACACCTATAATATAATCCGGTGCAGGAACTTCCCGAACTTCCCGTGTTCGGTGAGAACATGCGTCATGCGGAAGGTGAGGACGCCGTGAGGTCTTTCCAACCACGCCTCAAAGAAGGGACTTACGGCCATAATTGTGGCGTGCCCAGCATTGGGTCGCGACAGTCGCTGTCGCCATTTCTCCATGAGAACCCGCCGGAGCTCTGTCCGCCATGCTGCGACTTGTCGCGGCAGCGGAGTTTCGCCTCGGCGTTGCATCTCCATGCGCAGATCGTGCATGTGAGCAAGGCCTGTTGCTACCAGATCCCATGGTGGGTGGCCAGCAAGGAGGCTCGCCGCTTCGCGGGAAATCGTCCGGTATCCTCGCACCATCCGTATGGCCATGACCCTCTGGCATGCGTTCAGCCGGGCCGGCATAAGACACTTGGCATAATCTTCTTTAATCGAATATTTTTAAAGCATAAAAAAATATTGAGAGCAGTGGTGGCCGAGTGGTAACGGCCCCGACTTACGAGTTATAGGTTGCGGGTTCAAACCCAGCCAGGCGCATTACTTTGTGTAATTAATTTCATCACCACTGCTCTCAAAACGGTGAAGGAAAACATCGTGAGGAAACCTAGTCCTAGAACCAAAAATTCGAAGACATGTGACATCCACCAACACGCACTGGGCCCGCGTGGTGCATTACGGCCCATTTTCTCTCCTAGAGAGGAGGCCTGAGTCCCAATAGTGGGAACATTATAAGGCCGACTATGCTATGCTATGCTATGCTATAAAAAATATTTAGCATAACTATTGTTTGGCAGAATGTTTACCTACGTGTCCGAATTTACAACGGCATACTTTTAACATGGCAGAATTTTATTTGGCATACCATTACCTTTGCCATAATTAATATTACGCATAATTTCGTTTAGCATAACGTTTATTTATAGGGATGATTATTTGAGGAACCGATAACTTTGCCGATTTTTTTTTTGTTCTAATTTCATTTTACCGAAAACTATTGACCGATGACTTTTTTGCTTTATGCATTATTTGACATATTTTGAGATCATCGAAGTATCATGTGTCATAGGTATTATTTACCGAACTTCTTTCTAATAACTAAAACTAAATAACTTTCGTCGATTTACAAAATAACTTTTTGCTATTGGCCGAAGCCTCTTTTAAACCTTTTTCATTTGCCAAATGATTTATTTGCTATATTTTCACCACATAAAATAGTGTCATAAAAAGTCAATATGTTGTGCTACAAAATTTAGTGACAGAAACGAATCGCTGCAAAACCGACTTCACACAGTTTTACATCTGCCCTACCTCTAGATGTAATTTAAGCCTGCGTAGGCCCGTGCCTCCGCGGGCTTAAAATACACTCTAGAGGCCGCCCTACCCCTCCGTAGAGGTAGGGCGGCCCGCGAGCTGAAGAGCAGGTGGTTTGAAGGCCTGCCGCCGCGGCTGAGGCAGGCCGGCGAAGCCGACCAGCAAGCCGAAGCTGCGGTGGTAAGAGTTCAAACCATCTGCGACGACAAGTTCTCGTGGGATCGGACAAGTTCTCGGAAT
The DNA here is from genome assembly GCA_905147345.3 of Mythimna impura. Classification (NCBI taxonomy): domain Eukaryota; kingdom Metazoa; phylum Arthropoda; class Insecta; order Lepidoptera; family Noctuidae; genus Mythimna; species Mythimna impura. The sequence goes on along the minus strand of LR990348.1, from coordinate 11,286,623 downwards.
TTTAGGGCACCCCGACACGGACAGGTTAGGTTAGAAGATATTTCATGGTTATTTTTTTTATAACCACCCAGAAATAGGAGGACCCGCAGGGGGCCTCCGTCGACCCTATGTAAACCAACAGTGTTTTGTAATTAACTTTAGGTTACCGATTTGGTATTACTTCCACCGCAACTAATGACTATCGATATAAAATATATGCCAAAAGACGATTCTGACTGTGAATTTTCTGCGATGTGTAATAATTCCGACTAACAAAATTATGAGTTTTGAATGTATGACAAATGAGTGTATGCGAAACGATTTTCTGCAAAATGAAGTTTATGCTATCCGTTGTTATGCGAAATAATATTATGACATAATAAAAAACTTTTTTCAAGAAAAAAAAAAACAACCGACTTCAAAGTAAAAAAAAAACGCTGAAAAGTGCAAAATAACTTTAATTTCGGAAGTCGATGTTTCTATAATAGTTTTGTCTCTTCGTTATTTAACACCGACTTCCGAAATTAAAGTTATTTTGCACTTTTCAGTGTTTTTTTTTTTACTTTGAAGTCGGTTGAATTTATTTTTTGAAAAAAGTTTTTTATTTTACACTTTTTAGTTATGGTACCACCACTAAAAAGTACCCCTCAGCCAAACTTAAATACCTTATAGCCAGAGTGCATCTCATGACAATTCTAATAATCCCAAACACGGTTAGATTACATTAATTTATTACACAGTTCCGGTGCCTAACTTTAGGCTTCATCATCAGATCAGTTCGATATATTCCCCCTCTACTTTCAGTCAGTCATCGACTACACGAATAAACAAAGCAATTTTACTTGTTACGACGGTTCTGCTGTGATCCTATGAGGAGTTCTGTTCCTTATCTTCGAAGTTCATGATCAGCTCATAACATTATTTCTATGGGACCAACTTGGAAGTATAATCTTCCAATCAAAAAAAAATATTTCAAAATCGGTCCACTAAAAAAAAAAACATACATTCAACCGAACATATAACCTCCTCCTTTTTGAAGTCGGTTAAAAAGCTCTGCTTTCCTCGGCATTCAATCATATCCTAACACCACATAACAGAACGAATATCTTTTAGAGAAATATAAATATGATAATATTTCGTTTATTTATTCACCTCGGTAAATGATAGACAGGAATTGCTATCCGTACATCGGAAATCGGTTGTACACACGTACGTAATCTGCGAAATCGAAAACGTTCGGAAACTGTGATTCCGGGCAATTACTGATTTTATGCTTCATTTTCGATTGGAATATTCTCAGTCGACATCTAGCCACGTGTTAATTGATTTTGTGGGACTGGCAGAGTCGGCACTGCAGACTGAGTCGACGGAACAAATCGAATTACTCGGAATATTATTATCTATCTGCATGTGGTAGATACCTTTATTATGAACTTAGTTGAACTTGAAAGTTTATTAAACCAGTCGTACCTTTAAATAAACTCGTCACTACTCAAGTTTTCATAGTAGCAGCACCAATACCGTGTTCATATTCATGTCCTTAGAAACTATTTTGCACTTCGTTCCTTTTTATTTTGATTAGCACCGAAAGTTCTTATTGAAATGATAACCAATTTCAGGAATAAATTTTACTTTCATCATCGACAATAAGTGCTATCTTGTGTGGGCGGTCTTATTTGTTTGTCTATAACATATTTACGTTCAATATTAGATGAACGAAGCAGTGGCGGCGATCATGAACCAAATACAGAATCCTAAGCAAATTGTTGAAATGGGTCCTGTGCGCGTATTTGTTTACTTTTATCACAATATTGCGAACATTGGTCGGGGACACTTTCATACCGCAGCTAAAGAATTTGTGGCTTACGTCCACATTGGGGACAGAATTCGTTTACGTACATATAAAGTTTTGTGTAACTCAAATTAAAGTTTAGTCACGCTAAACACTAAGCATTATAAATACATTAGCGTTCGTCTCTAGCAAGTTCTTTTATGTTAAATCATCTTACTTAAAAGGCAGCCGGCTTAATCATCACGCCTACACTGTACTAATGAAAACTAAAGTCAATCTGTGGTACGTAACTGGTTGTATACCTATTGGTTGGTCAGATCGTCATTCGAAAAAAATATGTACCTATCTATAAATGTCATGGGTATTGTAAGTGAAGTTCAAATGCTACATTTAATAAAGATGACAGAAATCGTTAGGTATACCTAAGTTCAAGGGTCTTTAAGTAATGTCCGGTTTCTTATTCATCACTTCAATAGATGCTACTTTTTGGAATGGAAATCCTCAAAAAACTCCTAAAGTTTTGTGTGGAGCGAGATCTCTCTGTTTGCGTTCCATGGCCGCAGTATTCTTTCGAACTAATACCGCTGTTTCCAACAATCCTGCGTAGAAGGTATCTTTGAAAACTTCTTTCTGAGGCTGTTCTTAGTACTCTTATAGAGATTCATAGCATTTACCTCGATTCCTGGAAAACTATTAGTAGTTCGTGTTCGAGAAAATACTTCCTTTGTCCTCTATCTACGAGAATTTTATTATACTACCCGGTTTTATTATAGCAGCGTGTCTTTAGTAAAAGGCTTTGAATATTTAGTTCTTCATGTTACGGTCTACTCAACAATCCCTTGGCTATGGGCTACAGCACCTTCATATACATACTCGTGCCTTTGTGTATCTACGTCCCATTGATTTATGGTAAGCAGTGCAGAAGAACGAGCGGCAGCTTAGACTCAGTAATTGCTTTCCGGGTGAGTCGACAGAATTTGCATGGTGCGGCGCGAGCGAGGCTCCATCACACTGAGATGACAGATATCCATCACTTTCATTGTAGCGTTTTGTAAATAATTACACATCAAAGGCTTGTTTGCTAGGCTCCATGCATCAAGGTTCCTGTTTTAATTAATTAACAACGTTATGAGCCATTCAACCCAATTAGTCCAAATTGCATTTTAAAAATTAGTTTTTACGTGTCCTCGGAGTGCAAGTGCCGTAGAGAATATAAATTCTATTAGTAGTGATAGTTACCTTTTCAAATTCCTTGGGTAATTAAAGTAAAGTATGCATTTAGAATTGGTCTGTGTGTCCTAGGTTTATATTCTCATTCATTGCACAATGCAGTCTAGCCGAGGTGAAACTGAGTCGCCACCCGCCGCCCGCGCTCCGTGGCAGATGTTAATAGGGGGCAAACACTGAAAATAATTATGCAGCCGCCGGGCGCGGGCGCGGGCGGGGCCGCGTTCCTTCACAGTATCCACTCGATGCAAACAAGATTAGACTAAAACTAAGACTCGAGCCCACCACGATGTCTACTGATATTTGTGTCAAGTGTCGCTCGAAATTAGAGGCTTTCGTACAGGCTATGCGGATACGTGGCGAGGGGATAAAACAAACGCATGATTTTACGAGAGTCTCATGGATTGAAGGGTCATCGTGTGAAGAGCGGCAGCTTTGATCTGCTGCGGTAATGCGGCTGGAGGACCACATTCGCGGAAACTTTTACGGGACACTGACCCACTTCTAAACGAGCAGTAAAAGTAATCTATAATGCGGTCCTCTTTAAGAATCCACCCCTATTACAGAGACTCATAAAAAAAACAACAAGCACGAGCCTTCTTTGTAATGTAAATAAAATAAACGTAAAATGGTTATAGCCGTTTATTGTCATACAGAACAATAGTGGATCAAGCATGTTTTCATATCTAAACACGATACATTTCTCCACATTTTAAATTAGCCTCATGAAAGAGGAAATAGGGCGTAATTGCATGTGTGTGTAGGTATCTCTATCGTGGGAGTTCTGATAACTAAGATAATATCTAAGTCCGTTGCAATAAGATTTATGATATTAATTTGTACCGTTTGTACTCGTATAATGGAAGCTATGTTAATCCTCGTTTAACAAAATTAATAGCAGTTACGGTTGTAGAAGATGATTATAATCATAATTACACAGGTAGCTCGTTGGTTTCTTAATAAGGCGCTGAAGGCTTAAATTAAATGTAATATTCTATTGTTCAAATAGTTTTTTACACTGTAGAGGTGTACCACATCTACATATAGGTAGTATCTATATGTAAAGTTGCCTCATGTATGAACAATGCATGCGTTCGAGCGCCGCATTGACCCACAATTGGACGCGAGCGAAGGTAAGACCTTGCACGTCGAAGAAGCTAATCAAACTTATGAGCTATTTTCTTGCCTTGTAGTATAGAGCCGGCAGACTGAGCGAGTACAATTCCATCGAACGGATTTATGACAAGACCATTGTGCCGTAAATAATAGCTGCAATATGACAATACTTTGGATGTGGGCAGTTGATGTTTCATACATATAAAATATATTCATTAGAGACTTGAATATATGACGCTCTAATGGGAATTACAGTGTAGCAATATTGTCTTGGTAATCTTAGGAAAAGTTTTAGTGTTAGCCAAAGAAGTTTATCTACATCTATATAATTCATGAATAAGTTGAATAACACACCAAACAATGTGTTAAAATTTCGGTAAAGTCATTACGTACAATATAACATTTATAGCGTTATAAAAGCTGTGAAAATAAGGCTCGCTGGCACGTTGTTGGTGGCTGGTGGTGGGTGGCGTTATACCTGTGTTGTAAGTAACATGTTATTAGAAGGCGAGAGGTGAGGGAGCGGGGGGACGTGCGTGACGGATCACCGCGAGATCAAGTCAAACATCGCGCCGCTGTGCCGCCGCGCCGCGTGCCGCGCACGATCTAGCGTGCCGGTACAACAATACGTGCAACGCTCCTTTGTACTTATACACACAACTTAATTTCATTTTTCCATTACGTCTCTGACAATTCAGTGATGAGTTCGATAATAAAACACTGTGAGCTTCCCAATTTAATGGAATTTAAATTAAATATAAAGCAGGCTAACAAAACAATTCCAATAGTATACATATTTCATTGTGTAAACGATGCAATGATATGGCAAATATCTCGATTATTTGAACAGTCGCAAACAGAATAAACTTGCGATGAATATTTAAAAAACAGTTCATTTTAATAACTGTTATTTCCGAAAATTGTCATCAAAAGTTGGAGAGGTATGCAATGTACAAATAAAGTTCACCCGAGTGGGAAGCAAAGTTGCAGCTAACAATTTAAAGTTAGTCTAGGATGAGTACGAACTGAGGTGAGAAAATGTGGGGGGACAGGAACCGTTAGCAGAGGGAGGGGGGCACCGGACATCAGGTCTGCCAGTGTTCTCTGGCATTGATAAAGTTGCGCCGAAACCAGGGGTAAGTAACTTAACCGGCGGCGTGCGGCGCGGCGGCGGCGGCCCCACTGTAGTTAGCCTTTAACATTGAACGCTCCAAAACATCGTGAACTACACAACTAGACTCTGTGCACAGAAATTTCAGCTTTTGTTATATAGTTAAATTATATAACAGAATCAAATGAGTGGTCCACGACGACAACGACGCGACGCAGCGGGTGGCTAGATGTTTCAGTTCGTTCATAAAACATCGTCTGCCTACCCGAGTATTGCAATACTAAAATCCCTAATTAACGTGAACCACATCAAAGGAACGTGGGGAATATTCATCGGGGACCCGTCTGCGAACTTCGACTTGAGGCGACAAGACGAATAGCGGCCGCACACGCGCCGCGCTGCCGCGCCGCACACGCGCCGCGCTGCCGCGCCGCACACGCGCCGCGCTGCCGCGCCGCACACGCGCCGGGTAATAGCGTACATCGGTAACCGACTTGTATACTATTGTTCTCTAGCGCGGGATTTGTAACTTATCCATCGATTTGTTACTTTCAAGAACATAATGGCGGAGATGCCTTGCTGCTTCTTTGTTGAAAGATTTGAGTCGTTAACACCAGTGAAACGGTTAAGTGCTCTCACTAATCCTGTTATTAATTCAGTCTGCATAATAGGTATTATAGAACACCATGAGCTTTATACGAAAAAAAAAAGGAACATTAAAAGAGATCCGTTCAAATTTGAATGTGAGCGAATAGGTCGTAGCCCTTTGTCAGCTGTTAATATCTGCTATAAAAGATATTTTTCACGAGCTGTTTCTTTGTAGCTCTGAATAATAACAAGAACTTTATCAGAGAGTGAAAAGCTCCGGATGCCTGCGGAGACCGGCATTAAAAATATTAAAATAAGTAATTGCTCTATCAGGCCTGCACCTGCCGCCCGCCCAGGCGTGTCCTGCCGCCCGCCCTTACCGCCACGCCCTTAAGTACTTTGTGATAAGGGCAATCGTGCGAGCTTCTCTGCACACTTTATGTATATTTATGCCGTTCTATTTATAGTGAGCACAAAACAACCCTTCCGACACGTGTCTCCGAGAGATATAAACAAACAGAGATTATGTTATAGTGCCGGCAAACATCCGCAGATTAGAGCAAGAAGTGCCTTAAATGTAAATGTAGCGAATGTGTTGTAGAACTTAGTAAGAATGTTATAACATTGTGCCAATTACGTTAAGTGCCAAATCATGTCTGGCAGAGAAAGTCGGATGTAGGCCGACAGCCGCGAAGAATATAGTCCTCGTGTGGGGACAACGTGAAGTGAGCCATTAGCTAAACCAGTGGTTCCCAACCTTTTCTGACGGGTTCATCACTTGGGTTTCTTTGTTAAAAGTTAAAGAGACGCCTGATAGTTTCATGGCGACCACATTATCGCTAAAAACTCAAGACCGATAATTTCATCTACGAAAAATTAAGTAGGTACGAAACAATTAGTTAACACGAGTAGTTCAGGTTAATACTCACTCGGCTCCATTTTTTCCACCCCTCTGCAGCATGCTCGCTCGAGCCATCTCACGCCCACGCCCTGAAGAAAAAAACGTGCCATCCATTAACGTCAAGTCTTCCTTGAGCCTTTTCCGCATCTTTATGCTCACTAAATACAGTTTAGGCTCCTCTTAATTCATTATTAGTCGGATGATAGGCCAAATTATGCTGGCCGTTCGTTCTCTCAATTTTTGTCTACTATAAATAATGTATTTTTCAACAGTTTCTCGAAAATCCGTTCCTACCCCAATCACTTTTAGGCTTGTAATGTATTTTGACTGTATTTTATTTACACTAGTGAGGATAAGTGTAACAGCCATCCCGCAAAACAATTTATCATATTCAATAAACCTATTAGACTGGTCGTATGGCAGCACACCAAGGCGCATAAAAAAATCTCACAATAATTTGTTTCTAAATGTTTATTAAGGTTTTACTATTATCGAGTAAGTGGATTGAAAAACGGCGCTTTTTCAATTATTGTTGCATTCTCTCTTCATCGCTACAAAACGACGTTTATTCCGCCTCGGCTACAACGATAAACTTAGCACACTTGCATCAAAATGCTAGGCATCAATATAGATACTAGCTATTGATTTTTCTTGAAAATTTTTTCACTGTTTGGAATTTTTACAATATTTTTTGTATCTAGTACCTACTATTACAGAAACCTACTATTTTCCTTTTCAACATTTGTTTCACATTCTGTATTACCATACCTACTGAACAAAAACCACAAAAGCGGAAACAATACATCACATTGAGACAGATAAACTCCGAATCAATGTAATGCCTACTTGACATCTCCGTGGAGGATAAATGTAGGAATTTAACAATTTAATCAGCCATCTATTTGGCAAAGAACTCGATTGATGGCCAGTCGACAATATTTCAGCGTGTTGCTAAAGCTTCTAAATTGCGACATCAACGGCGATAGGTACACAATGAAGTCGCCTGGATTTATGAGCCGCTTCAGTACCGCCGCGCCACGCTTAGCGTGAAATAGTTGGACGTCCCTTACTGTTGACTGTAATTATCTTATTTATACTGATGTCTCTCAGCCTTCTTTCTTCGATTTATAGATTTCCTGTGTTGATTCTAATTGTAATTTATACCGGTACACTAAGATTTTATCGTTAATTGTTTTCATGTGATTAAATGTTAAGAGTATGTACCTATAGGTGCCTAGGTACCTAACCATTCCTTTTAGTTATTATTTTAATTTTCGCATACCAGAAATGGTCAATGCGGGGATCTTTACTGTTATATTGTATAATGTAACATTCATGTACCATATAATATCTACCCATATTATGCGAATAAATTATTTGACTTTGACTTTGGAAATGGGAATTTTCTGCAAATAAAAGCATGTCTACAGATTTTCATTTTTGTAATAGAATTAAAGTAGGCTGAAAAAGTGGATCGTGCTCGATGTTTCCCCCATAATCTTCCCATTTCGCTCCTCGTCTTCATAAGTGAACACCATTGACAGCTATATTTTCCGGGGGAACCGGTGTAATGTAACACGAGTAATATGGAAGTAAGGCACTTTCAATGTTGTTTAAAATGTTACAGGTATCTATCTACTTTTCTGTTTCTTTTATCATTTGTTACATCGAGCTACGAGTATGCGCCTTGCTTCTAACGTTTCTTAAGTGGCTATGTAGGTTTATGTGAAATAAAATATTTTGAACTTCAGTTTGAGAATTGCATTGTCAGTACCGTCATAACACTGTCGCCCACGCTACATTGTTTGTTGTTATTTTTTGTCTAATTAATTAACCTGGAAACCGAATCACGAAAATAGTTTGTAATTACATTACCTCATGTTGCTAAATATACATATACATATATTCGGTTCATTCACAAAGTTAGCATGCCTGTTTTGAAGTTACGTGCGAAGGGGCAACATTATGAACTTTTAAGTGGATTACAAGCGATATTAGTCGTGAGCTTTCACTTTGTCATGTAATATAGCGTAGAACGCGAGTGATAATTCGGGAGAGCACGCGATGCCACCATTACCTACCCCGGTTGCACTTGTCGACGCGCCTTTATCCTGGGCAATATTGGCATCAAAAGATTGTGATTGAGCACGTGAGTGTTTCTACGTATGGGAGCTTTCCCGAACGTGTGTTATGTGCTGGTGAATTTGCAGGCGGCGAGCTGCACGCAAGCGACGTATTTACACGACAGTGGCGGTGGTGTACCTAATTATGCCGTATTTTGCATGTAGTACCGATCTAACCCATTAATAAATGCATGTTTCACATTATATTTAACACAGGTCACCCAATGTTATCGATACTTACACAAAATGTTTAAACAAATATTATCGCGTGCAGTTTTCTTTATGGCTTATTTTACGATACAGTTTATTACTGCGCTAGTTTCGGATAGTACTATAACTTCGAGTTTTGACGATAACGAAACATGTATCTATCTACCTATTCACAAAGCGTATTCTATTTCGTTGAGAGAATACATAAAAGGTATAAAAACTACCAATATGAAACGAAAACATAAACGTGCTTATGTATAAAGGCATAAGTAAGTCGTAAAATGCTGATTCAGTTTTTGTATGCGGAATAAAATTGCAAAAATCTTATGCAAATGCGTGTTCAGTGAGTGTCGAGTGCGGGCAGCGCCGTGCTCCCGGTCCTTCGTCCCCCGTCTGATGCCGTATCTCGTAACTGTGGCAACTGATAAGCGTATCCTTTAAACTTACCTTACCTACCCATTTTATTTTGCTCGAGTTACGGTGTGCTTACCTTGGGTTAGTAGACCCGTCTTATTTCGTTTCACACTCAATATCACATACATTATATTACGTTTCTAATGTAAACTGATCGCACAGCAAAGCTTATTATACAATACTTTGTTAGAACTACGAAATAAGCATTATAATGTGAGAAAATATTAGTGCTGACTCACCTAGTCATTCGATCGGGGGGTCGAATGTGTTGTCTTGTAGATTGGATCATTCCAGATACCTGAAATAATATTTCTAAGTTAATTCTGAATCCTCATAAAATAAATACCTACTTACATAATGCGATTACAAAAATCTAAATTTGTTTAGATTTTAGCTTAGTGCAATCTAATGTTGCAGGAAAATACAGTTTTGTAAAAAAGCCGTAACAGATGCTGCGAATTTGCAAAGCTCATCAGAAATCAGAAACGTTTATTTCAAATAGACCAATTACCTCATCAATTTCCTCCCGATAAAAATAAAATCACGAAACGTAAAATATACGTAGCATCAATAACAAATGAGAACCTAAAGCTTTGTCTTTGTCTAACCTTACTTTTTAAGCGTAGAACTGAAATTCGTTGCAATTTTACATTGTGACATATCACGACTTCACGAGAGTATCGTTCTAAATTCAAAATACCTTTGACCGATCTATGTCCAACCCCGAAGTGATCATAAACTCTGGATGCTGTCATAAGCTAACGTTACCTAGTAGTAGATGTTGATGTTTGAAGGATACTCTATTAGAACTATACTGCCGCCATAAGGAAAAAAGACGTATCTAACATTTTTGTCGAAATTGAGTTACATACAAATTCGAAATCAGTAAAAAAAGTGGCATCCACCAGTATTTTTATAATTCGCATAAATTAAACGGAACCCTATAAATCTAACTGTTAAATACGACGCATTTGCGATATGAATCAAATATTACTAAACAGAAAAGACACTTCTGTCGTAGACTAAGTTGAAAAGACGCATTTTAGTAGAAGCGTTTTATTTATTTAAAAAATATATAATTCATCATAAAATGAAAAGACACTTCTGCATGGTCATACGAAGAAAAGACTGTTCTGCGTAGATGTGCCTTTTCAGCTTAGTGTTACGAAAAATGGGCAGGCGCAAGTGGCAGTAGTGCCTTTTCTACTTAGTATCGCTAGTTGTCCGGGATTTCGATTCAGATGATTCCGTTTTTGATAAAAATTATTTACCCCTCAGTTCAGATCTGTCTAATTGTTCAGCAGATTCAGATTCTTCTACAAATACCATCCCCCATTCACAGTCAATTAACGTTACTATCCCCGAGTCACCTGAAGTCTCAAGCGACGAAGATATGCCAAAAAATCTTACAAAAAAAGGGACAATCAGAAAACGTAAGAAGTATGATGAATCACCGGCGCAGAGAAAACAAATTAAAAAACTGAAAGATATGGAATCTAAATACCAACTTAAGCCAGGGTGTAATGACAGATGCAAAAAAAAATGTCATACCCAGTTTACAGAAGAATCACGACAAAATCTAAACCATCACTTTAGAAACATGTCTTGGAAAGATCAACAATATTTCATAATAAACAACACGTCCAAAGAAGAGCCTAAGAGAAAAACCGTTAAAGAAAATAGAAAACTGCCAAGAAACGTGAGCGTATTATATTTTCTGACAAATGGAACAGGGTCAAAAGTGAATGTTTGCAAAGTATTTTTTCTAGAAACGCTGGGTTACAGTCGAAATAATGATAAATCTGTAAGGAATGCCTTAAGCACCATAACAAACAACATTCCAGTTGATAAGCGAGGAACCAATCCTAATCCAAAAAAGTTGGATGACACTAAAATTGTAGAACATATAAATTCTTTTAATCCTTCCATATCCCACTATAGACGAGAGCACGCTCCGAATAGAAAATATCTTCCGTCTGACCTAACAGTGATCAGCATGTATCGAGACTTTTATGAACAACAAAATATGAAGGACCTATTTATTCACGAACAGATTTCTTATGATTACTACAGAAAAGTTGTGAAGAAATTAAACATATGTTTTACCAAACTTGGACATGAAGAGTGTGAAGTATGTGAAAAATTTTTTATCCACAATCCGGATTACAAGGAGAAAAGACACAGAAATTGTCAAGAATGCCGAGATTACGAACGACACCGGGAAAAATATACATCAGCTAGGCAAGCATACAAAAATGATGTAGAAAAACAAAACATCGCAAACGTCACCTCAGATACTGCCTATTTTGCAGCAGATTTGGAGAAAGTAATTATGCTCCCACGAATTGAAGAATTTAAAATCGTAATGTTTTGCCCAAGAATAATAGTATTCAATGAAAGTTTTGTGCCAATAGGTAACAAAAAAAACAATGCTACTTTGCAAACTTATGCTGCGATATGGCATGAAGCAATTGCTGGTCGCAAAATGAGTGACATAATAAGCTGTTTCAAAGCTTTTTTGCAGGCAAATAGAGACCTGAAAAATGTTGTCATCTGGTTAGATAACTGTGCAGCCCAGAATAAAAATTGGACTTTGTATTCATATTTGCTCTATCTTGTCAATTCAGTTGAAGTAAATTATGAAAGAATTACATTAAAATATTTAGAGGTAGGCCACACGCACATGGCAGCAGATGAATTTCACCATCAAGTGGAGCAATCTATGAAGAGGAAGAAACACATCTATGATTTCGAAGACTTTCATCAAGCCGTATCGAACACCAGAACAAATATTATCGTTAAAACAATGAATGTTGATGATTTTTGTGAGTTTGAAGACTGTTCTTCAACTTACAAACTACAAAATTCTTCCCCTCGAGCTTATTTGTGTGATATGTGTGAAGTAACATTCCTCAGAGGCACCCACCTCATTCATTATAAGACGGCTTTCTCTAATGAAGAAGAATACACGCTTGACTTTTTAAGATTAAAAAATATAAAATCTGGAATACCACCTCCAAAACCAAAAAAAAAAAATAGAGGCATTACTCAAGAGCGCAAGTCAGCGATCATACAAAAACTGACACCCTTAATGCCAGACAACAGAAAATTGTTTTTGTATAACCTACCTATTGATAAAAATAGTGTTGATCTCACTCAAGTTGATGAAGACTAAATTTACGATAGTTACGATAGTTTTTATAATTTTTGTTTTTATAAGAGTTTAAAACCTTATGTTGTATAAAAAATATAAGTCGTAGTGTTAATTTGATCTCACTAAGTTTATGATGAAGACTTTAATATTAGATATACCTTAAAAAGCTGTGATTATTATTAATATTAAGTATAATTAGTACAAACTTAGACAGATTTTATAACTATTGGTTTTAGAAGAGTTTAAAACTTTATGTTGAGAGAGGATTGTAATTGTTATATTTTTGTTTTTTTTTTCTCTGAAAAAATATAAGTCTTAGTGTTAGTTTGATCTCACTAAGTATGATGAAGACTTTAATATAAGATATACCTTAAAAAGCTGTGATTATTATTAATATTAAGTATAATTAGTACAAACTTAGACAGTTTTTATAATTTTTGTTTTTAGAAGAGTTTGAAACTTTATGTTGAGAGAGGATTGCAATTGTTACTTTTGTAATTCTTTATAAAAAGTATAGGTCTGATTCTCATACTTTGTGTTTTATTTAAGACAAGATAATTATCATGTTAAAACGTACTTCAGTTTACATTTAAGGATCTAACAATGTGCAGGTATTTTTTTAAGGTCATTGAATATTAGTATTAGTAAGTTGAAAAGCAGCAAATGGCTATTAACGTCTTTTTTATTTAGTTAACTGGAACCGGGGAACACATTATCACTAAGTAGGAAAGACATTTAAAAAAATGCTAAGTTGAAAGGACGTATCTAGCCAGAAACGTCTTTTCATTGCAGTATTACGTATTTTATTGCATTTTTTTTACTAAAAAGAAACGGAAAAAGTAATTTATTAAATACATAATAATGATTTAATTAAAATTTACATATTATTTCTTATAGATCAAATTCTAATACAGACTTTTGCACGACAAAATTATTATTTTGTTTATTTCCTTTCGCACAGCGCATTTTTTAGTTTTCTAAATATAAATTATTTTTTTTCTCCGTTTCGTACTTCATGTAGATACGTCCTTTTTCCATATGGCGGCAGTATATTGCGGACGAGTGCGCTCGACCTCAGCTGCTCGTGTCCCGCTAACACCGATCCAGATGACCCAAATGGAGCACCGACCCGTTTGCGGATCACTTCACTAACTAACTCTTGGAACAAAACGAAACAGACCCGCCGACAGATTAATATATGGGCTGCTGCTACCGACACAAAAACAATTGACAATTAAGAGCAGTTTGGGTTCCTCTGTTCCGCGATTCTATGGTATATATTGGCAACATAAATCCACTTCGGCATCACTCGAAATCGCGGTTTTTCGCGTCGCACCTGTGGCTGCAGTAAACATTTTTATAGCCCACAAAGTAGACAGATATATCTACCTCGCTTTGTTTTGAATGTTCTGGTTTGTCAAACACAACATTTATTATATGTACATACGTGGTTTATATTTGATATACTTTGTTTGGTACTTGGTACATTTGCAATTAATTTCAGTTGCATATTTTATAATATAGTTGTTACAAAATGAAAACACAGAGGTTAGCATTTACGGGCAGAACGGTTGATACTGAAACCGTTCAGTAATTTTTTTTTGTTTATTCAAATTAAATTCAATTTTTTTGGAATCCAATGTCAGTATATATAACTTTGTCATTGGCACAAAGTTAATGGTCAGTTTTAATGTTCTACTCTTTATTTTAAGAGAAACTCAGCAGACTGGGCTCCCATGAACCGATACTCCACATTAACGTAACTGTGAAATTGTTAATAACGATCGACACGATTGTACTCACTAATTACTACCTGTGGCACGGGGAAAATTAAGCGGGAAATTCAATAAAGCTTCGTTCGTGTAAAAAACGGTCACTTTTCCCGTTTTATTGTCTGATATACGGTTTGTTCCGATACAGAGTTATGAAGGAGAACGGAATGTAGATAATTTACAGCGGCAGTCGGAACAAAGGCATCTCCGGCACGCGACCTACATCCTGTGCCACTATTCAATATCAACTTACTATGAAGTAAACTCCTCCATACTACCCTGCTGAAAATATTTCGATATGGATTGTAAAATGTTCGTCGCTTATTGTTACGACAGAGCTACTACGAGTAGTTTCTACTCATTATACCTTTTTATTGTAGAATACTAAGATTCTATAAGAAAATAAATCTGGTCAAATATACCTAAATTAAGCTACAAACAAATACAGCAAGTATGAATTGATTGCACATTCTAATTGCAGGACCATCAGCGGCTGAGTCTGAGCAGCACATAGTGCAGCACTATTACCCTCGCCGCGGCCGCAGACATAATATCCTGGAGAGCACTGAGCAGCGCCCCAGTTAGCCAGCGACAATGGAGAGACCTATTGGAGCCGTCCATGTGTGTTAACCAGTTTAGTTGGTCTTACTTGTTTTTTAACGTTGAATGGCCTGAAAAACACAACGAGCGGCAATCGGGTCGGGTCGGCTCCAATAAAAGCGCGCCGAGAACCTGATGTTTATGAGACCGGCCCGTAATACAATTTGCGCTATAGCCACCACTGCTATTTGGATATTATGTCAATACTGCATTGTAATTAACTTTAATTAAAGAGGATTTGTTGCACAGACCCACTGAAATATTTCCTCTTACTGAAAATGCATGAATATTTGTTTGTAGGTACTTTATTAACAAACAAAATAGAATTACTTCTGCCACAAAGACTGCGTTATTTTGTTGTTCGAAGAACTTTTTAGTTATACGAATGCCATAGTTTTAATAAAACAGAATAAAGGCTCACTTCTGAGTGGAGCGATTCAACTATTTTATTTTAATGTGGATAATTAATGCAAGAAGTTATTACCACTAATTGAACTAGTGCACGACAGGGAGCAGTTGTTTATCATTATCAATTAATAGACACGACTAATAGGATTAATTTAGCTTCATAAATCAATATGAGGTTGAATGCAGCAATCATGTAATGAGCAGATTATTATGATTGTGCGACGCTTTATTGGTATTTGCACAATACATTATACAATATCGCAATTCAATACCTAAGTTATTATATTTTTTTCAGAATAGTGTTAATAATATATGTTTATAAATACTACAAACATAACTTAAGGTTTTGGTGACAATATACCAAATAAACGTTTGAAAATATTTTTAGAAGCGAATTCTGCCAGTTCAAGTTCATTATGTAAGTATATTTGGTCTCACACTAACAACAACATTCGCAAGCAGTTCTCTCGCTTCTCATTATCAAGGTTTGTTTTAGTAAATTTCGTGTTAGCTACAAACGGCAGTTTTATTTTCATTATATTCGTGACTGGCAGCGGTGGCACTGTGGCAGTGCGGCGGTTGCATAAAGTGCATCGTTTATAAAATGTAACAATGAACAATATTCACGAGAAGCCGTGAGCCTCTTATCTTGGCGGGCGCGCCAGGCGCCTCCCCCACGATCTGATTGCGGTCCGTGTCAACAGTGCTGAAATAACTGGTGCCGTTTTGCAAATCATTTCAAGACTCTTCAAGAAAAATTGAGACCAACCTTAAATGTTTAGTTTTGTTCAATATTTTTAGATCGTAACCGGGAAACTCCTTATATTCAAGACCAGCATTTTGCCGTAATGGGATTTTAAAGACCCAGTGATGATTCTAATCTGAAATATTTACACAAAAGTGAAACTTTATAGGTAAAATCCTTTTATAGATTATATCGCGAACTCGAAATGTAGTTGCAAGTCGGCGAGCCTTTATAATCTGATGGTGGAGTGCCGCATGCCGTTACCGACTAAAAAACTTATTTGCCTTCGCTGAAGAACAAGTTTCTTATTCCACTGGTTCTCCGTTTCGATAAGGAGAAAATTAAATTTTCTTCAAGCGATAAAAACGTCCGAATAGTTTATCAACACGTTTTCTAGAGTGAGGGCTGGACTGAGAACAAAGTTAATGTTAGGTTAGACACCCACTTTTGTCGAGATTACATTTCTTTTGAAAATAAGCCTACTATACTGCTCGGTCATAAAGTAGGTCATTTGTTTCAAAGGCGGCACGTAAACTGTGATAGTAAAAATTTTTACGGCTCGATTACTGTGAAGACGGCGTGCTAGCTCACTGCCGATAGTGGCGGAGCTTACGGACTCAGCCTCACTGTGGATATTCGCTTCATCGAGTTTGTAACTTCCATTATTACTCACTCCCATCTCATTGGAATAATCACTACCACGTAATCGAACATTTAGTAAATGAGGTTTTCATAATAAACTAACAAATTAAATCCTAGTGTACCAGTAAGTAAGATACCCACACCCACAAGATGAATATGCTCATAGAAGATCCTGCAGGTGTAGCAACTAAATCCCTAAACTTTCTTTTATACATCTCGTTAAAAAGTCTATTATTGACGGACGAGGAAGCAAAGTTGTTTCAGGAGCGAAGGTAAACAGTGGCATTGTGTCGCTCGAAAAGCAGACATCAAAAGGCGTGTATCAAAGACGAGTGTTGCCACATAGAGGGATGCGCGTCAGGGTGGCCCCCTTCAATATGTGAGGGCGCTGCCAGCTAGCTCGAATTTTACATGTAAACTACTCTACGCGAGATAGAATTGCAAAGCTTGTTTTTGTAACAAACATGCTTCCAAATATATTACGTGAATATTATATTAGAAGTCGGCACACTTCCCGCCCCTATTATCCGAAATGCAAAACGTGAAATATGAAAGCCACCTAGTTACCTACTTATCGTAATGAATGTAGTAAGTTTCAAAAGATAATAAATCTTATACCTACCATTTAGTTTATTAGCTGCAAATGCATTAACGACGAAAACCAAACATAAAGAAAGGAACTTCTGGGACGACTTATTGCAAGAATCCACAACTATAAGTTCTGCGGAGCACAAGATGAGATGCGGAATGCTTGTAAGAAGTTTTGCGAACGATCGAGACCTTTTAAGAGAATTAACAGGGGTCTTCTTCGAATTAATGAAAGCAAGATGCGGGGCAAGTAACCATATAAATTAACGCGAGTGAATATTTAAGTGATAGATAACGTTTAGTTATTCGGCAGGGAGACTTCGGAACACGAAGGTAAGAAACACGACGAATATATCTTCGGAAATGTTCCCGTATAAGACAATAAAAGTAATTTAATTAAATTACAAGACTTTTCTTTTCCCAATGCGCATTTTTTACGAGTGTGTAGGAATTATTGGACTTAAATAAGTCGTATTGAATAAATAAAAGGGCTTGAGAGCTCCACTGGGGAAAAAAATGTAGAAGTCGAGTAATTTACTGTGAATAATAAACGAAGAATTTCCCCTAACTTGGCGGAAGTGGAGATGTCGAGTCGAGGGCCCCATTAGACTTATGGGAATATAAAATATATCAATTAAAGACTTTCGCAGCGGATGACGTAGTATAAGAGCTTCCAAATTGTACAATTGAGGAAAATGCGCTCGTAAAACGCGAGTTGAGCAGATGCGTATGTGCGACGTATGTAAAGTCGTCTTATGTAACGTGTGAGAACGACTGGAAACATTAACAAAAGCTTCCCGATATAGATCAAGTTTATTTTCAAATCGCCAACGCAAAAGAAAGTCCGTTTCTCAGTGAAAGCAGACTGCAAATAAATCTTGTCTCGGGAAACAATGCATGCATTGTTCGCTGTAAATTGGTTCAAATAATTTACCTATAACACAGTTTGAACTTTGCCACGATGGAGATAAAATTCATAAAATTACTTGTTCTGTTTGCTGCACTATTGTGAAAAACTTTCCTTGTGTTTCCAAATACAGTTTATGAGTATGTTAATTTCTTTCTCTATAATATCTGAGACAGTGAGATGGGGTGGTGGCAGACTACGAAGGAGATGTCGGGAGGAACTAGACTGGTGTTGCCAGAACTGGTAGGAGGTAGCGCGGGCCCGCGAAAACTAGGAGTGGAGGAAGGCCTTTACACAGGTGTGGAATAGAATAGACTAACAAATAATCATAATGAAGGCTTAAAGTCACCCAGTGTAACCAACCCAGGGCAATCAAATGAAAAGGGCTATCAGAATTGAAGATATCCGCAGGAGAACCAAGGTTACCGTAATAGCCCAAAAAATCGCCAAACATAAGAGGCAGTGGGTAGTGCACATTGCTCGCAGAACAGATGATCGATTGTGACGAAAGGATTTGGAGTATCGACTACGTACCGGAAGACGCAGCGTTGGAACTTGGAAGGCTTCCCACAAGGTGGACCTATGACCTGGTTAGGGTCGCGGGGATCCGACAGATGAGAAACGCACATCATCAGTCGTTTTGGCACTTGGAAGAGGACTATGTCCAACAGTGGACGTCTTTCGGCTTAAATTATGATGATGATATATACTGTGGATTTTAGATTTGAATATGAAGTTGCAAGTATCAATAACAGGCTAACATTTTCACTATTGTTATTGCTGCACGATCTATTATACTGCGTTAAACATACACGTGACAGATATCACAGTCATAACAGAATAATGTAAGTAAATTATTCTATCTTACATTGGCATCACCTGCTGAATTTTTGCGATGTTAAGACTGGAGCAAAGAAGTCTGACCGCAATACGTGATTCACATAACGATTGCATCGTCACAAGAATAGGAGTAACAGAATAGCACAAAAGCATTGTCAACATATTGATTGAACAATGTTTCGCTGCAGCATGACCCAGATATGTGACACGACACACGATCGCGAGCGACCCACTGTGCACTGTGCAGTGTTAATGTTGTTACACGGATGCAGGCCCAACGCCGCTTGTGTTTATACTAATCCTGGCTTTACGATAAACTGCTTAGACCAAAACGATTTTCACCGTTTCCAATTTTTTTAAATCAATCTGTTCGTTAGCCATTTTGAGATTGTCTTTTGTTATTACTTTTTCGTTAAAAAAATTATAAAAGACATAATATATAATAATACCGACAGCTTTAAAAAATAAAGTAAAAAACTAAAACCCGACTACGACAAAAAAAACAACGACACTGAAAAAGTATGAAACAAGATTTTCATACTTCGAACAGAACAAAAAGAAAAGCCGCAGTCACACGTTATAGGTACCAACCGAAACACTTTAATAACGTGTGACTACGGTTTTTCTTTTTTACCGGTTTTAGTTTTTTACTTTATTTTTATTTAAACAATTTTGGTGTTAAACTTAACACATGACTTTTTGTCCGCTAGAGGGCGTCACTTTAAATTTGAGCAATATTTTTGAAATTTACAAATGTAGCCCTTTCAAATGATACCAAACACGGCGTATTTATCTCCATTTTTATTTTTTAACACATACTTTTTGTCCGCTAGAGGGCGCCATGTCGACTTTTGTGACACGTCAAGTAGCCTATGTTCAGCGGACAATGAAGACGGTTCTAACGATACCTCATATGTCGAGTTCCGATTGGTAGATTAGGAGCTATGAGGGAACAGATGAACATACTCACATACATACATAGCCTGTCAAAATCATAACCCTCCGTAGTCGGGTAAAAATAGAGTTATTTTGGATGGATGTGAATTCAGGCAACATTTTTTTAGTGATTAATTAGAACTACGATAATAGCGCAGAGTATTTGGCATTGATGTGGCATCTAGCCTAGCATTAGGCGTAACATCGAGCGTAGCACCAAGAGTAACTTCTGGTGTAGCTGTAGCACGGAACGTAGCATCCCGCAACGCAAGTGGCTCACACGTAGCGCGTAGCGCAGTATAGAAATTGTATCAAAATTTGATACTATTTCGAAAAATGGCGCCATTTTTTAAAACATTTGCCTCGTTGTAGAAATTACTCCTGTACTGTGGGTATGTTATGGGAATAATATAAATATTATTCCCATATCATACCAGAAGCATAATAATTCTAAAACCAGCTATATCTTGCTAGTGTTTGTTTTTAGATAAGAACCGACGCCATGAAGCACTGTAAAATTAACAGAAGCTGCACAAAGCTATCAAATTAACTGCTATCAAATTCATCTAAAGGTTTTTTTTTTCGGTGGGAAAATCATCTTATGACATCCCCCGCCCTTGGGCGGGGCGGGAGATAGTGTCAGACTTTTACTGACTAAAAACCCACTCCTGTTCCTTCTTTGCCATTTTGGCAAAGGTAAGTTGAGTTTGCTCACGACTGCTACAAATATTATACATGGGTAAGTACCTAAACCATTTGCTATTTGGTGTAGCACAGCTGAAATTAAGTTCATCCACTATTTTAACGCCAAAAACAATTTCAGTAACTAAACTAAGGAGCCGGGAGATAATTGTAAGCTTTTTATGGGCAAAAAAGACAACGTTTTGTATTATTGGGTAAACTTGTGGGCATCAAACCTGGCCGTAAACGCGTCTCCTACTGTACCCTTTACGATAATTTTATTGGCTATATAAAACATGTGTTACTAATTTATTAAGGCTTGTTACGAAATACTAGGAGACAAGTTTTCAGTACGTCACAGTCAGAGGTTTTGCAAATAAGTACGAGTGTAATGAAAATAACAGTTGCGAATAAAAATAACTATTTAATGGGAATACTGCCTGCTGGCTATCGCTAGATATGATACCTAACATATTCTATCTCAACGTTTTGCATACTAACATTTTCGATAAAGAGCTTTTTAGACATTATCACCTGATAAAGAGTTTTCTTGTGTTTCATTTTTCTGACGAAGGTGAATAAAAGATCTTTAAAAACGAACAAACTATGATATAATAAATAATAACGTGGATAATCAAGTAAGCAATCATCTTCATGTGATTGGTGGAACGTCTACCTATGATAAAGTACTTTGCTTAAGTTAAAAGTTACGATACTTTTCCAAGTTACACAGGTGGCTTTTGCCAGTTGGATGCTTTCCTAATACAGGTACATTAAACAGAAACCTTTTCCTAAGTATAAAGTTAGTTACCTGGAAACACTAGCAGTTAATTTTCTTGCCCAATGTCCTTGGAAAGTGACCTTAAACAATACAAAAGTGTAATAAGTAAACAATACAAATTACAATCAACTAATTATTTCTAGATGATTATCACAACTTTTCTTCTTTGCTACCATAATGTGTAGGCCATAGTTTATATTTATCAAGTTTCTATGTATATTCTATCTTCAGCTCGAAGCAAAACATGTCCCAAAGGATCATGGCCATCCGGATGGTGCAGGCACAACGCAGGGTCTCCTGCGCGGCTGTGAACCACTTTGTCGACCAGCACTATGGGATATGGAGGTAACAGTCCTTACGCCTACGTGCCAATGGCGCATAAAGGTGCGGCGCCTCGAAAATATTTTAGTAAGACTGGGCCAGCTTAGGGCCGATGCCTGCTAGGTTACGGATTCTTCG